>CM077675.1:219777243-220419743 GCA_039707655.1 Elymus sibiricus
TCCAGCAGGAGCTCCGAGCACGCATGCGGGCGGGGTCGGCGGCCAGTTTTCGGCGGCTTGCTTGCGCGAGGCCGAGGGCCAGCAGGAGCGCGCGTGACGGCCAATTCCCGGCGGCCGGAAGGTGAGGATGGATAAGAAGGGGAGAGGGATAGCAAAGACCACAAAGGGTAGAGGTAATTTTTCTTGAATTTTATTGTCATTTTGAGATAATAGTTTGACAATAGAATGCAGTGATTAGTGGCATTTGATGTGATTTTTTTGCAGATTCAAGGGCATTGCTATGTTTTAGGTTTTTCTTCACTTTCAAATATGTTTACATTTTCATTGTACTTGGTTATTCTGTTTAGGATCATATGAAAATATCGGTGTACTGTTGTGAGTATTATCTATGTTGGTTTTGCATCAATATATTTTTGCTTAAGAGTTATGTTGGTTTTTGTGTCAATTTTTTTTATTTTGGCTTAAGAGTTCGCCCCACCTTAAAAAAGTTTCGTCCTCCGCCACTGCTCTCGAAGGTTGTTGTAATCCCTTATACTTGTGAGTCATCACACGCCCACCACCACGGATGTCGGCCTCCCGCTTCTTGACCTTCTCCTCCTTCGCGACATCTGCATTGACGTGGCGATCTTGCCGCGTCGCCGAGTTGATCTTACGGATGAGGGTGATGTTGGCATCCTCCTGCACCTCCACCACCACCTACATCGCCGGTAGGTCCTCGTCTGGTTCCATGAGTCGATGGCGATGGCGAGAGTGAAGAAGAAAGTGAGAGAAAAGGACAGGAAGTGCTTCGAGAGCTGCGCGGTGGAATAAGAAAGTGGAGGATTTTGGTGCGAAAATAGTGCGGGTAATACAAAAGCGTGGACTCCGCCTTCCTTTTGGGTGGGCCATGGGTGTAAGAGGCTGACGTGGGACGTGTCTGGACCCCTACAGAGCCACCCACGTTTGGTTCCGGTTTGTGGGGAAAACATGGTCCAGACCGCACAGCGGATCAATACAAGCCCACGTTGGATGGCTTCTAGGGTCCGAACCACGTAGTTCGGACGTATGCGTGTGGTTTGAAGGTCGGCATTAGAGATGCACTTACTCCAACTATGACCAGCCTCATGAAGTCAATCGTGGATCTAGGGGTGGGTCGTGGGCCATGGCCCCAAAAATATTTGCAAATTTACTTTTACTAGTGCATATGTATATACATTGTACTCATTTTTGTGCCATTTAACCATTATTGCCCATGCTTGCCTCATGTTGGTAAAATTCTAGGTCCGTCGAAGTCATGCCCTTTCTTAAGCGAAAGTCGATTGCTAGCACCTGTAGAACCTTCAAGGAAAACCAAGAATGGATAAATAATAGAAATCTCAGATATAGTATGAACCTATAGAAGCAAGTAAAAATGTAAGAAAATAGACCGCAGTAATTATGCATATGTAAATAGCTTCGAGTAAACTTAGCCAAGAAAGTTCATGTCCATAAGGATAAGGAATTGCTATCCAATTTCTTCACCTTCGAGCCATCTATTACGAAGTGGAACAACCTGATCCATTTGCACAAAGGAATTCAGGTTTGGTCTGTGAGTACGACTCGGGGCAGAAGCACCCGGAGCATAGAAAACGAATCACAAGAACGACACCGGCACCTTAAAATATAAATTACGCACGCAGTCGAATAACACACAACGATTGTCAGCTTCCTTCCATGGACTTTGATGCCACACGCCAACAACCTTGGCCATGGTGTTTCACTCACGAACGACAGTGTCGTGGCCTCCCACCAGGAAATCAAGCCGAGTAGCGTGAAGAGCATCGCCGACATAAACAATGCCTATTGCGAGTCTCGTCCAACAGATGAAAGAGTTTGAAGTTCGCCTGTCATGAAGATTTGTTCAAGGGGAGGGCACAGCCCGACAAACCGAGGGTGACGCGGTAGAACGCATAGGAGAATGACGAGAGAGAGAGAGAGAGAGAGAGAGAGAGAGAGATTTCGAGGAGGCAGAATATGCAGGACGCGGAAATTATGGCGACCTTGCGACTCTTCACATTAAACAATGAAAAAATCTGGGTCGGTCAAAAACACAAATATATTTGGTAATAGATAACTATTAAGAGGTGAGAAAAACTTGAATCAGTCAAAACCACAAATATACGTCGTAATAGGTAAATATACCCACCATCAGACCTATGGGAGACGTGGCCAGAAACCAGACCGCAACACGGAACCCAAATACGCAGCATACACGTGAACCAACCTGTAGTTGGATGGTTAGAAGTATAGTGGTATTTTCAACCCACCAAGGTTTAAGTCCTAGACTTGACACTGATGCTCGCATTTTTCTGGATTTATTTTGGGTCTTCCGGAGATGTGCGTTCAGTAGGAGAAGACGTTTTCATCGACTACGAAGGCATCCATGGCAACTTCGTGAATCTCGAGACAATTGTCTTGATAGTGCTCACATGGATAGGATGTGTGTACGTGCATTTACAGGGGTGGGTATATGTGTGTATGTATGAGTGTGTGTGTTTCCGTGTAGTGTTAAAAAAATATGCATCATTTTTCTGAATTTATTTTGGGCCTTCAGGAGACGTGCGTTCAGTAGGAGAAGACGCTTCGATCGACTACAAAGGCGTCTATGGCTATTTGATGAATCTCAAGACGATGTGTCGGCTCAATCTCTTGAAATGCTCATAAGGGTAGGTGTGCGTGCGTGCATTTATAGGGATAGGTATATGTGCATATGTTTGAGCATCAGTGTCTATATGGTGTTAAAAAACACAATATATATGAGACCTTCGGCGGTAAATCCTACGCGGAAAACAAAAGAAAAACAAAAAAATGAATGTTTCATACGTACACGTGTCATAAGCATAGGGATCATCGCTTAACACTGAAAACACTCCGGAGGGCCTCTAGCTTAGCCACTTTTATTCTCTTATATATATATTTTTGTGTGAAAAGGATCTCCAAATTACATTGAAACCGAGCAATGATACAAAGCACCCAAACAAATATGAAAATCAGAACCAGATCCCTAAGGAACCATCCAACCGCTCCATCCACCATGGGTTGCCGACGCGCCGCCGCTACCGCTGCTCTCAGCCAGAGCCAGCGTGACCTTGAATCTGCAACCGGATTGAACCCAGACGGGAAGTCTTCAGCCTCAGTCCAAGGGGACTAGCACGCCAGAAGAAAAGGAAGGATGACCATTGCTTTATCATGCCGGCGACAACACAACTCAGAAGTCCACCAAGAGCTCCTGTACAAACAGCGAAATCCACTGGCGGCAACCTGCAGCATCACATAGCACCACCCCCAGCACCCCCACAGTAAGAACAAGAACCATCTTGCCATGGCGAAGTCGGGATCGAGGGACAAAATCTCACCTAGCCCGTTGTCGCCTCCGCTGCGAAGACCGCTCCTAGAAAAACCAATGCCCACCAAATCGATCGATCCAAGGGAAGATAACGTCGGAAGCTTGTCGACGCTGCCGCAAGTGACCTCGCCGAGATGGGGAACAAACTCCAACACAATTATTCTACAGCGCCGCTCCCACCACCACCTTGCCTGCGCCGCCAGGCACCTAAACCTACTATATATACACGCCTCCCGCAGCGATCAATGGGCCCTCCACTCTATGGCCGCCTCAACGATGGCCGGAGAGGGAGGAAACCGTCGATCCGGCCGTCAGCGGAGCAAGAGATTTGGGCAGTTTAGTTTTATATTTTTATTTTTATTTTGAAAAGGAGGATGACCCCTGGCCTCTGCAGAAGATACATGCGGCCATTTTATTAATTATTCACAAAGACCTTACAAAGTAATACACCTATAAGTCTGAAGCCACCATCTTGACAAAAATTGTCACTACTCCTAACCACTTGATGAAGGAGTGCCGAAGGTCTGAGTCGAATACCAAAAAAACCTCGTAGTAAAACCTAACATCTAAAACCGGAGGCCCCAACAAAGCCTCATACCGGGTCTGGGGCACACACCGGTCCGGCGCACTCTCAGAGGTCGCCGCCGCCGTCTTCCACCGATCCATATTCAGAGTAGGTACTGACGCATCAACCTTGCTAGGCATGCCGTCGACGCCACCACGACGCCAGACAGCACCACCATCCTGCGCTCGTCCATCACCACGTGTCCAACGCCGAGACCCCGCTGCTCCATGCCGTCGGGAGACACTGTTGTCGACGTGTCAGATGCCACACCGTTGTTCCTTCATGAACACCACTTGCTGTCACTGGTGCCATCGCCACCGAAGACACGGCCAAACCACCTCCAGGAATCACCTGGGGTCTCTTCACCACACGCTCCAACCCACCACCCAAGACGACGCCACCAAGGTAGAAACGACGTTGTTGCGCCGGCGCCGCCCAATCCCAAGGATTTTGGGTTTTCACCCGGGCAAGGTGGAAGAAGGGAGTGGGGGAGATGTACCTCAACATCGCCTCCAAGGGGGGGTCCGGCGCTCGCAACACCGCCAATGTCGTGGTCTCCGCCGCCGACCAAGGGTTTCCCCTGGACAGAGCTCCCAGCCCAACTCCCACCATGCTAACCGCCAGATCCCAAGGAGAGGAGCTCGCCGGAGATCGAACCAGCTGATGAAATGGGCAGCAAGCATCAGGTGACCGTCTTCGAATCTGGCCATGGGGAAGACGGGTATCCCCACACCGCGACCACCTCCTCCGTGCCCTCGCTGTCCACGCAGCCAAGGGCCACAGCCAGCCACCCGGCGGGCGCCTCCCGTCGTGGGAAGGACGCCGCCCTCACCGTCGAGGCTGCCGCCTCGAAGCCTGACCCTTCGTCACCAGCAGGAGCGAATCAGGTAGATCCTCGCCGCCCCCTTCATCAGCACCTGCGCGGCGAGCCGACGGTCCCCTCCGAAGGCGACGAGGGAAATGGGGAGGAGGGGAAGTCCTGTAGCGGCTAGGGTTGGGAGCCGCCCGTGTCGCCCCTGCAGGAGCGATGCTGGGGCGGGGGCAAAGTCGTCTCTCGTTTAGTTATATATATATACATAAACACTATTCTGATCACGGGATCAGAATATTATTCTAATCACGGGTTGAACTTCCTGAGTTACACAACCTGAACTTCCCTCTGTAGGAACCCGACCTTCGGGCTATCTTCGCAACCGTGTCTCCCCGCACGAATTATTCTGGTCAGTCGTGTTCTATGTGATGTAAGTGTAATCTGGAAACGGTTTTTAGCAACTAAATGCCCGTTTTAAATAGGAATCTCGCTCGTTGGCGGATTTGCTCTCGGGACGTGATGAACTTGCGTCTGTTGCAATTTTACTGCCTGAGTTGTTCGACCTGAACTTCCCTTGGTGAGAGGTTGAACTTCCCGTAACATTGTCCAAATGAGGCTTGCAATATACCGTTGGAAAGCTGTGGACACGACGGTCACGGCCTAAGTTGAATTTTTGTCAAAATCTAAATGGTTTAAGAGCAGTTTTGAAAACCGTTTTTCTTCATACAAAAAAAACGTGAATCGTATTTTCGAGCCTATTTCTAAACCGTTTATCGGAATGAGGCAAATGAGATGGCATTGGATAGCTGCTGCAAATCCGTTTCTTTTTCATACAGAAAGTTTTTTCCAATTTTAAACTATTTAAACGTAATTTTGAAAATGACCGAAGTCCCACCGAGTTCGTATTTTCGCGTTATGTTCTCAACGGTTTTACAGAATGCAGCAAATGATATGGCGTTGGAAAGCTGCTGTAAACACGCAACTTTTCCGTCTTGATCATTTTTTTCATACTCGCTACGGTTTAAAAGATTTTCATCCGAAATTCATTTAGCGTAGTAGTTGAACTTCCTGCTGTTTCCTCATTGAACTTTTGTCGCGTATTTTTGTTTGTAATTTCTCACCCATTTGTCGGTGTTACACAAATGATATTCCTTTTTGTACAAACCTCTCTCACAATATTTTTCTAACTTTCTCCGACCGAGAACTTGAACTTATAGCAAGAAAAAAATTGGACCTTGCCTTTTTATTCATTTTTCTCACTCACAAGAATGGGTGAGAAATACATAGTGAACCACACTCACAAGAAGTTTTGAACCTTCCCGTGTCGAGCACCTGAACTTCTAGCAACAAATTTTGTATACTTTGTCTTTTTATTCTTTTTTCTCATATGAAAACACACACCATGCAACACGTGAACTTCTGGCTGTTTTCACTTTGAACTTCTGTGTTATTTTAATTTGAACTTCACGTTTTCTATTTTCTGAGTAAAGAATTCTAGTAACGAGAAAAAAAATCTGAGTTTTTCATAAACTTCGAACTTCTCTTCTGTTTTAGTTTGAACTTCTTCATTTTATTATTTAGTAACGAGAAAAAATCTGAGTAGTTTATATACTTCGAATTTCTCTGTTATTTTTTTAAATGTAGAGAAGTTCAATTTTTTTGAAAGTACTTCGATGTTTACTTAAAAATCATTTATTTAAGAAATATTGGACCGTTCGTTATATAATTTGAGTTTTTTATACACATCAAACTTTCCCGGGCACAGCGCGTGAACTTCTTTCAACAAACATTTTAAGCTTTTATTTTTCTATTCTTTTATTCTCACCTGAAACGCATTCCTTGTAGTACTTGAACTTCTCGTTGTTTTCACTATGAACTCCTGTCACATTCTTCTTTGAAGTTCTCGCTTTTCCTAGTTTAGTAACGAAAAAAATTCGGGTTGGTTTACACGTCGAACTACTCCATTATTTTAATTTGAACTTCTTAGATTTTTTATTTTGAACTTCTATGTATTTATTTTAGAAACAGGGAAAATAAAACTAATATGTTTTTCGTGTAAGGAATTTCACGAGTTTAATTTGAACTTCTCAACTTTTCTATATGAACTTCTTCATTTTACTCTTTAGTAACGAGAAAAAAAAGCCGAGTTTTTTAAAAATTTCGAACTTCTCTGCTATTTTAATTTGACCTTCTCGTCTTTTTTTATTCGAACTTCATTTTATTATTTAGTAACGAGAAAAAATCTGAGTTTTTCATAAACTTCGAACTTCTCTTAAGTTTTAGTTTAAACTTCTCACCTTTTTTATTTGAACTTCTTCATTTTATTCTTTAGTAACGAGAAAAAAATATGAGCTTTCTATATACTTCGAACTTCTCTGTTATTGTAATTTGAACTTCTTTGTTTAATTTAGGAAACTTGAATAAATCCTCCTTTCTATAAACATTTTGTTATTGAACAGTAAAAATATTGCACATGAAACTTCCTTATATATTATTTTTGATTTTTTTTTGTTTCCTCCTCTAAAGCATCGGCGTTTTGTTCGTTGAACTTTTCATTGTTTCCCTTTGCAAACATGTGTTATATTAATTTGACCTTCCCCGTGTTTTCTCTCAACGTGATGCACACTCTAAAACAAATTGTATGAACTTTCTACATTGATAGTAATTGAACTTCGAGTACATTTTTTAATAAAACACGTTTTATTAAGTGTAACTCTCTTTCATTGGATGAACTATCTCTTCTGTAGATATACATGAACTTATTTTTTTCATTTTCACATGAATTGTCAGGCAAAAAATGGTAATGGCAGAACATAGTTATCTTGCTAGTTAGATGAAGCTGGGAATAGGTGTCACGAACACCAAAATAAAACGCTCTGAAGGACAATAACACACACACACACACACACACACAAGGACAGCTGCACAGCAGGATTCAGAATGGTCCTCTGTATGTAGACATAAAGATGTTTAGAAAAATCCTTGGAACAGCCGCGTTCTGAAAATAGAACACTAAGCATTCAAGCATGGTGACAACAACATTAGTAACGATTTGACCAACAACATCATTTCTTTATTCAATCTCAATAATGAATGGGCGGTGTACACTGTTTATATTTTAGATTTTTGTAAAGACGTGCTAAGGGAGCAACTTCAAAGCAGCCATGTTCTGAAACTTTTTGTGTTCTTACTTAGTGGGGTTCAGAACCTGAACTTCAAAAACAATCAGTACTAGGTACATCCTAGCACACAAGCAGCTTACCCACTCCCGCGACATGTTCTCCATCACACTTTTATTTTCTACTCCCTCTCACGCAATTCCTCTCTCCATGTGAACACAACAGCATCAGCTCCACTGAAATCAAATGGGCAGCTGAGAAAACTCTAGGAAGCATCAACTCCCCTATACGGCTACATATTAAATTTGGTATACATGAACTTCTGGCAAAGAATTTCATGAACTTCTTTAGCTTGGTAAAAAGATACTCATGCATAAATTTTAACTGAACATTTGAACACACGAGCTGAAGCCACGGAAAAACATCAACTGAACTTTTTCCACAACAACACAAATATGATCTTGGTACTAGCAGTTGTGTGCACCCGCAAGGAGAGCTACACGGCGTGGCTGGGAGGCACTTGGTAGCAGAAGGGTAGGACTATTCTGATCCCAGGATCAGAATAACTATTCTGATCACGGTGCACTTGGTAGCATATATATACACACACACACACACACACACACTAGCAAATAAGGCCGTGCTTTGCAACGGATGAAAAGAAACACTGCCTAACCTAGTAAGTATGACTCGAGACTTCAATAGGTCCATGTCCTTTATTTAATACATGGCATCCCATCTGTGTTTTTATTTATTCTTCTTCCCACTCTCGTCGATCGTGGCCTCAGTGTTCATACAATCACAATAGGTTTGAATGTTGTCAATCTTAATACATCTCCCTTTCGGTATAGGATGATAAATTAATTTTTTTCTGTGAGATATTTGCAAGGTGTGCATTAGTGGTTATAGATATTTCTTTTCGTTTCTCATCCTGGCTTTACCGAAGTGTTCATTTTCAATTCGGATCGGCCCCTGTATGAATGAAAGACTGACCATACGCTGTTGATTAAGGTTTCATTATAAATAGAATTTTTTTAATGGTTAACAGGTAAAATAATATCATATTTAGATTCTATATATTTTTCTAATCAAATTTCATATATAACATGTTAAATTTGGAGTTAGGGTTTAAAAGATACGGATTTTTTTTAAATCACTTAATATGTACTGCGGGTTGATTATCAGGAACTTGAGGAGGTTTTATAAAAAATAGTATGATGGACCAAAAATATTTTCTTTATTAGTAGGTAAATAGATAATATATATTCTTGTTCCGTCAAAGTCATGCCCTACCGACCCACTACGTCTTTTTTGGTCGCCACGTCCGGCTGAGTGAGCGCGTGTGGTCGAGCTTCTGCTCCTCGTCGGCCCATCTCACTGTTTGTATCGAAGTCAATTCGGAGTTAGCACGGGGATCTCATTGGCTGGACGGTCTAAGGGCCATCAGCGAGGTTGCGAATGCAAATGCCGACGCCCCGAGGACCGTCCATCCAGATTTTCTCCCGGCGTAGCTTTCAGTTCAGCCATCGTAGAAGCATCTGAATCCTGAGGTCATGTGGTTCGACTTTGTTTGCGTCCAACCCGGCCGATATCGTGCTCGCTTCCTCTTTTGAATGTTTCTCTGCCCGCGGCTGCTCACACAAGGTCAGCTGCTGGCTTCTGTACAGAGAGCTCTCCACATCTCCGTAGAAATTTCTTCACTAGTAATTAATGCGCTTTGAACGAAAGCAAATATCAAAAGTTCGCTGGCCGCACTATAGCCCACGTAAACTGACCGGGCGAGGTTTTTAGTCGCAGTTCCCTCTTCTTCCTTCGTATGGTACGAAGCATTCGATGCACTTTGAAACAAAAAGAAAGAAACTCAACAAAACGTGTCAAGGCAATATAAAACTAGAAAGGTACATATTATATCTCTAGGTGCCTGGTACATGATAGAGAGTCCAATCTCATTTGTATCATGTACTATTTGATACTTATATCATGCAAATAAGGCAAATGTTGCCCGCGGTATTATTTTTTATGACACTTACAGATATGTATTATTTTTTCAAAGGGAGAACTCTGGGAGGGTCATTCTGGCTTTTGGGGATATGCTCCCAACAAAAAAAAAAGTACTTTTTAAAACAATATCTTTTTTTTGGATATTATGTTAGTGTAACAAATGTGTTTGACAATTTTCATACGAAACGAGATAGCAATGCTTTGTCAGTGAAAAAATGTAGTAATATTTGAAGGTAATATTTGGTGTTTGGCTTTTTCTTGGACGGATCAAAATGCTAAAGCTTTCCATCTAAAAATGTGCATCTACCATGTGGATGTGACCATGAAAACATCTAATTTTTGTCAGATTTCTTGAACATTTGAAAATAAACATTTTTGGCGGGCGGAAGCATGTGCTCATGGGAGCGGAACTGGATTTTTGTTAATGCGACACTTGCATCATTGCGATGCACACAACCAATTTTATTTAAAAAGATCAAATATACTTGCGAGTCTCAACATATTAAAAAACTAAACTCACGGCCACATCCTACCGGTAATCAGATTAATGACTCAAACACATAACACATTAATGGCATGTCAACCAAATCGGCTTAATAATTTACGTGCTCTGTCATCAAATGCTGAATCCAACGATCATATGCTCCTGAACGTACACATGAAGTAATGACCACATAAGGAACCACTAGACTGAAAATAAGGTATAAATCTTTGAGAGTATTTGATGTGTTAAAAACACAGTCATTTTCGCAGTTTCAAATTGAGCATAGTAAGGCACAAACTCTCCCTTGGAGGTGTCCCTTAAGTTTGTGAGGAATACCAACTAATCAGTTCTCGAACATTTTTGTTATACTTGGTGGCGGCAGCAAGTTAATGGATATTATTTTAGGAAACACATAAAACAATATGCAATTTTATTGATTTACATCGGCATAACAATAAAAATATCGTTAGTAAGCCGACTCTGTTGGCTTTATATAAATTGCCCTACACAAGGTCAGTCCTAGTGCTTCACAATGTACTTATATCTAAAGATTGCCACCTAAACAGAAATATGATGTGGCGGTTTATTTAGTGAGGAAAAATAGTTTTACTATATCTTAATCTAGAGATATATTTTAACACGGGAAGCAAGACAACCTTCTCTCACAAAACACATTTTGTGTGGAAAAACTTCTGATCTATTCATCACTATCAAGGTAGTACAACGAACATAAGAAATAAAAAAAATTATATACAATTCTGTAGACCACCTAGCGACAATTACAAGCACTGAAGCGAGTCGAAGATATAACCCATTATAAACATTTGATCTAAATACATATTTATTGTACTCCGAGTGGGGACTCCGCTCATCGGAAATGTGTAATACTCCCACCGTCTCAAAATAAATGTCGTTGATCCAGTACAAAATTTATATTAATCTAATGTTAAATGTGCGCACTTATTTTGAGACGAATGAGTACTAACATAACACGTTTTGTTTTCCGAGAGGGGACTCCGCGCATCCGTTGAGAGAAAAAAGCAAACACATATTTCTCCCCCTCTGCTGGTCACTTTGTCGCCTCTAGGAAAAAATCTTAGCTGGTGGGTAGGCATCATAACACGTACGGCTGCACCCGTCACGCAGTCATGGAGTGAGGAGAAGTTTCGGAATTCGCTTGGAAGCAGCTGTTGCGTTGAGTAGTGCCCGAAGAGGGAAGCTTAGCCGTTAAGAGATGGAGCGGGTGAAGGCATTGGCAACTGGCGCGTTGCCATCACCCGCGTGCCGGATGGGCTCGGTCCGTTAGCATTTATGAATGATTGTCTTGTTTCCCGCCTCTCTCTTTTTCTCTTCGGTGAACTCGTTCCGCCACCTAGGCTGCTACGCCAAGCTAGTTCGTGCGCCACGTGGGATATCTGACACATATGATTGGTCTAGGCTGTCTGCGAAATGAAAAATCAGTGGTCGCAGACGGTGAGCTGGCAAGCCAGGTGCACCCAACTCCAGTTAGCTAGCTAATCCATTTTTCGGGCTAGCCACGAGTCCTCGGCTAATTAATCAACGCGCTGGGTGCGTACGAGTAGTACCACTAGTATATAAGATCTGCCCCCTCCTACATCATCTACAAAATCTTCGATCCCACCAACATAAGCCTTCCCCATTCATTCATTCAGCTGCAGAACTCTGACCATCATCGAGCAGCCGCAATATTCACCTCATCTGATTCAATTTGCTGTCCGACACGACAACCGATCGATCCGCAGCGCGCAGCGGGTGATCCGGCGCCGGCAACCATGGAGGCAGCGATGGCTCGCGGCGACACACCAACATTCTTCTCCGCCCAGGAGGACGCGGCCGAGGGGAGCATATCCAGCCTGCCGGCTCGGGTCGCCGGCTCCATCGTCCGCGGCGTGATCACCTTCATCTTCGCCACAGGTCAGTTGCATACATGCATGTTTCTTCTTCCTTTCATTTCACCGTGCACATGGTGTGATATTCGGCGTCTCCATCGTGATCGTGCGACTGTTCCTGATCGACTTGGGTGTTGTTGCAGTGGGCACGATTCTGGGAGCCATCACGGGCGGGATGATCGGGCTGGCGACAGAGAGCGGCCTCGTTCGCGGCGCGGGCATCGGTGCCATCTCCGGCGCCGTGGTGGCCATGGAGGTTGTCGACAGGTCCATGGCCATGTGGCGCTCCGACGAGTCCGCCATCTGGAGCGTCCTATACGTGGTACGTGCCAAACCTGCTCGACAAACTAGTGCAAAATTGATTTACTCATCATCATTTCTCATCGAATTAGTTACTGATGATTTAGCAATTCATGCTTAATTGGTTTCAGCTGGACGTGATCTGGAGCCTCCTGACGGGTCGTCTGGTGCGCGAAAAGGTGGACCCCGCAGTGCAGAACGCCGTCGACAGCCAGATGAACGCCGCGGGCGACGGATTCAGCGACGGCCCGCCGACGCTCTCCGACATGTTTGACATGGGCTCCGCCTCCTTCAAAGGCATGACTGCAGATGCCATCGCCGAGCTCCCCGCGACGACGATCACCGAGCAGCAGGCCGCCGTGCAGGACGGCGGCTGCTCCGTGTGCCTCCAGGAGTTCGAGGCCGGCCAGGCGGCGCGGAGCCTGCCGGAGTGCCGCCACACGTTCCACCTGTCGTGCATAGACGGGTGGCTGTGCCGGCACGCGTCGTGCCCGCTATGCCGCCGCGCCGTCTAGGCTCTGCGGCGTGTCCGGTGCGTTAGGATCGATGTGTGCATAGCCAGCGTATATACACACGTGTTACGTGCTTGCGCGCGCCTGTGGCGCTAGCACGTACGGCACGAGCACGCACAGACGGGAAGTTCGTTAATTTGTTATAGTTAGCTAGCTGGATTGAGACTGACATGACATGACACTTATGCCGACAAGTTCTTTCGTAACTTGGTTCGTTGCCTTCATTTTCTGCGGAAATTATGATCGTATTGCTATATACCACACGCGCGGCTGGTTGTGAATATCTGTACAGAAAATGATCAGCGTTCAGATTATTATTCATTTTGTCATTTCTAGTTGCTTCTTCCCAACTCGTATGTACTAGTAATCTAAAAGTTCTTACTCCCTCCGTTCTTTTTTATAAGACGTTAAGTCTAAAACTTTAGGAACTTGATACATCTGTATCTAACAAATCTAAGACAAGAATTTGGGACGAAGGTAGTATCTTTTAAGTTTTTAAGAGCCTCTAAAGCCAGGGACAGTTAACCCGACCCTTCAAACGCCGGACTGTAATTCCTCACGCCTCAAATTTGCTACTTTGTATTCGAATACCTTATACGACAAACCTTAGATCTGTAGAAAACATACAAACGAGAAAATTGACGTACTATGTATATCAAGTAACCTATACTATCCTAATCCTCATTAAAGATGACCACTATCTTCGTTGCATTCGGATACCTCATACGACAAACCTTAGATCTATACAAAAGCACATAAACGAGAAAATTGTCATACAACGTATATTAAGTAACCTATACTATCCTTATCGAAGATGTCGACTATCTTTGTGCCCGGCTCCGGCTTCATGGGCGACAGCCGCACATCCGACTTCTCTGGCTGCTCGGCCTCCGCGTCGAGTTCGGAGAAAAGCGCGTCGATCGCCGTCCGCTCCTGCCGGATGAACTGTCGGTTGGCCTCCACATAGACCTCATTTTGGATGGACTCCAGGATGGCATGCTGCTCTGCCAACTCGGCCGCTTGATCGGCCACGAAATCTGCCTCTACGTCCTCCATGTTGAAGCATGGAGTCGGCGCCGGACCCCGGCTGCTCCACCTCGTCCTCCTCCGGCTCCACCACCTCCATCGAAGCCAGCTGATGCTCCTCTTCCTCCTCCTCCAGCTGATGCTCCTCTTCCTCCTCCTCCTCCAGCTGCTCCTCCTCCTCCTCCGGCTTAGGCGAGTCCGGAGGCAGGACGGCAGCGATGCGTGTGGCGCGCCTTGCCCCGATGTCCTGCTCAGTCTCGAACCGGCGCTCTGGCGTGAGCATAGCATATGTGGTCTTCTTTTGCCGAACCATGAAGAAGTCAAAGGGCGGGAAGAGTGGCGGAGTGGGAGAGAGGTGGTGGATGGGCTCGGGCTGGCGGCGATGAGAGGGAGGAGGCGGATGTGGCTACGGTTGGGGGATGCCGACCGGCTTAAATAGCCGGATTTGGCCTCGAGCGGTGAGCCGGAGCGGTGCCATGTGGCATTCACCCCCCCCCCATCGAAAGAGACGTATGTCGGACCGTCGGGTTTCCAGGTGATTCTGTGTGGGACGCCATTGTCAGTTTGACGCGGTGGACGCGCCCGGGCACCCCATACCTGCCCTAGATTTGGGCTGGATATGAGGGGTGCAGGTCAGCCCGGGCATTTGAGGAGCCCGTCCGAGGTGTTTTTTTTTGTGACCAATCAGTGATGGGGCCATCAGCCCGAACGCTTGAGGCAGGTTTAGGGTGCCCGGCTGTAGATGCTCTAAGGGCATAAACTATGAAGGCGAAAAAGACACACACCTCATCGAACACATAGTCAAACACCTAGCCATGGAAGGACTCACCTACCCGTGGCGTGGAAGGACTAAGAGTCTGAGGCCATTGCTTGCACACGCTGGCTCTAATGGTGGCTATGGTGGTGTTGCCTCACATTCGTCCTCTTGTCCCCATGTGTTCACACTTTTCTTCCCCTGCTTTTTCGCCTCCTCCTTATTTTCTCTTTCTTCTTCTACCAAAGAACAAACCATCTCTATAAGCTCACCTGGCGCATGCACGCAGTGGTCCTGCTACCACAGTGGCATACGAACCTAGTTGGCTTATGGGACAATAGGTTTGGGGCTATGCGTTGGCGATGCTCTAAGATCCTTACAATTTGTGGCCTTTGATTTTTTTAGATCATGTAACTTTATTCAAGGATATAAGTTAGATGATCATGTGGGTTCCTGGCCAGACCTGATGGCCAAATTATAATCTAATCTATCAACTTTAAAGTTGTGACTTCTACCTTCATGAATGTATTGGCACACCTCAAGATCATCAACATGTTGGGCAATCTTTCGAACAATAGCAATGCATGGCCTCATGCCTTAACTTGGATGTCTTTGATTACTTCCAAACTGTCAACGCAATGAATACCTTGTGCAACATCTAATCATCAGCCAATGCCAAAGTGTCTCAACACGCCAGGACTTCCAGAACCGTAGGATTCGTGATGTTCTTGGATGTTATCGAGGACGAGCCCATGGACTTGCCTTGATCGGTGCGACACATGACTCCCACCACTCCATCGCCATCAATTCCTAGACACTACACCATCAACATTTAACTTTGCAAAACCCTCGGAAGGCGCTTTCCAAACAACATGTGATTGATTTAGAGCTCTGGGCTGAATTAATGGTGACTTGTTCTGTTGGCTGCTTTGAATGTCTCAGGTGAAGTTTTCAATAAAAAGGTTTTTTGAAAGAGGCTGCTTGAACTCTTTTTCATGAGTTGCTTTACACCGAGTGTGCTAAATTGCCCATAATGTGACTACCATATGAATAAAATCATCAAGTGACAATGTCTCCATCATCATAAACAACAAACCTTTGGCGTGTGGTTGTTTTGTCTCAATCATGTGTTTTACTACAGTTGGAAATATGCCCTAGAGGCAATAATAACTTGATTATTATCATATTTCCTTTTTCATGATAAATTTTTATTATCCATGCTAGAATTGTATTGACCGAAAACTTAAATACATATGCGGATACATAAACAACACCGTGTCCCTAGAATTGCATTATCATATTCAGTAGACTAGCTCGTTGATCAAAGATGGTTCAGGTTTCCTAACCATAGACATGAGTTGTCATTTGATAACGGTATCACATCATTAGGAGAATGATGTGATGGACAAGACCCAACCGTAAGCTTAGCATATGATCGTGTCACATAGTTTAATTGCTACAGCTTTCTTAATGTCAAGTATATGTTCCTTAGACCATGAGATCGTGTAACTCCCTGACACCGGAGGAATACTTAGTGTGTATCCAAACATCACTTCATAACTAGGTGATCATAAATGTGCTCTACATGTATCTCTGAAGGTGTTTGTTGGGTTGGCACGGATCGAGTCTGGGATTTGTCACTCCGTGTGATGAAGAGATATCTTTGGGCCCTCTCGGTAATACAACATCACAAGAAACTTGCAAGCATGTGACTAATGAGTTTACTCACGGGATATTGTATTATGGAACGAGTAAAGAGACTTGCCGGTAACGAAACTGAACTAGGTATGGAGATACCGACGGTTGAATCTCGGGCAAGTAACATGTCGCTGGACAAAGGGAATTGCATACGGGATTGAACAAATCCTTGACATCGTGGTTCAACCGATAAAGATCTTCGTGTAATATGTAGGAACCAATATGGGCATCCAGGTCCCGCTATTGTTTATTGACCGGAGAAGAGTCTCAGTCATGTCTACATGATTCTCGAATTCGTAGGGTCGCACGCTTAACGTTCGATGACGGTAGACTAGTATTGGGATAGTTGCCTTGGTGATCGAATGCTGTTCAGAGTCCTGGCTGAGATCCCGAACATCACGAGGAGCTCTAGAATGGTCCAGTGGTAAATATTTATATATGGGAAGTCATATTCATGGTTCCGAAAAATGTTTGGGATTTTTAGGTATTGTACCGGGAAGGTTCTAGAAGGTTTCGGAGTGGGGACCACCTGCATGGGGGACCCACATGGACGTGGGTAGTGGGGCAAGGCCCCACACCCCTGGTCTAGGCACACCAAGACCCTCCGTAAAAGGGATAGGATCATATTCTGAAGGGATAAGATCGAAATCCCTAAAAATGGGGGGGGGGGGTACCGATCGGTGGGGAAGAAAAAGAGGGATTTCCTTCCTCCCCCCTTGTCCAACAACCCTAGGGGCTTAGAGGGCAAGCCTCCGGTCCCTCCCACGCCTATATAAATGTGTGGAGGTGAAAGGGGGCAACATACCTTCCCACGGCCGCAACCCCTCTCCCGTCTCTCCCGTTTCTTCCTCGGTTTCGTTGCGACAGTGCTTGGCGAAGCCCTGCCGGCGCGGCACCACCACGGTGTCGTGCTAGTTGTGATCCCATCTACTTATCCATTCTCGCTTGCTGGATCAAGGAGGAGGAGACGTCACCGAGATGCATGTGTGCTAAACTCGGAGGTGTCGTTCGTTCGACGCTAGATCGGTTTGGATTGTGATTGGATCGTGAAGAGTACGACTGCATCAACCGCGTTATATACGCTTCCGCTTAACGGTCTACGTGGGTACGTAGACACACTCTCCTCGCTTGTTGCTATGCATCTTCTAGATTAGATCTTTGGTGTTTTGTAGGATTTTTTTATTTTCATGCTATGTTCCCAACAGTGGCATCATGAGCTAGGTCTATTGATACTTCTCCAACGTATCTATAATTTTTTCTTGTTCCATGCTGTTATATTATCATTCTTGGATGTTTTACAATCATTTTATAGCAACTTTATATCATTTTTGGGACTAACCTATTGACATAGTGCCAAAGTGCCCGTTGCTGTTTTTGCTAGTTTTTTACTTCGTAGAATATCAGTACCAAACGGAGTCCAATCGCGACGAAACTTTTTGAAGATTTGTTTTTGGGCCAAAAGACATCCAGTGTGCCAAAGAAGTGCCAGGGGGGAGGGTCGAGGAGACCACAACCCACCAAGGCGCGCCAGAGGCCCCGGGCGCACTCTGATGGGTTGTGCCCTCCTCGGGACCCCTCTCCACCGCCTCTGACGCCTATAAATTCCCAAATATTCTAGAAACCCTAGAAGATTCGACGAAAAATACATCCAACCGCCGCAAGTTCCAGAACCTCGAGATCCAATCTAACACTATCACGGAGGGGTTCATCATCCTCATTGGTGCCTCTCCGATGATGCGTGAGTAGTCCACCATAGACCTACGGGTCCGTAGACAGTAGCTAGATGGCTTCCTCTCTCTCTTTTGATTCTCAATACAATGGCCTCTTGGAGATCTATTTGATGTAAACTTTTGAGGTGTGTTTGTTGGGATCCGATGAATTTTGAGTTCATGATCAGTTTCTATCCATGAATATTATTTGAGTCTTCTTTGATCTCTTATATGCATGATTACTTATAACCTCCTATTTCTTCTTCGAATCTTTGGTTTAGTTAGGCCAACTAGATCAATTTTTCTTGCCATGGGAAGAGGTGCTTTGTGATGGGTTCGATCTTGCGGTGTCCTCTCCCAGTGACAGAAGGGGCAGCGAGGCATGCATGTATCGTTGCTATTAAGGATAACAAGATGGGGTCTATTCCTACATGAATAGATCTTGTCTACATCATGTCACCGTTCTTATTGCATTACTCCGTTTTTTCATGAACTTAATACACTAGATGCATGTTGGATAGCGGTCGATGTGTGGAGTAATAGTAGTAGATGCAGAATCATTTCGGTCTACTAATCTTGGACGTGATGCCTATATAATGATCATCGCCTTGGATATCGTCATGATTATTTGATCTTCTATCAATTTCCCAACAGTAATTTGTTCACCCACCGTGTGCTATACTCATGAGAGAAGCCACTAGTGAAACCTACGGCCCCCGGGTCTACTTTTCCAACATATTGCTTTCCGATCTATCTTTTTGCCGCTTTTGTTTTCAGATCTATTATTCCAAAAACCCAAAAATACCTTGCTGCACTTTTTATTTGCCCTTTTTATTTTGTGTTCTTGAGAGATCTATCTCTCCAATCTATCATTACCTAATCTATCTTTTTACCGTAGAGAGATTGACAACCTCTCTTTCGCGTCGGGTTGCAAGTATTTGTTCTTTGTGTGCAGGTGCTGTTTACATAGTGGTGGTGATCCTCCTACTGGTTCGATACCTTGGTTTCATAACTGAGGGAAATACTTACCGTCGATGTGCTGCATCATCCCTTCCTCTTTGGGTAAATACCGACGTAGTCTCAAGCCACGTCAAAGGAATTTCTGGCGCCGTTGCCGGGGAGGAAGCGGTCTCTTCTACGTGCCAATCTTTGGCGCCGAGGAGACACCATCATCATCTACCAGGTTCCTAATCACAAACCTCATCTCCTTGCAATTACATTATTTGCCATTTGCCTCTCGTTTTCCTCTCCCCCACTTCACAAATTTGTCGTTTTATTCGCCCTCTTTTTCGTTTGCCTTTTTCTCGTCAGATCTCTTGCCTTGTCGTTATGGCTAGTTCTTCCTCTATTGCGTGTACTACCGAGAATGAAGTTCTTAATTTTAAGCAAAGGGGAGGGGAGAACCTAAAAGATGCGTGGTATAGAATTTGCAATGCTCATAATAGATCTATTCATAAGCAATCTAAAGTTGTTCTCCTTCGCGGTTTTTATGTGGGCATTACCACTTGGTATAGATTCGTCCTTGATGCGATTACCGGTGGAAATTCTTGATGTGTCCATCTTTGGACGCTTTTAATGCTATGGGAAGTTTAGTGGGATCGCCATCTCTTACGATCAATGAAACAACTTTAACCCTCAAACATGTTATGGAGAGGTTAGATGCTATTGAAAAGAAGATGATTACTAAAGAACATCTTGAAAATTTGGATAAGAAAATGCATAATCTTGCTAATAAAATTGGGTCAAAAGCGGGAGATGCCTTTAAATTGTTAAAAGAAAAAGAGACCGTAGTTAACGAAAGGATAGAAGAGAGTCCTTACCAGATTGATAAATTAGAAGAAATTTTTAGTAACTTGGGTTTCGCTTTTTCGTCTGTCAAAACTATTGAAAAAACTCCCGTAAAAATTTGCAATACCATGCAAGTCACTAAGAACAAAGTTGCTACACCTAGTGGCCACAAGGGAGATCTTAAAATGATTAGTATTCATCCCAATTTTGTTGATATAGTAAAAGGCCCTACTTACAAGGATGAATTTTTTGGTCTTATTCCTAGAAGTGTTGTCATTGAGAATATGCATGCTGAATTCTTGAAGAAATCTAGTTGTGTGATTGAGAGTTGAAACCAAAGATGACAATACTTGAATCTATGCGTTATGCCTAGCTAGGGGCGTAAAACGATAGCGCTTGTTGGAAGGCAACCCAATGAATAAATTTATTTTCATCTTTTCCTTTCTGTTTTTGAGTGTTGACGCAAGTATGCCTCTGTTATGATTGTTTTTTTATTTAGTGTTTGTGCCAAGTAGAGCCTTTAGGATGATTCACAAGATGAGTAGAAACAATGCTGAATCTGAAACAGAAACTTTGCCTCCAGTGTTCGAATTTTCATTTTTTACTGGAACGTGACATTGAGCTGAAATTTTAACAAAGTATTGCTATACAAATTATTTACGTTTTCCTAATTTTTCAGAATTTTTAGATTACAGAAGTATGGTTAGAGTACAGATTACTACAGATTGTTCTGTTTAAGACAGATTCTGTTTTCGTTGCATTGTGTGCTTGTTTTGATGAATCTATGGGTTGTATTGAAGGGTATGAGCCATGGTAAAGTTAAAATACAGTAGTTATAATGCAATAAAAAAATATGAATGGGTTTGCATCCCCCCTTTTTTCTAACGACCATCGGTATTTTACTTGGAGCTATATTTTTATTCGTCACATATCATGAGTTTTGCTTGGAGCGTCTTGTATCATTTGAGTCTTTGCTTGCTTTGCTTTTTGGTTTGTCACTTGTATCCTTGCTGGACACACCTATTTGAGAGATCCAAGATTATGCTAAGATTTGTTAGAATTGTTCTATATGCTTCACTTAGATTAATTTGAGAGTTAGTAAATTTTGAAGAAATCCTCTCATGCTTCACTTAGATTAGTTTGAGAGTTAGTAAATTTTAAAGAAATCCTCTCATGCTTCACTTATACTATTTTGAGACATGAAATCTCTATGCTCATGTGCTTCACTTAAATTTGTTTGAGCTTGTCAAAAAGCAATGGCAATATATGAAACTAGTCCCAAAGTGATAGATATCCAAGGAGGATATAATAAAAACTTTCATGAAGATCATTGGACAAATTAAACTTGATTCTTTGTAATAGTTTTGAGACATGATGATAGTAATATGTGAGTCATCTTAGTGAGTAATTATGCTTTAGTAAGAATATTGGTGTTAAGGTTTGTGATTCCCTATGCATGCACGAAAGTCAATAGTTATGCAAAGAAATTACATCCTACTTATGGTGCATTATTCGGTGTTAGTTATGCTCAATGCTCGCTTATGTGAATTTTCGTTTCTTGGTTGGTTTCTTCTCAATCTATTTGCTAGCATCCACTTGTACTAAGTAGAAATACTACTTGTGCATCCTTAAACCCAGTTTTGCCTTGTGAGTCCAGCATACCTACCTATATGCGGTATTTTCATGTCGTTCTAAGAAAATTTGTATGTGCCATCTCTACTTTTCAAAATAAATTTCCTTTTTGTGTGCTCGTACCGCTCATGAAGCGGTAGGGGCTATCCAATATTTTCCATGCTAGATGTGTTATTTCTCAAGATGAGTGTTTATTCACTTGTCATTGCATGAGAGTACGGCGGTAATAGGGATGCCTAGTCCCGAAATGAATGAAAAAAGAAAAAAAATTACTTTATGTTGTCAAATAATAAATTCCTTGGAAAGTGTTGGTATGGAAGGCAACCGTGGATACGTCCAGCCATGGAATGTGAAAAAATGGTGGAAAAAGGAATAAACTTTATTTTCTGTTTGGGAACCGCCTATGATATATCTAGCATGGAAAGTAATGTGAACTACTTTGTTGTTTTCGTTGATAGGAAAGGCATGCCACTCAAAATATTTTTCTCTCTCAATTTAAATTGTTTGCTCTGGCACCTCTACAAATCCCTACTTCCCTCTGCCAAGGGCCTATCTATTTATTTTATGCAATTTTTATTTTTACTTTGAGTCTCCATCTTCTCTTATAAAGTACCAACTAGGGGGCACTATGATCGTACTTGAGCATTGGGTGTAGTTAATATTTGAGTGTGTTTCATGAATGGATCAATGATTGAGTTATTATGTTAAAACTAGACTATTGCTTTGAACCATCTAAAAGTCCAAATGTCCATGCTACAAAAGAAAAGATTATGTGATGAACATGTTAGGCAGCATTCCACATCAAAAATTCTATTTTTATCATTTACCTACTCGAGGTCGAGTACGAATTAAGCTTGGGGATGCTGATACGTCTCCAACTTATCTATAATTTTTGCTTGTTTCATGATGTTATATTATCATTCTTGGATGTTTTACAATCATTTTATAGCAACATTATATCATTTTTTGGGACTAACCTATTGACATAGTGCTAGTTGCTGTTTTGCTTGTTTTTTACTTCGCAGAATATCAGTACCAAACGGAGTCCAATCGCGATGAAACTTTTTGGAGATTTTTTTGGGCTAGAAGACATCCAGTGGGCCAAAGAAGTGCCAGAGGGGAGGGTCGAGGAGACCAGAACCCACCAGGGTACGCCCTGATGGGTTGAGCCCTCCTCGGGACCCCTCTCCACCGCCTCTGATGCCTATAAATTCCCAAATGTTCCAGAAACCCTAGAAGAGTCGACGAAAAACACATCCGGCCGCCGCAAGTTCCAGAACCACGGGATTCAATCTAACACCATCACGGAGGGGTTCATCATCCTCATTGGTGCCTCTTCGATGATGCGTGAGTTGTCCACCATAGACCTACAGGTCCGTAGACAGTAGCTAGATGGCTTCCTCTCTCTCTTTTGATTCTCAATACAATGGTCTCTTGGAGATCTATTTGATGTAAACTTTTGCGGTGTGTTTGTTGGGATCTGATGAATTTTGAGTTCATGATCAGTTTCTATCCATGAATATTATTTGAGTCTTCTTTGATCTCTTATATGCATGATTACTTATAGCCTCGTATTTCTTCTTCGAACCTTTGGTTTAGTTAGGCCAACTAGATCGATTTTTCTTGCCATGGGAAGAGGTGCTTTGTGATGGGTTCGATCTTGCGGTGTCCTGTCCCAGTGACAGAAGGGGTAGCGCGGCACACATGTATCGTTGCTATTAAGGATAACAAGATGGGGTCTATTCCTACATGAATAGATCTTGTCTACATCATGTCACCGTTCTTATTGCATTACTCCGTTTTACCATGAACTTAATACACTATATGCATGCTGGATAGCGGTCGATGTGTGGAGTAATAGTAGTAGATGCAGAATCGTTTCGGTCTACTAATCTTGGACGTGATGCCTATATAATGAACATCGCCTTGGATATCGTCATGACTATTTGATCTTCTATCAATTGCTCAACAGTAATTTGTTCACCCATCGTGTGCTATACTCATGAGAGAAGCCACTAGTGAAACCTACGGCCCTCGGGTCTACTTTTCCAACATATTGCTTTCCGATCTATCTTTTTGCCGCTTTTGTTTTCATATCTATTATTCCAAAAACCCAAAAATACCTTGCTGCACTTTTTATTTGCCCTTTTTATTTTGTGTTCTTGAGAGATCTATCTCTCCAATGTATCATTACCTAATCTATCTTTTTACTGTAGAGAGATTGACAACCTCTCTTTTGCGTCGGGTTGCAAGTATTTGTTCTTTGTGTGCAGGTGTTGTTTATGTAGTGGTGGTGATCCTCCTACTGGTTCGATACCTTGGTTTCATAACTGAGGAAAATACTTACCATAGTTGTGCTTGATACGTCTCCAACGTATCTATAATTTTTGCTTGTTCCATGCTACTATGTTATCATTCTTGGATGTTTTACAATCACTTTTAAGCAACTTTATATCATTTTTTGGGACTAACCTATTGACATAGTGCCAAAGTGCCAGTTGCTGTTTTTGCTTGTTTTTTTTACTTCGCAGAATATCAGTACCAAACGGAGTCCAATCGCGATGAAACTTTTTGGAGATTTTTTTGAACCAGAAGACATCCAGTGGGCCAAAGAAGTGCCAGAGAGGTGGGCCGTGGAGACCACAACCCACCAGGGTGCGCTCTCCTCGGGGCCCCTATCCACCGCCTCTGATGCCTATAAGTTCCCAAATATTCCAGAAACCCTAGAGGAGTCGATGAAAAACACATCCAGTCGCCGCAAGTTCCACAACCTCGAGATCCAATCTAACACCATCACGGAGGGGTTCATCATCCTCATTGGCGCCTCTCCGATGATGTGTGAGTAGTCCACCATAGACCTACGGGTCCGTAGGTAATAGCTAGATGGCTTCCTCTCTCTCTTTTTATTCTCAATACAATGGTCTCTTGGAGATCTATTTGATGTAAACTTTTGCGGTGTGTTTGTTGGGATCCGATGAATTTTGAGTTCATGATCAGTTTCTTTCCATGAATATTATTTAAGTCTTCTTTGATCTCTTATATGCATGATTACTTATAGCCTCGTATTTCTTCTTCGAATATTTGGTTTAGTTAGGCTAACTAGATCGATTTTTCTTGCCATGGGAAGAGGTGCTTTGTGATGGGTTCGATCTTGCGGTGTCCTCTCCCAGTGACAGAAGGGGCAGCGAGGCACACATGTATCGTTGCTATTAAGGATAACAAGATGGGGGTCTATTCCTACATGAATAAATCTTGTCTACATCATGTCATCGTTCTTATTGCATTACTCCATTTTTCCATGAACTTAATACACTAGATGCATGCTGGATAGCGGTCGATGTGTGGAGTAATAGTAGTAGATGCAGGTAGGAGTCGGTCTACTTATCTTGGACGTGATGCCTATATAATGATCATCGCCTTGGATATCGTCATGATTATTTGATCTTCTATCAATTGCCCAACAGTAATTTGTTCACCCACCGTGTGCTATACTCATGAGAGAAGCCACTAGTGAAACCTATGGCCCCCGGGTCTACTTTTCCAACATATTGTTTTCCGATCTATCTTTTTGCCTCTTTTGTTTTCAGATCTATTATTCCAAAAACCCAAAAATACCTTGCTGCACTTTTTATTTGCCATTTTTATTTGTGTTCTTGAGAGATCTATCTCTCCAATCTGTCACTACCTAATCTATCTTTTTACCGTAGAGAGATTGACAACCTCTCTTTCGCATCGGGTTGCAAGTATTTGTTCTTTGTGTGCAGGTGTTGTTTATTAGGTGGTGGTGATCCTCCTACTGGTTCGATACCTTGGTTTCATAACTGAGGGAAATACTTACCGTCGATGTGCTGCATCATCCCTTCCTCTTTGGGGAAATACCGACACAGTCTCAAGCCATGTCAAAGGAATTTCTGGCGCCGTTGCCGGGGAGGAAGCGGTCTCTTCTACGTGCCAATCTCTGGCACTGAGGAGACACCATCATCATCTACCAGGTTCCTAATCACAAATCTCATCTCCTTGCAATTACATTATTTATCATTTGCCTCTCGTTTTCCTCTCCCCCACTTCACCAAATTTGCCACTTTATTCGCCCTCTTTTTCGTTTGCCTATTTCTCGTTAGATATCTTCTTTGCCAACCTTGTTGCTATGACTAGCGTTACTACTCCTCCTTTGTCACCAGATTTTGAAGTTCTATACTTCAAACAAAAACAAGGGGAAATTTTGAAAGATGCCTGGTATAGGCTAATGGAATCCTATCGCATTTGCAACCTAAAAGGAGATGCAAAAATTTTGCTTCGAAATTTTTACATAGGATTAGCTTTGCATCATAGACAACTCTTGGATTTTGCCGCTAAAGGGAACTTTATTGAGCTTGATGCAAACCCCGCTTATGAGATTTTGGAAGGGATATTGGGGGTTCCTCCATAAAAAAAGGGGCTTTCTTTTACACAAGAGGGGGTTCAAATTTTAGACAAATTGGGTGACTTACATAAGCACTTGGTTGGGTTGCAAAAATATAATGAACCTCTCAAACATATTAGTGGGAACCTCAACCGCTTGAATACTTTGATTACCCTTTGCAATAAGTGTTTGGATATTTTCGATCTCAAGATGGCTTCTTCTCCTGAAAATTTGGTGAAGCGTAAAGAGCCCCCCGGATTCGAGAAAGCCCTCACAAAAGGAGCGAAAACCAAAGATGACAATACTTGAATCTATGCGTTATGCCTAACTAGGGGCGTAAAACGATAGCGCTTGTTGGGAGGCAACCCAATGAATAAATTTATTTTTGTTTTTTATTTTATTTTTTGAGTGTTGACACAATTATGCTTCTGTTATTATTGTGTTTTTATGTTTTATTTAGTGTTTGTGCCAAGTAGAGCCATTAGGATGATTCATAAGATGAGTAGAAACAATGCTGAATCTGAAACAGAAACTTTGCCTCCAGTGTTCGAATTTTGATTTCTTACTGGAACGTGATATTGAGCTGAAATTTTAACACAGTATTGCTATACAACTTCTTTACGTTTTCCTAATTTTTCAGAATTTGTAGAGTTACTGAATTATGGTTAGAGTACAGATTACTACAGACTGTTCTGTTTGAGACAGATTCTGTTTTCGTTGCATTGTGTGCTTGTTTTGATGAATCTATGGGTCGTATTGAAGGGTATGAGCCATGGTAAAGTTAAAATACAGTAGTTATAATGAAGTAATAAAATATGAATGGGTTTGCAACAGTACCTAAAGTAGTGATTTGCTTTATTATACTAACGGATCTCACGAAGATTTTGTTGAGTTTTGTGTGATTGAAGTTTTCAAGTTTTGGGTGAGATCACGATGGATGAAGGAATAAGGAGTGAAAAGAGCCTAAGCTTGGGGATGCTACAGCACCCCCAAGATATATCCAAAGAGAAACAAGCAACTAAGCTTGGGGATGCCCCGAGTGGCATCCCCCCTTTCTTCTAACGACCATCGGTATTTTACTTGGAGCTATATTTTTATTCGTCACATATCATGAGTTTTGCTTGGAGCGTCTTGTATCATTTGAGTCTTTGCTTGCTTTGCTTGTTAGTTTGTCACTTGTATCCTTTCTGGACACACCTATTTGAGAGAGCCAAAATTATGCTATGATTTGTTAGAATTGCTCTATATGCTTCACTTAAACTTTTTGAGCTATAGAATTGCTCTAGTGCTTCACTTATATCTTTTTGAGCTCGGTGTGCTTGGAAATTTTTGTAGAAAACACTCTCATGCTTCACTTAGATTAATTTGAGAGCTAGTAATTTCTGAAGAAATCTTCTCATGCTTCACTTATACTATTTTGAGAGATGAAATCTCTATGCGCATGTGCTTCACTTAAATTTGTGTGAGCTTGTCAAAAGCAATGGCAATATATGAAACTAGTCCCAAACTGATAGATATCCAAGGAGGATATAATAAAAACTTTCATGAAGATCATTGGACAAATTAAACTTGATTCCTTGTGATAGTTTTGAGACATGATGATAGTAATATGTGAGTCGTGTTAGTGAGTAATTATGCTTTAGTAGGAATATTGGTGTTAAGGTTTGTGATTCCCTATGCAAGCACGAAAGTCAATAGTTATGCAAGTAAATTACATCCTACTTATGGTGTATTATTCGGTGTTAGTTATGCTGAATGCTCGCTTATGTGAATTTTCGTTTCTTGGTTGGTTGCTTCTCAATCTATTTGCTAGCCTCCACTTGTACTAAGTAGAAATACTACTTGTGCATCCAAAATCCTTAAACCCAGTTTTGCCTTA
The DNA here is from genome assembly GCA_039707655.1 of Elymus sibiricus. NCBI lineage: Eukaryota > Viridiplantae > Streptophyta > Magnoliopsida > Poales > Poaceae > Elymus > Elymus sibiricus. Next base: position 219,805,198 of record CM077675.1, read on the forward strand.
TGAGTCCACCATACCAACCTATATGCGGTATTTCCATGCCGTTCTAAGCAACTTTGTATGTGCCATCTCTAATTTTCAAAATAAATTTCCCTTTTGTGTGCTCGTACCGCTCATGAAACGGTAGGGGGTGTCCAATATTTTTCCATGCTAGATGTGTTATTCCCAAGATGAGTGTTTATTCACTTGTCATTGCACGAGAGTACGGCGGTAATAGGGATGCCCAGTCCCGAAATGAAAAAATAAAAAAAATACTTTATGTTGTCAAATAATAAATTCCTTGGAAAGTGTTGGTATGGAAGGCAACCGTGGATACGGCCAGCCATGGAATGTGAAAGAATGGTTGAAAAAGGAATAAACTTTATTTTCTGTTTGGGAACCGCTTATGATATATCTAGCATGAAAAGTATTGTGAACTACTTTGTCGTTTTCGTTGAAAGGAAAGGCATGCCACTCAAAGTATTTTCCTCTCTCAATTTAAACTTTGAGCTCTGGCACCTCTACAAATCCCTACTTCCCTCTACGAAGGTCCCATCTATTTACTTTATGCATTTTTTATTTTTATTTTGAGTCTCCATCTTCTCTTATAAAGCACCAACTAGGGGGCACGATGATCGTACTTGAGCATTGGTTGTAGCTAATATTTGAGTGTGTTTCATGAATGGATCAATGATTGAGCATGATGGGCTAGGGATAACTTTCTTTAGTGTTGATATTTTGAAAGACATGGTTGCTTGTTGGCATGCTTGAGTATTGAAGTCATTATGTTAAAACTAGACTATTGCTTTGAACCATCTAAAAGTCCAAATGTCCATGCTACAAAAGAAAAGATTAGGTGATGAACATGTTAGGCAGCATTCCACATCAAAAATTCTGCTTTTATCATTTACCTACTCAAGGACGATAGGAATTAAGCTTGGGGATGCTAATACGTCTCCAACGTATCTATAATTTTTGCTTGTTCCATGTTGTTATATTATCATTCTTGGATGTTTTACAATCACTTTTAGCAACATTATATCATTTTTTGGGATTAACCTATTGACATAGTGCCAAAGTGCTAGTAGCTATTTTTGCTTGTTTTTTTCTTCGCAGAATATCAGTACCAAACGGAGTCCAATCGTGACGAAACTTTTTAGAGATTTTTTTGGACCAGAAGACATCCAGTGGACCAAAGAAGTGCCAGAGAGGTGGGCCGTGGAGACCACAACCCACCAGGGCGCGCTAGTGGCCCCAGGCGCGCCCTGATGGGTTGTGCCCTCCTCGAGGCCCCTCTCCACCGTCTTTGACGCCTATAAATTCCTAAATATTCCAGAAACCCTAGAGTCGACGAAAAACACATCCAACCGCCGCAAGTTCCAGAACCTCGAGATCCAATCTAACACCATCACGGAGGGGTTCATCATCCTCATTGGTGCCTCTCCGATGATGCGTGAGTAGTCCACCATAGACCTACGGGTCCGTAGGCAGTAGCTAGATGACTTCCTCTCTCTCTTTTGATTCTCAATACAATGGTCTCTTGGAGATCTATTTGATGTAAACTTTTGCGGTGTGTTTGTTGGGATCCGATGAATTTTGAGTTCATGATCAGTTTCTATCCATGAATATTATTTGAGTCTTCTTTGATCTCTTATATGCACGATTACTTATAGCCTCGTATTTCTTATTCGAATCTTTGGTTTAGTTAGGCCAACTAGCTCGATTTTTCTTGCCATTGGAAGAGGTGCTTTGTGATGTGTTCGATCTTGCGGTGTCCTCTCCCAGTGACAGAAGGGGCAGCGAGACATGCATGTATCGTTGCTATTAAGGATAACAAGATGGGGTCTATTCATATATGAATAATACATGCTGGATAGCGGTCGATGTGTGGAGTAATAGTAGTAGATGCAGGCAGGAGTCGGTAAACTTATCTTGGACGTGATGCCTATATAATTATCAGCGCCTTGGATATCGTCATGATTATTTGATCTTCTATCAATTGCCCAATTGTAATTTGTTCACCCACCGTGTGCTATACTCATGAGAGAAGCCACTAGTGAAACCTACGGCCCCTGGGTCTACTTTTCCAACATATTGTTTTGCGATCTATCTTTTTGCCTCTTTTGTTTTCAGATCTATTATTCCAAAAACCCAAAAATACCTTGCTGCACTTTTTATTTGCCCTTTTTATTTTTGTGTTCTTGTGAGATCTATCCCTCCAATCTATCACTACCTAATCTATCTTTTTACCGTAGAGAGATTGACAACCTCTCTTTCGTGTCGGGTTGCAAGTATTTGTTCTTTGTGTGCAAGTGCTGTTTATTAGGTGGTGGTGATCCTCCTACTGGTTCGATACCTTGGTTTCATAACTGAGGGAAATACTTGCCGTCGCTGTGCTGCATCATCCCTTCCTCTTTTTGGAAATACCGATGCAGTCTCAAGCCACGTCAGTGCTGCATCATCCCTTCCTCTTTGGGGAAATACCGACGCAGTCTCAAGCCACGTCATCTATGCGTAGATGATATGCACGAGTAGAACACAAAATAATTATGGGCATTGATGTTCAGGTTGCTTACCTCTAATTGTTATTTTGGATTCGGTGGTATTGTGGGATGAAGTGGCACGGACCAACTTTACTTGTCCTCGTACAATAGAGAGGTTCCACTGACAGACATGCAACTTGTATTGCATAAAAGTGGTTGGCGGGTGTCTGTCTCCCCTACTTTAGTTGAATTCGATTTCACAATAGCAGTCCTTGTAGAAGGTTAAAAGGGCACTTTATTATCACCGTTGTGGCTTTACGTAGGTAAGAATGGTTCTTTCTAGTTGCCCAACAAGCCACGTAAAATTTGCAACAACAAAGTAGAGGACGTCTAACTTGTTTTTGCAGGTCATGTTGTGATGTGATATGGCCAAAATGTGATTTGATATATGTTGATGTATGAGATAATCATGTTTTGTAATAGTTTTCACGACTTGCACGTCGATGAGTACGGCAACCGGCTTGTATGACCTGCGTGTCAATCATTAGACACCATGTAATTGCTTTACATTATCGCTATGCATTAGAAATAGTTGTAGAAGCAATAGATGGTGGATAGAACCACATGACGACACAATGATGAATATCATGATGATGTAGATCATGGTGTCATGCCGGTGACGATGGAGATCATGACGATGCTTTGGAGATGGAGATCAAAATCACAAGATGATGATGGACATATCATGTTACATATTGATTGCATGTGATATTTATCTGTAATGCATCTTATTTTGCTTAGGACGATGGTAGCATTATAAGATGATCCCTTCACTTAATTTCAAGATAAAAATTGTTATCCCTAAGTATGCGCCATTGCGAAAGTCATCGTTTCGAAGCACCACATGATGATCAGGTGTGATAGACTCTTCGTTCGCATACAACGGGTGTAAGCCAGTTTTACACATGCAGGATATTTGGGTTAAACTTGACGAGCCTAACATGTATAGACATGGCCTCGAAACACGGAGGACCAAAAGGTTTGATACGTCTCTGATTTATCTATAATTTTTTATTGCTTCATGTTATTATATTATCAATCCTGAATACTTTATATGCAATTATATGCTATTTTATATCAATTTTTAGACTAACCTATTAACTCAGTGCCAAGTGCCAGTTTCTATTTTTTGCTCGTTTTTGGACTTTTCAGAAAATCAATACCAAACGGAGTCCAAATTGGATAAAGAATTACGACACTTATTTTTCGACCAAAAGAGACCCAGGAAGCTTTAGGAGGTGGCCAGAAAACCCACGGGGTGGCCACGAGCTAGGCTGGCACGCCCTGGGGGGTAGGACGCCCCCCCCCCCCCCGTGGCAGCTCCTAAACTAAATCCACTTCTATAAATTCCCAATTATCCCAAAAACATCAGAGAGCCACCTGAAACAATTTTTTCGCCGCCGCAAGTCTCTGTTCTTCCGCGATTCCATCTGGAGGCCTTTTCCGGTACTCTGTCGGAGGGGGAATCCAGAACGGAGGTCGTCTACATCAACCTTGATGCCTCCATGATGATGTGTGAGTAGTTCACCACAGACCTATGTGTCCATAGCTAGTAGCTAGATGTCTTCTTCTCTCTCTTTGATCTTCAATACAAAGTTCTTCACGATTCTCGCGATGATCTATCCGATGTAATCTTCTTTTGCTGTGCGTTTTTTAGGATCCGATGAATTGTTGGTTTATGATCAGATTATTCATTAAAATTAACTGAGTCTCCTCTGAATTCTATTATGCATGTTTTTTATAGCTTTGCAAGTCTCTCCAATCTATCGGTTTGGTTTTGCCAACTAGATTGATTTATCTTCAGCGGGTGGAGGAGTGTATTTTATTGGGCTCAACCTTGCGGTGCTCTATATCCCATTGACGGAAGGGGACAAGACACGTATTGTATTGTTGCTACTAAGGGTAAAATGATGGGGTTTGAACATATTGCTTGTACTTACTTTGTCTACATCATGTCATCTTGCTTAAAGCATTACTTTGTTTGTCATGAACTTAATACCATAGATGCATGCTGGCTAGCGGTCGATTGGTGGAGTAATAGTAGTAGATGCAGAATCGTTTTCGGTCTACTTGTCACAGACGTGATTTTTGTTAGAAAAGGAGGAAGACCCCCGGCCTCTGTATCTGGGCGATGCATGCAGCCAATTTATTAATTATTCACAAAGACCTTACAAAGTAATACATCAATAAGTCTGAAGTCACCGTCTTGGCAACATCTGTCGCTACTCATATCCAGTTGATGAAGGGATGCTGATAGTCCAAGCCTAATACCAAACAAACCTCATAGTAAAGTCTAACATCTAAGACCAGAGGCCCGAACCAAGCCACATTGTCAGGTATGGGACACACATCTGTCCGGCGCACTCTCAAAGGCCGCCGCCGCCAACTGCCACCGATCCATCTTCAGAGCTGTACTGACGCATCGACCTTGCCCGGCCTAGCTGTCGTCGATGCCACCACGATGCCAGACAACGCCACCATCCCTCACTCGCTCATCATCACACGCCCAACAGCGAGACCCTGCTACTCCATGCTGCTGAGACCCGCCGTTGTCGACGTGCTAGATGCCACGCTGCTCCTCCTTCGCGAACACCACCTGCTGCCAATGGTCCCGTCCCCTCCGCTTGCGGTTCCTCTGAACTCCCAACCGAGCCCCAAGGCCCCTAACGACACCTCCAAGAAGTTCATGACGCGAACAGCACCGTTGCCGCCAAATCCAAAGAGGATTGAAGGTTTTCACCCGGGCAGGGGATCGGGGTGGGTAGATTGGGACCTCAGCTGCGCCTCCATGAAGGAAAGTGTCACCCTTGGGCGTCACCGCCGTCGGGCCGGCCAAACCGGCCAAGGTTTCTCTCGGACCCCAAGTACACCACCAGGGCTCACAACCACCGGAGCCGGCAGAGGCAGGCCACCGGGATGTCAAGAGAGGCAGCAGGACAGAGGGGAACCTCCAGATCTGACGCAATAGAGCATCGCGCCGCGGTCGGACTCCACCAGCGACTTGCCGCCCGCATGGCCGAGCACACTGGCCTTCGTGTCTTGCTGACGTCGCCAGCCGTTGGAAGACACCGCCTCGCCAGTAGGGCCACCGTCCCAAGAACTGCAGGCCTCCGAAGCAAGCTCTGGTCAGCAGGCCGTCGAGATCGATCAAAGCGCCGAGATCCCCGCTGCCACCTTCCCTGGTGCCCGTGCGGGCTTTCCCGACGGTGTCTCCGGTGGCGGCAAGGAATGAATGGGGGATGAAGGGGTGGCGGTGCGGCGGAGCCCTAATCGCCCCCAAGTCTATATACATGATGTGATGCCTATATACATGATCATTGCCATGAATAACATCATAACTATGCGCTTGTCTATCAATTGCCCAACGGTAATTTGTCTACCCACCGTATGTTATGTGTTCGAGAGCGAAGCCTCTGGTCAAAACTATGGCCCCCGGGTCTATTCAAATCATATTACAAAAACCTAAAAACCTTGCTGCAATTTATTTACTTTATTTTTATTTTACTTTTATATTTATCTATCTATCACTATCAGAAGTTATCCTTGCAAGTAACGAGTTTAAGGGGCTTGACATCACTCTCGCCCGCGTTGGGTGCAAGTGTCTGGTTTTGTGTGTGCATGTATTGTTGATGCAAGTTGTCGTTTCGATAACCTTGGTTATCACTGAGGGAAATACTTATCGCTACTATATTGCTTCACCCTTCCTCTTCGGGGAAAAACCCAACGCAGCTCACAAGTAGCAGCAAGAATTTCTCGCGTCGTTGTCGGGGAGATATCACCAACTTCGCATGAGGTTCCTTCACACAAACTATCATTCACTTGTTCTACTTTTTACTTGCCTAGTTATGTTATCTTTATCTTTGACTCACAATAACAGGAAGTAAAAGCAAAAGTTTAAGATAAATGGATCCTCATCCGCTTGTTAATCTTTTCAAATTTGCTGCTTATTGTAAACCGATAGCTAATAATGAAGTGATAAATGAAAATCCTATCACGATACATTTATTGAATGAAAAGCATGATTGCAATGATGTTAGTATTAATTCTATAAATTTCAATTGTGCTAATGATATGCAAAGCTACAAGCTTGGGGATGATCATTTTGTTATGTCCACTACTCATTGTAATGATCATGATTGGGGTGATGCTTCTTATGATCTCAAAATTTTATTTAAGCCTCATGATGATTGTGTTATTCATAATAATGTTTGCAATAATATTGAAAGTGGCTTTTGAAGAGTGCCAATTTAGATAAGAATCCCACATATTCGGAGAGTGTTCAATATTATGAATATTTTGATAAAAGTGGGTTCAGAGAGGTCATGGCTTTAGTTAATGTTAATCCCACTATCTTGGAAGATTGTAAAACTTTTTGTGCATGTGGATCATGGAGAAAATATTTTATATGATAGCTATGTTGTTGAATTTGAAAACGATCCTATATGTAATTATTATGAGAGAGGCAAATATGGTTATAGAAATTTTCTTCATGTTACCCACTTACCTCTCTTGATGTTCAAATTGTTAATGCTTCATTCTTCCTATTTGCATATGCTAGATACTTCTTGCCTTGACAATTTGTTTGCTTATAAAATGCATACGCATAGGAAGTATGTTAGACACAAATATGTTAATTTTATGCTATATGGTGCTCTCTTTGTGCTTCAGTTCTTGTCTTTTATGTGATCATCATTATTATCCCAAGCCTATCTTAGTGGCTATAAAGAAAGAGCTTGTTGTGAGACAACCCAAAACTATGTTATTTTGATTTAACACAATTTTTGCTACTTTAATGGTTGTGTTTTTATGTTTAAATTAGTGTTTGTGCCAAGTAAAGCCTTTGGGATGATTTGGAAGATAGTAGAATCGATTATGTGCAAAAATAGAAACTTTTACGCCCAGTGCAGAATTTCTCTGATTATACTGGAGCGTCTTTTTTATCTAAATTATTTACAAAGTATTTTTATACAAATTTCTCAGGTTGTCCAAATGTTTCAGAATTTTTGGAGTTACCGAAGTATGGTTTTAGTACAGATCATTACAGACTTTTCTATTTCAGACATATTCTGTTTTTGCTTGCATTGCTTGCTTGTTTTGATGATGCTATGGATTTTATCAGGGGGTATAAGCCCTAGAGATGTTGGAATACAGTACCTATTATGAAATAATAAAATATGAATCAATTTACAACAGTACCTAAAGTATTTGATATGTCTATTATACTAACGAATCTCATGAGGTTTTGTTGAGTTTTGTGTGCTAAAGTTTTCAAGTTTTGGGTGAGAGAACGATTGATGAAGGAGTAAGGAGCGGCAAGACCCTAAGCTTGGGGATGCACAAGGCACCCCAAGGTAATATTCAAGGAATACCCGAGCATCTAAGCTTGGGGATGTCCCGGAAGGCATCCCCTCTTTCGTCTTCAATCTATCGATATGTCACTTGGAGCTATATTTTTATTCATCACATGATATAAGTTTTGCTTGGAGCATTGTGTATTATAGTTTATTTCCTTTTTAGTTTGCTACAATCATCATTTTCTAGACACACTTTACGAGAGAGACACACTTTCATCATAATTTGTTAGAATATTTTTGTGGTAAAGCCTGTTGGGGAACGTTGCATGGGAAACAAAAAAATTCCTACGCTCAGCAAGATCGATCTAGGAGATGAACATCTACGAGAAGAGAGATTGCATCTACATACCCTTATAGATCGCTAAGCGGAAGCTTTAAGAAACGCGGTTAATGTAGTCGAACGTCTTCGCGATCCAATCACGATCCGTCTCGCGAACTCCCGATCAAGTGCCGAACGGACGGCACCTCCGCGTTCAACACACGTACGGCTTGATGACGCCTTCACCTCTTCGATCCAGCGAGCGATGGTGAAGTAGTAGCTCGAGTCCTCCGGCAGCACAATGATACGTCTCCAACGTATCGATAATTTATGAAGTATTCATGTCATATTTGCCTATGTTTTTACTATGGTTTTATGATTTATTGGGACTAACCTATTAATAGTTGCAAAATTGCACAAGTTCTTGTTTCACACTTTGATGTGTAGGAATTAATTGGAAATTGGCGAAAAAAAACGCAAAAGGAGCCTTGTTGGAGGAGGACTCTGACTTTCCTGAAATCTGTCCACAAACAGTTTTTAGAAATCGTCAGTTTTAGCCCCGAAGACGGCATCAAATGGAAAAAGCTAAAAGTAGGAAAGTGTGGGGAATTTTATGGCATTGATTTTGGACTCCAAATTCGTTCAAAACGGAGTTCGGATGCGATCTGTAGACCCGTTTTACTGGAGGAAAATATCTGATTACGGGATTACGAGAATTGATGACGTGATTGAGTACAATTCTTACCATATCTGATGAATTCGGTCAAGCCACGACTTTGAGGACTCATGAGGGCTGTGTGGAGTCCCTAGGAAGGTTTTAGAGAAGCCCAAGAGCCATTGGATCAAGGGTCCATCCATCGGAGGGCCATAGAGCACCACAGAGGCACATATAAGGAGAGAAAAACCATAATTTCGGGAGAGCCACCAAAAAGCCACGAATTTGCCTCTCCCTTAGCAGCCGCCAAGAAGGGGAGAGGCTCCTCCATTGCAGCACCAAGACCAAGGAAGAAGGGGGGCAAGGGGTCGCCGCCTGTCGTCACCGCCATCGCCTCCATCTCTTTGGTGCTGCATCTCTCCATCAACAACTCTCTCTTTCTCACCATGATAATGTGTGAGTAATCCACCTTGGGTTTGAGGGTTTGTACCGGTAGCTATGTGTTTAATCTCTCTCTCTCTCTCTCGTGTTCTTGAGATGGCATGATCTTGATGTATCACGGGCTTTGTTAATATTGTTGGATCATATGGTGTTTTCCCCTCTCTATCTTGTTGTGATGAATTGAGTTTTCCCTTTGAGATTTTGTTATTATCGGATTGAATACTTTTATGGATTTGAGAGCACTTGATGTACGTCTTGCATGCGGATACCCGTAGTGACATTGGGGTATTCAAGTGATTCACTTCATATATGTTATGGCGTCAACTTGCGGATTCCGGTGACCTTGGGGATCTACGCATAGGGGTTGATTGCACGTTTTCATGCCTTGTTCTCTGATAGAAATCTTGGGGCACTCTTTGAGGTTCTTTGTGTTGGATTGAGTATTATGAATCTGAAATTGTTTTATGCGTATCGTATAATTAAATCATGGATACTTGTGGTGACATTGGAGTATCTAGGTGACATTAGAGTTGGTTGATGCGTTTCATATGGTGTTATTCTAGTACGAAAACTCTTAGATAGATCGATCGGAAAGGATAAATTCGTGTTATTTTAGTACGAACTCTTGGATAGATCGATCGGAAAGGATAACTTTAAGGTGGTTTCGTACCCTACAAACAATTTCTTCTTATGTTCTCCGCTAGATAAGAACTTTGGAGTGATTCTTCGTTGCACATTGAGGGATGGTTATGTGATCCAATTATATTAGCATTGTTGAGAGATTGCACTAGCGAAAGTACGGACCCTAGGCCTTGTTTTCAAGCATTGCAATACCGTTTGTGCTCACTTTTGTTACTTGCTACCTTACTGTTTTTATACTTTCAGATTACAAAAACCTATATCTACCATCCATATTGCACTTGTATCACCATCTCTTCGCCGAACTAGTGCACCTATACAATTTGCCATTGTATTGGGTGTGTTGGGGACACAAGAGATTTCTTGTATTTGATTGCAGGGTTGTTTGAGAGAGACCATCTTCATCCTACACCTCCCATAGATTGATAAACCTTAGGTCATCCACTCGAGGGAAAATTGCTACTGTCCTACGAAACTCTGCGCTTGGAGGCCCAACAAAGTCTATAAGAATAAATTTGCGTAGTAGACATCACACAACGGCGTGGTGGCGGTGGTGATGAAGCTGATCCGTCAGGGCTTCGCCAAGAACTGCCGAACCAATCTAGTGGAGAGGAGAGCTACGAGGGAGAGGAGGGGCAGCATCATAGCACGTTGGGGTCCGGCTGCCCTCTCTCTCCCTCTCTGTATATAGGGGGAAGGGGAGGAGGGGGGCGCCCTAGGGTTTCCCCTGGGGACCGGCGGCCAAGGGGTGCGGCTAGGGTTAGGGTGCCCCCCCAAGGTGCCTTGCCTCCCAAGGAACGGGGGCCGGCGGCCCTAGGGGTGTGCCCCACCTCTAGGCCGACTCAGGCTAGGGTTTGGGCGGCGCCCAGCCCCCTAGTGGGCTGGTGCGCCCCCTCTCTTTGGCCCATGAGCCCCCCCAACACTTGTCGGGGCCCCCCGAAACCCCTTTCGGTACTTTGTCGAATTCCCGGTATACCCCGGAACACTTCCGGACTCCAATACCCTTTGTCCTATATATCAATCTTCACCTTCGGACCATTCCAGAGTTCCTCATCACGTCTGGGATCTCACCCGGGACTACGAACAACCTTCGGTCACCAGCATAATAACTCGACTATACTTATATCGTCACCAAACATTAAGTGTGTAGACCATACGGGTTCGAGAACTATGCTGACATGACCGAGACACCTCCACGGTCAATAACCAATTGTGGGACCTGGATGTCCATATTGGTTCCTACATATTCTACGAAGATCTTTATAGGTCGAACCTCGATGTCAAGGATTCAGTCAATCTCGTACGCAATTCCCTTTGTTCATCGGTATGTTACTTGCCCGAGATTCGATCGTCGGTATCTCGATACCTATTTCAATCTCGTTACCGGCAAGTCTCTTTACTCGTTCCGTAATACAAGATCCCGTGGCTAACTTCTTAGTCACATTGCTTGCAAGCTCATTATGATGTTGTATTACCGAGTGGGCCCTGAGATACCTCTCCGTCACACGGAGTGACAAATCCCAGTCTTGATCCATGCCAACTCAACAGACACCCTCGAAGATACCTGTAGAGCATCTTTATAGTCACCCAGTTACATTGCGACGTTTGATACACACAAGGTACTCCTCCGGTGTCAGTGAGTTGCATGATCTCATGGTCATAGGAACAGATACTTGACATGCAGAAAACGATAGCAATAAACTTGACATGATCATATGCTACGTTCATAGTTTGGGTCTTGTCCATCACACCATTCTCCCAATGATGTGATCCCGTTATCAAATGACATCTCATGTCTATGACCAGGAAACCATGGCCATATTTGATCAATGAGCTAGTCCGGTAGAGGATCACTAGGGACATGTTGTTTGTCTATGTACACACACATGTATTTCAGTTTCCAATAAATACAATTATAGCATGGATAATAAACGTTTATCATGAACAAGGAAATATAATAATAACCACTTTATTATTGCCTCTAGGGCATATTTCAAATAGTCTCCCACTTGCACTAGAGTCAATAATCTAGTATTACAAGGTAATGAATCTAACACCCATAGAGATCTAGTGTTGATCATGTTTTGCCCATGCAAGAGGTTTAGTCAATGGATCTACAACGTTCAGATCCGTGTGTACTTTGCAAATGTTAATGTCCTCCTCCTTGATCGCACCGTGGATGGAATTGAAGCGTCGCTTTATGTGTCTGGTCCTCTTATGAAACCTTGTTTCCTTGGCCAGAGCAATGGCACTAGTGTTGTCACAGAACAGAGTCATCGGGTCCAGTGCACTGGGCACAACTCCAAGATCTGTCATGAACTGCTTCATCCAGACACCTTCCTTTGCCGCCTCCGAGGCAGCTATGTACTCCGCTTCGCATGTCGAATCAGCTACCACGCTTTGCTTGGAAGTGCACCAGCTTACCGCTCCCCCATTGAGAATATATATGTATCCGGTTTGAGACTTAGAGTCATCCGGATCAGTGTCAAAGCTTGCATCGACGTAACCCTTTACGACGAGCTCTTGATCACCACCATAAACGAGAAACATTTCCTTAGTCCTTTTCTGGTTGCATCATATACAACTCTTCCTTAAGGAAACCGTTAAGGAACACTGTTTTGACATCCATCTACCAAATTTCATAATCGAAAAATGCAGCTATTGCTAACATGATTCTAACGGATTTAAGCATCGCTACGGGTGAGAAAGTCTCATCATAGTCAACTCCTTGAACTTGTGAAAAACCCTTTGCCACAATTCGAGCTTTATAGACGGTGATATTACCGTCCGCGTCCGTCTTCTTCTTAAAAATCCATTTATTCTGAATGGCCTTTCGCCCTTCAGGTAATACTTCCAAAGTCCATACTTTGTTTTCACACATGGATCCTATCTCGAATTTCATGGCCTCTAACCATTTGTCGGAATCCGGGCCCACCATCGCTTCTCCATAGCTCGTAGGTTCACCGTTATCCTACAACATGACCTCTAAGACAGGGTTACCATACCATTCAGGAGCAGTACGTGTCCTTGTCGACCTACGAGGTTCGATAGTAACTTGATCCGAAGCTTCATGATCACCATCATCAGCTCCCTCTTCAACTGATGTAGGCTCCATAGAAACATCTTTCTGCGCTGTGCTACTCTCTGGTTGAAGTAAAGGTTCAACAACCCCATCAAGTTCGATCTTCCTCCCACTCAATTCTTTTGAGAGAAACTCTTTCTTGAGAAATGACCCGTTCTTAGCGACAAACATGTTGCCTTTGGATCTGAGATAGAAGGTATACCCAACCGTCTCTTTTGGGTATCGTATGAAGACGCATTTGTCCGCTTTGGCTTCAAGCTTTTCAGGCTGAAGCCTTTTGACATAAGCATCACATCCCCAAACTTTAAGAAACGACAACTTTGGTTTCTTGCCAAACCCCAGTCCATACGGTGTCATCTCAACGGATTTAGATGGTGCCCTATTTAAAGTGAATGTAGCTGTCTCTAATGCAAAACCCCAAAACGATAGTGGCAGATCGGCAAGAGACATCATAGAACGCACCATATCCAATAAGGTTCGATTACGACATTCAGACACACCATTACGCTATGGTGTTCTAGGCGGCGTCAACTGTGAAACAATTCCACATTGTCTTAAGTGACTGCCAAACTTATAACTCACATATTCTCCCCCTTGATCAGATCATAGGAATTTAATCTTCTTGTTACGATGATTCTCAACTTCACTCTAAAATTGCTTGAACTTTTCAAACGTTTCAGACTTGTGTTTCATTAAGTAAATATACCCATATCTACTTAAGTCATCGGTGAAGGTGAGAAAGTAACGATATCCACCGGGCACCTCAATGCTCATCGGACCGCACACATCAGTATGTATGATTTCCAACAAGTCACTTGCCCGTTCCATCGTTCCAGAGAACGGGGTCTTAGTCATCTTGCCCAAGAGGCATGGTTCACATGTGTCAAGTGATTCAAAATCAAGTGACTCCAAAAGTCCATCAGCATCGAGTTTATTCATGCATTTTGCACCAATATGACCTAAGCGGTAGTGCCACAAGAAAGTGGTACTATCATTATCAACTCTACATCCTTTGGCATCAATGTTATGAACATGTGTATCATCACTATCGAGATTCAATAAGAAGAAACACCTCACAATGGGTGCATGACCATAAAAGATATTACCCATATAAATAGAACAACCATTATTCTCTGATTTAAATGAGTAACCATCTCGCATTAAACAAGATCCAGATATAATGTTCATGCTCAACGCAGGCACTAAATAACAATTATTCAGGTTCATCATTAATCTCGGTGGTAATCGAAGAGCGAGCGTGCCGACAGCGATCACATCAACCTTGGAACCATTTCCCACGCGCATCATCACTTCGTCCTTTGCCAGCCTCCGTCTATTCTGTAGTTCCTGCTTTGAGTTGCAAATGTGAGCAACTGAACCGGTATCAAATACCCAGGCACTAAAACGAAAGTTGGTAAGGTACACATCAATAACATGTATATCATATATACCTTGTTTGGCGTTGTCCGCCTTCTTGTCGGCCAGATACTTGGGGCAATTCCGCTTCAAGTGGCCAGCTCCCTTGCAATAGAAGCACTCAGTTTCTGGCTTGGGTCCAGCCTTGGGTTTCTTCACAGGAGGGACAACTGCTTTGCCACTCTTCTTGGAGTTACCCTTCTTGCCCTTGCCATTCTTCTTGAAGCTAGTGGTTTTATTGACCATCAACACTTGATGCTTCTTCTGGATGTTTGACTCAGTGACTTTCAGCATCGCAAACAGCTCGGCGACTGATTTGTTCATCCCTTGCATGTTATAGTTCAGCACAAAGCTTTTGTAGCTAGGTGGTAGTGATTTAAGAACTCTGTTAGTGATTGCCTCTGGCGGGAGCACAACTCCCAACTCAGCCAGACGGTTGTAATACCCAGACATTCTGAGTATGTGCTCACTGACAGACCCGTTCTCCTCCACCTTTCAAGCATAGAACTTATTGGAGGTCTCATACCTCTCGATCCGGGCATTCTTCTCAAAAATAAACTTCAACTCCTGGAACATCTCATATGCTCCATGACGTTCAAAACGTCTTTGAAGTCCCGGTTCTAAGCCATACAACATAGCACACTGAACTACTGAATAGTCATCAACACGCGTCTGCCAGGCGTTCATAAAGTCCACAGACGATGGACCGGGTTGGTCACCGATCGGTGCATCAAGGACATAAGCCTTTTGGGAAGTCGTGAGGATAATCCTCAGGTTACGGGCCCAGTCTACAAAGTTACTTCCATCATCTTTCAGCTTAGCTTTCTCTAGGAACGCATTGACATTCAGGGGAGCTACTGCGCGAGCCATTGATCTACAACATAAATTTGCAAAGATAATTTAGACTATTGTTCAATATAGTGAGTTTAGTTAATCATATTACTTAAAACTCCCACTCAAATTTACACCCCTCCGGTCATCCGAGTGCTACATGATCCAAATTCACCAACTCAAGTCCGATCATCACGTGAGATGAGGTGGTTTCAATGGTGAACATCTCCATGTTGATCATATCTACTATATGACTCATGTTTGACCTTTCGGTCCCTTGTGTTCCGAGGCCATGTCTGTACGTGCTAGGCTCGTCAAGTTTAACCCGAGTGTTCCGCATGTGCAAAATTGGCTTGCACCCGTTGTATGTGAACGTAGAGTCTATCACACCCAATCATCACATGGTGCTTCGAAACGACGAACTTTCGTAACGGTGCACACTCGGAGAGAACACAGTTTTATCTTGAAATTTTAGTGAGGGATCAACTTATAATGCTACCGTCGTCCTAAGCAAAATAAGATGCATAAAAGGATTAACATCACATGCAAATCATAAGTGACATGACATGGCCATGAACTTGTGCTTTTGATCTCCATCTACAAAGCACCGGCATGATCTCCCTCGTCACCGGCATGACACCATGATCTCCATCATCGTGTTGCCATCGGGGTTGTCGCGCTATCGGTGCACTAGAACAGGGGTACCCAGTGCCCCTGACTCATGCACAGGCGATAGAAGCAAAAACCCGACAACAATCAAGACAAGACTTCAACAAGCTCAACGCGGCAGCCCAAGCCTGGACTGCAACGCGCCAAGCATGACCCTGATGCTTGCCGGGGACCAAGACATGCACACCTCCCAAAAAACCCGGCAAGCCACTCCCCGGCAGGCACGAGCGAGCCAGCCACCGCTCCACCGCATCGCTACGCCTGTCACTTATCGATGCGGTGTCGAGCCCTCAGGCGGCTAATCAGCTATCGTTAAGCACGTGGCGACACATCGGAATGCAAGTTACGCTCAGTTGACACCCGCCCTGCAGCGTGTCAAGACCATAAGCAACAACCGGCCAAGCGGTGGCAAGAGCTTGCCGGGGATGCACCCCCAAGCGCCACCTAGGCAGGTAATCATGGCGTTTTGTCCTAAATGCCAGAGTTAGGTATGATAGCTCTGCTTAGCTATCTAGTCAATAGATAATGACTATTTTGCCATTGTGGTGACCCCTTGCACTATAAAAGGAGGCCCAAGGCAACCTAGCTCAGGAGGTTGGTCATTCGAACCCCCGAACACTTGTACTCGCATAGCAACTCTTTCCCCGACAGCAGTCCTTGCCGGGGTTAGGCGCTGAGCGTTCTTCGTGTTCCTCCAATCAATCCACCAAAAAGCAGGATTAGGGTTTTACGCTTAGCAGCGGCCCGAACCTGGGTAAAATGCTTGTGTCCTGATCGTCATGCCGTCTCATGCTCTCCGTTCTTCGTGCAACGTGACCCCCCTTGCCGAACCACAAGGGACCTCTGGTCCCATAGGTGATCGTGAGCATTCGTGCCCCGACACGCGCCAACCATGCTTCTAGTACTATTGCTACTGTTTAGCGATAAAGTAAAGCATTACAAAGCGCTTAATGATTGACATGCAGGTCATACAATAATTAAAGACAACCCTATGGCTCCTGCCGGTTGCCTTATGCATGGACATGCAAGTCGATATAAACTATTACAAAACATGATCATCTCATACATCAAATATATTTCATCCTGTCTTTGGCCATATCATATCACAACATACCCTGCAAAAACAAGTTAGACGTCCTCTAATTTGTTGTGGCATGTTTTACGTGGCTGCTATGGGTATCTAGCAAGAACGATTCTTACCTACGCAAAACCACAACGGTGATATACAAGGGGCTATTTAACCTTCTACAAGGACTGCCTTCGTCGAATCCGATTCAACTAAGGTGGGAGAAACAGACACCCACCAGCCATCTTATGCAACAAAGTTACATGTGAGTCGATGGAACCGGTCTCATGTACGTGGACATGTAAAGTTGGTCCGGGCCGCTTCATCCCACAATACCGCTGAATCAAGAAAAGACCAAGGAAGGAAGCAATCTGAATATCAACGCCCACAAACTCCTTTCTGTTCTACTCGTGATGTCATCTATGCATAGACCTAGCTCATGATGCCACTGTTGGGGAACGTTGCATGGCAATAAAAAAATTCCTACACTCACCAAGATCGATCTAGGAGATGAACATCTACGAGAAGAGAGATTGCATCTACATACCCTTGTAGATCGCTAAGCGGAAGCGTTAAGAAACGCGGTTGATGTAGTCGAACGTCTTCACGATCCAATCACGATCCGTCCCGCGAACTCCCGATCAAGTGCCGAACGGACGGCACCTCCGCGTTCAACACACGTACGGCTTGATGACGCCTTCACCTCCTTGATACAGCGAGCGATGGTGAAGTAGTAGCTCGAGTCCTCCGGCAGCACAACAGCGTGGTGGCGGTGGTCATGGAGCTGATCCGCCAGGGCTTTGCCAAGCACTGCCGAACCAATCTAGTGGAGAGGAGAGCTACAAGGGAGAGGAGGGGCAGCGTCGTAGCACGTTGGGGTCCGTCTGCCTTCTCTCTCCCTCTCTATATATAGGGGGAAGGGGAGGAGGGGGCGCCCTAGGGTTTTCCCCTAGGGGCCGGCGGCCAAGGGGTACGGCTATGGTTGGGGTGCCCCCCCAAGGTGCCTTGCCTCCCAAGGAAAGGGGTCGGCGGCCCTAGGGGTGTGCCCCACCTCTAGGACGACCCGAGCTAGGGTTTGGGCGGCGCCCAACCCCCTAGTGGGCTGGTGCGCCCCCTCTCCTTGGCCCATGAGGCCCCCCAACACTTGTCGGGGCCCCCCGAAACCCCTTTCGGTACTCCGTCGAATTCCCGGTATACCCGGGAACATTTCCGGACTCCGATACCCTTTGTACTATATATCAATCTTCACCTCCGGGCCATTCCGGAGTTCCTCGTCACCTCCGGGATCTCACCCTTGACTCCGAACAACCTTCGGTCACCAGCATAACAACTTGACTATACTTATATCGTCACCAAACGTTAAGTGTGTAGACCCTACGGGTTCGAGAACTATGCAGACATGACCGAGACACCTCCACGGTCAATAACCAATTGCGGGACCTGGATGTCCATATTGGTTCCTACATATTCTACGAAGATCTTTATCGGTCGAACCTCGATGTCAAGGATTCAGTCAATCCCGTACGCAATTCCCTTTGTTCATCGGTATGTTACTTGCCCGAGATTCGATCGTCGGTATCTCCATACCTAGTTCAATCTCATTACCGGCAAGTCTCTTTAGTCGTTCCGTAATACAAGATCACGTGGCTAACTTCTTAGTCACATTGCTTGCAAGCTCATTATGATGTTGTATTACCGAGTGGGCCCTGAGATACCTCTCCGTCACACGGAGTGACAAATCCCAGTCTTGATCCATGCCAACTCAACAAACACCCTCGGAGATACCTGTAGAGCATCTTTATAGTCACCCAGTTACGTTGCGGTGTTTGATACACACAAGGTACTCCTCCGGTGTCAGTGAGTTGCATGATCTCATGGTCATATAAACAGATACTTGACATGCAGAAAACGATAGCAGTAAACTTGACACGATCATATGCTACGTTCATAGTTTGGATCTTGTCCATCACATCATTCTCCCAATGATGTGATCCCGTTATCAAATGGCAACTCATGTCTATGACCAGGAAACCATGGCCATATTTGATCAACGAGCTAGTCCGGTAGAGGATCACTAGGGACATGTTGTTTGTCTATGTACCCACACATGTATTTCAGTTTCCAATAAATACGATTATAGCATGGATAATAAACGTTTATCATGAACAAGGAAATATAATAATAACCACTTTATTATTGCCTATAGGGCATATTTCCAACAAAGCCACCGTTCATCATTGATTACATGTTACGCTAGATCATTGCACATCCTAGTATACTGCCAGAGGCATTCATATAGAGTCGTATTGTTCTTTATTGAGTAGTAATTTCGAGTTGTAAGTAAATAAAAGTGTGATGATCATCATTATTAGAGCATTGTCCCAGTGAGGAAAGGAGGATGGAGACTATGATTCCCCCACAAGTCGGGATGAGACTCCAGACAAAAATAAAAAAAATTAGGGGAGGCCAAATGAGCCCACCACATAAAAAAAGAGAAAAAATGAGAGAAAAAGAGAGATGGGGCAATGTTACTATCCTTGACCACACTTGTGCCTCAAAGTGGCACATTGTTTTTCATATAGAGAAAGCTAAGTTGAAAGATGATGGAAGCAATTATACGGACCGGGTCCGTAATATGAGGATTTATCCTCACTTCTGCACAGAAAGCTTATGTCCTTGATGCACCGCTCGGTGCGCCACCTCCTCCAGCATCGTCTGTGGATGTTGTGAACGTCTGGCGGGCACGTTCTGATGACTACTCGACAGTTCAGTGCACCATGCTTTACAGCTTAGAACTGGGGCTGCAAAGATGTTTGAGCAGCATAGAGCATATGAGATGTTCCAAGAGATGAAATTGGTATTTCAGGCTCATGCCCGGGTTGAGAGGTATGAATCCTTCGACAAGTTCTTCGGTTGTAAGATGGAGGAGAACAACTTAATCAGTGAGCATTTGCTCAGAATGTTTAGGTACTCTACTGGCCTGAATCAGCTGGGAATTAATCTTTCGGATGAAGTAGTGATTGACAGAGTTCTCCAGTCACTGCCACCAAGCTACACGAGCTTCATGATGAACTATAACATGCAAGGGATGGAAAAGAAAATTCCAGAGCTGTTCGCGATGCTTAAGGACACGGAGGTAGAAATCTAGAAGGAGCATCAAGTGTTGATGGTTAATAAGACCACTAGTTTCAGGAAGGGCAAGAGAAAGAAGGGAAGCTTCAAAAGGAATGGCAAGCTAATTACCGCTCCAGTGAAGAAACCCAAGGTTGGACCCAAACCCGAGACTGGGTGCTTCTATTGTAAGGGGAATGGTCACTAGAAGCATAACTGCCCCAAGTACTTGGCAGACAAGAGGGCTGGCAACGTCAAGAAAGGTATATTTTATATACATGTTATTGATGTATACCATACTAGTGCTCGTAGTAGCGACTGGGTATTTGATACCGGTTCAGTTGCTAATATTTGTAACTCGAAACAAGAGCTACGGAATAAACGGAGACTAGCTAAGGACGAGGTGACGATTTGCATTGTAAATGGCTCTAAGGTCAATGTGATCGCCATCGGCACGCTCCTTCTATGATTACCTTCAGGATTAGTTCTAAAACTAAATAATTGTTATTTGGTGCCTGCGTTGAGCATGAACATTATGTCTGGATCATGTTTATTGCAAGACGGTTATTCATTTAAGTCAGAGAATAATGATTGTTCTATTTATATGAATAGTATCTTTTATGGTCATGCACCCAATGTGAGTGGTTTATTCCTATTGAACCTCGATCGTAGTGATACACATGTTCATAATATTGATGCCAAAAGATGCAAAGTTAATGATGATAGTACCACATACTTGTGGCACTGCCGCTTAGGTAATATTCTTGTAAAGCGCATGAAGAAGCTCCATGCTGATGGACTTTTGGAATCACTTGATTATGAATCATTTGAAACATGTGAACCATGCCTCATGGGCAAGATGACAAAAACCCCGCTTTCCGGTGCATTGGAGCGGGCAAGTGACTTGTTGGAAATAATACGTACTGATGTGTGCGGTCCAATGAGTGTTGAAGCACGTGGTGGATATCATTATTTTCTTACCTTCATGGATGATTTGAGTAGATATGGGTATATTTACTTAATGAAACACAATTTTGAAACATTCGAAAAGTTCAAGCTATTTAAGAGTGAAGTTGAAAATCATCATAACAAGAAGATAAAATTCGACGATCTAATCGTGGTGGTGAATATCTGAGTTACAAGTTTGGCACGCATTTAAGACAATGTGGAATTGTTTCACAACTCACGCCACATGGAACACCACAACGTAATGGTGTGTCCGAACATCATAATCGTACTTTATTGGATATGGTGTGTTCTATGATGTCTCTTATCGATTTGACACTATCATTTCGGGTTATGCGTTAGAGACAGTTGCATCCACTTTAAATAGGGCACCATCTAAATCCTTTGAGACGACACTGTATGAATTATGGTTTGGAAAGAAATCTAAGCCGGCGTTTCTCAAAGTTTGGGGATGCGATGCTTATGTCAAGAGGCTTCAGTCTGAGTGGAGAAGTGTGTCTTCATAGGATACCCTAATGAAACAATTGGTATACCTTCTATCACAGATCCAAAGGCAAAATCTTTGTTAGCAAGAATGGATCCTTTCTAGAGAAGGAGTTTCTCCCGAAAGAATTGAGTGGGGGGAAGGTAGAACTTGATGAGGTTATTGAACCTTCACTTCAATTAGAGAGTAGTGTAGCATAGAAAGATGTTTGTGTGATGCCTACACCAATTGAAGATGAAGCTAATGATGATGATCATGAAACTTCGGATCAAGTCACTACCGAACCTCGTAGGTCAACAAGGACATGTACTTCCCCTGAGTGGTACAATAATCCTGTTTTGGAAGTCATGTTGTTAGATAACGGTGAGCCTACAAAGTATGAGGAAGCGATGATGGGACCGGATTCCGACAAATGGCTAGAGGCCATGAAACTGAGATATGATCCATGTATGAAAATCAAGTATTGACTTTGGATGACTTACCAAATGACCGTCAGGCCATTGAGAACAAATGGATCTTTAAGAAGAAGATGAACGCTGATGGTAATTCACCGTCTAAAGCTCGACTTATCGCAAAGGGTTGTTGACAAGTTCAAGGGGTTGACTACGATGAGACTTTCTCACCCGTAGCGATGTTGAAGTCTGTCAGGATTATGTTAGCAATTGCTGCATTTTTTGATTATGAAATCTCGCAGATGGACGTCAAAATTGCGTTCCTTGATGATTTCCTTAAGAAGAGTTGTATATGATGCAACTGGAAGGTTTTGTTGATCCTAAGGATGCAAATAAAGTATGCAAGCTCCAGTGATCCATCTATGGACTGGTGCAAGCATCTCGGAGTTGGAATCTTTGCTTTGATGAGTTGATCAAAGCTTTTCTGTTTATACAAGTTTATGGAGAAGCTTGCATTTACAAGAAAGTGAGTGGGATCTCTATAGCATTTCTAATATTGTATGTGGATGACATATTGTTGATTGGAAATACTATAGAACTTCTGGAAAGCGTGAAGGGATACTTGAACAAGGGTTTTTCAGTGAAAGATATTGGAGAGGCAGCTTACATATTAGGCATCAAGATCTATAGAGATAGATCAAGACGCTTAATAGGACTTTCAAAAAGTACATACCTTGACAAAGTTTTGAAGAAGTTCAAAATGGACCAGTCTAAGAAGGGGTTCTTGCCTGTTTCGCAAGGTGTGAAGTTTAGTAAGACTCAATGCCCAGCAACAGCAGAAGATAGAGAAAAGATGAAGGCAGTCCCCTATGCCTCAGCCATAGGCTCTATCATGTATGTCATGTTGTGCACCAGACCTAATGTGTGCCTTGTCATAAGTATGGATGGAAGGTTTCAAAGTGATCCAGGAGTGGAACACTGGACAACAGTCAAAATTATCCTTAAGTACCTAAAGAGGACTAAGGAAATGTTTCTCATTTATGGAGGTGATAAAGAGTCCGTTGTAAAGGGTTACGTCGATGCAAGCTTTAACACCGATCTAGATGACCCTGAGTCTCAAACCGAATATGTATAGTGGAGCAGTAGTTTTGGAGTAGCTCCAAGCAGAGTGTGGTCGCAGCATCTATATATGACATAGAGATTTGCAAATTACACATGGATCTGAATGTTGCAAATGCGTTGACCGTTGACTAAACCTCACTCACTAGCAAAACATGATCAACACAAGGACTACATGGGTGTTAGATTCATTACAATGTAAGCTAGATTATTGACTCTAGTGCAAGTGGGAGAATGTTGGAAATATGCCCTAGAGGCAATAATAAATTGATATTGTCATATTTCCTTGTTCATGATAACTATTTATTATCCATGCTAGAATTGTATTGACCAGAAACTTGAATACATGTGTGGATACATAAACAACACTGTGTCCCTAGCGAGCCTCTTCTAGACTAGATCGTTGATCAAAGATGGTTAAGGTTTCCTAACCATGGATATGAGTTGTCATTTGATAATGGGATCACATCATTAGGAGAATGATGTGATGGACAAGACCCAACCGTAAGCTTCACATATGATCATGTCACATAGTTTAATTGCTACTGATTTCTTAATGTCAAGTATATGTTCCTTGGACCATGAGATCATGCAACTCCTTGACACCGGAGGAATACTTAGTGTGTATCCAAACGTCACTTCGTAACTAGGTGATCATATAGGTGCTCTATAGGTATAGGGTTAGGGTTTAGGGAATTGCATACGAGATTGAAGAAATCCTTGACATAGTGGTTCAACCGATAAAGATCTTCATGGAATATGTAGGAACCAATATGGGCATCCAGGTCCTGCTATTGGTTATTGATCGGATACGAGTCTTGGTCATGTCTACATGATTCACGAACCCGTAGGGTCGCATGCTTAACGTTCGATGACGCTAGAGTAGTATTGGGATAATTGCATTGGTGACAAAATGTTGTTCGGAGTCCCGGATGAGATCCCGGACATCATGAGGAGCTCTGGAATGGTTTGGACGTAAAGATTTATATATGAAAGTCATATTGAGGGTTTCGGAAAATGTTCGGGATTTTTCGGTATTGTACCGGAAAGGTTCTAGAAGGTTCCGAAGTGGGGCCCACCTGCATTGGGGGACCCACATGAACGTGGGTAGTGGGGCAAGCCCCCATACCCCTGGTCTAGGCACACCAATACCCCCCTAAAAGGAATAGGATCATATCCTGAAAGGATAAGATCATGATCCCTAGAAAGGGGGATAGCGATTGGTGGGGAAGGAAAGGAGAGATTTCCTCCCCCCCCCCTTGGCCAACGACCCTAGGGGCATAGAGGGCAAGCCACCAGACCCTCCCATGCCTATATAAAGGTGGGGAGGCACAAGGGGGCAACATACCTTCCCAGCCGCAACCCCTCTCCCGTCTCTCCCGTTTCTTCCTCGGTTTTCGTCGCGATAGTGCTTGGTGAAGCCCTGTCGGCGCTGCGACACCACCTTCACCACCACGCTGCCGTGCTGGTTGTGATCCCATCTACTTCTCCACCCTCGCTTTCTGGATCAAGAAGGAAAAGATGTCACCGAGCTGCATGTGTGCTAACTCGTAGGTGTCGTCCATTCGGCGCTAGATCGGTTTGAATCGTTATTGGATCGCGAAGAGTACGAGTACATCAACCGCGTTATATACGCTTCCGCTTAATGGTCTATGAGGGTACATAGACACACTCTCCCCTCTAATTGCTATGCATCTCCTAGATTAGATCTTGTGTGTTCTGTAGGATTTTTTTATTTCCATGCTACGTTCCCAACAACTACTTCCTCTTGTGAGAGATCCCACACACACCTAGCCATCGAACACTGAAGAGGATAATGTCTCCAAGAATCAAGGGATCCACATAATGAGTAGTTTGGAGAATATGGAATATGACGGTGCTCCAAAAGATCAAAAGTGGCAAGAGACGATCTTGCTAATATCCAGAAAACATCCTAAGTTTTGATGGGACATCAGTTTTCCATTAGCTCACTCTTTCTCTCCAACTCTATTGGAAGACGATACCGGTACTCTATTCCATGAGTTTTCCCTTATCAATTTGGTCCTAACTAACATGCAATAAACAAATCATACCATAAAGATCCCCTTCTCTTCATGGCTCCAACACCAAAAATCAATGATTCATCGAGTGCAAAGCGGGATACTTAAAATTACTTTGCATCAATCATAGGAACATGTTTCAGATAAGCTCATCCCTCCATGTTGTTGAAGTCTCATCAGTAAGGTCCTTGACAAGCTAGGGTGGGTTGCTTTTAAGGGAAATGATATGCCTCGTTAATCCCTCACATGGCAGGCAATTGTAGTCATGCCATGTTTGTTGTAGCACCATCACCCACTTGTTTAACAAGTCCCTTAACAAGAATGTCTTGTCCCTGTAAAATAGCTATGCAAGTTTGCGATGAGGGTGATCCAAGAGTGGTTTCTGTCGTGGTTTTGTCACAGCAGATGTCCTAGTGTGAGGACTTAGACGTGAGGCCATGGCAACCGAGTGATTAGCTTGTCGGGGTTGATCGAAATCGAGAGACACTGTTTACCCAGGTTCGGCCCCTCACGATCACGGTAATGGCCTACTCCTACTTTTCTGTTTATTGCTTGGTGATCAATACAAGGGAGCGAATTCGCTTGACCTAGCTATCGATCGATTTTAACTTAAGTCTATTGGCCTGAGGGACTCGCCTTTATATACAGGTCGATACCCTGGGCTTTACAAGAGTCTGAGTCGTGTTACAACTCATGACCTAGTATGTCTCTAACACGCCTTGCCTCCCAAGCAAGGAAATTCACGACGACCTCTCACCTATTGGACCTTGAGTCGCCATCTTCGATTTTGGCCCGCCAACCGGCTTATTTGGTAAGCCGCCTTGCCGGTCCTGTTCCTCAGCATCACGGCCCACATCGCATACTGCTTATGAGCCACCATCAGGATGACCCGGCCCAATGGGGCGGCTCATATCGTGGGGTAATATCCCCAACAGTTTCCAAAATTGAGGAAGTGGGAAATGCACAACTTTCAAGAAAGATGCGCTTAGAGAACCCGGTTTCCGAAGGATTCTTCATGATTGTCTCACCAATAAAGCCAAGTTAAAAGTATCCAAGTCCCTAAAGCTGAGCCTCCCCCATGAATTTTTGCCTCGTCGTAATTTGTCGAGAAACCCAATTGACTTTGTGTTCACCCCCACCCCACAAAAAAACTTCCTTATCATAGAATTTATGTGCTCACATAACCCCCTAGGAAGTTTAAACCAATACATAAAGAACATTGGTATTTTCTGGGCTACCTCTTTTATCATGAACTCTTTCATTGTTGCAGAAAGTAAATTTGTTATCCATCCCTAAATTTTTTTCCATAACCGGTCCTTCAAATATTGAAGAGCCCCATTCTTAGACATGCCAACATCAGTTGGCATTCCAAGATAGTTTTCACTTGAGGATTCATTAGCCACATCTAGCTTTAACTTTACCTCTTCCTTACTAGCTCAAGGACATCCCTTGCTAAAGAACACTAATGATTTTTGAATTTTTACTCGATGCCTTGGAGCATTATAACAAGTCTCCAACAAGTTTGATATTGTCTCAGCCCCTTGACCGTTTGCACTGAAAAAAAACAAGCTATCATCTGTAAAGAGTAGGGGGTTCACTGTCGGTACTGACTGAGCCACTTGAACTCCACTGTGATGTGATCACTGGTGATAAGATATTAGGAGGCACGAAAGGCTCTCTGCTTCTAATAGGAAAAGGTAGGATGAAAACGAATAACCCTGACGGATCCCCCTCGTAGGTCTAAATTAATCAAGTATTTTATTTACCATTGAACAAAATCAAAAAGGATACTAAACTAGCAATGTCCATGAGCACCGAAATCCAGGGCTGATGGAAGCCAGCTTTTCCATGATCGTTTGTAAATATGCCCAATCAACTTTTTCATAGGCCTTTATCCTATGCAACAAGCATCTAGACAATGTTTCTTGGCACTGTTTCTTTTCATAAAGTGGAGACACTCATACGTGTAAATAATATTGTTAGTGTTGGGGATATAACCCCACGATATAACCCGCCCTATTGGGTCGGGTCATCCTGATGGCGGCTTATAAGGTAACATACCAAGTGGGTTGCGATGCTGAGGAATGAGACTGGCAAGGCGGCTTACCAAGTAAGCCGCCTAGCGGCCCAATACCCAAAGACGGTGGCTCAAGGTCCAGGAGGTAGACAGCCGCCGAAAGTTTCCTTGCTTGGAAGGCAAGGCGAGTTAGAAACATAGTCGGTCATGAGTCACAACATGACTCGGACTCGTGTAAGCCCAGGGTCTCGACCTGTATATAAAGGCGAGTCCCTGAGGCCAATAGACTTAAGTTACAATCGATCAATAGCTAGGTTAGGCGAATCCGCTCCCTGGTAATTGATCATCCAGCAATACACACAAAGCAGGACGTAGGCTTTTACCTCCATCGGAGGGGCCAAACCTTGGTAAACTCGCATCTCTCGATTTCGATCAACCCCGACAAGCTAACCACCTAGTTGTGATGGTCTCACGTCTAAGTCCTCACACTAGGACATTTTTCATGACAAAACCACGACAGTTGGTGCCCACCGTGGGGCCAGCGAACGGTGGTTTGGAGTTCTTGAAGGGCTCTCTCCCAGGGATCGAGGGATACGCCGTTGGCAGGATGACGAAGAGTCGTCACGGCAAGCTCTACATCAACGATGTCGACTGGGGTCCTGAGGCCGACTCAATCGAGTACGGGTAACGGGTCCCCTTCGGCAAGATTCATGTCTTCATCGGCAAGATCGGCGGATCAGGGCCCGAGCCGGACATCTGCACCGACCTCATCGAGTCGGCTCGGCGCCCGCAACCCGCCCGGAGTCAAGCAGTCCAGAAGCATGTCTTTGTTGGTTTTGTGCAAGGCGCAGAACTTAACGAGAACTCCGTGTCTAGGGGAGAGAATCTCATCTATTCAGATTGCGAGTCCTCGATCGGAGAGACAGAGTCAGTTTATCAACTTGAAGATGGCGGGCTTGGGGGCTGGTCCGATGGCAACAGTATTCCGAACCTCTACGAGCCGCCATACCGAGCCGCCATATTCATGGCAGGGATGACGCCGGCTCTCCAATCTACAACGGCTGGGGTGACAGCAACAGTCAACCCTTCAGCACCGGCTCCTGGGGGGTCTGGTTCAGTCAGGTCGCTGGCTCAAGTTCTGTATGAGGTGATGGCTACCCTGACAACCTTACTGGGGACCGAGGTCAGTGCAGAAAATCAAGCAGAGCGTAATGCAGGGATTGCGAAGATAAGGGAATGGATGACCAAGGCCTAGGAAGATATTAATGCTGAGAACACCCAGACAGCTGCACTGCAAGCCCAGGTTAATACAGAAGCGGAACGTCTGAGAGCGGAAGCATGGTGGATCAGCCTGGATCAAAGTGCATCCGATGCAGTCCTACGGAGGAGGCACCATAGCCATTTGCCCTTAGTCTATGATCCTAAGCGTTTGTTCAACTCTCCCGGAGTGGGCCCAAGTACTCCAGGAGCGCCTGTTATACCACAGTTGGTTCCGGAGATACCTGGGGGTAGTGTGGCGGCTCAACCTCACCAGCCAGAGCCGGCCCGGAGGGAACAACCAGGCCCAAACCCGCCCCTCGTTCAGACAACGCCGCAACACTTTGTGATGCCACCAGGGCAGTTTTCCAACCCAGTGGATAACATGGTAGCAGCAGAAACTTGGTTTACTGCGCTCCCTATTGATGGTGAGTCGCCCATGGCGGCTGAGGCCCGGAACGCCATTAAGCTGTTTCAAATGACAATCGCCCAGCAAACTAATTATTCGTAGAGTCGGCAGCGTGTGCATTCAACTCCTTTGCCAAGTCGTAGTTACAGCCGACGCGTAGAGTCGCCATCAGTCTCCAGCATCTAGCGGCGTCGTACGGATGCTCAAGCAATTATGGACGAGGCAAGGGCCCGTCAAGAAGCAGCGAACCAGGGGGCTTATCAGCCGCCCCCGGTGGTTTCTCCACCTTCGGTGGCCGCCGAGTCAAGTGCTAGAACGATCGGAGTTCCGTGCCTTGTGCCGGTTCTACGGGGCGAGCACATGTTTAAGTATTTTAAAGGACCTCGTAAGATACCAAACTACACGGCGGATCTTGAGCCGGCGGCTTGGATTGAGAGCTATGAGCTGGCTATGGACATGTTGGATGTTAGCGATGTAGTTTGTGCTAAGTACTTGACTATGATGTTGGAGGGTTTGGCTCGTACATGGTTAAAAAATCTGCCCCCCCCCCCCCCAACTCCATCAACACCTGGGCAGAATTGAAGGAGCTCTTCATCCAGAATTTTTAGGGGACTTGTAAGCAGCCCATGATGATTGTGGATTTGGAGCACTGTGTGCAGCGTGAGGATGAGTCGGCCCATCATTGGGCTCGCCGAGTCGCCACCATTATCCATTCTTCAGATAACATTGTGGCGGCTCAAGCTGTGTTGATTCTGGAGAAAAACTGTCACTTCCAGCCTCTTAAGCAATAGTTAGGGCAGCTTAAGCGTAAGTGCCAGGATGTGGGCAATCTCATGGATGCCCATACCAGGTATGCCGACTCAGATGGCACGAAGGATCCTAATTTAGATGATGACAAATCTGGAAAAGGTAAGAAGAACGGTGGTGGTAAGAGTCAGCAACAGAACGCCCAGTGCATAATAATCATAACTAGGGTAATGGTGGAGGGAAGCCCACAAATTATGAGGAGGCTCTTAACGGGCCATGTCCGAAGCATAGTTATCCTAACAAGCCATCCACTCATGCTTGGAAGGATTGTCATATCATGTGAGAGTTCAGGAACCATGCGTTTTAGCATCACGGCAACAGCAATGGGCCAACAGGCGGGTCAGGCTCTGGAGGTTTCCAGGGAGCCGGGTTTGGCAATGGCGGCTCAAGTTCTGGCTATCACGGCCAAGGGAACCATGGTGGTCATAACCAGCAATCTGATCAAGGTAATTAGCAGCAACATAACCAATCAGGATATCAGAGTAATCCTAAGCAATTGAACGATGGCCAGTACCATGTATTCACTACGGGCATCTGCAAACGTGATCAGAAGATCAACAAACGGGCAATTCACATGGTTGAGCCGGCGGTGCCACAATATTTAAATTGGTCTGAGCACACGATCACTTGGATCCGGGCAGATCACCCGCCCTGTGTGGACAATCCAGGTCATCTGGCCCTGGTGGTAGCCCCTCAAGTGGGCGGTTACAAGTTTACAAAGGTACTTGTGGATGGTGGCTGCATCATCAACATATTGTACTATGACACTTTTCAGCGAATGAATCCGACAGAGAAAGATCTTAAGCCATCTTCTACTGTTTTTCACGGAGTTGTGCCTGGTAAGTCGGCCTATCCAGTAGGAAGGATTGCTCTTGAGGTGGCGTTAAGCGATGAATATAACTACAGGGCAGAGACACTATGGTTTGAGGTGGTTAAAATCAAAAGCCCCTACCACGCCCTCTTTGGGCGATCGGCTTATGCTCGTTTCATGGCCCGGCCCTGCTATATTTACCTCAAGCTCAAGATGTCGGGTCCAAAAGGTACCATAACTGTGAATGGCAGCAGAAAAATAGCCCAAGAGTGCGAAGAAGGAGATGCGGCATATGTTGAGTCGGCTTGTGCTTCTGAAGAGCTCAAATTCTATCAAGACAATGTTGACCCGGCTGATATGACCCCCTAAAGAAGCCCACCACTGAGAAGGACCCTCACCTCAAGTTCCAATCGGCTAAAGACACTAAGCAAGTTGATTTTGTCCCTGGTGACTCTTCTCAGCAGTTCACCATTGGGACAGGAATGGGCCCCAAATAGGAAAGCGCGCTCATCGAGTTCATCCGTGAGAATCGGGACATCTTTGCATGGAAACCTTCTGACAAGCTGGGTGTACCGAGAGAACTCGCTGAGCACCACCTTAATGTGGATCCTAAGATGAAGCCAGTCAAGCAGTTCCTCCGTCGTTTTAACGAGGAGAGGCGTAAGGCCATTGGAGAAGAAGTGGCCGGGCTCCTAGCAGCCAGGTTCATAGTGGAAGTTTTTCACCCTCGGTGGTTGGCTAACCCAGTGCTTGTGCTTAAAAAGAATGGCACATGGCGTATGTGTGTAGATTACACAGATCTTAATAAGGCTTGCCCAGCTGATCCCTTTGCTCTCCCCCGTATTGACCAGATCATTGATGCAACGGCGGGTTGTGAGCGATTGTGTTTCCTGGATGCTTATTCTGGTTATCATCAGATAAAGATGGCAGTTGCATACTAGGAGAAGACATCTTTTATCACGCCCTTTGGAGCTTTCTGTTATTTGTCTATGCCTTTTGGACTCAAGAGTGCTCAGGCGACTTACCAGCGCTGTGTTCAGAATTGCCTCCATGGGCAGATTGGACGCAATGTTCATGCTTATGTTGATGAAATTGTAGTCAAATCAAGGAAGAAGGAAACCTTGGTTGAGGATTTGAAGGAAACCTTTGACAATCTCTGGGTGTACAAGATGATTCTTAGCCTGGCCAAGTGTGTTTTTGGGGTACCTGCAGGAAAGCTGTAAGGATTTCTGGTTTCAGAGAGGGGCATTGAAGCTAACCCAGACAAGATTAAGGCTATCACTTCTTTGTCTAAGCCGGCCTGTATCAATGATGTGAAGCGTCTGGCGGGTCGCATTGCGGCCCTAAGTCAGTTCATAAGCCGCCTAGGGGAAAAGGTGATCCCGCTCTACCAGATGATGAAAAAGACTGATAACTTTGTCTAGAGTGATGCTGCTAATGAGTCTTTTGAGGCACTTAAGAGGCAGCTGGCTGAGCCGCCCGTTTTGGCGCCTCCGATCGACAAAGAGCCCATGCTCCTGTACGTGGCGGATAATAATCGAGCCGTCAGTGTGGCAATTGTTGTCGAACGCCAAGAGGCAGGGAAGGAATACCCAGTCCAACGGCCAGTGTATTACATCAGTGAAGTTTTATCAGAATCCAAGCAGAGATATCCACATTGGCAGAAGTTGGTGTTTGGAGGGTTCATGGCTAGTCATAAATTGAAATAGTACTTCCTTGGGCACCCCATCACTGTGGTCAGTTCAGCTCCTCTAGGAGATATCATTCAAAACAGAGAGGCTACAGGCCGGGTTGCTAATGGGCAATTGTGCTTGGGCCACACCATTTGAAATATGTGCCCAGGACTGCTATCAAGTCTCAAGCCTTGGTAGATTTCATTAATGACTGGACAGAGCTACAACAACCCGAGGAAAAACCAGATAATACGTACTAGACGATACACTTTGACGGATCCAGGCAATTGGAAGGCTCGGGGGCTGGAGTTATTTTGTCTTCCCCAAGAGATGACAAGTTTTGTTATGTCCTCCGGCTTATGTTTCCCTGTACTAACAATGCAGCTGAGTATGAGGCTTTGCTACATGGGCTATGCATGGCTAAGGAAATGAACTTAAGCCGGGTCAGGTGCTTGGGCGACTCAGACCTCGTTGCACAGCAAGTTTCAGGGATGTGGGACTCTAAAGACCCGCTCATGGCGGCTTATCGTCAGGCAATGACTAACATTGCCGGTCACTTTAAGGGATATTAAGTGGATCACATTGACTGACATCTTAATGAGGCAGTTGATGCTTTGTCCCGTCTAGGTTCTCAGCGTAAGCCGGTTCCCCCCAATGCGTTCCTAGATGTGTTGCATAACCCTTCTGTTAAGTTACCTTCAAAAGAAGATCTGGCTATCCCAGACCCGAAGGGGCAGTTGGTGGCGGCTCTACGCGCAACTCCAGATTGAATAGTACCTTATCTGGCTTATTTAACACGGGGAGAACGTCCAGAGGAGGAACTTCTGGCCCGACAGATCATCAGACGGTCTAAATCCATGAATATCATCAATGGCGAGTTGCATCGATGCGATGTCACTAGTGTGTTTCAGCGTAGTGTTTCCCCTGATGAAGGCAGGGAGATTCTGCAGGAAATTCATGCAGGAGATTGTGGTCATCATGCCGGGTCACGATCTTTGGTGGCCAAGGCCTTCAGACACGGGTTTTTCTGGTTATCTGCTCATGCTGACGCGGAAGATATTGTTCGCAAGTGTGATGGTTGTCAGAAATTTGCACGGCAAGCTCATGTGCCGGCTCAAGAATTGCGGATGATCCCAATAACTTGGTCATTTGCGGTCTGGGGGCTTGATATGGTTGGGCCTTTTATGAGGTCTAAGAATAAAAAGACTCACCTTCTGGTGGCAGTTGATAAATTTACCAAGTGGGTTGAGGTAGAACCTGTTAGCAATTGTGAGGCGGCCACTGCAGTTCAGTTTGTGAAAAAGCTGATCTTTCATTTTGGTTATCCTCATAGTATCATCACTAACACTGGGACAAATTTATCTAAAGGAGCTATGAGAAAGTTCTGTCAGAAGGAGCATATCTAGCTTGATGTTTCGTCTGTGGCTCATCCATAGTCCAATGGCCAGGCAGAGCGAGCTAACCAGGAAATATTACGAGGGATAAAACCCCAACTCATGGTTCCTTTTGGAGCGTACTCTGATTTGTTGGGTTGAAGAGCTTCTTGCAGTTCTTTGGAGCTTAAGGACTAGCCCCAACAGATCAACGGGTTACACGCCGTTCTTTATGGTGTACGGCTCAACGGCAGTTCTTCCAAGTGATATACATCATGACTCGCCCCGAGTGGCGGCTTATGTTGAGACGGACAATGAGACGGCTCAACAAAATTCTCTAGATGCCTTGGAGGAGGAACGTGATCTTGCGGCGGCTCGATCTGCAATTTATCAACAAGACCTTCGTCGTTATCACAGTCGAAGAATTCGCAGTCGCAATTTCCAGGAGGGTGACTTAGTGCTCCGTTTGATTCAAGGTCAAACAGACATGCATAAGCTTTCACCTCCATGGGAAGGTCCCTTTGTGGTTGTGTGACACCCTGGATTAAGTGCTACGATAATCCCTATAATCAAGCTACAATAACCTGAGGATTAAGCTAATCCAAGTATGATCACTATTGGAATCAAACCCTAAATCAAATTCCTTTGCAATTCCAATTCATTTGAAAAGTGGATTTAAAAGTTTTGCAAACCAGGAAAGAAAAATCATGCTTGGGTTGCAAATATTCCCTAGGAAAATATAAAATCATAACCAATATTTTACAAAGTGTTTTGGTGCCTCAAACAAAATAAAACAGAGGCCAAATCAATTAATTAAATGCCCTTTTGAATTATGTAAATTTCAAATAAATTCAAAAGGCCTTCAGCTTCTTGTGGCTCTACCAATTATTGCATCACAAATATTGGGCCAAGAACCCTATTTCTTTTACAAGGGTATTTTGTCACTAAAACAAATAAAAACAGAACCACAAATAAAAAGAAAAACAAACAGAAAATAAAATAAAAACAAAAAGGGCTAAGTGCCCTGGGCACTTAGGCCTGCCGGCTCAAGTGCCAGCCCAGCCCACCTACCCCCCCATCGTCTTCCTCCTATTCAACTGGGGAGACGTGGGGGAGCCGATGCTCGTCAGCGGCCGAAGTCGTTGAGCTGGCGGCCATCCAGCGGCTCCCCGCCGTCCTTAAGCCCCCTTCACACCCGGGCGTCGACCCCGAACCCTAGCTCGCCCCCACTTCCTCCCTCTCGCGCCGCCTGCCTATCCTCGCGCACACGCCCACGCCGCCGCCGCCATGGCCGACGCGTAGCCGCGGCCACCGTCCTCCCCGCATCTCACCGACGCGCCCAATCGCTCCGCCACCGTCGTCTCCCTCTCCCTCGACCACACGGGCGAGTCGGGAGCCTCTACACCGCCGGTCCACGTCGTCTTCAACCTCGGAGCCCGCCTCCGTTCGTCTTTGATTCCGGCGCCGTCAAGCCCTCTCCGAGCCCACTAAGCACCCCTGCAGGACCGTTGTGAGCTCCTGCTCCTTCCCCTCCCCCTCTCGCGCTCGGTTTCGTCCCCTAGGCCTTGATTCATCGCACGGCCGAACCCACCGCTGTGAGAGCTCGTCGTCGGCGACCTTCCAGTGACCATTTGGTCATGCGCCTGGGTCTGTTCGCTTCGTACGCACGCGTAGAACCTCCCTGCCCCTTTCATTTGCTCGCTAGCTTGCCGTAGTGCCATTCCCGTCGGAGTCTGAACCACACTGCCGCCTCTGCTCGCCGCCGGCGCCGCTCTAGGCCATTCCAGCTCCTCCCGCTCGTCAGGATGGATGCGCACGAGCCTCCGCATTCGAATGTGCCATCGCGCGTGCCAAATGCCCCCCATAGCCGATTTCCGATCGCATCCCGAGCCACGCCGCCATGTTCTTGGTCGCCGGCGACATCTCCAGTCGCCGGAGCTGACCTGGACGGGTGGGGCCACCCCCAATGACACTGGCCAATGGGCCCGGGGGCCCAGTTGACCAGTTGACCACGGTCAACTGGCTGACTGGGCACAACCCAGTCACTGCCACGTGGGGCCACACCCTAGGCCTATGACATGTGGGCCCAACTTCATTAGTGTTAATTAAGATGGATTCGTTAATTCTGTTAATTAGTTTAGACTAAATAGGCACCGACATGTGGGACCCACCCCTCTAATTAATCTTTTTTAATTAAACTTAAACTCTGATTAGCCCACTGTCTATGACAGGTGGGGCCGAGCTGTCAGGTTTGACCTGAGACAGCTGGGTTGACTGCTGATGTCAACATGACATCATGCAGATGTCACAATTGAAATTTTGAATTAAATTAAATTTGTTTAATTTCAGAATATTAATACAACTTTGAAAATTAATATAAAATAAACCGTAAGTCAGATGAAAATAATTTATACATGAAAGTTGATCAGAAAAATCCCACGAATCCGAATAGGCTATACGTTCATCTGTCACATGCCCCTAGCATGATGAACATGGGACTTTTCCGTCGGATTCATCTATCCGGTAGTAGCCCGAGACCCGGGAAATATCGTCAGATATTATCCCGCTCCGTCTGTGACGTTTAGTACTGTGTTAGCTCATGCCTAGCACTGCATATTGCCATGTCATGCATCGTGATGCATCTGTATGCTTTATATTTATTGTTTCTCCCCCCTCTTCTTATCGGTAGACCCCGAGACTTACGTTGTTGCCGGGTACGACTACGCCACTGACGACCAGGTCTTTGCAGCAGAGCGGCAAGGCATGCAAACCCCCCTTGAGCATTCCGATATCGCCCATTCTTTCTCTCTCATGCTTGCATTAGATTTTGCTACTGTTGTAGTTAGCTCCTATTCTGATGCATAGCATGTTTTTGTTAAACTGCTACTGTACCTACTGTTATATCAACTGCTTAGTATAGGTTGATCAGTGAAAACCTTGTGACCCCTTAGTCCCAGTTGCCCCGCTTTAATTATCAGTTACTCGATCATCATGATCGATGTGCAGAGACCATCACATCACCGCACACCCCCATAGTTGTACGACGCTGCAGAGATACTATCGAGTACCGAGGGTGACATCTCGTGAAGTACTCATGATGCTAACTCTATAGTGTATCTAGTCGGTCGTGTTTATCGAAGGTGATTCCTCCTTCACCACTTCCGATATCGACTCTGTCGTGCAACGCCTCAAGTGTGGGAGCACCGAGGGTGATTCCTCTAAGTCCACCTTGACGGTTGAATCGAGCGGGATCCCTTGAGGGTGATTCCTCAGGTCCCACCTTGATGTTTTATACACACGGTTACTATGACTTGGTTACAGAAATATGTTGGTGATGGGTTGGCCCTGAAGGGTACCCACGGATGAATGACGACGAGGCGTGGCCGGGGAGGTGCGGCCCTTGCCACAAGTCCTCAAGACGAGGCAACAGGACCGCACATCGTGGGTCGCGCTCGTCACCGCATTAATAAAATACTAATGGGTTGGGTATTTGATCTGAGTTGGCCGTTTGACCTTTTTACGCACTAACCGTCACGTGGGAGAAGTTATGGGTACTCGGCGTCGTTGTATCAGCCAAAGCTCTTCGATCGTCAGCAATGGAGCGGCGCGCGCCCGAGTGGTCCGCGACGGCATTGATCTTGTATTAGAGGTGCTAGGATTGACCTTGGCCGCCCACACATCGTGCAGGAGTGCAAAGGGTGAGTAGGCCCACAACCCATAGGTCCCAGGATCGAAACCTGGCTCTAATACCAACTTGGGATGCCCCCATTTTGATCGTACGCTAATCATACACGCAATCGCGTACGACTAAGATTAGGGACTCACGGGAAGATATCACAACACAACTCTAAACACAAATTAAATTCAAACAAGCTTCATATTACAAGCCAGGGCCTCGAGGGCTCGAATACATAAGCTTGACATACACACGAGTTAGTGGAAGCAAATAATATCTGAGTACAAACATAAGTTAAACAAGTTTGCCTTAAGAAGGCTAGCACAAACATAAGCAGCGGATCGAAAGAGGCAGGGCCTCCTGCCTGGGAGCCAACCTAACTACTCCTGAGCGTCGGCACTCTCCACGTAGTAGCACGCTCTAGCGGTGGTGTAGTAGTCATCTGTGGGATACTCCATCTCCAGGGCTCCGTCATCTGAACGTAGTAATTGTATCGAAGGGGAAAGAGGGAAGTAAAGCAGTGGTGAGTACTCATCCAAAGTACTCGCAAGACTTACATCAGAGCTATACTAAATTATGCATCAGTATCAAAGGAATGGGGTTATATCTTTGGACTGAATGCAGAAAAGAAAGAATAGGGGGGAAAGCCTAGTCCTATCGAAGACTAGCATCTTCAACATCTTGCAGCATTAGAAGAGTGTAGATTGGTAAATCATATGTAACAATATTATTGTAGCAATATTATTAAGTAACCACGCCCAGAGATTCTTCCTCGACTCCCTGCGAGAAAGTTGGTATCAGAGCCGACTGCTTGTAGGTAGCCAACTTTCCAACTCCTTGGCCAAAGTTGAGTCTGGTACTTGAGAAACTTTTACTAACATTGTTGTGTGGCTTACGGGCCCACATCTCAATCGGGTGGTATTAGGATCTTTTATTCCTCGTCTATACTCAGGGTTCTGATCTCTTTTCTCTTTTGGGTTAAAGATTTTACTAACTCTAACATTAGGTTCTCGTGATCACATCCACCGGAGAGTTGTTTGGTCGATAATTGTTTTCCTTTGAAGTTATGACGCACACACTGTCATTGACATCTTT
The DNA here is from genome assembly GCA_039707655.1 of Elymus sibiricus. Taxonomy (NCBI): domain Eukaryota; kingdom Viridiplantae; phylum Streptophyta; class Magnoliopsida; order Poales; family Poaceae; genus Elymus; species Elymus sibiricus. Next base: position 219,843,358 of record CM077675.1, read on the forward strand.
GAATCTCCTTGTTATAGATGCATCCCTCTAGGCAGCTCGTTTGTCTGACTATGGTTGTTGATGCGTCTGGATTCCCGGCCATTCTGATCAACCTATTGACCAGGCTGGGATATCGCTGGTACCTCGAGTACACTATATACGAGGACTTCCGCGAGTTCAACCAGGAGCAGTAACAAGCTGAGGTTGTTATCTGGGATCGTCGTGTCCGCTCCGTCATTGAGCTGCACACCTATTGCGGTGTTGGAGTGGCTGTTGATATGGCAGTCCATGATGCTGCCTATACTGCTATCACTCGCCTCCGTAGAGAGCACCCCTGCTTGGAGGAGACTGGATTCAGATACATTCCATATGTCCCCGCTAGGGATGAGACTGGATCCGACACCGCTGCCTTCACCCATTTCGTGCGGCAGCGCAACGACCGGTCCTACACTGCGATCTGTACCCCTTATGTGAGTCGTCGTTACGACCCACGGATTCTAGTTCAGTACACTGAGGCGCTGGATCGTGTTGTCCGAGCTCTGACTGTGGAGTTGTACGCCACTCATACTCGTCTTTACGACGCTTTGGATCAGTTGATACCAGTAGTCCGTGCGGGTACGTATCCCCATTACATCCTTTATCCGCGCAGGACAGAGCTACCACCAGGTCTTGAGTGGCCTGCTGTTGGAGGTCGTACACCTGCACGTGGACCTCTGCTTCCTGGTCCGGACCAGTATCCGCATCAAAGTGTTCATGGATTGCAGAATTGTAGGATCACTAGAAGTGTGTGTCTAGAGGGGGGGGTGAATAGACTACTTGCGAGAAATAAAACCTAACCTTTTCCCAAGTTAATTGGTGGGCAGATTTTAGCAATTATAGCAAGTCTAGCACACCCTACACATGCAAGTCAACAAGTATGGCAGCGGAAAGTAAAGACATTGCACATGGAATCACATGGAAAGTAAAGTTGAGATAGGGAGATCAAACGCATGAGGGACATGAAGATTTTTCCCATGGTTCCGATAGGTGGTGCTATCATACGTCCACGTTTATGGAGTCTTCAACCCACAGAGGGTAACGGTCGCGAGAGTCCACGGAGGGCTCCACCCATAAGGGTCCACGAAGTAGCAACCTTGACTATTCCATAACAGCTTCCGTCCATGAAGGACTAGCCTCACTATGGGTAGATCTTCACGAAGTAGGCAATCTCCTTGCCCTTATAAACTTCTTGGTTCAACTCCAGAACACGAAGTAGGAGGCTCCCAAGCGACACCTAACCAAAATAGGAGGCACCACCCTCCAAAAGGTAATAGGCTCGATAATGATGATGAACTGCTTGCTCTTGTGCTTCAAGATGATTGACTCCTCAACACTCAATCACTCTCTCATAGATTTGGCTTGGTAGAAGAGATTTATTGGGTGGAAAGCAACTTGGGGAGGCTAGAGATCAAGATTCATATGGATGGAGTGGAATGGCTTGATCTCAACACATGAGTAGGTGGCTCTCTCTCAGAAAATTGGATGGGGCAAGTATGGAATAGTTCTGAGTGCTTCTCTTTCGAGTTGGTGGTGGTGAAGGGGTATATATAGGCATCCCCAAAAATCCAACCATTACACCTAAAGTGACCAACTCGGTGACACCGAAGTATAAAACTCGGTGGTACCGAGTTGCTCCAAAGGTAGCAACTTTTGAATCTCGGTGAGATCGATACAGAAATCTCGGTGGTACCGACTAGGTGACCAACGGTCAGTTTCCAAAACTCGGTGACGCCGATCCAAAATCTCAGAAATTCCGATTTTGAGAATCGAGGTAACAGAAAGTTGGCAAGCTGAACTCAGTGGCACCGAAGCAGAATCGGTTGCACCGATGTGCTAGGGTTTGGCATGGGTCTGTCTGAGGTGGGAATTGGTGGGACCGAGTGGAAAAGGTTAGTTGCACCGATTTGCATGAAAGGCCTGGACAGACTTATGTGGAAGAGTTTGTGGGTGTTTTTGGTGACTATCACTTGTGCACGTGGAGCATCTTGTTCACCAACAGTACCTTACCCCTTTTAATAGTATTGGCTTTCCTATGGACTCAAGGTGATTTCTCACAAAGTAAAATGTAGAGTCCTCTTGCTTGAAGCTTTGCCAATCCAATTCCTTGCATCTAGGGGTCTCTTCACAATCCTTTTTGCCAACCCATCTCTCTCTATGGACTTTCACCTGAAATACACTAGGTAGAAATATTAGTCCAAGAGACAATGTATGTTGTCATGAATTATCAAAACCACCAAGGGAGCACATTGTGCTTTCAAGAATCCTATCCCTAAGTTTGCCATTCTTGATCATCGGCAGTTACTTGGCTTCAGTGGTTGTCCCCGACGTTGATGTAGCATATCGCTATGTCTCGTTGTTGTATCTCTCTATCGCGTGCCTGCGTGCCGCCTAGTTTGTCTAAGTTATTTCCATGCCAAACTTATCACTCGTTTGTAACAGACTTATGTATGGATCATTATGTCGTGTTTGACTATTATGATGTATCTATTGCACTTCCTTCTTTGTGCATTTTACCTCATGAATGATTCATTATCTTGTCATTACTCAATGCTAAACTATCGTTGTTACATATAACAGGATGGTTAGGCCAGCTGATCGTGGTCGTGGTGCGCCTGACCACCCACCGCCACCTGAATACATGGTTGGAATGATACAGCAGTTTGAGCTGAACCACCAGTTTATGCAAGGGCTTATGGATCAGTTTCTGAGGCCGAACATGAATCAGCAGCCAGCCCCAATGACTCTGTAGGACTTTATGTGCCTCAACCCTGCTATCTATCGCGGCTCAACTCAGCCGCTTGACGCTGATGACTGGCTCCGTGACATCACCTATGAACTGGAATCTGTAGGCGCCCCAATGGCTAGCTACGTCACCTTTGCGTCATACTTTCTGAAGGGTCCCGCTGCTCAATGGTGGGACAGTCACCGGTGCTCATAGCCTGTTGGAACAATCATCACCTGGCCGGAATTCCAAGCTGCTTTCCGTGCTCGCCACATTCCTTAGGGAATTATGGACAGGAAGAAGCGTGAGTTCCGCAACCTCGCCCAGGGCAACAAGACAGTGGATGCTTATCAGCGGGAGTTTCTGGACTTGTATCGCTATGCTAAAGAAGACGTCACAACTGATGCTCGTAGGCAGGAAAAGTTCCGTGAAGGCCTTCACCCTGATATCAAGCTGGCGCTCCTTGTTCACGACTTTGATAACTTCGCCATCTTGGTGATCAAGTCCATTCAAGTTGAAACTGGTCAGTAGGACTACAAGGACAGCAACAAGCGCAACCGTGACATGGGCTCATCTTCGGGCTCATCATTGCAGAAGCGAAAGATCTGGATTCCCCACAACATGTACCATGCACCTCCTCCTGCTCCGAGGCCGTCCTATGCTGCACCTCGTCTGCCTCCTCCACCAGCTAGGTAGTCGAGGCTCCCAGCTCCGCCACCACGAGCTCCTGTTCCCCCTTCCCGTCCTGAGGATGGGTTGTGCGTCAAGTGTGGTCGTCCAGGACACTGTGCCAGAGAGTGCAGGCAGAATGAGAATCAACTTGCTCTGCCTTCCAACCAGCCCCGCAACAACAATGCCAGACCTGCTCATGGTTGTGCTCAGGCTAACAACATTGAACTAAATGAAGTGCAAGACCAGCCTGCTACTATGATGGGTACACTTCTTGTTAACTCAGTACCAGCATCTGTATTGTTTGATACAGGAGCATCACATTCTTTCATGTCGGAAAATTTTGCATACATGCATGACATTAAGAGTGAAGAGATGAACGTCCCAATAGTGGTAAACACCCCCGCGGGCCAATGTCGTACCTCCATGGTTAGCCCCAATGTCTCCGTTGAAATTGAAGGGTTGGAATTCCTTGCCTCCCCCATAATGCTGAAGTCTTCCAATATTGACCTCATTCTGGGAATGGATTGGTTGAAGACTCATACCGCTTCGATAGTGTGCGCCACCAAAACCATCCACCTCCTGCATCCTTCGAATGAGGTAGTCAGCTACCATGCTCATCTTGTTCGAGATACTGAAGCCTGGCTTTATGCTTTGAATGCATTAAATGCGTCACCTCTTGAGGGGATTGAAAACATCCCAGTTGTCTGGGATTTCCAAGATGTCTTTCTGGAAGAACTTCCAGGGATTCCCCCTGCAAAGATGTTGAGTTTGTCATTGACATGGTACCCGGTACCACTCCAATAGCCAAGCGACCTTATAAGATGCCACCACATGACCTCCTTGAACTTAAGCAAGAAATTGACAATTCGCTTCGCCTAGGTTTTATCCGTCCAAGTTCCTCTGCTTGGGGAGCACCTTCTCTCTTTGTTAAGAAGAAGGATGGAACAAATCGTTTGGTTCAAGATTATCGACCCATCAACCAAACTACAATTCAAAACAAATATTTGCTTCCTCGGATCAATGATTTGTATGATCAACTTGTTGGTTCCTCGATTTTCTCTAAACTCGACTTGAGATTGGGTTACCATCAGATCCGCGTTCGTAAAGAAGATATCCCCAAGACCGCATTTTTTACTTGCTATGGTTCATACAAGTACACCATCATGTCTTTCGGTTTAACCAATGCTCCAGCAACCTTCTCTCAGTTGATGAATTATATCTTCGTGGACTACCTCGAAAAATTTGTCATGGTTTATTTGGATGATATCCTGGTGTATTCCAAGAATAAAGAAGAGCATGTTGAACATCTTCGTCTTGTACTGGAAAAGCTTCGGGAGCATCAACTATATATCAAGTAGTCCAAGTGTGAGTTCTGGTTGCCCGAAGTGACCTACCTTGGTAATGTGATCTCCAAGGATGGTATTGCGGTCAACCCTGAATGAGTTCAGGCTATTCTTGACTGGACTCCCTCGAAGAATGTCAAGCAAGTCAGAAGTTTTCTCGGACTCTCCAGCTATTGCCGTCGATTTGTCAAGAACTTCTCCAAGATTGCAAAGCCCTTAACCAATCTGCTTCTCAAAGGTGTTAAATATGAGTGGAAGGAAAAATGTCAGGAGAGATTTCAGGCACTCAAGGACAAACTGACATCTGCTCCCGTGCTTGCTCCTCCGGATACTCGTAAGGACTTTGTCATTTATTGTGACACTTCATAGCAAGGAATAGGATGTGTCCTAATGCAAGAGCACAGAGTGATTGCTTATGCCTCTCGTCAATTGCGTCCTCATGAAGGCAACTACCCAGTTCATGACCTCGAACTTGCTGCAGTAATACATGCACTGAAAGAGTGGTGACAGTATCTTATTGGTAATCGTTGCGAGATCTACACTGATCACCAAAGTCTGAAGTACCTGTTTACTCAGCCGAATCTAAACCTCCGTCAACAGAGATGGATGGAGTGCATAGCAGATTACAACTGTGGAATTTCTTATACACCTGGCAAGGCTAATGTAATGGCTGATGCCTTGAGCCACAAGTCATACTGCAACCACCTCCAAGTTCATAAGGTTCACCCCCTTCTTCAAGAAGAATTCCGCAAGCTGAAACTCCATATTGTTCCTCAGGTTTATCTCACCCCCCCCCACCTAAAGAGTTCCGCAAGATGAACCTTCGTGTTGTTAACCAGGGTTCCCTTAATAACCTGGTTGTTGAACCAGATCTTGCGGACATCATCGAAACTATTCAACTCTATGATGATGAAGTCAAAAGGATTAAACGCTATCTTGCGGAAGGTAAACCCTCTTGCTCCACTGTTGCTGATGATGGCGCCGTGTATTTCAAGGGTCATTTATTCGTCCCAAGTAAGAAGGAAAACCTGAATAGGACTGGGAGAGTAATGAAAGAAGCTCATGATACACCTCTGTCTATTCACCCGGGTAGTACCAAGATGTACCAGGACATCCGTCAAAGGTTCTGGTGGTCGAACATGAAACAAGACATTGCATGCTATGTTGCAGAATGTGACATTTGTCGTCGAATCAAAGCAGAACATCAAAGGCATGCTAGAACTCTGCAACCTATTACTATATTCCTAAATGGAAGTGGGACCATGTCGAGATGGATTTCGTCACTTGTTTTCCCAGATCGCAGAAAGGTAATGATGCTATTCTTGTCGTCATTGACCGACTGTGCAAAGTTGCACATTTTCTGGCCGTCAAGGAAACTATCACTGCTAGTCAGCTGGCAGATCTATATATGTCCAGAGTTGTTTCACTCCATGGTATTCCATTGGTGATTAGTTTGGACTGTGGCAGCTTATTCACTTCAAGATTCTAGGCAAGTTTCCAGGAGGCTATGGGAACTCATCTGTCCTTTAGCACCGCTTTTCACCCCCAATCCGAGCGACAAGTTGAATGAGTCAACCAGATTCTCAAAGACATGCTTCGAGCTTGTGTCATTTATTTCGGCAAGAAATGGGAGGAATCTCTCCCGTATGCCGAGTTCTCCTACAATAATAGCTATCAAGCTAGTGTGAAGATGGCCCCCTTTGAGGTGTTGTATGGATGAAAGTGTCAGACTCCTTCAAATTGGTCAGAACCCGGGGAACGTTCACTTGTCGGTCCGGATATTATCCAACATGCCGAAGATCAAGTCCGCATTATTTATGAGAATCTGAAGGCTGCTCAGTCTCGTCAGAAGAGTCGGTATGACGGTCATCACAAGGATATGGTCTATCAACCTGCCGAAAAGGCTTATCTTCGAGTCACACTAATGAGAGGTGCACACCGCTTTGAGATCAAGGGAAAGCTAGCTCCTCGCTATATTGGTCCATTCACTATTCTCGAAAGGCGTGGAAAGGTGGCATATCAATTGGAACTACCGTCAAACCTTTCCCAGGTTGACGAATGCTCGCCAGCGACCGAAGCCGTCGAGCTGGCGGCCATCCAGCGGCTCCCCACCGTCCTTAAGCCCCCCTCCGCACCCCGGCGTCCACCCCGAACACTAGCTCGCCCCCACTTCCTCCCTCTCGCGCACACGCCCGCACCGCCGCCGCCATGGCCGACGCGTAGCCGCGGCCACCACCCTCCCCGCACCGCACAGACGCGCCCAATCAATCCGCCGCCGTCGTCTCCCTCCCCCTCGACCACGCACGTGAGTCGGGAGCCTCTACATCGTTGTTCCGCGTCGTCTTCAACCTCGGAGCCCGCCGTTAAGCCCTCTCCGAGCCAACTAAGCACCCCTACAGGACCACTGTGAGCTCCTGCTCCTTCCCCTCCCCCTCTCGCGCTTGGTTTCGTCCCCTAGGCCTTGATTCATCGCACAGCCAAACCCACCGCTGCGGGAGCTCGTCGCCGGTGACCTCCCAGTGACCATTTGGTCATGCGCCTGGGTCCGTTCGCTCCGTACGCACGCGTAGAACCTCCCTGCCCCTTTCATTTGCTCGCTAGCTCGTCGTAGTGTCGTTCCCGTCGGAGCTCGAAACACACTGCTGCCTCTGCTCGCCGCTGGCGCCGCTCCAGGCCATTCTAGTTCCTCGCCGGAGCTGACCTGGACGGCTAGGGCCACCCCCGAGTGACACTGGCCAGTGGGCCCACTGGGCACAGCCCAGTCACTGCCAGGTGGGGACCCCCTGGGCCTATGACATGTGGGCCCAACTTCATTAGTGTTAATTAAGATGGATTAGTTAATTATGTTCATTAGTTTAGACTAAATAGGCACCGACATGTGGGACCCACCCCTCTAATTAATCTGTTTTAATTAAACTTAAACTCTGATTAGCCCACTGTCTATGACAGGTGGGGCCCAGCTGTCAGGTTTGATCTGAGACAGCTGGGTTGACTGCTGATGTCAGCATGACATCATGCTGATGTCATAATTGAATTTTTGAATTAAATTAAATCTGTTTAATTTCAGAATATTAATAAAACTTTGAAAATTAATATAAAATAAACCGTAAGTCAGATGAAAATAATTTATACAAGAAAGTTGATCAGAAAAATCCCACGAATCTGAATACGCTGTCCGTTCATGTGTCACATGCCCCTAGCATGATGAACATGGAACTTTTCCATCGGATTAGTCTGTCCGGTAATAGCCCGAAAGCCGGGAAATATCGTCGGATATTATCCCGCTCCGTCTGTGACGTGTAGTACTGCGTTAGCTCATGCCTAGCATTGCATATTGCCATGTCATGCATCATGATGCATCTGTCTGCTTTATATTTATTATTTCTCCCCCCTCTTCTTATCGGTAGACCCCGAGACTGAAGCTGCTGCCGGGTACGACTACGCCACTGACGATCAAGCCTTTGCAACAAAGCAGCAAGGCAAGCTAACCCCCTTGAGCATTCCGATATCGCCCATTCTTTCTCTCTCATGCTTCCAGTAGATTTTGCTACTGTTGTAGTTAGCTCCTATTCTGATGCATAGCCTATTTTTGATAAACTGCTACTGTAACTACTGTTATATCAACTGCTTAGTATAGGTTGACCAGTGAATCCCCTGTGACCCCTTAGTCCGAGTTGCCCCGCTTTAATTATCAGTTACTTGATCATCATGATCGATGTGCAGAGACCATCACATCACTGCACACCCCCCTTAGTTGTACGACGTTACAGAGCTACTATCGAGTAACGAGGGTGACACCTCTTGAAGTACTCATGATGCTAACTCTATAGTGTATCTAGTCGGTCATGGTTATCGAGGGTGATTCCTCCTTCACCACTTCTGATATCGACTCTGTCGAGCAACCCCTCAAGTGTGGGACCACCGAGGGTGATTCCTCTAAGTCCACCTTGACGGTTACATCGAGCGGGATCCTTTGAGGGTGATTCCTCAGGTCCCACCTTGATGTTTTATACACACGGTTACTTTGACTTGGTTACAGAAAGATGTTGGTGATGGGTCGGCCCTGAATGGTACCCACGGATTAATGACGACGAGGCGTGGCCGGGCAGGTGAGGCCCTTGCCACAAGTCCTCGAGGCGGGGCGACGGGACCGCACATCGTGGGTCGCGATCATCACCGCAGTAATAAAATGCTAATGCGTTGTGTATTTGATCTGAGTTGGTCATTTGACCTTTTTACGCACTAACCGTCACGTGGGAGAAGTTATGGGTACTCGGTGTCGTTGTATCAGCCAAAGCTCTTTAGACGTCAGCAATGGAGCGGCGCGCGCCCGAGTGGTCTGTTGGAAATATGCCCTAGAGGCAATAATAAATTGGTTATTATCATATTTCCTTGTTCATGATAATTGTTTATTATCCATGCTAGAATTGTATTGATTGGAAACTCAAATACATGTGTGGGTGCATAGACAACACTGTGTCCCTAGTGAGCCTCTAATAGACTAGCTTGTTGATCAAAGATGGTCGAGGTTTCCTGGCCATGGACATGAGTTGTCATTTGATAATGGGATCACATCATTAGGAGAATGATGTGATGGACAAGACCCAAACTATGAACGTAGCATATGATCGTGTGATGTTTATTGCTATTGTTTTCTGCATGTCAAGTATCTGTTCCTATGACCATGAGATCATGCAACTCACTGACACCGGAGGAGTACCTTGTGTGTGTCAAACATCGCAACGTAACTGGGTGACTATAAAGATGCTCTACAGGTATCTCCAAGGGTGTCTGTTGAGTTGGCATGGATCAAGACTGGGATTTGTTACTCTGTGTGAGGGAGAGGTATCTCAGGGTCCACTCAGTAATACAACATCATAATGAGCTTGCAAGCAAAGTGACTAAAGAGTTGGCCACAGGATCTTGTATTACAGAACGAGTAAAGAGACTTGCTAGTAATGATATTGAACTAGGTATGGAGATACCGACGATCGAATCTTGGGCAAGCAACATACCGATGAACAAAGGGAACTGTGTACGGGATTAACTGAATCCTTGACATCGTGGTTCGACCGATAAAGATCATCGTAGAATATGTAGGAACCAATATGGGCATCCAGGTCCCGCTATTGGTTATTGGCTGTGGAGGAGTCTCAGTCATGTCTGCATAGTTCTCGAATCCGGGGGGTCTACACACTTAACGTTTGGTGACGATACAAGTACAGTCCAGTTATTATGTTGGTGACCAAAGGTTGTTCGGAGTCCCGGATGACAACCCAGACATGACGAGGAACTCCAGAATGGTCCGGAGGTGAAGATTGATATATAGGATGAAGGGTATCGGAGTCCGGAAGTGTTCTGGGACATACCGGGGATTTGACGGAGTACCGAAAGTGGTTTCGGTGGGGCCCGACAAGTGTTGGGGGGCCTCATGGGCCAAGGAGAAGGGGCGCAACAGCCCACAAGGGGTTGGGAGCTGCCCAATGTTGGAAATATGCCCTAGAGGCAATAATAAAATGGTTATTATTATATTTCCTTGTTTATGATAAATGTTTATTATCCATGCTATAATTGTGTTGACTGGAAACGCAAATACATGTGTGGGTACATAGACAACACAGTGTCCCTAGTATGCCTCTAATAGACTAGCTCGTTGATCAAAGATGATCAAGCTTTTCTAGCCATAGACATGAGATGTCATTTGATAACGGGATCACATCATTAGAAGAATGATGTGATGGACAAGACCCAAACTATGAATGTAGCATGTGATCGTGTCAGTTTATTGCTATAGTTTTCTGCATGTCAAGCATCTGTTCCTATGACCATGAGATCATGCAACTCACTGACACCGGAGGAGTACCTTGTGTGTATCAAATGTCGCAACGTAACTGGGTGACTATAAAGGTGCTCTACAGGTATCTCCGAGGGTGTCTGTTGAGTTGGCATGGATCAAGACTGGGATTTGTTACTCCGTGTGACGGAGAGGTATCTCAGGGCCCACTCGGTAATACAACATCACAATGAGCCTTGCAAGCAAAGTGACTAATGAGTTAGCCATGGGATCTTGTATTACGGAACGAGTAAAGAGACTTGCGGGTAATTAGATTGAACTAGGTATAGAGATACCGACGATCGAATCTCGGGCAAGTAACATACCGAAGAACAAAGGGAACGGCATACGGGGTTAACTGAATCCTTGGCATAGAGGTTCAACTGATAAAGATCTTCGTAGAATATTTAGGAACAAATATGGGCATCCAGGTCCCGCTATTGGTTATTGACTGTAGAGGTGTCTCGGTCATGTCTACATAGTTCTCGAACCCGCAGGGTCTGCACACTTAACGTTCGGTGACGTTTCGGTAGTATTGAGTTATGTATGTTGGTGACCGAAGGTTGTTCGGAGTCCCGGATGAGATCCCGGACGTCACGAGGAGTTCCGGAATGGTCCGGAGACAAAGATTGATATATAGGAAAGTGGTATTTGGACTCCGGAAAGGTTTCGGGCATTTCCGGCAGTGTACCTGGAGTGACGAATGGGTTCCGGGGGACCACCAAGTGGGGCCCACGCCCCCCCCCCCCCCCCCGAGGGGCCACATGGGCCTTAGTGGTGGCGCCCCAGCCCCTGGTGGGCTGGTGCGGCCAGCCCTATGGGCCTATGCACAGGAGAAAGAGGAGAGGGGGAGGAATCCTAATCGGAGGAGGACTCCTCCCACGCCCACCTCCTAGTTGGAGGTGGACTCCTCCACCTCCTGGTTTGGCCGACCCTAGGGGGGAAACCCTAGGGTGCCAGCCCCCTCCCCTCCCTCCTATATATATTGGAGGGGAGAGAGGGCAGCCGCACCTTAAGCCACGGTGCAGCCCTCTCTCCCCACTAGATCGTGCCCTCCTCTAGATTGATTCGATGGTACTTGGCGAAGCCCTGCCGGATCAACTCCACCACCACCGTCACCACGCCGTCGTGCTGCCGGAGTACTCATCTACCTCTCCGCCCCCTCTTGCTGGATCAAGAAGACGGAGATCGTCATCGAGCTGTACGTGTGCTGAACGCGGAGGTGCCGTCCGTTCGGCGCTAGATCGGTACGGATCATGATTGGATCACGGGACAGCTTGCGATTTGGATCGCGAAGACGTTCGACTACATCAGCCGCGTTTCTTAATGCTTCCCGCTTAGCGATCTACAAGGGTATGTAGATCCACTCTCCCTCTCATAGATGCTCATCACCATGGATAGATCTTGTGTGTGCGTAGGAATTTTTTTTGTTTCCCATGCAACGTTCCCCAACAGTGGCATCATGAGCTAGGTCTATGCGTAGATGAGATCTCGAGTAGAACACAAAGGAGTTTGGGGGCATTGATATTGAGATTGCTTCCCTCCTTAGTCTTTTCTTGATTCAGCGGTATTGTGGGATGAAGCGGCTCGGACCAACCTTACTCGTCCTCGTACGAGAGACCGGTTCCATGGACTGACATGTAACTTTGTTGCATAAGATGGCTGGCGGGTGTCTGTCTCTCCCACTTTAGTTGAATCGGATTCGACAGAGGCGGTCCTTCTAGAAGGTGAAATAGCAACTTGTATATTACCGTTGTGGTTTTGCGTAGGTAAGAATCGTTCTTGCTAGATACCCATAGCAGCCACGTAAAACATACAACAACAAATTAGAGGACGTCTAACTTGTTTTTGCAGGGTATGATGTGATATGATATGACCAGAAACATGATGAGATATATGTGATGTATGAGATGATCATGTTTTGTATAGATTATCACGACTTGCATGTCGATGAGTACGGCAACCGGCAGGAGCCATAGGGTTGTCTTTAATTTATTTTTCGCCCTTTTTTGCATTACTTTATCACTATGAGTTAGCAATAGTTGTAGAAGCAATAGCTGTTGCGACAACCTCATGGCGACACGTTGATGGAGATCATGGTGTCATGCCGGTGACGATGGAGATCATGCCGATGCTTTGGAGATGGATATCAAAAGCACAAGATCATGGCCATATCATGTCACTTATGATTTGCATGTGATGTTAATCCTTTTATGCATCTTATTTTGCTTAGGACAACGGTAGCATTATAAGGTGATCCCTCACTAAAATTTCAAGATAAAATTGTGTTCTCCCCGAGTGTGCACCGTTGCGAAAGTTCGTCGTTTCGAGACACCACGTGATGATCGGGTGTGATAGACTCTACGTTCACATACAATGGGTGCAAGCCAGTGTTGCACATGCGGAACACTCGGGTTAAAACTTGACGAGCCTAGCATGTACATACATGGCCTCGGAACACAAGAGACTGAAAGGTCGAACATGAGTCATATAGTAGATATGATCAACATGGAGATGTTCACCATTGAAACCACCTCATCTCACGTGATGATCGGACTTGGGTTGGTGAATTTGGATCATGTAACACTCGGATGACCGGAGGGATGTCAATTTGAGTGGGATTTTTTTAGAGTAATATGATTAACTAAAGTCATTATCCTGAACAATAGTCTAAGTTGTCTTTGCAAATTTTATGTTGTAGATCAATGGCTCGCGCAGTAGTTCCTTTGAATTTCAATGCGTTCCTAGAGAAAGCTAAGCTGAAAGATGATGGAAGTAACTTTGTAGACTGGGCCCGTAATCTGAGGATTATCCTCACGGCTTCCCAGAAGGCATATGTCCTTGACGCACCGCTCGGTGAGCCACCCGCTCCAGTGTCGTCTCCAGATGTTGCGAACACCTGGCAGTCGCGTTCGGATGATTACTCAATAGTTCAGTTTGCCATGATGTATGGCTTAGAGCCGGGACTTCAAAGGCGTTTTGAACGTCATGGAGCATATGAGATGTTCCAGGAGTTGAAGTTTATCTTTGAGAAGAATGCCCGGATCGAGAGGTATGAGACCTCCAATAAATTATATGCTTGCAAAATGGAGGAGAACGGGTCTGTTAGTGAGCACATACTCAGAATGTCTGGGTATTCCAACCGTCTGGCGGAGTTGGGAATTGCCCTCCCGCCGGAGGCGATCACTGACAGAGTTCTTCAATCACTGCCACCTAGCTACAAGAGCTTTGTGTTGAACTATAACATGCAAGGGATGAACAAGTCAGTCGTCGAGCTGTTTGCGATGCTGAAAGTCGCTGAGTCTGAAATCCAGAAGGAGCATCAAGTGTTGATGGTCAATAAAACCACTAGTTTCAAGAAAAATGGCAAGGGCAAGAAGGGTAACTCCAAGAAGAGTGGCAAAGCAGTTGCCCCTCCCGTAAAGAAGCCCAAGGCTGGACCCAAGCCAGAAACTGAGTGCTTTCATTGCAAGGGTACTGGCCACTGGAAGCGGAACTGCCCCAAGTATCTGGCCGACAAGAAGGCGGCCAACACCAAACAAGGTATATATGATATACATGTTATTGATGTGTACCTTACCAACTCTCGTTGTAGTGCCTGGGTATTTGATACCGGTTCGGTTGCTCACATTTGCAACTCAAAACAGGAACTGTGGAATAGACGGAGGCTGGCAAAGGACGAAGTGATGATGCGCGTGGGGAATGGTTCCAAGGTTGATGTGATCGCCGTCGGCACGCTCACTCTTCGACTACCATCGGGATTAGTGATGAACCTGAATAATTGTTATTTAGTGCCTGCGTTAAGCATGAACATTATATCTGGATCTTGTTTATTGCGAGACGGTTACTCATTTAAATAAGAGAATAATGGTTGTTCTATTTATATGAGTAATATATTTTATGGTCATGCACCCATTGTAAGGGGTTTATTCTTATTGAATCTCGATAGTGATGATACACATGTTCATAACATTGATGCCAAAAGATGTAGAGTTGATAATGATAGCACCACTTTCTTGTGGCACTGTCGCTTAGGTCATATTGGTGTAAAACGCATGAAGAAACTCCATGCTGATGGACTTTTGGAGTCACTTGATTTTGAATCACTTGACACATGTGAACCATGCCTCATGGGCAAGATGACTAAGACCCCGTTCTTTGGAACAATGGAACGGGCAAGTGACTTGTTGGAAATCATACATACTGATGTGTGCGGTCCGATGAGCGTTGAGGTGCGTGGTGGATATCGTTATTTTCTCACCTTCACCGATGACTTGAGTAGAAATGTGTATATTTACTTAATGAAACATAAGTCTGAAACGTTTGAAAAGTTCAAGCAATTTTAGAGTGAAGTTGAGAATCATCGTAACAAGAAGATTAAATTTCTATGATCTGGTCGAGGAGGAGAATATCTGAGTTATGAGTTTGGCAATCACTTAAGACAATGTGGAATTGTTTCACAGTCGACGCCACCTGGAACACCACAGCATAATGGTGTGTCCGAACGTCATAATCGAACCTTATTGGATATGGTGCGGTCTATGATGTCTCTTGCCGATTTGCCACTATCGTTTTGGGGTTATGCGTTAGAGACAATTGCATTCACTTTAAATAGGGCACCATCTAAATCCATTGAGACGACGCCGTATGAACTGTGGTTTGGAAAGAAACCAAGGTTGTCATTTCTTAAAGTTTGGGGATGCGATGCTTATGTCAAAAAGCTTCAGCCTGAAAAGCTGGAACCCAAAGCAGAGAAATGCGTCTTCATAGGATACCCAGAGGAGACGGTTGGGTACACCTTCTATCTCAGATCCGAAGGCAAAGTGTTTGTCGCTAAGAACGGGTCATTTCTCGAGAAAGAGTTTCTCTCGAAAGAATTGAGTGGGAGGAAGATAGAACTTGATGAGGTTGTTGAACCTTCAGTTCAACCAGAGAGTTGTGCAGCACAGAAAGATGTTTCTGTGGAGCCTACGGCAGTTGAAGAGGAAGCTAATGATAGTGATCATGAAGCTTCGGATCAAGTTGCTATCGAACCTCGTAGGTCGACAAGGGCACATACTGCTCCTGAGTGGTACGGTAACCCTGTCTTGGAGGTCATGTTGTTGGACAACGATGAACCTACGAGCTATGGAGAAGCGATGGTGGGCCCGGATTCCAACAAATGGTTAGAGGCCATGAAATCCGAGATAGGATCCATGTATGAAAACAAAGTGTGGACTTTGGAAGTATTACCTGAAGGGCGAAAGGCCATTCAGAACAAATGGATCTTTAAGAAGAAGACGGGCGCGGACGGTAATGTCACCGTCTATAAAGCTCGACTTGTGGCAAAGGGTTTTTCACAAGTTCAAGGAGTTTACTACGATGAGACTTTGTCTCCCGTAGCGATGCTTAAGTCCGTCAGAATCATGTTAGCAATAGCTGCATTTTTCGATTATGAAATTTGGCAGATGGATGTAAATACAGCGTTCCTTAACGGTTTCCTTAAGGAAGAGTTGTATATGATGCAACCGGAAGGTTTTGCCGATCCAGAGAATGCTGACAAAGTTTGCAAGCTCCAGCGATCCATTTATGGACTGGTGCAGGCATCTCAGAGTTGGAATAAGCGCTTTGATGAGGTGATCAAAGCGTTTGGGTTTATACAAGTTTATGGAGAAGCTTGTATTTACAAGAAAGTGAGTGGGAGCTCTATAGCGTTTCCAATATTATATGTGGAGGACATATTGCTGATTGGAAACAATATAGAATTTTTGGAAAGCGTGAAGGAATATTTGAACAAGAGTTTTTCAATCAAGGACCTAGGAGAAGCTGCTTTCATATTAGGCATCAAGATCTATAGAGATAGATCAAGACGCTTAATAGGACTTTCACAGAGCACATACCTTGATAAAGTTTTGAAGAAGTTCAAAATGGATCAGTCCAAGAAAGGGTTCTTGCCTGTGTTACAAGGTGTAAAGTTGAGTAAGACTCAATGCCCAGTGACTACAGAGGATAGAGAAAAGATGAGTGTCATCCCTTATGCTTCTGCGATATGCTCTATCATGTTTGCAATGCTGTGCACAAGACCAGATGTCAGCCTTGCCATAAGTATGGCCGGAAGGTTTCAAAGTGATCCAGGAATGGATCACTGGACTGCGGTCAAGAATATCCTAAAGTACCTGAAAAGGACTAAGGAGATATTTCTCGTTTATGGAGGTGATCAAGAGCTCGTCGTAAAGGGTTACATCGATGCAAGCTTTGACACTGATCCGGATGACTCTAAGTCTCAAACCGGATACGTATACATTCTTAATGGAGGAGCGGTAAGCTGGTGCAGTTCCAAGCAAAGCGTGGTAGCTGATTCTACATGTGAAGCGGAGTACATAGTTGCCTCGGAGGCGGCGAAGGAAGGTGTCTGGATGAAGCAATTCATGACGGATCTTGGAGTTGTGCCCAGTACACTGGACCCAATGACTCTGTTCTGTTACAACACTGCTGCCATTGTTCTGGCCAAGGAACCAAGGTTTCACAAGAGGACCAGACACATAAAGCGACGCTTCAACTCCATCCGCGATTACATCGAGGGAGGGGACATAAATATTTGCAAAGTGCACATGGATCTAAATGTCGCAGACCCGTTGACTAAACCTCTTCCATGGGCTAAACATGATCAACACCAGAACTGTATGGGTGTTAGATTCATTACAATGTAAATCACATAGTGATGTGAGCTAGATTATTGACTCTAGTGCAAGTGGGATACTGTTGGAAATATGCCCTAGAGGCAATAATAAAATGGTTATTATTATATTTCCTTGTTTATGATAAATGTTTCTTATCCATGCTATAATTGTATTGACTGGAAACGCAAATACATGTGTGGGTACATAGACAACACAGTGCCCCTAGTATGCCTCTAATAGACTAGCTCGTTGATCAAAGATGGTCATGGTTTTCTAGCCATAGACATGAGATGTCATTTGATAACGGGATCACATCATTAGGAGAATGATGTGATGGACAAGACCCAAACTATGAACGTAGCATGTGATTGTGTCAGTTTATTGCTATAGTTTTCTGCATGTCAAGCATCTGTTCCTATGACCATGAGATCATGCAACTCACTGACACCGGAGGAGTACCTTGTGTGTATCAAACGTCGCAATGTAACTGGGTGACTATAAAGGTGCTCTACAGGTATCTCCGAGGGTGTCTGTTGAGTTGGCAAGGATCAAGACTGGGATTTGTTACTCCGTGTGACGGAGAGGTATCTCAGGGCCCACTCGGTAATACAACATCACAATGAGCCTTGCAAGCAAAGTGACTAATGAGTTAGCCACGGGATCTTGTATTACGGAACAAGTAAAGAGACTTGCCGGTAATGAGATTGAACTAGGTATAGAGATACCGACGATCGAATCTCGGGCAAGTAACATACCGAAGAACAAAGGGAACGACATACGGGGTTAACTGAATCCTTGACATAGAGGTTCAACCGATAAAGATCTTCGTAGAATATGTAGGAACCAATATGGGCATCCAGGTCCCGCTATTGGCTATTGACCGTAGAGGTGTCTCGGTCATGTCTACATAGTTCTCGAACCCGCAGGGTCTGCACACTTAACGTTCGGTGACGTTTCGGTAGTATTGAGTTATGTATGTTCCTGACCGAAGGTTGTTCGGAGTCCCGGATGAGATCCCGGACGTCACGAGGAGTTCCGGAATTGTCTGAAGACAAAGATTGATATATAAGAAAGTGGTGTTTGGACTCCGAAAAGGTTTCGGGCATATTCGGGAGTGTACCGGGAGTGACGAATGGGTTCCGGGGGACCACCAAGTGGGGCCCACACCGCCCCAAGGGGCCACATGGGCCTTAGTGGTGTTGCACCAGCCCCTGGTAGTCTAGTGCGGCCATCCCTATGGGCCTATGCGCAGGAGAAAGAGGAGAGGGGGAGGAATCCTAATCGGAGGAGGACTCCTCCCACGCCCACCTCCTAGTTGGAGGTGGACTCCTCCACCTCCTGGTTCGGCCAGCCCTAGGGGGGAAACCCTAGGGCGCCAGCCCCCTCCCCTCCCTCCTATATATATTGGAGGGGAGATAGGGCAGGCGCACCTTAATCCACGGGGCAGCCCTCTCTCCCCACTAGATCGTGCCCTCCTCTAGATTGATTCGATGGTACTTGGCGAAGCCCTGCCGGATCAACTCCACCACCACCGTCACCATGCCGTCGTGCTACCGGAGTACTCATCTACCTCTCCGCCCCCTCTTGCTAGATCAAGAAGGTGGAGATCGTCATCGAGCTGTACGTGTGCTGAACGCGGAGGTGCCGTCCATTCGGCGCTAGATCGGGACGGATCGTGATTGGATCGCGGGACGGCTTGCGATTTGGATCGCGAAGACGTTCGACTACATCAAGCGCGTTTCTTAACGCTTCCCGCTTAGCGATCTACAAGGGTATGTTGATTCACTCTCCCTCTCGTAGATGCTCATCACCATGGATAGATCTTGCGTGTGCGTAGGAAATTTTTTTGTTTCCCATGCAACGTTCCCCAACACCCAAACCCCAGCCCACTCGGCTGGGAAGGGGGCCACACCCCCTAGGGCCGTCGGCCACCCTAAACTTGGGTGGCAAGGCACCTTGGGGGTCACCCAAACCCTAGCCGCCACCCCCTTGGCCGCCGGCCCCTAGGGGAAACCCTAGGGCGCCCTCCCCTCCTCCCTTCCCCTATATATAGAGAGGGAGAGATAGGGCAGCTGCACCACAACGTGCTACGGCATTGCCCCTCCTCTCCCTCGTAGTTCTTCTCCTCTCCATAACGAACGGCGAAGCCCTGCTGAGATTCCACCACCACCACCTCACCACGCCATTGTGCTGCCGGAGGACTCGGGCTACTACTTCACCATCGGTCGCTGGATCGAGGAGGTGAAGGCGTCATCAAGCTATACGTGTGTTGAACGCGGAGGTGCCGTCCGTTCGGCACTTGATCTGGAGTTCGCGGGACGGATCGTGATTGGATGATACGTCCATTTTGCATCATGATTTCCTACTGTTATTTATTATGTTTTGTTGAATAATAATGCTTTAGGGAGTGATTCTAATGCCTTTTCTCTCATAATATGCAAGGTTTACACAAAGAGGGAGAATATCGGCAGGTGGAATTCTGGACCTGAAAAAAGCACATCAAAGTTACCTATTCTGCACATCTCCAATGGAGCTGAAACTTTACGGAGATTATTTTTGGAATTAATAAAAAATACTGGAGCAAAAAACTACCGAAGGGGGCCACCCTGGTGGGCACAAGACACCAGGGCGCGCCAGGCCCCCCTGGACGCGCCCTGGTGGGTTGTGCCCTCCTCGGCCCACGTCCGGTGCCCATCTTCTAGTATATAATCACTTTTGACCTAGAAAAAATAAAGGGGAGGACTTTCGGGACGGATCGTCGCCGCCTCGAGGCAGAACTTGGGCAGGAGCACTTTTGCCCTCCCGCGGAGCGATTCCGCCGGGGGAACTTCCCTCCCAGAGGGGGAAATCGAAGCCATCATCATCACCAACACCCCTCTCATCTTTGGGAGGCCAATCTTCATCAACATCTTCAAGAGCACCATCTCCTCTCAAACCCTAGTTCATCTCTTGTGTTCAATCTTTGTACCGGAACCTTAGATTGGTACCCGTGGGTGACTAGTAGTGTTGATTAGCTTGCGTAGTTGATTACTATATGGTCTATTTGGTGGAAGATTATATGTTTAGATCCATTATGCTATTCAATACCCCTCTGATCTTGAGCATGATTATTATTTGTGAGTAGTTACCTTTGTTCTTGAGGTCACGGGAGAAGTCATGTTGCAAGTAATCATGTGAATTTGATATGTGTTCGATATTTTGAAGATATGTATGTTGTGATTCCCTTAGTGGTGTCATGTGAACATCGACTACATGACACTTCACCATTCATGGGCCTAAGGGAATGCATTGTGGAGTAGTTATTAGATGATGGGTTGCTAGAGTGACAGAAGCTTAAACCCTAGTTTATGCGCTACTTCGTAAGGGGTTGATTTGGATCCAAACGTTCAATGCTATGGTTAGATTTTATCTTAATACTTTTCTCATAGTTGCGGATGCTTGCAAGGGGGTTAATCATAAGTTGGAGGTTGTTCAAGTAAGAACAGCACCCAAGCACCAGTCCACCCACATATCAAATTATCAAAGTAGCGAACACGAATCGAACCAACATGATAAAAGTGACTAGATGAAATTCCCGTGTACCCTCAAGAACACTTTGCCTATTACTAGAGGCTGTTCTTGCATGTCCTTTGCCACAAAAGTATTGGGCTACCTTGCTGCACTTTATTTACCATTACCGTTACTTGCTCGTTACCAATTATCTTGCTATCAAACTATCTGTTACCTACAATTTCAGTGCTTGTAGAAAGTACCTTGCTGAAAACCGCTTGTCATTTCCTTCTGCTCCTCGTTGGGTTCGACACTCTTACTTATCGAAAGGACTACGATTGATCCCCTATACTTGTGGGTCATCAAGACTATTTTCTGGCGCCGTTGTCGGGGAGTGAAGCGCTCTTGGTAAGTGGAAATTGGTAAGGAAAAACTTATACTACGTGCTAAAATTTATTGTTACTTGCTACTATGGAAAACAATCCTTTGAGGGGTTTGTACGGGGTATCTTCACCTCGATCGTAACCACAATTAGTTGCCCCTCAACCTACTGCACCTACTGAAAATTTTGGTTATGAAATTCCTTCGGGTATGGTAGAACAACTGCTTGCTAAACCTTATTTAGGAGATGGAACTGAACATCCAGATATGCACCTATTATATGTGAACGAAATTTGTGGATTATTTAAGCTTGCAGGTTTACCCGGATATGCATCTAAGAAGAAGGTTTTCCCTTTATCTTTGAAGGGAAAGGCATTGACATGGTATAGGCTATCTGATGATCTTGGATCGTGGAACTGGAATCGTTTGCAATTGGAATTCCACCAAAAGTTTTATCCCATGCATCTAGTTCATCGTGATCGGAATTATATATATAATTTTTGGCCTCGTGAAGGAGAAAGCATCGCTCTAGCTTGGGGGAGGCTTCGGTCAATGTTATATTCATGCCCCAATCATGATATCCCGAGAGAAGTTATTATTCAGAATTTTTATGCTCGGCTTTCTCATAATGATCAATCCATGCTCGATACTTCTTGTGTTGGTTCTTATATGAAGAAGACTATTGAATTCAATTGGGATCTCTTAGAAAGAATTAAACGCAACTCTGAAGATTGGGAACTCGACGAAGGTAATGAGTCAGGTATAAAGCTTGAGTTTTATTGTGTTAAATCTTTTATGAACACCGATACTTTTCACAAGTTTAGCACTAAATATGGACTTGACTCTGAGATAGTAGCCTCTTTCTGTGAAACATTTGCTACCCACGTTGATCTCCCTAAGGAGAAGTGGTTTAAATATCACCCCCCTATTAAAGAAGAAATTAAAGAACTAGTCATAGCTAAAGATGAAACCATCATTTACAATGTTGATCCAGTTGTGCCTACCGCTTATATTGGAAAACCACCTTTCCCCGTTAGGATAAAGGAACATGCTAAGGTATCAACTGTGGTTCGTAAGAGTAATATTAGAGCACCTAAGCTCCCTGAGCAAATTAAAGTAGAACCTAGTGTTGCTATGGTTAAGGATCTCTTGGTAGAAAATATTGATGGGCATGTTATCTACTTTTGTGATGAAGCTGCTAGAATTGCTAAACCAGATGAAAAAGATAAACATAGACCCATAGAAGGCATGCCTATTGTCTCAGTCAAAATAGGAGATCATTGCTATCATGGTTTATGTGATTTGGGTGCTAGTGTGAGTGCTATCCCTTTTACTCTATACCAAGAAATTATGGATGAGATAGCACCTGCTGAAATAGAAGACATTGACGTTACTATTAAACTTGCTAATAGAGATACTATCACACCACTTGGGATTGTTAGAGATGTTGAAGTCTTGTGCGGGAAAGTAAAATACCCTACTGATTTTTTAGTTCTTGGTTCCCCACAAGATGACTTTTGTCCCATTATCTTTGGTAGACCATTCTTGAGCACCGTCAATGCTAAGATAGATTGTGAAAAACAAACTGTCGGTGTCAGCTTTGGTAATGTGTCTCATGAGTTTAATTTTTCCAAGTTTGGTAGACAACCTCGTGATAAAGCGTTATCTAGTAAGGATGAAATGATTGGTCTTGCATCTATTGCTGTGCCTCCTACTGATCCATTAGAACAATATTTGCTTGACCATGAAAATGATATGCATTTGCGAGAAAGAAAAGAGATAGATAAAATCTTCTTTGAACAACAACCTCTCCTGAAACACAATTTGCCTATTGAAACTCTTGGAGGACCTCCTCCACCTAAAGGTGATCCTGTGTTTGAATTAAAGCAATTGCCTGACACTTTGAAGTATGCTTATCTTGATGAGAAAAAGATATATCATGTTATTATTAGTGCTAACCTTTCAGAACATGAAGAAGAAAGATTATTAAAAGTTCTAAGGAAGCACCGGTCTGCTATTGGATATACTCTTGATGATCTTAAGGGCATTAGTCCCACTCTATGTCAGCACAAGATTAATATGGAACCTGATGCTAAACCCGTTGTTGATCACCAATGGTGATTAAATCCTAAGATGAAGGAAGTGGTAAGAACTGAAATATTAA
The DNA here is from genome assembly GCA_039707655.1 of Elymus sibiricus. Taxonomy (NCBI): domain Eukaryota; kingdom Viridiplantae; phylum Streptophyta; class Magnoliopsida; order Poales; family Poaceae; genus Elymus; species Elymus sibiricus. Next base: position 219,866,639 of record CM077675.1, read on the forward strand.
AGCTTCTGGAAGAAGGTATAATCTATCCCATTGCTGATAGTAGATGGGTAAGTCTCGTTCATTGTGTTCCTAAGAAAGGAGGAATTACCGTTGTTCCTAATGATAAAAATGAACTCATTCCACAAAGAATTGTCACTGGCTATAGAATGGTAATTGATTTTAGAAAATTAAATAAAGCTACTAGAAAAGATCATTACCCTCTGCCTTTCATTGATCAAATGCTAGAAAGATTGTCTAAGCACACACATTTTTGTTTCCTGGATGGATATTCTGGTTGCTCTCAAATACCTGTATCACAATCTGATCAAGAGAAAACCACCTTCACTTGCCCTTTTGGAACCTATGCTTATAGACGTATGCCTTTTGGTTTATGCAATGCACCTGCTACCTTTCAAAGATGTATGAATGCTATATTCTCTGACTTTTGTGAAAAGATTGTGGAGGTTTTCATGGATGGTTTTTTCGTTTACGGGACTTCTTTTGATGATTGCTTAAGCAACCTTGATCGAGCAGAGATGTGAACAAACTAATATTGTCTTGAATTGGGAGAAGTGCCACTTTATGGTTAATGAAGGTATTGTCTTGGGGCATAAAATATCTGAACGAGGTATTGAGGTGGATAAAGCTAAAGTTGATGCAATTGAGAAAATGCCATGTCCTAAAGATATTAAAGGTATTCGAAGTTTCCTTGGTCATGCTGGTTTCTATAGGAGGTTCATTAAAGACTTCTATAAAATTTCTAGTCCTCTTAATAATCTTTTGCAAAAGGATACTCCTTTTTTTATGATTATTGTGTGGAAGCCTTTGAAACACTCAAGAAAGCCTTAACCTCTGCACCTATCGTTCAACCACCTCATTGGAACTTGCCTTTTGAAATTATGTGTGATGCTAGTGATTATGTTGTTGGTGATGTTCTAGGACAAAGAGTTGATAAAAAATTAAATGTTATCCATTATGCTAGCAAAACTCTAGACACTGCTCAACGAAATTATGCTACTACTGAAGAAGAATTTTTAGCAGTTGTGTTTGCCTGTGATAAATTTAGATCCTATATTGTTGACTCCAAAGTTATTGTTCACACCGATCATGCTGCCATAAAATATCTTATGGAAAAGAAAGATGCTAAACCTAGACTTATTAGGTGGGTTCTCTTGCTTCAAGAATTTGACTTACATATCGTTGATAGGAAGGGAGCTGAGAACCCCGTAGCTGATAACTTGTCTAGGTTAGAAAATATTCTTGATGACCCACTACCTATTGATGATAGTTTCCCTGATGAACAGTTAGCTGCAATAAGTGTTTCTCAAAACACCCCTTGGTATGTTGATTATGCTAATTACATTGTTGCTAAATATATACCACCTAGCTTCACATACCAACAAAAGAAAAAATTCTTCTATGATTTAAGACATTACTTTTGGGATGACCCACATCTCTATAAAGAAGGAGCAGATGGTATTATTAGACATTGTGTACCTGAGCATGAACAGGAACAAATCCTACGGAAATGTCATTCTGAAGCTTATGGAGGACATCATGCGGGAGATAGAACTGCTCACAAGGTATTGCAATCTGGTTTTTATTGGCCTACTCTCTTCAAGGATGCCCGTAAGTTTGTCTTGTCTTGTGATGAATGTCAAAGAATTGGTAATATCGGTAAGCGTCAGGAAATGCCTATGAATTATTCACTTGTTGTTGAACCATTTGACGTTTGGGGTTTTGATTATATGGGACCTTTTCCTTCCTCTAACGGGTATAGTCATATTTTGGTTGCTGTTGATTATGTCACTAAGTGGGAAGAAGCTATTCCAACTAGTAGCGCTAATCGCCACACCTCCATTAAAATGCTTAAATAGGTTATCTTCCCAAGGTTTGGAGTCCCTAGATACTTAATGACTGATGGTGGTTCACACTTTATCCATGGTGCTTTCCGTAAGATGCTTGCTAAATATGATGTTAACCATAGAATTGCATCACCCTATCATCCTCAATCTAGTGGTCAAGTTGAACTTAGCAATAGGGAAATAAAATTGATATTACAAAAAACTGTCAATAGGTCTCGAAAGAATTGGTCTAATAAATTAGATGATGCACTTTGGGCCTATAGAACAGCTTATAAAAATCATATAGGTATGTCTCCATACAACATGGTATATGGAAAAGCTTGTCATTTGCCTTTAGAATTAGAACATAAAGCATTTTGGGCAATTAAAGAACTCAACTATGATTTCAATCTCGCCGATGAGAAGAGGCTATTTGATATTAGCTCACTAGATGAATGGAGAACCCAAGCCTATGAAAATGCCAAACTATTCAAGGAAAAAGTAAAAAGGTGGCATGAAAAAATAATCCAAAAGAGGGAATTCAAAATAGGAGACTATGTTCTTTTGTTCAACTCTAGTTTAAGATTTTTTGCAGGTAAGCTTCTCTCCAAATGGGAAGGACCTTATATCATCGAAGAGGTTTATCGTTCTGGAGCTGTCAAGATTAATAATGCCGAAGGTACTAACCTGAAGGTGGTCAATGGACAAAGAATTAAGCACTATATCTCAGGTACGCCTATTAACATTGAAAGCAATGTTATCCAAACCATGACACCGGAGGAACACATAAAAGAAACCTTCTGAAACACTCCAGAATTCTGAAAAATAGGAGGTATGTGATACGGTAAGTAAATGGACTCCGAAAAATCCGCAAAAATATGTTTTGTCAGTTTTGGAATATTGGAAAATTTTGGAATTTAAGAAATAATCCGGAAGGTGATCGAGGTGAGCATGATACACCAGGGCGCGCCAGGCCCCCCTGGGCGCGCCCTCGTGGGTTGTGCCCACCTCGGACACCCTCCCGACTCCGTTTTCCTTCCATATACTTGTTTCCCAAGAATAAAAATTCTCTATATATACCCCCAACTATTTTGACGACCGCATCGCAGAAAAATTCTCTATTCTTGTTTCTTGCTGTTTTTCCTGGCAGATCTAAAAATATGTCGTCTCAAGATTCGGAGGGGGAGAGCTATGTTGCTGACTATGTTGCCTATGGAGACGTGGAGCATTATGGATGGACCTCAGATGAGGAGGAAGATGCCGCTATGAAGGAAACAAAGGATGATAGCTTCGAGGAAGAGGATGGTCCACTACCTCAACCCGGAGACATGCATGTGGAATTCAAGAAGTCAAGCCTCCCTAGAGGGTACAAACCTGAGGTTCAATTTATCCCATCTCATTTTCTGCAGGAGAGCAAGGCGGCATTATGCAAAAAGATATTAAAGCTCGAGTTGGAGAATGATGATCTAAGGGAGGAAAATTTCATGCTTAAATATAAGTTGAAAGAAGAAGGCTACACCACCACCTTCTTCATCACCACCACCAAAGGATACTTGAGCATACGGGTATGGGCACTCCCCTTGGCTTGAGCCAAGCTTGGGGGAGGTGCCCCGGTATCATATCACCATCACTTTTTTCACCTTTACCTATTTTCGTTCGATCTTTAGTTTTCCTTTGATTTAGTTGAATAAAAGTCTAGCATGATCTATTTTCGTGTGTTAGTTTCGTGGCCTATCTATCTATGTAATCGAATGAGAGTTATATAATAAAGTTTAGTTTGAGTTTTTGCCTCTTTACTTTCTTGTTGCAATCAAAATAAAAGGAAAGAGAAATAAATGAAAAGAATCATATGCTCTTATGGTGAGTAATGACATCACATAAGGAAAAGTGTAAGTAGTAAAATATATTGGAGATTGACAAACATAGCATTGGTCAATGATGCAACTCATGAAAGAATTAATAAGGGAAGAGAAGATCCACATGCAAATACACTATCTTGGACATCTTTTATGATTGTGAGCCCCCATTAAATATTATATGTCAAAATTATTGAGGTTGGACAAGGAAGACAATGTAATGATTTATGTTTGTTCATATCCACATAGAAGTTATATTGTCATAGATCCTTCAACATGTGGTGCTTGCTCAATATCTTTGCTAGCCAAAAATTCCGCACTAAGTAGAGATACTACTTGTGCATCCAAGAAACCCAAACCCAAATTCATTCTTTGAGAGTCCACCATACCTACCTACGGATCGAGTAAGATCCTTCAAGTAAGTTGTCATCGGTGCAATAAGGCAATAAAAATTGCTTCTAAAAGTGTTTTGATCAATTAGTGTAAGAGAAAATTGAGCGTTATACGAACTTATGATGGCAAAGTAATAAAAGCGACGGACTGCATAATAAAGGTTGCTATCATAGGGGGCAATATAGCGTGACATTCTTTTACATTAAGGGATTGGGCATACAAACCAAAAAGCGTATGACAACCTCTGCTTCCCTCTGTGAAGGGACTATCCTTTACTTTTATGTATTTACTTTTATGCAAGAGTCAAAGTATTCTTCCCTATTCCTTTTTACTTTTTTCTTTTGCAAGCATCATGTGGTGAGGAAAGATCTAGGCACATATATCCAGTTGGATGTGAGTGGGCATGAGTTATTATTGTTGACATCACCCTTGAGGTGAATACGTTGGGAGGCGAAACTATAAGCCCCTATCTTTCTATGTGTCCGGTTGAAACTTTTTGCTCATGGGTATGTTGTAAGTGTTAGCAATCATAGTTTGTTGGTTTTCAATAAGGTTTATGCTTTATACTTCTATGTTGTGATGAATTGTTACTTGTTCATGAGAAGTTATATGATGAAAGTATATGAATAAGTTTTATGATAGAGTTTGTTGTTGTTATGATAATAACCATGATGCTTCTATGTCTGTATTTTGTTTTTATCGACACCTCCCTCTCAAACCATGTGGACATGCTTTTCAATTTCGGCTTTTCGCTTGAGGACAAGCGAGGTCTAAGCTTGGGGGAGTTGATACGTCCATTTTGAATCATGATTTCCTACTGTTATTTATTATGTTTTGTTGAATAATAATGCTTTAGGGAGTGATCCTAATGCCTTTTCTCTCATAATATGCAAGGTTTACACAAAGAGGGAGAATACCGGCAGCTGGAATTCTGGACCTGAAAAAAGCACATCAGAGTTACCTATTCTGCACATCTCCAATGGAGTTGAAACTTTACGAAGATTATTTTTGGAATTAATAAAAAATACTGGAGCAAAGAACTACCGGAGGGGGCCATCCTGGTGGGCACAAGACACGAGGGCGTGCCAAGCCCCCCTGGGCGCGCCCTGGTGGGTTGTGCCCTCCTCGACCCACCTCCGGTGCCCATCTTCTGGTATATAATCACTTTTGACCTAGAAAAAATAAAGGGGAGGACTTTCGGGATGGAGCGCCGCCGCCTCGAGGCGGAACTTGGGCAGGAGCACTTTTGCCCTCCCGCGGAACGATTCTGCCGGGGGAACTTCCCTCCCAGAGGGGGAAATCGAACCCATCGTCATCACCATCACCCCTCCCATCTTTGGGAGGCCAATCTTCATCAACATCTTTAACAGCACCATCTCCTCTCAAACCCTAGTTCATCTCTTGTGTTCAATCTTTGTATCGGAACCTTAGATTGGTACCTGTGGGTGACTAGTAGTGTTGATTACCTTGCGTAGTTGATTACTATATGGTCTATTTGGTGGAAGATTATATGTTGATCTCCTAGATTGATCATCCTCTCGTAGATGGTCATCTCCTAGATTGATCTTGGTGAAGCGTAGGAAATTTTTTGTTTCCCATGCAACGTTCCCCAACATGGTCCGCAACGGCATTGATCTTGTATTAGAGGTGCTAGGACTGACCTCAGACGCTCACGCATCGTGCAGGAGTGCAAAGGGTGAGTGGGCCCATGACCCCTGCGCGCTTAGGATTTAGACCGGCGGGCTGACCTCTCTGTTGAGCCTAGGTAGGTCGACGATGTGTTGATTTCCCGAGGCTGGGCATGACCCAAGAAAGTGTGTCCGGCCAGAGGTTATCAAGTGTGTTGGAAAATGTGGTGCACCCCTGCAGGGATGAAATTAACTATTCGAATAGTCGTGTCCACGTTAACATGACGACTTGGAGTTGTATCCCGATCTAATACAACTAGAACTGTGACTTTAAATTGAAATGTTTTGTCTCCGAGGTTGCTTTCTCGTAGGGAGTCGAGGAAGAATCCCTGGGCGTGGTTACTTAATAATATTGCTACAATAATATTGTTACATATGATTTACCAATCTACACTCTTCTAATGCTGCAAGATGTTGAAGATGCTAGTCTTCGATAGGACTAGGCTTTCCCCCCTATTCTTGCTTTTCTGCAGTCAGTCCAAAGATATAACCCCATTCCTTTGATACCGATGCATAATTTAGTACAGCTCTGATGTAAGTCTTGCGAGTACTTTGGATGAGTACTCAACGCTGCTTTACTTCCCTCTTTCCCCTTCGATACGTTTATTGCGTTCAGATGACGGAGCCCCGAAGAGAGAGTATCCCGCAGACGACTACTACACCACCGCTGGAGCATACTACTACGTGGAGAGTGCCGACGCTCAGGAGTAGTTAGGTTGGCTCCCAGGCAGGAGGCCTACCTCTTCCGATCCGTTGCTTATGTTTGTGCTAGCCTTCTTAAGGCAAACTTGTTTAACTTATGTCTATACTCAGATATTATTTGCTTCCGCTGCCTCATGTGTATGTCGAGGTTATGTATTTGAGACCTCGGGGCCCCTGGCTTGTAATATGAAGCTTGTATGAATTTAATTTGTGTTTAGAGTTGTGTTGTGATATCTTCCCGTGAGTCCCTAATCTTGGTCATACGCGATTGCGTGTATGATTAGCGTACGATCAAAATGGCGGCGTCACAGGTTAGCAAAAATCTCAATAATGGGTCATATTATCTTATTGATATACGCGAACACAACAAGTCACGCACTTCTGAGGAGGAGAGCAATAGGCCCTGGAACATTGCTCATCTTCGGCCTTACTACACTTAAGCCACTAGCTTCCAACATTGTACATACTTACATCATGTATATACTTTTTATGATCAAGGATAATAAAACCGGCATCCCTGCAACTCGGGGCCTCTGTCGTTTCATCTCATATATTGTGCATGAGCTTTTATTAACCGATCATTGGTCACTTGGGGGCTTCCAACTCATTGAGTTTAGCTTTCTCACCCTCTTGACCCGGCGAATCGCCCCAATACATTGGGCACTTGGGGGCTTCCGGATCATCGAGTCTAGCTTTCTCACCCACTTGACCCGGCGAAACGCCACAATACATTGGGCACTTGGGGGCTTTCGGCCCATCGATTCTAGCTTTCTCACCCACTTTACCCGGCGAAACGCCACAATACATTGGGCACTTGGGGGCTTTCGGCTCATCGAGTCTAGCTTTCTCACCCACTTGACCCGGCAACAACGCCACAATACATTGGTTACCTGGCGGCTTCCAACTCACCGAGTTTAGCTTTCTCACCCTCTTAACCCGGCAAAAACCACCACAACATATTGGTTAAACCCGCCTGTTTGCAAGATGCTACTCCGCAAAGGTGACCCCGTGTACTCTCGATAAGTCAATCCATACGGACCCTCTACTTATCCAGGTTAAAACACCAGCTTGGATCACGTGAGAGCCGGCTTACAGAAAGCAAGGATAAACCAAGGCTATCATGCCAGCTTCATTGAAGCAAGACTTGAGCCTCGAAATCCAGTCTTCTTTGTCGAGCCTCGAAAGCCGACTCATAATTCACTCCATACATATATGGGGACAATATTTATTTCTGTTTTTCAGAAATTTTCTATCTAAAGAATTTCTGGGTTAAAAGAGCTCCGGGTTATTCATGCTCATCATTGAGTTTGCATCGACCATGAGTCACCATATTATTCATCTACAATTTCTTTTTGACTATAAGTCGACAGGCGAAGGATCGCCGGTTTTTTCCATTTCAAGTATTGGTTGGTGGAATTTATTTTGCAAGTATACTTTTTGCACATGCATGTCGTCACAAGCAACTTAACAAATTTGGGTATAAGCCGCAGGCTATACGGTTTCAAATAACAAAGGCGAGTTGACAGACTTGTTAATATACATATCCTTCATCAGCAAAACATCAGATGGGATCAAAAGTTTAAATGTTCGTGAAGGCACGGCACAGGAAATCAACTGTTTACTTAACTATTACAAGGCTATACTAAGCCCAGAGTGTTGAATCAAAGTTTTCAAAGTTATTTCTGCAACCCGGCATCTGCAGCATCCGGGTTAGCAGCATGTGGGTTAGTCCCGAGTTGGTTTTTCGCCTGGGATGTCACCGCGTTATCCAGCGCCGAGTCTTTTGGGTCTTGGATCTGAAGGTTGTCCACATCCCAGTTGCAATTGGTTAAAGCTTGGAATACAGCCTCTTCATGCAATATGGGGGACGGGTCAACGTCAGGGGCAAAAATATGCTTACGACGTTGAGGCGTTAAATCCACAGCTTCAAAGGTCGGTGGCTGAACTCGCAAGTTATCATCATTATAAGCCGGCTGTTATTTCTTCAAGTCCATCTCAGCGACTAGACGGCTGGCCAGCACTCGAGACGCCTTTACACAGTTAGCATAATCACCGGCAGTGAATTCTGACTCGTCGTCTTTATATTGAGGAAATACCTGGGCCATCTCCACAGGGTCCAGGTCTGCTAAGTAAGCCAAAGCCCGGCTCAAAGACATCGTGGGACCTGCTCGGGTGGCTGATCTTTTCAGCTCATCGAGTTGCTTAGGAAGGGTTGAAAGGCGTCTCAGCACGTCCTTGATGAACTTTACTGGCTCTTTATCGCCCATGACGGCTTTGATAGTACAGAGGCTTCCAGCGTATAGTTGCTCCGCGAAAGAGTATACAGCTTTTAGTTGCATCAAGTTGTTGTCTTGAAGATTGCAAGTTCGAGCACCTACAAGCAACGCAAGTGTGTGAGTCGCCAGGCGAGTTTTACTCATACATCATTATTTTAACTCAGAAGAAATACTTACCAAAGACGGCTTGCGCCATGTGATTAATGTGCCGCTTCAAGCCGGCCAACTCTTCAGTCACGGGCTTCAGTTTCCCTTCAATGTCTTCTAAGGGCTTGGTTAAGGCGGCCTTTTCAGATTCGAAGGATTCCTTCTCTACTTTAAAGTCCGCCTTGATTCTTTCCATTTCTTCCAAAGAAGTTCGCAATTTCAGTTCAGCCTGAGATCGGGCGGCTTGCTCAGATTCTAGATGCTTTTTCAAGCCGGTTACATCTGACTCAGCTACTTTCAAAGATTCCTGCATAATGAATATTATCACAGTTGAGGGTTATCACAGGCAAAAAAATTAAAGTCTCAAGTAGATTGCAAGCAATATACTTGACACTTGGGGGCTAATGCATGTCAGTTCTCTTCTAAATTCATGATCAGAAAGACCCGGCTCATCTCAAGAAGATGAGCCGGCCCTTGGGGGCTACAGGTCGTTTTTTTTCTTCAGACAGTGTTATATTTACAAGACCCGACTCATCTCATGAAGATGAGTCGGCCCTTGGGGGATACATGTTGATTCTTCAATGTTATATTTACAAGACCCGACTCATCTCATGAAGATGAGCCGGCCCTTGGGGGCTACACAAGGATATATATAATACAAGGCAATTGTGCATACCTCATATTTCCTTTTCATCATGCTGACGAGGCCGGCTTCCATGTCCCGGCTTGTTGCAAGGCGGCTTAGATAGCCAGCATGCAGTTCCTCATCACTAAAGTCTTCATAGCTGGGAAGCTCAAGCTTAGCTTTCGCCTTATCGGGCAATGTCGGCGTTCTGGGAACGGGGGTACCCAGACCTGCCTGCCTGCGGCCCAGCGCGTGGCCCACCTCGACGGCCCAGTACGGCGTGGCAGCAACCTCCCAAGACAAGACCCTCGTGAGGATCCTGGCCTCGCAAGGAGAACGACGCCAAGACCCCTAGAGGAGCGGCCTCCCCAAGTCGCCTCCCGAGGAGCGGAGATTCCTATGCAGTAGCCGGCCTCATGAGGCTCAGATGACGTGAGCCATGACGACCAAGGCCAGGCGCGCGCCAGCGCGCGCAGAGGGGACAGTTTCCTCTTTTGTCCTAAGGAGGCAAGGACGGACGCGGGTTCCCAAGGAACCCCCCCCCCAAAGGTTTCCGTTCCAGTGCAACAAGACCAAGACCACGAGCTCGGCAGGACAGATGTCATCGCCGAGCCCACCTCTGCGTCACGCCCAGAAGCTTTGCAGGCGAAGACCACCTTTAGTCAGGATAAGATGTACTTCTTGTCCCCTTTCAAATTTTGCCGTTGTGGGATCCCTTCCCACCTGTGCGATGAGGGAAGAGGACCAAGGCCGCTATAAATAGGCACCAGCCTCCACCATAGAGGGAGAGAGATCGATCCACCCTCACTCAAGAGCCCTCGCGAGGTCGCTCACCACTGTACTAGTTCATCACCAAACCTCCTCGTGAGGCCAATCCACCAGAGCAGGAGTAGGATTTTACACCGCAAGGTGGCCCGAACCTGGGTAAATCTCCGTATTCATCTTCTACTCCATTCACAGGCATTCGGCAAGGCTCGGCTATGGAGAGGCGAACTTGAGGCTTGAGCTGGTTGGGATCTTCGCACACGCCCCAGAGTTCGAACCTTCTTGGGTCTGCGAAGCCCGATTTCTTCGCACACGCACCAGAGCTTGTAGGGATCTTCGCACACGCACCAGAGCTGGTAGGGGCGTGTCGAGATCTTCCCTCCGGTTCCACTTCGTCTCCATTTCGTCGCTCCCATGGCCGGCGCCCGTGGGCCACGGCTCCCCGCGCCGCTCCGCCTCTCCTGCAGCAAACGCTGCCACTGGTCCAGACGCTCATGAGCAGCAGGACTCGTTGCAGCCACCCATCGCTCGGCGCAACGGCCACACCGCCACTCCATCCCTCGTTCCCGCCACGGCGTCGTCCTCCCACGCTCGCTACGGGCCGGCAAACGCGTAGGCCGCCCTGTTCACGAGCTGCTGCGCTACAGCCCCGCCCATGACCGCTACAACGACTGGCTTGGTCGTATCGCCGAGCTTGTCAGCATCGTCGGCGAGGTCCCGGCGCCCACCCACTCGCTCCGTCCCCCGCCCTCCCAAGCGGGCGACGTGGCTCACGGCGCACCCCCTCCTCCTCCTTCTCTGCACGGCACCGACCTGATGTCTACTACGCAACCTTCTTCTTGTAGACTCGTGTTGGGCCTCCAAGCGCAGAGTTTTGTAGGACAGTGGAAAATTTCCCTCAAGTGGATGACCTAAGGTTTATCAATCCGTGGGAGGCGTAGGATGAAGATGGTCTCTCTCAAGCAACCCTGCAATCAAATAACAAAGAGTCTCTTGTGTCCCCAACACACCCAATACAATGGCAAATTGTATAGGTGCACTAGTTCGGCGAAGAGATGGTGATACAAGTGCAATATGGATGGTAGATATAGGTTTTTGTAATCTGAAAATATAAAAACAGCAAGGTAACTAATGATAAAAGTGAGCACAAACGGTATTGCAATGCTTAGGAACAGGGCCTAGGGTTCATACTTTCACTAGTGCAAGTTCTCTCAACAATACTAACATAGTTGAATCATATGTAAATCCCTCACGTGCGACAAAGAGTTCACTCCAAAGTCACAAATAGCGGAGAACAAACGAAGAAATTATTGTAGGGTACGAAACCACCTCAAAGTTATCTTTTCCGATCAATCTTATGAGCTATCCCTATAAGTGTCACGAACAGCCCTAGAGTTCGTACTAAAATAACACCTTAAGATACACATCAACCAAAACCCTAATGTCACCTAGATACTCGAATGTCACCACAAGTACCCATGGGCTTGATTATACGATATGCATCACACAATTTCAGATTCATCATGTTCAATCCAACACACATAACTTCAAAGAGTGCCCCAAAGTTTCTACCGGAAAGTCAAGACGAAAACGTGTGCCAACCCCTATGCATAGATTCCCAAGGTCACGGAACCCGCAAGTTGATCACCAAAACATACATCAAGTGGATCAATAGAACATCCCATTGTCACCACGGATATCCCATCACAAGACATACATCAAGTGTTCTCAAATCCTTAAAGACTCAATCCGATAAGTAAACTTCAAAGGGAAAACTCAATTCATCACAAGAAGATAGAGAGGGGAAAACTCCATATGATTCATCTATATCAATAAAGCTTGCGGTACATCAAGATCGTGTCGTCTCAAGAACACGAGAGAGAGATCAAACACATAGCTACTGGTGAAGATGGCCCCAAGGGTGAACTACTCCCTCCTCGTCATGGAGATCGCCGGGATGATGAAGATGGCCTCCGGTGATGGTTTCCCCCTCCGGCGGGGTGCCGGAATGGGCTCCCGATTGGTTTTTCATGGCTCTGGAGGCTTGTGGTGGCGGAACTCCCGATCTAGGTTTCTTTCTGGAGGTTTCTCGATTTATAGGAGTACTTGGCGTTGGAAACAAGTCAGAGGGGTGCCCGAGGGGCCCACAAGACAGGGGGGCGCGCCCTGGCCAGGTGATGGGCCCCCTCCGGTTGATTCTTTCGCCAGTATTTTTTATATTTTCCAAAAATATTCTCCGTAAATTTTCAGCCCATTCCGAGAACTTTTATTTCTGCACAAAAACAACACCACGGTAGTTCTACTGAAAACAGCGTCAGTCCGGGTTAGTTCTAATAAAATCATACCAAAATCATATAAAATTATTGTAAACATGGCATGAATACTTCATAAATTATAGATACGTTGGAGACGTATCAGCATCCCCAAGCTTAATTCCTGCTCGTCCTCGAGTAGGTAAATGATAAAAGAAATAATTTATGAAGTGTGAATGCTACCCAACATGTTCATCATATTCTTTTCTTCTTTGTATAGCATGGACATTTGGACTTGTAAATGATTCAAAGCAATAGTCTAGTTTTAACATAATGACTTCAATACTCAAGCATGTCAACAAGCAACCATGTCTTTCAAAATATCAACACTAAAGAAAGTTATCCCTAGCCCATCATGCTCAATCATTGATCCATTCATGAGACACACTCAAATATTAGCTATGCTCAAGTACGATCATAGTGCCCCCTAGTTGGTACTTATAAGAGAAGATGGAGACTCAAAGCAAAAATAAAAATTGCATAAAGTAAATAGATAGGCCCTTCGCAGAGGGAAGTAGGAATTTGTAGAGGTGCCAGAGCTCAAGGTTTAAATTGAGAGAGAAAAATATTTTGAGTGGCATGCTTTTCCTGTCAACGAAAACGACAAAGTAGCTCACAATACTTTCCATGCTAGATACATTATAGGCGGTTCCCAAACAGAATGGTAAAGTTTTTACTCCCTCTCCACCAATCAATCACACTCCACGGCGAGCCGAATCCACGGGTACCGTCCATACAAACAACAATCCTGGGGGAGCTTTGTTTCATTATATTTTGATTTGATTTTTGAGCATGGAACTGGGCATCCCGAATACCAGCCACTTTCTCGTGAATGATAGTGAATCAACACATATCGTGAGAATAACACACCTAGCATGGAAAAATATTGGATACTCCCCACCGTTTCATGAGCGGTACGGGCACACAAAAGAGAAAATTTATTTTGAAAATTTAGAGATGGCACATACAAATTTGCTTGGAACGGCATGGAAATACCGCATATAGGTAGGTATGGTGGACTCATAAGGAAAAACTTGGTTTAAGGATTTTGGATGCACAAGTAGTATTTCTACTAAGTACAAATAGAGGCTAGCAAATAGATTGGGAAGCAACCAAACCAAGAAACGAAAATTCACATAAGTGAGCATTGAGTCATAACTAACACCGAATAATGCACCACAAGTAGGATGTAACTTCATTGCATAACTATTGACTTTCGTGCATGCATAGGGAATCACAAACCTTAACACCAATATTCCTACTAAGCATAATTACTCACTAACATGACTCACATATTACTATCATCATGTTTCAAAACTATTACAAAGAATCAAGTTTAATTTGTCCAATGATCTTCATGAAAGTTTTTATTATATCCTCCTTGGCTATCTATCACTTTGGGACTAGTTTCATATATTTACATTGCTTTTTGGCAAGCTCAAATAAATTTAAGTGAAGTACAAGAGCATAAGAATTTCATCTCTCAAAAAGGTATAAGTGAAGCATGAGAGGAAATGACAAGCTACTCTCAAAAGATATAAGTGAAGATCAATGAGTAGCCAACAATTAAATAGCTACGTGAGGACTCTCTCTCTCTCTCAATAAATATTTTCAGATCTGAGTATTTTATTAAACAGCAAGCAAAAGAAAAATAGCATTCCAAGAATAGCACGCATCATGTGAACGAATAAAAATTTAGGCTCAACACAGGCTAACCGATAATTGTTGATGAAGAGAGGTGGGATGCGTAGCATCCCCAAGCTTAGATGCTTGAGACTTCTTGAAATATTTACTTGGGGTGCCTTGGGCATCCCCAAGCATGAGCTTTTGTATCTCGTTCAATCCTCTCATATCATGGTTTCACCTATTCTCAAAAACATTTTCCACACAAAACTTGAAAAGAACTCGTGAGATAGGTTAGTACACATAATAATAAATCAACTCTGTATGTACTGCCAAGACAAGTTGCATAATAATTTTCAAACATTAAGTACTGTATACTATCATTTCCACAATTTTTATCTACCAATATAGGCTATGGAAACTATAGGATAAGTAGATAACAAAACTATGACAGCAATCTGTCTAAACAGAACAGTCTGTAGCAATTTATGAAAACAGTGTACTTCTGTAACTCAAAAATTTATGAAAATTTAGGAAGTGCTAAATAATTTATATGACATCACTGTGTAAAAATTTCAGAAACTTTCCACGTTCCAGTAAAATATGAAAATTCAAACACTACAGCCAAAGTTTCTGTTTTTACACAGCACTCATCAAAACATGCAATGCAAGCATCCTAAGGCAATTCTTGGAAGTTTTTATTGAAATACAAGATTATAAATAACACCTAACAGAGAATAACAAAATATATTGATGCTCCCAGCAAAACTCATATTATGTGACGAATAAAAATATAGCTCCAAGTAAGATATACCGATAGTGTTGAAGACGAAAGAGGGGATGCCTTCCGGGGCATCCCCAAGCTTAAGGGCTTGAGTCTTCCTTGGATATTACCTTGGGGGTGCCTTGGGCATCCCCAAGCTTAGGTTCTTGTCACTCCTTATTCTCCTCATATCGGCGTCTCACCCAAAACATGAAAACTTCAATCACACAAAACTTAACGGAACTTCGTGAGAAGGGTTAGTGTAATAAAGATAAATCATTCACTTAGGTACTGTCAAGACAAGATTCATAATTGTTCCCACATGATACCTACTGTATTCTATCATTCCCATAACTTATACCGCTAAATATAAGCTATGGAAACACTAAAACAAGCAAACTATGCATGCAAAACAGAATCTGTCAAAAACAGAACAGTCTGTGAAGATCTGTAGTGTAACCATACTTCCCTGTCTCTAAAAATTCTGAAAAATTAGGAAAATCTAGGAAATTTGTATATCAATCATGTGTAAAAATTTCAGATCAAAAGCACGTTCCAGTGAATTTAAAAAATTCCTGGACTGAGAGCAAAAGTTTCTGTTTTTGCACAGAATCAAGTCAACTATCTTCCACACTATCCCAAAGGCTTTACTTGGCACTTTATTGAAATAAAAGGCACAAAACATGATTACTACAGTAGCTTAATCATGTTAACACACAAGAACAGAAAGTAAAAGTGTTGGGTTGCCTCCCAACAAGCGCTTTTCTTTAATGCCTTTTAGCTAGGCATGATGATTTCAATGATGCTCATATAAGAATAGTAATTATAACATGCAAAAGAGCATCATGAATCTCATGACAAGCACATTTAAGTCTAACCCACTTCCTATGCATAGGGATTTTGTGAGCAAACAATTTATGGGAGCAAGAATCAACTAGCATAGGAAGGCAAAACAAGCATAACTTCAAAACTTTGAACACATAGAGAGGAAACTTGATATTATTGCAATTCCTACAAGCATATGTTCCTCCCTCATAATAATTTTCAGTAGCATCATGAAGGAATTTCACAATATAACCAGCACATAAAGCATTCTTTTCATGATCCACAAGCATAGAAGTTTTACTACTCACCACATAAGCAAATTTATTCTCATCAATAATAGTGGGAGTATCATAAAAGAATTGAATACTATAAATTGGTTCCGCATTAAAATAGTAATATTCAGTAAAAGGATATTCATAATTATAACAAGTATCATAATAGTAATCATCACTCTTTTTCATCGCATAAGTATCATCACAATAATCATCATAAGTAGCAACTTTGTTCTCATCATAGTCAATTGAAACCTCTTCCAAAATAGTGGAATCATTAATAACTAAAGTCGTGACCTCTCCAAATCCACTTTTATCATTATAATAAGATTCACCACCCTCCAAAATAGTGGGATAATTATTATCTAAAGTTGACACTCTTCCAAACCCACTTTCATAAATATTGCAATCATCATAAATAGGGGGTATACTATCATCATAATAGTTTTGCTCATCAAAACTTGGGGGACTAAACATATCATCTTCATCAAACATAGCATCCCCAAGCTTGTGGCTTTGCATATCATTAGCATCATGAATATTCAAGGAATTCATACTAACAACATTGCAATCATGCTCATCACTCAAACATTTAGTGCCAAACATTTTAATAACTTCTTCTTCTAACACTTGAGCACAATTTTCTTTTCCATCATTTTCACGAAAGACATTAAAAAGATGAAGCATATGAGGCAACCTCAATTCCATTTTTTTTGTAGTTTTCTTTTATAAAACCAAACTAGTGAAAAACAAGAAACTAAAAGGTTTAATTGCAAGGTCTAAAGATATACCTTCAAGCACTCACCTCCCCGGCAACGGCGCCAGAAAAGAGCTTCGTTGACGGGATGTGAGTGCCGCTTACCTAGCCTCCCCAGCAACGGCGCCAGAAAAGAGCTTGATGTCTACTACGCAACCTTCTTCTTGTAGACTCGTGTTGGGCCTCCAAGCGCAGAGTTTTGTAGGACAGTAGCAAATTTCCCTCAAGTGGATGACCTAAGGTTTATCAATCCGTGGGAGGCGTAGGATGAAGATGGTCTCTCTCAAGCAACCCTGCAATCAAATAACAAAGAGTCTCTTGTGTCCCCAACACATCCAATACAATGGCAAATTGTATAGGTGCACTAGTTCGGTGAAGAGATGGTGATACAAGTGCAATATGGATGGTAGATATAGGTTTTTGTAATCTGAAAATATAAAAACAGCAAGGTAACTAATGATAAAAGTGAGCACAAACGGTATTGCAATGCTTAGGAACAAGGCCTAGGGTTCATACTTTCACTAGTGCAAGTTCTCTCAACAATACTAACATAGTTGAATCATATGTAAATTCCTCACGTGCGACAAAGAGTTCACTCCAAAGTCACAAATAGCGGAGAACAAACGAAGAAATTATTGTAGGGTACGAAACCAACTCAAAGTTACCTTTTCCGATCAATCTTATGAGCTATCCCTATAAGTGTCACGAACAGCCCTAGAGTTCGTACTAAAATAACACCTTAAGATACACATCAACCAAAACCCTAATGTCACCTACATACTCGAATGTCACCACAAGTACCCATGGGCTTGATTATACGATATGCATCACATAATTTCAGATTCATCATGTTCAATCCAACACACAGAACTTCAAAGAGTGCCCCAAAGTTTCTACCGGAAAGTCAAGACGAAAACGTGTGCCAACCCCTATGCATAGATTCCCAAGGTCACGGAACCCGTAAGTTGATCACCAAAACATACATCAAGTGGATCAATAGAACATCCCATTGTCACCACGGATATCCCATCACAAGACATACATCAAGTGTTCTCAAATCCTTAAAGACTCAATCCGATAAGTAAACTTCAAAGGGAAAACTCAATTCATCACAAGAAGATAGAGAGTGGAAAACTCCATATGATTCATCTATATCAATAAAGCTCGCGGTACATCAAGATCGTGTCGTCTCAAGAACTCGAGAGAGAGAGATCAAACACATAGCTACTGGTACATACCCTCAGCCCCGAGGGTGAACTACTCCCTCCTCGTCATGGAGATCGCCGGGATGATGAAGATGGCCTCCGGTGATGGTTTCCCCCTCCGGTAGGGTGCCGGAACGGGCTCCCGATTGGTTTTTCGTGGCTCTGGAGGCTTGCGGCGGCGGAACTCCCGATCTAGGTTTCTTTCTGGAGGTTTCTTGATTTATAGGAGTACCTGGCGTTGGAAACAAGTTCACAGGGGTGCCCGAGGGGCCCACAAGACAGGGGCGCGCCCCCTGGCTTGTGGCCAGGTGGTGGACCCCCTCCGGTTGATTCTTTTGCCAGTATTTTTTATATTTTCCAAAAATATTCTCCGTAAATTTTCAGCCCATTCCGAGAACTTTTATTTCTGCACAAAAACAACACCACGGTAGTTCTGCTGAAAACAGTGTCAGTCCGGGTTAGTTCTAATAAAATCATACCAAAATCATATAAAATTATTGTAAACATGGCATGAATACTTCATAAATTATAGATACGTTGGAGACGTATCACAACCCCAAGCCCAGGCGCGAAGCGCACCTGCGCAACCCTCCACATGGGGCGCCGGCGCAGGCACGGGATGAAGCAAGTTGCATGGTGTCGCGACCACAAGGTAACGCGCGCGTGCTCCCCACACCGCCGCGCCGTCATCATGACCGTGCGCCGCCGGAGGCCGCGGCGCACGAACGTCAAGACCCAGCTCCCCTCGTACACGTCGCGTCTGTGAGTGGAGCTGGCTGTCGCGCCTTCACCCAGGAGTTGTGCCGTGTCACCTGGCCCGGCAAGTTCAAGCCGGACCAGCCTCCACGCTACGATGGCACCCCCGACCCCGCGGAGTTCCTTCAGCTCTTCACACTGAGCATCGAGGCGGCGAGCGGCAACGACAAAGTCATGGCGAACCGGTTCCCCATGGCCCTCAAGGGTGGCGCTCTCTCCTGGCTCCTCAACCTCCTGGAGGGATCGATCTCCTCCTGGGATGAGCTCCACGAGCGCTTCATCGCCAACTCCCAGGGCACCCGCGACCGCGCCCTGGGAGTGAACGACCTGCGGCGTGTGAAGCAGCAGCCGGGCGAGACCCTGCACAAGTACATACAACGCTTCACCAACGTGCGCCTCAAGATCCCGAAGGCGTCGGACGAGGCCATCATCTCGGTGTTTACCGATGGCGTCAGGGACGTCAAGATGAAAGTGGAGCTCGCCATCCATGACGAACTGTGCTCGGCCCTGGAGATGTTCAACCTGGCGAACAAATGCGCAAGGGCCGAGGAGGGCCGCCTCTCCCTCCTCGAGCTTCCGGAGGCAAATCCTGAAGACAAGAAGGCCAAGTCTAAGGAGGCGAAGCGCAAGGGCCCCACAGTGCTGGCAGCAGAGCCTGAGACGAAGCGCGGTCGTGACCATGATGAGCCGCCCAAGAGCAGCCGCCCGTTCTGCATCTTCCACTACACCCGCAGCCACAACACCGAAGACTGCCAGGAACTCAGGACGCTCCGTGACGAGTGCCTCGGCCGCCGCCCCGAGCGCGACGGCCGTGGCTACGGCCGTGGAGGGGGCCGCGGCGGAGGCCGCTGGGACAACCGTCAGGACTGGCGCAACCAGCCTCGCGAGGACCGCTGGCGTGAAGAGCCTCGCGACGGGCCCCGGCGCAATCAGCCTCGCGAGGCCCGTCCTCAGGGCAATGCTGGCCTCCCTCCGCTGCTGTTGCCGCCAAGGAGAAATGACGATGACCGGCAGGATGATGGGGCTGGGGGCTTTCAGGAACCCCGTGCGATCGCCTGCATCCTGGGTGGTGCTCAGGCCCCTGCCTCCAACCGCATCTTCAAGCAGTTCTCTCGTGAGGTGAACGCAGCCCTCTCGAACCTCGAGGCCACGCATCCCCTCACATGGTCGCAGGTCGCCATCACCTTCGACTCCAAGGATCACCTCAAGTGCTCGGCCACCGCAGGCGTGCTCCCCATGCTCTGCATGCCCACCATCAGCAACGTCCTCATCACCAAGACCCTCATCGACGATGGCGCTGGGCTCAATGTCCTCTCTGTCGAGACGTTTGAGACGCTTCAGGTGCCCTATGATCAGCTCATGCCGACCAAGCCCTTCTCAGGAGTGATCGATGGCTCCACCACTCCCCTGGGGCAGGTGCGCCTCCCGGTCACCTTCGGCAAGCGCGATAACTACCACACCGAGCTCATCAACTTCGACGTCGCCCA
This sequence comes from Elymus sibiricus, assembly GCA_039707655.1. Classification (NCBI taxonomy): domain Eukaryota; kingdom Viridiplantae; phylum Streptophyta; class Magnoliopsida; order Poales; family Poaceae; genus Elymus; species Elymus sibiricus. Next base: position 219,886,914 of record CM077675.1, read on the forward strand.
CATCCACCTCCCGTACAACGCCATCCTCGGGTACCCCGCCCTCGCCAAGTTCATGGCAGCAACTCACCATGGCTATAACATCCTCAAGATGCCAGGGAGCGGCGGTGTCATCACGGTCGCCTGTGATGAGAAGGATGCAGTCTGCTCCCTCGAACGCGCTTACCAGGCTGCGGCGGCTGAAAACTCTGACGATGAAGGTGGCATCCTGCCTCCTGAGGACACACCCAAGGAGAAGAAGCAGCTCCTCCCCAAGAGCCGTCAGGGGACAGGGACTCCCAAGAACGGCACCTCAGGCCTTGTGTCCATTGCTAGGCCGCCTATTCCTCCCGCATAGGAAGTTGCGCCCAGCGCTTCCCTCAGGGCGGGCTCGGGGGCTTCCACCTGGGGAGCTTCCGACCTGATCAGTGCGACGAGGGAGGTGCTCAGGCACCACTTGGAGGCGTGTTTCGACGCACGTCCCCACAAGCAAGGAGCATGGCGCGAGGCGTCAGGTTCACGAGAGTTCATCACCAACACAATCGAGGAGCCTCAGGAGGCGCTAGCCATGCGCGGCGAGCGTCGCCCCGCACCACCCAGTGCAGCCGCCAGCCCTGACGTGGGCGGCAGGCTGCGTGTCTGCGTCAACATCCCGGGCCTCAACAGGGCCACATCCCAGGGCCTCTTCTGGCCATCCCGTGCCGGCCGCAGCGAGGGCTACCCCTGCAACTTCGTCCGCATGCCCTTTGGCCTCGTGAACATGGGCTCCACGTACCAGCGCCTCGCGCAGGTTGCGCTCGTGTCTCATGAGGCCCGACGCTGCGCGATCCTTCAGGAGGTCCCAGACCCTCGTGAGCCCCTAGGCCTCGCGGGCCCCTCGAGCCTCCAGAGCCGTCAGGCTCATGAGGATCAAGCTTCAACAACTACCTCGATGCTCTAGCAGCGTCGTTACCAGGTGACCTTTTGGTTTGTTCATTTGAGGGCACCCCTCGGGCTGCATCATTCTCAAGCTGTTAGGGCCCGCCCCTGCAGCTGTATCGCTTTGCGCATGTATCAGAACCGGTTCTGCATTTGATGAGTTTTCTAAGTATTCCAAACTGCATGCCCGGTGCTTCGTCGCTATGAACGTCGTTGCGCCCTAACAATCCCGTCCTCGACCGCCTCATGATTAAGTGCTGGCACGGCGTCTGTGCTCGGATCCATCCCTGCTGCGTTGATAAATCCAAGCGACCGAGCTCTGTCTCGCGGGCCAAGTCCCATGCACGCCACCTCCCATGGTCCTTGGTGCTTTTTCCTCGCATGAGCTAATCGAGAGTGGGTGAGTCAGGGCGCGTGGCCCGGTTCGTATAACCGCAGTTCGGCGCTTCGCCGTCGCGGGAGCCGCGCGCCGGATGTTTTTCCTCGGGTTTGTCACATGAGAAGACTGGGCACGGCGTCTGTGCTCGGGTCCGTCCCTATGGCATCGATAAACCCAACGACTGAGCTCTGTCTGGTGGCCCGGCCCCGCCACGTCACCTCCTGGGGTCCTTGCTGTTTGGCCTTCTCATGCGATGGCCTCCGGAGATTAGTTCGGCGCAGGTTGTCCCCATCACACAGGTTTAATAAGCGCGCTCCGCGCCTGAAGACTCAGGCGCAACCCACCTTGAGGTAGGGCCTTGTGAGACCCGCGCTGGCTCATGGGTGCCCAGATACACCTCCTCCAGTTCTGCCGTGCCTGCCACGCGTACGAACAAAATTGGGTTGTACACGCCCGGAGACTCTAACACAGAGCTCCCTTCCCACGCCCAAGTGGAAGCCCCATGCTCCGCGCTGGTGGACGACACGGTCCTCCAATGACTATGCCCACGCCCAAGTGGAAGCCCCATGCTCTGCGCTGGCGGACGACACAGTCCTCCAATGACTATGCCCACACCCAAGTGAAAGCCCCATGCTCCGCACTGGCGGACGACACAGTCGCTCAGCGGCTATGCCCATGCCGAGTGGAAGCCCCATGCTCCCCGCTGGTGGATAAACAACTGAGGGCGCCCTAGCGGCTGCACCAGCCTCAAGATGGCCTCTTGGCCCTTCGTCGTGCAGCGTTCCCTTGGGATGCACGCGCGAGGGGGCTAGATGGGGGCTACGCTCAGGCCATGCCTGGCGCGTGCCACCTCACCAGGTCCTTGGCACCTGGTCTTCTCGCGTCCCTCCCAGGTAGAAGCTGGCGAGGAAAGGTATGGGAGCTGCTCGCACGTCAAGGGGGACTCCTGAGCATCGCGACTCAGGAGCCTCACTAGTCACGTAGCCCCTCACCCCTTGGTCTCGTCCTGGTGATCCGGACACCCCAACGGCGGTCGAGGTATGCGCGGGATTGGGCCCTGCCGACGCAGAGTACTAAGACGCTCCAGATCGACCTCGTCGCCGCCATGTTCCTTCATGAGGGCTGCTCACACGTCAAGGGGGGCTCCTGAGCATCGCGACTCGGGAGCCTCACTAGTCACGTAGCCCCTCGCCCCTTGGTCTCGTCCTGGTGATCCGGATGCCCCAACAGCGGTCGAGGTATGCGCGGGATTGGGCCCTGCCGATGCAGAGCACAAAAGCAAACAGGAAGGAAACAAGGCACGAAGGAAATCACAGAGTTCAAATAGTTATTACAAGCACTGAATATTTTTCGAATCCAAACAAGTCTTACGCCTCCGCGAGGCATGATAAATGTCGCAGGTTGAAATCTAGGAGGAGGAGCCGTCACCGCCACGGCGGCCGCCGCCGCCGGTCTCACTCACGGCGAGCTCGTCGTCGATGTCGCTGCCAACGCCTTCGTCGCCACCGCTCGCCTCCACCGCAAGGAGCTTGGTATTGGGGACGCAGGCGAACGTCTTCACCAGCGCGTCCACAGCATCCTTCACAGCCGCCGCCGCAGCGGCGCGAGACTCGGGGGCAACCGAGGCCATCACCGTGTTGAAATCGAAGCCGGGCTCGCGGAGGTAGAGGTGGCTGAAGACACGCATCGCGGCCATGGAGAAAAGGTCGCGGCACTCGTCCTCCAGGATGGCATCCACCCTGGAGACCGCACCTTCGAGCACCTCAGCGAGCTTGGAGGAGAGCCCCGCGTAGCCGCCCTCAGGAGTTGCCAGTGGCTCCTCGAATCCTCCCCTACAGATGAAGCGCAGCGCCTGGCGAAACTTGAGCTCGATGGAGGGGAAAGCATCGTGCTCCGCAGCCGCCTTCTTCTCAGCAGCAGCAAGGGTCTTCTCCCTGGCATCCAGCTGGGACATCACGTCGGAGACATGCCGGGCGTGGGACGTCTGGGTTGCTGCTACCTCATCCTTCAACTTAGCCAGACGCTCACGCTCTGCAGTTTGGTCAACAGCCACCTGGGACAGCACGGAGTCGCGATCGGCGAGCTTCGCCTCGTGAGCCTTGAGGTCCTCCTCCCGCAGGTGGAGCCGTTGCGCGTGCGCGGCTTGCTCCTCCTCAAGGGCCTTCAGGTCGGCTTCTGCCTTGCCACAGTGCTCCGCGGCAGACGCTGCTTTGGCCAGCGCTGCGTCGCGAGCCGCCTTGGCTTCGGTGGCCTCCTTCTTGCTCTCCGCGGTGGCAACATCGGCCCGATCCCAGGTCGTCTTGGTGGCTGCGTCAACCTGGAGCCGCCCAGAAATAAGCCCCAGGCGTTCCCTCGCGACGGAGCGCCTGTCGGCGTCTTGAAGGTCGGCCCTGACCCGGCCGAGCGCGGTGTAAGCCTCGTCCAAGGCACCGGACCTGGTCAGAGGGCAGCGGTACGCAGGCGCAAGGGCCTGACCAGGAGCCGGCACCAGCGCGTCGGCGGGCGCTGCGTCCAAGGGGGCAGCGGTGTGGCAGACTTGGGGCGTTGGAGGCTCCAGGCCCCCCTCCTGCCCGACAAGGGTGGATGACTTCACAGCCTGCTGGCCCACGGGGGCTAGCTCCTCCTGAGGCTGCGTCGCGGTGCCCTCAGGAGCCGGTTCCGTCAGAAGGGGCGGGAAGTCGCCCCCACCACCGGTGCTGGGGTCGCCACGGCCGCGGCAAGGAGTTCCGCCTCGCGAGCCTCCGCGCCCCCGGCGCCCGGCTTCTCAAGCGGCGTTGGCAAGACACCAGGAGTAGGCGCCACACCCGTGCACCCGGGTGCGGTGTCACCGAGGCGCCGAAGGGTCGTGCTGAGTTGGCGTGATGCGCTCCCACCCCCGCCGCATACGCGGCCAGAGACTGACGGCGCCCTCCGGACAGGGGCTCCTTCAGCTCGGTGCTCACCTTCTTCTTCTTCGACATATTGCCGCCCCTGGCCATCAAGAGGAGAAGAGACCGTCAATACGCGCGCAGTTTACAATCGACCGAAGGCAAGGAAGGTTACTTACTCCTCAATCGCGACCCACCTCCTCTTCCTCTCCATCTCGGCATTGGTCGGGATGCTCCCGCCCTTCTTCGGCGTGGCGCTGCCGCCCGGAAGGGTGGCGAGGTCGTCCTGCAGGGCCACGGCTGGAGATGCCATGTCTGCCCCAGCAGTGGCCGCACCGCCCCTCAGCTGCAGCTCAGACGGGGACGAGACCGACGTCTCAATCACCTTGCTGGAGCATGGAGAGCCCGCCGGAGGAGCCGCGGCCGCGCGTTTCTTCGGGGTCGCCCGGTCAGATGCCTGCGTGGTCTGGGGGGCAGGCCTTGGCCTTCTGAGGACCCTGGCGAAGCGCAGAGAGTCCACGGCCGGGGGCTCGTCGGTATCGTCTTCATCTTCGAGGTTGCGGAGGAGCACGCTCTGCAACGGGGGAGACACCTCAACCGGGCCGTCGTCCTCAGTCTCCTCCGAGTCCACCTCGCCGCGGGTATCGCCGGAAGACACCGGTACCGGGGGATTGGGGCACTCCGGTGGCGTGAGCCCCCACTCGTCAAAGGCAGGCATGGCGGCAACCAGCTCCTCCTTGTTGTCACGGCGGTACAGCAGGGCGTAGGCCTTGGGAAGGTCCCCAGGATCGCCGTGGAGCAGGGTAGCCACGGCCCTACCCAGCTCCTCGCCTGTCAGGATGGCGGATTGAAGCCTGATGGTGTCCATCGCACCCTCGTACTCCCACATGGGCTTCGAGTGCGACTGGAGTGGCGCCAGGCGCTGCGTCAGGAACTTCTTCACTATAATCGCCCCGGTCAGCTGCTTCGCCTCCATGTCCAGAGAGATCCGCTTCAACACGGGCTTCGCCCGGGGATCGGTGAGCTTCGCGGAGCCCCACGCGAGGGTCTTCTCGGGCAGTGCCGTCGGGAGCTCTAGGTGTGGATCAAGGACCCGGGCATCCAAGAAGACCCAGCGGTGCCTGAAGCCTTCAACCTTCTTCCCGACCTTCAGGAGCATATTCCTGCTCTGGACCGCAACGAAGGAGGCGCACGCCGACCGCTGCGCACTGTCATGGAGCCGCAAGCTGAAGTAGTGGCGGAAGAGGGCCACTGAGGGCCTCACGCCCACGAAGGCCTCGCAGTAGAAGGCGAAGACAGACAGGAGAAGGATGGAGTTAGGCTGAAGGTGGAGGGCCTGGATCCCATAATGCTCAAGGATGGCGGAGAAGAACCCCGAGAAAGGCAGGACGAGCCCGAAGAAGACGCTGTGAAGGAAGAAGGGGTAGACTATCCCAGCCAAGGTGCACTGCTCCGCGGAGCCACACCAGATCAGGGTCTGCCCCTACTCAATGGTGTCACCCGCTGTCAACGGGAGCATGGGGTCGAGGTCCCCCTCCTTGGCGATGGTGGATTCCGTAAGAGCCGGTGAGGGGGAAGAAGAGAACGAGGCCTGAGCCTCGGGCTTTGACTTCCTGGCGGGAGCCATCTGAAGAATCCTTAAGGTTGTGAGAGCAAGAGGAAGGACGGCGCAGCGCCGAGATCTAGAAGAGGTTCACATGAAGGAAAGGGGATCTGAGCAAGGAAGCAAAGGCGTGAGGGAGAAGAGCAATGATGGCTCAGCAGCGGGTGCCAGGCTTTTTGTCAGCCTGGGCAGTTGCCGAGGCGACATGGGAGCGGAGGCGTCCGTGTCCTGCCACGCGCCACGCATCGAGCCTGGCCCGCAGGCTGTCGGGGGTCTGCGGTGTTTCACCCCTTGCTCCGTGCCTTCGCCTCGAAGCCAGGACCGGCACACCTTGGGCCCGGGGGCTACTGTCAGCATTCTGGGAACGGGGGTACCCAGACCTGCCTGCCTGCGGCCCAGCGCGTGGCCCACCTCGACGGCCCAGTACGGCCTGGCAGCAACCTCCCAAGACAAGACCCTCGTGAGGATCCTGGCCTCGCGAGGAGAACGACGCCAAGACCCCCAAAGGAGCGGCCTCCCCAAGTCACCTCCCGAGGAGCGGAGATTCCTATGCAGTACCCAGCCTCATGAGGCTGGGATGATGTGAGCTATGACGACCAAGACCAGGCGCGCGCCAGCGGGCGCAGAGGGGACAGTTTCCTCTTTTGTGCTAAGGAGGCAAGGACAGACGCGGGTTCCCAAGGAACCCCCCAAAGGTTTCCGTTTTGGTGCAACAAGACCAAGACCACGAGCTCGGCAGGACGGATGTCATCACCGAGCCCACCTCTGCGTCACGCCCAGAAGCTTTGCAGGTGAAGACCACCTTTAGTCAGGATAAGATGTACTTCTTGTCCCCTTTCAAATTTTTTCGTTGTGGGATCCCTTCCCGCCTGTGCGGTGAGGGAACAGGACCAAGGCCGCTATAAATAGGCACCAGCCTCCACCATAGAGGGAGAGAGACTGATCCACCCTCACTCAAGAGCCCTCGCGAGGTCGCTCACCACTGTACTAGTTCATCACCAAACCTCCTCGTGAGGCCAATCCACCAAAGAAGGAGTAGGGTTTTCCACCGCAAGGTGGCCCGAACCTGGGTAAATCTCCGTGTTCATCTTCTACTACGCTCGCACGCATTCGGCAAGGCTCGGCTGTGGAGAGGCGAGCTTGAGGCTTGAGCTGGTTGGGATCTTCGCACACGCCCCAGAGTTCGAACCTTCTTGGGTCTGCGGAGCCCGATTTCCGACAGGCAAAGGCGTCTTGTCCTTGGCAATAATCTTTGTCAGCACGTTTGGGGCCCCCGGAGCAGTGTAACCCATCCCAGTAATAATAACATCCTTGCTCTTTCCAGGAGGAGCATCTTCAGTTCCTTTTTGAGGATTAGGCAGGTTAAGATCAACTGTCCGATTAGTCGTAGGATCTTCAACTTCAGTGCTGGCCGGTTCAGAAGGTTGGGGTGGTAGGTCTTGGTGGTCCGGCTGATCTTGAGGGTTCAAGGTATAAGCTTCAGGAGACACCAGCATCGGATCTGCTGGCTCAGGAACCTCAGGATCGGCGGACGACTCGCCAGTCTTTCTCTTCTTGGTTTTGGCTTTAGCCCTGCAAGCAAAGCAACAAAATAAAACACATGCAAGGCTAAGAATGAATAAGTAATACATGGTATAAGGAAAGGACCTACCCTTGGTTGATAACAAGACGCGGCAGCTTGGTGGCAGTTGAGTCGCCCGACGAAGGAGAGGACTCCTGGTAATTTGAATTAGAAGGATTAAGAGGCTGTCGGAAAAGGCCGGCTTTTGGAAGAGAGGGAGTCGGGCTATGAGGCACCTCATACTGTCATTTGCGGATGGCTGATTTGTCAGGCAAACCGGCCACAAGGTCACTGGAGCTGCTCCGAGTGTGGCGCCTTGATTCATGCTGAATTTTCTTCAAAATAAAGTTAGGATCCAAGCGAGCATCCGCGTGAGAAAAACATACTTTCCGAATAATCGGCCTTGTTTTCCTTGGAGATAAGGATTCTGAGCCGGAAGAGAGGGAGATTACCTCAACATCTTCTGCCCGGCTTGTGGCGACATCACCCTGGGAATAAGAGGCGTCAACAAGTTTAGTAAAAATACATCTAAGGGAGACAAGTTTCTACCTCCGACTGGACGTCAACCGTTGGTGACTCGCCCCTCGTTGACGGCTCTTCTGCAGCCGCCTTATTCTTCTTCGCGGCGGTTTTAGGCTTACTTGCCAGCATTTTTTCTTTTCTTATTCCATAATGGAGAGTCTGCCTACAAGGTTAAGAATAGTACATCAGGTAAAAGCTTGGGTGTTTACAAACATTCTACATAAGCCGGATAAAGAGTTGTCAAAAAATTATTACTGGAGGAACTGGATTGGAAACGCTGAAAGGTTTCAGTCTGACTTTATTGCAATTATCTTGAGTTTCGCCCAGCAGCTTCTTTACAATCCAGTTTATCTCATCTATTTCCAAGGTCATGTTGTTGTATCTTTGAGCATCATTTAAGTCGCCAGAATAATTGTAAATTAAGCTGCCTCGGCGGCTTAATGGTAAGATCCTCCAAGATACCCAACACCGATTTAAATCAACTCTAGTCAACCCATTAGCTATCAAGGCCCTCAATTTCGAATATATTGGGGCATGTTGAGAATGTTCTTCTTGTGGAGCCCAGCTAGGGAGTTCAAGACCCATAGGGAGATGATTTGGTCTGTAACCCGGCAGAGGATTCTCATCGGCCAGGGCTGTGTTCCGGCAATAGAATCAAGTTTTATTCCATCCTTTGGGGTGGCTTGGCAGAGTGGCAGCAGGAAAGGAACAGTCTCTTCGCCTTTGGATTGAGACCCTGTCAAGTTCTAGACTGGGGCCATCAGCACACTCAGTTTGGCAGCTGAAATAAAAGAATTCCCTAAAAAGGGAGATAGTACGATCTATTTGCAGAGACACCAGACAAAGCACTTGGAACTGACAAAGGTTGGATATAGAGTTGGGACCCAGGTCTTGAGAATGAAGATTGAAAAAGTGTAAAACATCCCGAAAGAATTAAGACCCGGGGGGAGAGAAGCCCCGGAGAAGGTGGTCTAGGAACACTGCCACTTCTCCTTCGTCGGGTTTCGAAATGTCATCTCCAAGAGCAACCCGCCAGCCAATTGACTGCTTAGGCGGCAGAAGGCCTTGCTCTTCATAATCCTTGAGTACCAACTCAGAAACTTGGGAAGGCACCCAGTTGAAGGTGATGGATTTCGACATATTGAGTTGCCTGAATAAAAGTAAAAGGAACTGCTAAAAACATACATGGCTAAAGATAAGACGGCTTAAAAATTTACAATAGGTGAGTCGCCTCATGATTACATCGGCGATTAAATGGAGCAGTATCTCAATATGGCGGGTTACAATTACGAAAATAAGCCGGCAAGTATAAGGGCGTCTTATGGTGATCAAGGGGTTCTGGTTTTCGCTAAGTGTGGAACAAACAAGTTTCTACCGAAGCGTTTAATAATTGTGGATCTACAAATGGCTCTAAAAGAGAAATAATTGCTAAACCTAGCAATGGAGCATTGTAACAGCGGTGACCTATACTACAGTTTTTCGAGAGGGATTTAAACACATCATGTATTAAAACGGTGTCGTTGAGCATGCCGCTCTGTTTCTATGGGAAGGATCATTAAAAATACACATGAACTGGCGGCGGTAATGGAGCGATGAACTCCGATGAACTCCGACGAACTACCACGGAATAATGTAGATCTAGGAGGAGGAAGAAAACTTACCCGATGACTGCCGAAGGCAGTGGAGGCGTTTGGCTGGATCCCGGCGAAGTCGAGATGATGTTGCAGCCCTGGGAACGATCGGCCGATGCTTAATGAACGACGGCGGCGACGCAGCAAGGGCTCGGGCTCGAGGAAGAAGAAGCAAGGTAGCAGGTAAAACGTAAATCTGAGGACCCCCTGCGGGTATTTATAAGGCAAAGGGATAAAGGCAGGCGCGAGAAATGAGGAGGCACGGTAAGTTTTCGGAGCCAGAGACGCCTCGATTCTCGGGTTAAGTGGCGCCTCGATTTTTGGGCTAACCTGATAAATGCAAAGATCTGTTGTGATGTCATCATTAATTTCCTGGATTTCCGGCGAGTGATGTCATTAGCTGGAGGTCGAGAAAAATTACAAGTCTGGGAAGCATCCTAAGCCGGCATCTCGTGACCCGGAGAAGATGAAGATGTAATCAAGAAGATAAACCGCCAAGTTAAGTGGTGGAGATTGACATGAATAAATTCAAATCAATCTGGGGCCTAATGTTGGGGATATAGCCCCACGATATAACCCGCCCTATTGGGCTGGGTCATCCTGATGGCGGCTTATAAGGTAACATACCAAGTGGGCCACGATGCTGAGGAACGATACTGACAAGGCGGCTTACCAAGTAAGCCGCCTGGCGGCCCAGCAACCGAAGACGGTGGCTCAAGGTCCAGGAGGTAGACAGCCGCCGAAAGTTTCCTTGCTTGGAAGGCAAGGCGAGTTAGAAACATAATTGGTCACGAGTCAGAACATGACTCGGACTCTTGTAAGCCCAGGGTCTCGACCTGTATATAAAGGTGAGTCCCTGACGCCAATAGACTTAAGTTACAATCGATCAATAGCTAGGTCAGGCGAATCCGCTCCCTGGTAATTGATCATCCAGCAATACACACAAAGCAGTACATAGGCTTTTACCTCCATCGGAGAGGCCGAACCTGGGTAAACTCGCGTCTCTCGATTCCGATCAACCCCGACAAGCTAACCACCTAGTTGCGATGGCCTCACGTCTAAGTCCTCACACTAGGACATCTGCCTTGACAAAACCACGACAGGTTGTTTGTTCAAGTAAGAACAACACCTTAGCATTGGTCCACCCACATATTGATACGGGGCACGCCCGTGTGCGTCGATCTTTCACGAATTGGAGGTGGATTTGTGAATGAACACGAAGAACACGAAGAACACGAGGGAGAAATCACAAGAGGAAACACTCAAGAACAAGTCCAATCACACATCCACTAGACTCACCACACACAAGATCCACAAGGTACAAGAACAACAAAGGGAAAGAGGATACATGGTAGAGTTCATCTCAAATCCCATGGGGAGATGGGGCCTTGAATCCACTAGGGATCTTCCCTAGATGGGGCCTTGACATCCACTAGGGGGTCTTCTCTCATAGAGGCATCTACTCCATGGGAGAGGTAGTGGAAGGAGCAAAGGCTCAACTAATCTATGAGCTAAACCATTGCTAACCCTAGAAATGAGGAGGCGGAGGAGTATATATAGTCCAAGGGGTAAGCTGGGGATACGTGAGTCGTGACTGCGCAGATGGGGGCGGTTGTACCGGTCACATCACCGGTTGTACCGCTTGGGGCGGCTGTACCACTTCCTGGAGGCGTCCTGGGCATTGGAGGGCGGTTGTACCGGAGGTTGGGTCGGTTGTACCGGTCATGGAGAAGCTGCCGGAACAACTAGGGCGGTACCGGCCTTGAACCGCTTCAAAACAGAAACTTGGCCCGGTCGGAGCGGTAGTTGGGCGGTAGTGGACCGGTTGTACCGGTTGACCGGTTGTTGACCGGTTGTACTTCTAATTCCTGGGCTGACACAACTCCTCTACTTCCTTCTGCGCTTCCACGCTTCCCTCGCGGATGGTATAGTTGTTCCTTGGTGCTTGCACTCCTCCTCTTCCTCCTTGAAGCTCCAATAATACCTATGCGTGCACATGAGAGGAGTGTCAAGTAGTATACCATCCTCAAAGGGTTCAAGTGAACACGTGTAAAGGAGATGATTCACCTTTATGTATGTGAAGTAGTCGTGGCACGTGTCACTTGCCAAACGGACTATTGTCATGGTGATTTCCGTAGGATGCTCCGCATCATCCCCTCCCCCTTGGGAAAGATCCGTCCTCGGATCAAAATCCAAATCACCATGGGAAGGAAATGTCGTCGCCGTGTAGGAGTGGACGGTCACCAAACGCTCATCATCATCAAACTCGAAATGGGCACTCTCCAATGTGGCACCGTCAAGTAATTCCTTCAAAAGGAGCAAACACGACAAACACTTGGAAAAACAAATGTGGTTAGCGTTAGGGCAAAACCAAGCATTCAAGTGGTGAATCACCGCACAAGTGTTGTCATCATGCATAACATATGGTGTGACAAGGGATTGTGTCATGGCGTGTAAGCATTCAAATTGAGCGCAAGCAATGTAAACATGCAAACAAGTGTGCAAAGGTGAGGTAGGAATGCAAATATGTGTGACAATAGAACGAGCATCTACCTCAAGGTCATAGCACGCATGCACAAAACAATCAACAAAAGGTCGATGGTAGGCATAGGAATTATTCACCACACCAAATAAAATGAAGTGTCTAGACACATGGTGCAAGTGCAAGACAATCCAAGCATAATGTGCACATGGTGTAGTGAAGATAGTGTGGCACTCAACACAATAGAAAGAGCAATTGTTCGTCATGTGTGAGGCAATCAAGTCAAGTATGTAGCAAGTAATGTGGCATGGCAAATGTGAAGAAATGACATTGTTGCAACCAAGCATATGATAAGAGAAGTCAATCCACAAGTTGGATGTACCACACAAGGTATTTATGTCATGAGGCATTGAACGATGGCAATGATGAGTGAAAGCAATATCTCTAACATATGTGCAAGTAAGTGGTCCAAGATGACCAATATGTGTCATGATACAAGCAACACAAGTAGGAAGGTCCACTATATCCATGCTCAAGAAGGATGTCACCTTGAAAACATGTCCTTGTGCGTCCTTCACAAAGCCGAAACACAAGCAAGTGTGACGTAGGAGCGCGTCCTTGTCGCATGGCTCGCTCTCAAGAGCTCGAATCGTCAACTCACGTGAAGTGGAGGTTGACATGTAGTCGAAGTATCCTACACATACACACATCAAAGGAAACAATGTATGTGCATGGTAGACAAACACATCATCCATCATGATGGTTCTCTTCTTTTGCACATAACAATTAGAAGCAAAAGTGCATGAATAATATGATGCAACAATGTCTATATTCATGGCACTAAGCATATGGTGCAAAGAAGGAAGGCAATCATGCTTCACATTAAAGATGTCAAAAACTCCAATAATATGAGAGAAAGCTATGGGGGCAATCTCATTAGCAAAATTAATAGCATTGTTGCACTCAATACATGGGAAATGTAGCATGAGAGAGGCAACACATGGAGACATATGACAGGAAGCAATATCAAACATGTGCGAAGCATGGCAATGGTTGTCATCAACCGCATAAAAGGAGCACATTGGTGATGCAACATAAGCAAGCATAGTGATCATGTTGTGCAAACTAGTAGTGCGAAGATGCAACATACTAGAGGAATTCATGGCAATCATGTCATGTGAGCAAGTAATAGGCATAGCCAATGCACATGACCTATCGCAAGCACGAACACAAAGCATGATCAATGTGTCATCATAGGCATGGGGCACAAAGCAAACATGGCAATAGCAATTAATATCTCCACCAAGCTTGCCAATACACAAACAAGTACGAGAATCATGGGTCATGTGTAATGCAAAGCATGGGTCACAAATGCATGGCAAAGGCATAGAAATGAGCATATCATGCAAAGTGAACATGGAAATATGGGCATAATAAGTGTAATGGGAAATAAGCCATAGCCATGCGAGAGCCATGTCACTACTAGGGAAAAGCATAGCAGTAGCGCGGTTTTTAGGTGTATCAGTAGCGCGGGTACCCGCGCTACTGATATGGCGCTACAGCTAACTTGTAGCAGTAGCGCGGTTTGACCCACGCTACTGCTATACATGGGTAGCAGTAGCGAGCTTCACCAGGACGCGCTGCTGATAATAGCTGTAGCGCCCTACAGTAAGCCGCGCTACTGCTAAGTGTGTGCTGCTGCTAACTTTACTCCCCTCGCTACTGCTAGTTTTATTAGTTTCTGAAAAAAAATCTGCTTATTTGTTTTGTATTTGTACAGGCTTTATACAATAATCTCTAGCATATCATACACATACAAATGTAATCATAGCATACACATACAAATAGTCTCATCAAATCATGTCATCATCATAATCATCATCCAACACAAAGTGGTCTCTCGTCATCATCTCGAAAATAGCGATACAAGTCTCAAATACTTGCAACTACATCGTCATCCATCTAAACAATGATATACACGAGAAGAGCTATCACTATGAGTGAGAGCGGAACTATGCAGTATAGGAGGCGGTTATGAGTCCTCTCTCGCGCTAGCTTGAACCTCAAGTAACTAGCTTCTGCTTCTTGTCTGCTTTTGAAGCCTTTATGGCTGGCGCCCGAGAACTCGTCCACTTGCGCCTGACACTCGTGCCACTCGTCGTACACTCCCGGAACCTTCCCTATGTACACGACATAACACTACTTCTTTGCCATGAATGATCTAGGTACCTGTTAGAGATGCATCTTCATAAAGAGAATGTACAATCATATGCAACAAAATATACTTGAGCAACACGAAAAGAAAGGGTTAGCAACTAGATGCAACATATAGTAAACATAAATAATCAACGCAGTTTCATCGTACGCAAACTAATTAACTAGAGGTATGCAGGTCATCGTACCCAAACTAACAAAGTAGCGTTACGCAAGTTCGGCAGGGACCGTGGACATCACAAAGTTTCATCGCTACAGAAAGTATACAAGTTCAACCGACACATATCATCATCAACGGCATCGTAAATCACTAGAACTTCCATCCTTCCAGATCATCGAGGATGCACCCTAGCTTCTTGAATGGCGTGAGGTCCTAACGTTGTATGCCTATGCGAGTTCGGACGTCAGCTCGCGATATAGGGCCGTGGTGGAACATCCCCTTCTTTTCGACGACTTCTTTCATGATGATCGTTGCAATGTCCCTCTGGATGCGAAAGAATTCATCTCTAAGTTTATAATCCGCTTCTCCTTGAGATTCTACCCACTTGTAGATATGATCATCGTTTCTGGTTGTCATGCGAAGCTTTTGGTGATCCCTTCTGAACTCCATCATGAAATGGAGGAGGTAGAATCCATCATTCCTACTTTGTTTCGGGACATGGATGCCGCAGAAGTTAGTTTTATGCGAGAAACCCGTCTTGCGGTTCCTTTATTTCCTGATCTGCAGGTGGCCACCACTCAAGCTGAAGCCTTGGAGAGCATCATCTAGAATATTCATTACGTGGGTGTAATCCTTCTTCTTGTAGTTTCTGGTAGGGTCGAAATACACGGCGTGGGAGACTCGCGGGTAAAGAATGATAAGGATGGCGCACCCGTTGCTACGGGGAAAAGAACACCTCAAATTATTCTCCATATGGGAGACTCGCGGGTAAAGAATGATTGAAATGTACGAAAGGGTTGTCCGGCACTGACTTACTTTGGATGATAAGGCAGGAGGACAATTTCCTGGTCCTTATTCTATACCATGAAGTTTTCGAGGTACTCCCTAGCAGCTTTACGCTCAAAGTCGCCGAGACTCAAGAAGGACTCGTTCATGTAGTATGGATCTGCCACACAGATTTGCGAGACTTCTTCTCTCTTCATGATGAAGCTCATATGTAGCGCAAAAAGGCGGACGATTGTAAAATTGAGCCGCCTTGTCAGAAACATCTTGAAGATATGGTCAAACCGCAGGAAGAACACCTCCGCGGGCCGTGTGTCGACGTAGCACCTCCCCTCAGGCACACGAGCCGCGTATGTCAGATATCCTAGATCCTTCGAGGCTAGTAGGCTTTTCTCAGTCGACAGCACATGGTCGTGCAGTCTCCTGAGATCCCCTAATATTGCCTCCAGCAGTTTCAGCGGTAGGATCGGCTCGCCCGTGACATGGAACATGGCCGCACCTTTGACGGGTACACGCTCTTCAAAATCCGTCGTCTGGCTGCTATGTGCTCTGGCTTGTTTGTAGGCAGCAGAGCCTTTCCCCGCCGGTCTCCTCCTCTCCTTTTTCTTGGGCTGACCTTCCAGACCCTTCCTTAACCCCTGCCCCAGTGTTGTCGGGCTAAGCACTGTACGACCCTCGGCTAGTTGAGCCTGTGTTGAGGCGGCATCTGCAGGCGTGTCCTGTGAGGATTGCATGAAAAGAGACTTCTTGCAATCAACCCTGCTAGGACGTTCCTGCCCGGGCAGATCATCCATCTCATCAGCATGCTGATAGCCCGAGTCGTCATATGGCTGACTCATCAATTCTAAGTCATCGTCATAGGCGCTTGTATTGAGGAACTGAAGAGGGTCCTCGTCCATCTCATCATCCATTCTTTGTTCTACGGGGGCGATTACATCAGCCACTATTGGACCCCCTTCCTCGTGTTGTCCGCCGCTCTCACCCGGCACTACAGGCGCTGGTAATTGCATAGGCGGGGTGGTGGTGTTCATACCTGCTTGCTGATGTGTGGTTATTGGTGTGCTCTCGGCCGGCTCCAGACGAAGAAGATTCTTCGGCAATAGCAGCACCCAACCCTTGCAGTTTCCAAGCCGCGGTGGCGTCTCGCCGTCCTCTCCCCCTAGCCGTACTGGAGGAGGCAAATCCTCATGCCCCGATTTCACACTCGACAAGGTAACCCTGAAGTGCCCACCGGGCATCGGCTGGCCGTGGAACGTGAGTTCCAAGGGCTTCGTTATCACCGCATTTCCCATGTCCACCTTCTGGCCTTTGATCAAGTAGAGTACGATGCACGGGGTTTTGTCGGCCTGCAAAGACATGTCTGCGGCGTAAAACATCCGAAAGGCAACGAAAACAGAATATTCTACATATATGTTGGTGCGACATGTAATTACCGTGAGGGCGTCAAGCTCAGCCAAAGACGAAGGCCTGCCTAGCGTGCCAGAGACTAAGGACGGGCTGCTATGAGGGGGTGCGGGTGCGGGAGCAGGCGTGGTTGCGTGAGCAGGTGATGGTGCGGTTGTGTTGTTCACCGAGTTGCTCCCGACGAAGTTGGGCATGGGGAAATCATCTACCGTCTTGTCTGGATTTTCCTTCAACCAGTTGATGATAGCCGGGATCAAGTTAGTAGCGAAATCATTTCTGCAGGCATCTACAGCTACAGCGACTGCCTGCTGTAGCAACTCATTTTTCTCCTCGGCTGCTTTTTTCGCGTCCTCAGCTGCTTTTTTCTCGAATGCAAGCTTCACCTTCTCGTCGATGTCCGCCTGACTGGACTTCTTTTTCTGCTTCTTGGCCTCCGGGCCCTCGTTGTAAAAGACCTTCCACGTGGCGCCGTCTCCGGCGCCGTGCACACGTCCATATTGCGGCCGCTGGTCCAAAGGGAGTCCCTTAAGTTCGTTTAAGGCCCGGTTGAGAGGGGTGTCCCACTTGGGCCTCATCGACAAAGACTGGCTTTCGACTGCAAGCTTGTGTTGCTTGTCCTGCAGAAGGAACGTGAACCGTTTACGAATGTGTAGTCGACTTGATCAGAAGCTAAATGTAAGGTGGCAACAGAATAATTACCAGTATTCTAATCAATTTCCTCGTGATCATGTCCGTGTAAAAAACCTTCTTTTCCTTGTCCCAGTTGTAGCGGGCCCTGATGAAGTCACGCTCCAAGGGGTTGGTGAACTTCGCGAAGGGGTCTGGGAGACCCGCGGCTTCACGTTCCGCGTCCTCCTTATCCCATATGGGCCTTTTGCCAAGGTAGCCACGGCTTCCGAGGCGTTGGTTCCCCGTGTTCCTTTGCTGAAGGCTCTTGAATTTCGCAGCCTTAACCTTGGTTGCCTCGGTAGCGCAAGTGTCCTTGAACTTTTGGAAGTCCTCTTCCGTACGTGTCAGATTTTCCTCCAGAATCTTGGATAGGGGTTCCTCAGCCTCAATAGCTCGTTTCACCCTCCCTTTCCAGGAGGCCAAATCATTGCTGAACATGCCCAGGGCGTGATTGTTAATCTTTTTCATCTTCTTATCATCCATGGGTGTTCTATGGTGTCATCCCGGTCGGGGAACTTGAATATCTTATGCAGCTTCGTCAGGAGCAACTGCATCAAATGTTCTTTACCCCTTATGTCATCGTCGTTGATGCTCGCGCATTCCCGTAGGATGCATCTGACTTGGTTCCCATAGCACTTGCGAGGTTCTTCCGGCTCTAATGGCTCAAACTTGCCAGGGGCCATCTTTGTGATCACCAGTTGTCTGATGCCGTGTTTGTTAGGTTTTCGTATCCTTTGCTTCTTCTTTTCGGTAGCGGCTTCGGTGCCGGTACCTTCCCCACTGGTATCTTCCCCGTCGGTATCTTCCCCGCCGGTACCTTCCCCGCCGGTGTCGGCACCGCCATCGGTGCCGGCGCCGTCGGTGTTAATGTCAGCGTCAGTACCATCATCAAGGCCATCCTGCAAACCTTGACTGTGCTTAGCAGACAAAAAGTCGAGGTACTGTTGTTCACCCTCATAATCCATCTCGTCTGCATCGTGGTCAGAAGGCCCTGTTTCTTCGTTGTTCGACATGTTTCCTACGATTAAGTCTCCTTCTTTAATTCTTAAACTATAATAAAAATGAGTAATGACATAAAAAAAGGTCTATGGTTTGCCGGAATGTCGTTTCCCAGCAAATCCCGACACTCGATATGCCTACTTTCTAGCACAAGTCATGACAAAATTCACGGGAAATTTTGGCATGACCTTTGCTAAAAAGTGGACATATCGAGCGCCTGAAATTCACCAGAACGGAAATGAATCAACATTCCGGCGAAACATAGGCCACTCGGATCATTTATCCTGCACATAACCATCATTTTCCTAACATCACATGTCCAAATTCCAAACATCACATGTCCACATATCAAATGTCCACTTCAAATTTGCATATAACAGCAAGAAAAATATAGAACTTGAAGAAAATGCAATAAGTCCTTTTTCTTCATAATATTTGAAACTAAATTCAGCCTACCTAAATTTTTGTCCTAGTTTGAAACCTAGCTAAATTCTGTCCTAATTTGAAAACCTAGTTAATTTCATACTAATTAACTAGGTTCATACTACCTAATCTGTCCTAGGGTTCATACTAATTAATTAGGCAGAGAGAGAGAGAAGGAGGGGCAGAGGACTTACAAGGGGCTAGGGGAGACGTCGGTGGCGAGGTGGAGATCGGGGGAGATGCCGGCGGTGAGGTGGAACTCGGGGGAGACGGGTGCGGGTGGAGAAGCGGGCGGCGCCGGAGGGCGCGCGGGCGGCGACGGACGGAGAGCGGTGACGGAGGGCAACGGCGGCATTGCACGGAGGAGAGGGATCGAATGGGGAATGAGATGGAGGAGGAAGCCCGCGTGAGGGTTATGTCAAGATAGCAGTAGCGCGTTTTCTCAAAACGCGCTATAGCTAAAGTAGCTATAGCGCGTTTTGAGAAAACGCGCTACTGCTATCTTGACATAGCTATAGCGCGTTTTATAAAAACGCGCTACTGCTAATTGACATAGGTATAGCGCGTTTTACAAAAACGCGCTACTGCTATCACTCCTTTCCTGTTTGTTTCTTCTATTTCCTTTTCCTTTTCTTTTGTTTTTTTTCCGAGAGCAGGAACGAAGGAAAGGTGATACAATGTATATAACTAAGGCGATATATATTGCATCATTTGACGGTTAAGTGTGTATACAAAATAGGAACATATATATACATTACATCATTTGACCCATGCATAACGGTTAAGTGTGTACACAAAATAGGAACATATATATTACATCATTTGACAGATAACAGTTTCTCGATCAGCATCGACGTTTTCGTTTTTGAGTGAGCTTCTTTCCCTTCTTGTTTGTTGACGAATAATTGAGCCCCTCATTGTGACTTTTCCTTTTCCATGGAGTATGATCTTTCTTAGGTAATGTAGTATTGATTCTTCTTTTGACGTATACTTCATCGTCATCGTCATCTTCCCTCATCGGGTTGCCGTACTGGTCGTAGTCTTCCTCGTTGGCGACTCCATCCATTCCTATGATGTTCCTTTTGCCTCTCCTCACGACAACACGGCTGGGATTGCTCGAGTCGGTTATGAAGAAGCATTGTGTCACGTGCTTAGCGTGTACCCATGGCTCGTTTTTTGCGATGGCGTTCACAGTAGCACTCTTGGCGTCGGGTATAGTCATGGTAGTGAAATACCGGTTTTCTCTTTCGACATTCTTAGCCCATCTGACACGGAACATCGTCGCGGTGTGCAGTCCAGAGTAGTCAAGCTCCCAGATCTCCTCGACCCTTCCGTAAAATCTCTCGGTCGTGTCGTTGTCGTTGCCGGTCATGCATTCCATCACCCCTGAGTTCTGAAAATCATTGGTTCATATCTTTGGCCTCCGTGTAGAACGTGTATCCGTTGATATCGTATGCCTGATAGGTCGCGAGGTTGACCGAGGGGCCATGTGCTAAGGCATATATGAGCAATCCGTCCTTAGAGCCCTCTTCCGGGGGATTAGCAAGAATATGCTCTTTGAACTAATGCAGGAAAGTGGAGTTGTGCTCTCTCGTAACTTCGGCGTCCGTCCTGCATAGCCCCCAGTCACAATACTTCTTTGCGATGGTTTCTTTGTGCAGTGTAACGAAAGGATCTACCTCGTCTAGGTGTTGTAGCACTACTAAGTTTGCTCTGTCAAAGTCATTGCGTCGATCCGAGTAGGCCACATGCAGTTCCCTGCGACCGTGGGAGTGACCTTCTCCTTCGAGCCTCCCAAGGTGCTTCTTAACGGGCAAACCAACACCAGGCCGGTCTCCGCCATATAGATAATTCTCACAGAAAGAGATGCACTCTTGCGTCAGATAGCCCTGGACGATGCTTCCATCCGGACGGGACATGTTACGAACGAATCCTTTGATGACCCCATTCATCCTCTCGAACGGCATCATGCTGTGAAGGAATGACGGCCCTAGGTCTATTATGTCATCCACAATATGGACACACAGATGCACCATGACGTCAAAGAACGCGGGCAGGAAGTACATCTTGAGCTCATTTAGTATCACAACGATCTCTTCCTGTAGCCTTCGGAGCTGCTTCACACTGATCGACTTTCGAGAGATGACGTCGAAAAAGTTGCAGAGACCAATAAGCGTCTGACGGATGTGCTTGTCCATTATCCCTCTAAGGGCAACAGGTAGTATTTGCGTCATCATCACATGACAGTCATGGGACTTCATCGCGCTGAACCTTTTCTTCTTTGTGTCTAGAAATCTGCTTATCTTCCCACAGTAACCAAAACTAACTTTGATTCCGGTAAGGCACTTGAAGAATTGATCGATCTTAGCCGGACTTAAGGTGAAGCAAGAAGGGGGCAACAATCCTCTTCCTTCACTTTTTTGCCCTTCTTCTCCCGCGCCTCCGTCTCCGTCTCTATCTCCTCTGACTTTTTACGGGGCGGCATGTGCAAATCAGCCCTGATATTCAAATCTTGCAAGTCTCTTCTTGCCTTCGGCCCATCCTTGGTCTTATCCGGCATGTTCATCAGTGTTGCAAGCAAGCTCTCAAGGACATTCTTACATATATGCATTTGATCAAGGCAATGTGGCGTGTCGAGTTTGTGCCAGTACTCCAAGTCCCAGAAAACAGACCTCGTCTTCCATACCTTCAGCAGCGGCTCCGACGCCTTTTTCATCGTCTTTCCCGGTGCGGGGCACTGTTCCCAGTTTTTCAAGAGCTCATCGATTTCGGCGCTGCTCCGCTTACGTGGAGGTCCTCGATGCTCAGCCTCACCATTGAATAGATCTCCACGGTCTCTCCACGGGTCATCCTTCTTGAGCCATCTTCGATGCCCCATGTACATGATTTTCCCAGACCCGCCATCTTTCGTTGACGTTAGCTGCTGAGATGTCGTATCATCCATGCACCGCGTGCATCCGCAATATCCGTGGCACACCTGGCCTGCGACATATCCGTAACCGAGATAGTCGTGCACCGTCGTGATCAGCGTGGCTCTCATATAAAAATATTCACCTTTGCTGGCGTCCCATGTCTTGGCCGGTGTTTTCCATAACGTGTCTAACTCCTCTTGAAGTAGCCCCAGATACAGATTAATATTATTTCCCGGTTGTTTCGGCCCTTGAATCAGCATGCTCATGTGTATGTACTTCGACTTCATGCACAACAAGGGGGGGGTGTTGTACATCCATACAAACACGGGCCATGTGCTATGGTTGGTGTTCTGGTTGCCAAACGGATTCATGCCATCGGTACACGCGCCAAGCACGATGTTCCTTGCATCACATGCGAAATATCGATATTCGCCGTTGAACGCTCTCCACTGGCTTCCATCCACGAGGTGTCTCAACTTCAGATCATCTCCATCGTCGGGCTTTGTCCTCTCCGCGTGACAACGCATGAGCTTTGCTTCCTTGGGATCTACAAAATAACGTTGCAGACGGGGAGTGATCGGTAAGTACCATACAACTTTCTGGGGAGATTTCTTCCCGGCCTTCTTGTATCGAGAAGCATTGCACACCGGACAGCTGGTTTTTTCCGCGTGCTCCTTCCGATAAATTATGCAATCATTGATGCATGCATGGTATCTAACATGCGACAGATCAAGAGGGCACACGATCTTCTTGGCCTGATCCACACTAGTAGGACATAGATTTCCCGCGGGAAGAACATCCATTAGGTACTTGAGAAGCTCATCGAGGCTAGTGTCGGTCCATTTGTTTTTAGCCTTCGTCTTCAGAAGTTCGAGCGTGAAACTCAAGCGGGTCATCTCGGGATCGCAACCATCATACAATGGAGTGTTCGAGTCTACCACCAGTTGCTGCAGCTTGGCCTCCTCTCTAGAAGCAGCTCTGTCAGTACTCGTCTCCTTGCGAAGCAGTTCTTGAACATGAGGGTCCCACACGATTGAACTTAGTATCGACGAAGTGTGCGGCGTGGAGTCCACGTTTTCTCCGCCACCATGTCCGGCCTCTTCTCCGCCGCCATGTCCGGCCTCTTCCCCACCGCCATGTCTGGCCCCTTCTCCGCCGCCATTATCGGTCATCTCTTCGTCTTGCCCCGTGTCGTCATTGCCTGCCCCGTCGGCGTCCTCCTCCTCCTCATCATCATCTTCAATTATCCACCGAGTATAGCCATCCATGAAACCAGTCATGAGCAGGTGCGCCATCACACGACCATCCTCATAGGGGTTGAGCCAAACTCCTCCTTTGCATTTTCGACACGGACATATAATCTCTGTCCGGTTATTTTCATTCATGTCCTGCACCGCCGACCGCCACCACCTTTCCACCATCGTTCCACTGACCATCATGAACGCCTGCACGGTAATAATAAACAAATTTATTATAAAAATGCATGCATGCATCAAAGTCATACAAAAATTCGGCATGACCTTCCCTAAAAATAGGACATATAGAGTTTGCCCGAAATTCGCCGAAACGGAAATAAATCGACATTTCGGCACAACATAGGCAACTCAAGCACACATCGGCGGCAACTCATGCCACACACACAATTTCCATCATATCGCCCGATTATGTCATATCGCACACATACACATATTTCCATTCTTGCAAAAGCACAAATTTTTAATCACCTATCTCGAGATCGAGCACGGTGATGATGATTTCGATCGGTGTCGCCACACACCTAGGGAATGATCAAAAGTGGACAAAGCTAACTTCTTGACATGGCTAGATCTAGTTAGGGAGGTACATAGGTCACTTCACTAAATGCTAGATCTACCTAGCTAGTTTGGGAAGGAGATGAGTTCAACTACCTAGTGGAGGGGGAAGGAAAAAGAGAAAGGAGATGCATTAATGGAGGTGGTGTAGTTAGGTAGGAGCAATAAAGAGAGAGAGAGAGGGAGGTAGAAGAAGGAGAGTAATGGGGGGAGAAGTAGTGAGGAAGAAGCAAAGTGAGGGAGAGAGGAGGTGGGAGCTAGGGGAAACTGAAGGAAGAGGATGGGGGGGAGGGAGGAGGGAAAAGTGGTGGGTGCGGTTTTAGCAGTAGCGCTGGGTAGTAAACAGCGCTGCTGCTAAAAAGCTAGCAGTAGCGCGCTTCTGGGAGATGCGCTACTACTAAGTGGTACCCGCCATGTGGCCAGGTTCAAACTTAGCCGTAGCACCCTATACAAAAAACGCGCTACTACTATTCTGTTATCAGTAGCGCGGTTAGCCTAGGCGCGCTGCTACTAAACCTAGCCTGGCGGCAATATTAGTAGTAGCGCGTTTTTTGGGGCCGCGCTACTGCTAAGTAGTTAGCAGTAGCGCTTGTCCTGGACGCGCGCTACGGCTATGTAGCAGTAGCGCCTCTTTTTATCCAGCCCTACTGCTAAGGTTCTGTGTATAAGGTTTTCCCTAGTAGTGTGTAGAAGAAATGCGCGAAGTATTTGCGCAAAGAGGGTGGGTGGAGGGTAAGCACTCCATAGTGGCGCACGTCTTCGTTGCTCTCTAGAGCTCTTTTCGTCAACTCGTGCGCTTGCGAGGTTGACGAAGAATCATGTGTACCTACACAAAAAGGAGACACACGAAACAAAGTATGTGCGTGGTAAATGTACACATCATCCATCATGATGTGTATGTGCATGTTAGAGTTAGCACAAGATAAGCAGTGCTCAAAGAAATTTGAGGCATGGTATAGGAATACGTCATCCATCATGCAATGATAGGTATTATGCTCAACATGATTGGGACGCAATGTATAGCAAGTATGTGGCACAAGCATATTATTCATATCAATAGGAAGCATATTGTGCACGCAATGAATGGGATCATGCAATGGATGGGATGGAACAAAATCTCCTATAATGTATCAGGAAACTATGGGGGTCTCCTCATGTGCAATAGCGGAAGCATAATATGTAGAATATGGACAACATCCAAAACAATGCATATCTGAAGCTAGGTGCTCATGGCATGTCATATGTGAGCAATTGTGCAAATGATGCAAAGGAAGCATGGCAATATCATCACAAGAAAAACAAATGCCAATAACCATGGGTGTGTCATCTATGCCATATGTGCAAATTGGATTCATTTTAATGGCATATGCATAGTTACTACGGTGAGATTGCAAAGATGCAATATAGGAAATTTCACGCATAGCATATGACAAGTCAAGTGGCTTGTCAAACATGATGTGACCAATAGAGTTTGCACAAGGTATCCTATGCAACATGTCATCATAACTAATAGACTCCACATGAGAATCGTCAAACTCATCATAAATGGGCAATTCATCCCATGAGGAAGTCGCATAATCATGAAGCATGGAAATAGGGTGATCATCATCATGCAAGCAATCAATCTCAAGGTAGTCCACTAGTGGGACAAGCGTGGAACCATCACCTATGTTACCTTTTTCATTCCACTCATGTGGTGTAGGTGAGGTCGTGAAGACCAAAGCGTGGTCATCTTCATCGTGATGGAACCATGTGGGGGGTGCATCATATTCCACCATGGCCATCGTCTTGTCCAAAGGAAGGACAAAGTCGTTGAGGATTGGCGCGTCGTCGTATATGGGACCTAGCACCAAAGGAGAAGACACAATAGAGGTAGAGGTTAAGTTGTTAGAAATCGAGATGGCCTCACATGCCCTATCAACTACCTCACTCTCTCTATGTTGTGGCTCACACACTCCCTCAAAGTAGGTGCACTCAATGTCACATATGGGGCTAGTGGTGAAGTCACTCTCACTCTCAATATGGTGGCAAAAGTCTCTCAACTCGTCACCACACGTCGCCGTGGTCGAAGGGAAAATCCCATGCTCAACCATGTCGTCACCGTCGCCGTGGATGAAGGCCGAAGATGGCACATCATCACTCTCGCCTCCAAAGATGGAAGTGTCATCCTTGCTCGCCACCTTGTCGCTCGCCTCCAAAGCATGTTCCTTGAGTGGCTTCGTAGTCGTAGTCGTCGCCGCACTGTCTTCAAAAAGAGTCGTGGTAGACTCGGCATCGTCAATGCCACAAAGAGGGGTGGTGGTGAAGTCGAACTTGGGAGTGTCGTCTTGGAGCTCGTCGGGCTTGGACATCTTGGTGGTACCATCCTCATGCTCGTCGTCGTGGAGCTTGGTCGTCGTGAAGTGTGCGCGGGGTCGAGTAGCCTTGGCCTTGAGTTCTTGTTCCGCCTTGAGAGCACCAAAGTGGAGATCTTCGAGAGACTCGTAGTCGTTGTTGAAGATAGTCTTGGCGATGTCGTTGTTCAATCCCATCATGAAGTGGAACTTCATCCAAATGGGGTCGTCCACACCGGCTCGTCGCAAGGCTTTCTTCATCTTCATGAAGTACTCATCGATGGACTTGGATCCTTGTATGGAGTTCTCCAATTGGCATTGAAGATGTTCCGTGTATGTAGAAGGCACAAACTCTCGCCGCATCGCTTTCTTCGTCTTGGACCAGCTCATGTCTAAGCTCGTCGAAGCTGTGTGAAGCCACCATGTCAACGCGTAGCCGTGGAAGTTTCTTGTGGCGCACTTCACTTGATCTTCGGAAGGGACTTGAAGTAGCTTGAGGTAGTGGTCCATCTTGCGCTCCCAATCGAGATACTCCTCAGGGTCTTGACTCCCATAGAAAGGAATGTCATGGTCGATGTCGAGGTCATAGTAGCTCATGGAAGTCACAGACTTGAGCTTGGGGAGCTTCTCTTGAAGTGCTTGTTGGCGAAGATGCCGTATATCCAAAGGCGAAGATGCCTTGAAGTCGCTTGGAGAAGATGCAAAAGTAGGTGGTGAAGTCATTGAGCGGTGGTTGGTGTCGAGCTCGTGACCTTCACACTTGGTCTTTGTTGGGCGTCTTGATGTTGGCGTCGTTATTTCTTCATGTCGTTGATGGTGTCGATGCCGGTTTGATCTTGCTGGAGATGGTAGCTCGGGAGCATGTGCACTTGAGCGTCTTCTCGAAGATGAGGAAGACCTCTTGCGGTTCTTAATGAGGACCTTGAGCTCCTCCATTTGAGCATCCAACTTGGCGTCGATGATGTTCTTCATGGCATCGAACTCGTCGTTGTGGTCGTAGACCGAAGAAGATGATGTGCTTTGCCTATCCATCACAAGACTCGAGCAAAGGTGAGTGGGAAATGAGATAAACAATACCAAAATACCGTTTCCCAAAGTTGAGGATGTATCCCGTTTCACTCAATGTGAAATGCAAGAATAAGGGAATTGGTACCGGACTTGTTCACTCACACCTACAATGTAAAGCTTATCGAGTGGCTTGGTTAGGACAAGTGGCACAAAATTTAAGCAAATGTCAATTCAAGATATCGAAAATGTTGAGGAAGATTCACAAAATTGCAATGCAAAGCAAATAGATCAATAGCTATGGTGGCACTAGGAACACACACACGGATAGATAAATGGGATCCGCGCAACCCAGGAATGAGCACAAAATGTGAGAGACCCGGGAAAAGCTCATGTTGCACGGATACTAGAGAGACAATAGCTCGATTGCTCAAATGGGCTAGATACGCGCTTGTGCACCAACCTAAAAGAGTAAACGTGCCGTCTTCAATCCCAAGTATGCTATGTATGTATGATCCAAGTGTATCTACTATGCAAAATGGCTCAATGCTATTGCTATTGCTTATAAGCTCTTTTGTATCTCCTCTTTTGCTTAAAAAGCTTTCTTCTTCGTTTGCTCTTTTTTTTCTATGCTTGATTCTCGAACCAAGATATGAGACAAGTATGATGGATATGCACGGGAGAGACTTATGGCACAAAGTAGATAACAAGATGTTTGCATGCTAAAACTAGCTATGCGGCATAAGAGTATCACTACGGTGCACAAGTAACGTGGCCCTACAATTCTCAACTCGCTAGTCTCAATGGGTAAGGTACGCAATAGGCTCGAAGCGATCAATGCAATAGCAAGGTAATGGACAATGATGTCGTCGAGATTACCATCCTTGCTTACGGTTGGGGTGCCAAAAGGCAAAGTGGCCGAAGTCGATGTCGAGGCCGAGGTGATGATGAGTGGCGGCATTGTCGATGTAGAACCATCCCTAATTAGCCGAAGCACCTTAGGAAACGGAAACCACAACTCAAAATCTCAAACAAAATTGGGTTAGGGTGGCGGAAGTGTATGGTGGAAAAGCTATGCGGAAGTTATGGTGGAGGCCTAAGCAAACTTGCCAAAATGGGAAATTTTTTATGGAGTCCAATGGTGGTAAAACCAAGATGAGAAGCTTGAGCACATCGATAGCTTCAAAACGAGCCAAAGAACACTCAAATCGGAGTTCGGGAGCGAAAGTTATGGTCAAAACGGTGAATCAGCCGAGGCTGAAACTGGGAGGGGCGGTTGTACCGCTTGGATTAGCGGTTGTACCGCTCCTGGAGCATCCTGGAGTGCTGCCCCTGGGAATTAGTGGTTGTACCGCTTGCGAGGGGCGGTTGTATCGCTCCTGGGGCGAAACTGGAGTTCCAGTTTGGTGCGGAGGAGGGGTGAGCGGTTGTACCGCTTTGGGGGGCGGTTGTACCGCTCGGAAAGGAAAATTCCCAGATCTGAGCACGGGAGGAACTCGGGGCGGAAATTTTTGATCTCGGGGTCAAAATTGGTGGGGAAAAAGAAAAAATTAGGGTGGATTTCGCGGTGGGAAAGCTAGATCTACTTGCCAAACACGAATTCCATGAATCAAAATCAACAAAATCTCACAAGAACCAACAAATCACAAAAGTTTTGGTGAGGCTATTTTTGGTGGGGATTTTCAAATTGGGACGAAATAAAGCAAAATTAGGCTAGAAAACGGTGGGAGAGACTTCAAATTCGTGATCAACGTGGCTCATGATACCAATATGATACGGGGCACGCCCGTGTGCGTCGATCTTTCACGAATTGGAGGTGGATTTGTGAATGAACACGAAGAACACGAAGAACATGAGGGAGAAATCACAAGAGGAAACACTCAAGAACAAGTCCAATCACACATCCACTATACTCACCACACACAAGATCCACAAGGTACAAGAACAACAAAGGGAAAGAGGATACATGGTAGAGTTCATCCCAAATCCCATGGGGAGATGGGGCCTTGAATCCACTAGGGATCTTCCCTAGATGGGGCCTTGACATCCACTAGGGGGTCTTCTCTCATAGAGGCATCTACTCCATGGGAGAGGTAGTGGAAGGAGCAAAGGCTCAACTAATCTATGAGCTAAACCATTGCTAACCCTAGAAATGAGGAGGCGGAGGAGTATATATAGTCCAAGGGGTAAGCTGGGGATACGTGAGTCGTGACTGCGCAGATGGGGCGGTTGTACCGGTCACATCACCGGTTGTACCGCTTGGGGCGGCTGTACCACTTCCTGGAGGCGTCCTGGGCGTTGGAGGGCGGTTGTACCGGAGGTTGGGCCGGTTGTACCGGTCATGGAGAAGCTGCCGGAACAACCGGGGCGGTACCGGCCTTGAACCGCTTCAAAACAGAAACTTGGCCCGGTCGGAGCGGTAGTTGGGCGGTAGTGGACCGGTTGTATCGGTTGACCGGTTGTTGACCGGTTGTACCTCTAATTCCTGGGTTGTCACAACTCCTCTTCTTCCTTTTGCGCTTCCACGCTTCCCTCGCGGATGGTATAGTTGTTCCTTGGCGCTTGCACTCCTCCTCTTCCTCCGTGAAGCTCCAATAATACCTATGCGTGCACATGAGAGGAGTGTCAAGTAGTATACCATCCTCGAAGGGTTCAAGTGAACACGTGTAAAGGAGATGATTCACCTTTATGTATGTGAAGTAGTCGTGGCATGTGTCACTTGCCAAACGAACTCTTGTCATGGTGATGTCTGTAGGATGCTCCGCATCACATATCAAATTATCAAAGTAACGACCGGGGAGCAACTAAACATGATGAACGTGACTAGACGGAAATTCCCATGTGTCCTCGAGAGCACTTTGCTTTATATAAGAGAACTTCTAGGCTTATCCTTTGCTACAAAAAGGACTGGACCACCTTTGTTACTATTATTACGAATTATCTTGCTACAAAACTATCTATCGCTGTTACTTACAACACTTGCAGAGAATACCTTGCTAAAAATCGCTTGTCATTTCCTTCCGCTCCTCGTTGGGTTCGACACTCTTACTTATCGAAAGGACTACGATTGATCCCCTATACTTGTGGGTCATCAGCCGGCCCAGCCACGCATGTTCTGGCCCATGTGGCACAGTGGCCCTTTTTCTTTTTCTTTTTCTTTTTCCAAAGGATAAAATATTTGTCCAAGTGCAATAATTCCAATTCATACATTCTTCTAAAAAACAACCTATTTAATGGAGTAATTTTCATACATGTCCATCACACTTTTCTGTATTGTTCAAATTTGAATTCAAATTTGAGCATTTAAATGCACCTCTAAAAGTCCATACCTCTGTTTCTATAACTCCGACTCTAAAACTAAGAAATATGGTATTTTTAGTTCTCACCCTAATATTTAACAAAAACTGTTTGACATTTATAGAGCACTTTTATTTTCTGCCTTGTTGTGTTACTTACTATGATTGCTTTCGACATTAGTTGACGAAGTAGACGGAGTGCTTGGAGAAGGACCGGAAGAGTTGAAGACTTTGCTGAGCCAGGCAAGCAGCCCTTTGACCATGATGATGATACCCTTTTATATCATTATAGTATTTACTTTTTGCATCTAAAGCATGATAATTTGTGATGGTAAGCCTCTGAGGCCTGCCTCTGATTGCATAATTTTGTTAATACTTGCATCGTTCGTAACTCTATCCTTGTTAGAGTTGTGTTGGTGGGAAGTAGTTAGGTGCCTATAGAAGCTTGGCTACACAATTGGGGCAGGGTCATTGCATTGGCAAGAAACAAGTGTGATTTTATAAAGACTTTCAAAAACCCCAACGGGTGCCACTAATGCCCTTGGGAGATGTTGAGCTAGGTCACTACTCGATAAAGAAGTGGTGTACCAAGGCAAGTTGAGTGTGTTGTTTTCAAAGAGAAGAATTGGTTTAAGTTGCGATCGTTACTCCAACCTTACATGTACAACCACACTACCCCTTTATGGGATGGGGCTTTATCGATTACCATTCTCAATACTGGCTGAGAGCCCGCATTAAAAGTGGCGGGAGTGACTCGGTCACTCTCGATACGGGGTCATGCCTGGATGGACGGCTATGGTTGTTTTCACAAACACTAGGCATACCGTTTGAGTCCCCTCTTGGATATAAACTTGTGAGATGTGACATTTTATCATGAGGGTTGTGTACCAATGAGTGGACTCTTTATTAAGTTTTGACTGGGGAAAGGTATTGTTCGGGTGC
Organism: Elymus sibiricus; assembly: GCA_039707655.1. NCBI lineage: Eukaryota > Viridiplantae > Streptophyta > Magnoliopsida > Poales > Poaceae > Elymus > Elymus sibiricus. The sequence goes on from CM077675.1 coordinate 219,917,804, forward strand.
TTATCTCGGATACTTAATGTATCGCGAATCATGGATGACACGGAAGTTCCCCGAGTCTTATGGGTAAAGTGTGCAACCTCTACAGAGTGTCAAACTATTCAATAGTTGTGTCCACAGTCATGGACAGTTGGATAACCACTCTTGACATACGTCCATTGTTTTACAAACTTTGGGTACGGAAGGAATCCATTGGGTCTATGACAAAAGAGTTGTCGAGATGAAAAACTAGAGTTGAGATAACTCTGTTTATATTGATATCTGTAACCTCATGATGCATGATTTCCAAAATGGTAGGACATGACATTGCACTCAAAAACTAGCTTTCCGCAAAAATGCCCACTCAGTGTTAAGCCTTGCATGTTATTCTGCTTTCAGTCATGGGTCGCTTGCGAGTACATTCAAAAGTACTCATTGGCTTGTCCCTGGCTATTTACTTGGCAGGCATAGAAGAACATGAATATGAAGAAGAGTTATTTGACGATGAACATGAGAACTAGGACGCTTTCCCAGTCAGAATGCTTGTAGGGTTAAGGCAGATGGCAAGGGTCCAAGTTATCATTGAAGATTTCCGCTACGTGTATTTTATTTGGTATTTAGCCTTCATGGCTCTATCTATGTAAGACTTTACCATAATGGCCATATTTGTGTAAGACATTATGTAATGGATGTAAACTCTAGATATTCAGTTCATTGTGTTCTATGAGCATTGATCTTGGGATCACTGTGCACGCATAATCGGACGCTTCGACTTATGAGTCGGGGTCCCCACAGAGCTGGTATTAGAGAAATCCTGACTGTAGGAAGCCATAGTTAGCATGGACGTTAGTTAGGATAAAAAGTATTTTTGAACCCTACAAAACTTATTTGCTAAAACTTCTATATGTCCTACCTATTCTAAGTTTTTAGAAAATTCGAAGATTTTTGCCTTAACACTTCCACCATTTTTCTCTTGGATCTCCTTATTTGCTTTTTCAAAACTTTGCAAATGGATGCTAGCACCCTTATGCCCCTGACCACTGGATTCTTTGTAATCTTCGTGGATAACCTCGAAAGGAGACACCTTGCCAAATGCCCGCCCACATCTTTTTAACACAAGGTTGGCGATACCACGACCAGTCTTCACAACAGGATATTCATGCCGAATAACAAGACTCCTCACAGTTGGATTTTCATCAGACCCGGATGACGATGATAGAAGCAACAAGTGGACCAGCCACTTGTTACAGCCACTCAAGGGGGTATGCACGAGAGGACCACATCGCAACCTCCTTGAAAGCTAGGATATTCCTCTTGGATTTAGGCATACTTATTACCTATCAAGCTACATGTCTCAAGCACCCGTTACAAGGATCATGATGAGATCACCAACAGGAGATACCTTCTCAAGGTATGAGGACGTTAAGACTCAAAAGATGGTGACACCCTCAACACTGCCCCGAGGATGATGCAACCCTGGCCTACGATAATCAGGGCATAAGATATGCAAGATCTTGATATACATCACTAATAAAGCGACCATGTCCTTACCGTTGTTGTATCGGCAACCACCGATGGATGAGAACCTCGCCAATTGGTCCGCCTCACCATAGTGGGCAGGAAAACGGTTCTCTTCATCCCTCGCTCTTGGTGTTGATGTTGTCATCAATGTAACTGACAGGTTGGACCTCTACCATGCCTTGTTAATGTCATTGCATAAAGGTTGCCTACCTGGAACACTCGACTCCTTAGGAGACAAAAGGCCTTGTCATGATTAAGAAGACAACAAAAGACACAGTCAAAGGCAGCCACGAGGAACCACCTTTGCCCCGTCAGCTCACCAAAAAAGAAGTTGTCAAAGTTTCTTCAGGTCCTAACTCGGATCGTTTTGTCGAACAAGCCATGCCATTAACCCTACTCTCAAGAGACATAGCGACACATAAGGAAGATCCTTAAGACTCGATAGAAGAAGATCCTAGCGAGCGAGGATTCAAGCCAGAGAACTAAAGCAAGCACCTCTAGAATATATGCCCAACCCCCATGACCCTCTAGGATGGTTAATCTAGGTGTTTCCCTGCACGCAGTCAAGTCCATGTGATGGTTCAAATGAAACCATGTTATGCTTGTTGTTTGCTTTTGATGTTTGTGTTTTGATATAAGTCGCACTTTTGCCCTAGGCAACATGTACGCGACTGTATCACCTATCTTATTTAATGATTGTGTTTGGCCTTTTTGGCACTTGTTTGATTGCACTTGCACAATACCGCCCCCTTTAGGCACCCCCCTCTATGTTACTTTTCCCACTCCTCTATCTCATCAACTAAAGGTCAGAGAGATAAGATGCACCAATAATCCCACCTCGACAATCAACTAGCACTGAAGACTTCTTGCGACAACCTATTCAACCAAGTGCAACACAGTGGAGTTATGCTTTTCCCCCAGGATTGGAAATCTATCCCCAGACCGTTCTAGACATCACAAGTTACCCCAGCTCGAATCCTTAACCATAGGCCGAACTTACGGAATTGCAAGAGAACTAGTTAACCTTCAACAACTTTTTCTTAGAATTGGGTTCATTATGGAGTTAGTGACCGTAGTGAACAAACACATTACATCCTTAAGCTAGCACTAAAGCAGATGATGCCATAGGGAAGTTTGTGTTAAGGAGATGTGATTAAAGGACAAATGACTTGATGAGGCTATACTAGTGATCTTGAGGAAATATCTGAGACTCTTTGGTGGATCATGAGGCTTTCATGTTGGTAGATGAACTTGGTGGGATCATGTTAATAGAGTAGCATAGCTTTCATTACCCTTGAGTAAATTGGATTTGGTAGGATAATTATGATCACAAGCTAAATTCTTGGAGGTGTAAGGATTTGACTTAACCAGGGGATATTGATAGGAAATTGATGATGTTACGCTAATGACTTGGATGAACAAGTAGAAATTCTCGCTGGACATGAGATTTGGATTAAAATAAGTGATCCTAATAATGTGTTGATGATAAGTGAGTCTACATGGTTCAGAGTACTTTAGATTTAGTCCGATGTCTCGATCATGATACCATATTTATCAATGGAAGATAAACTAGGAAATTGGTTTATATGTCAGAGTTTGATTTTGGGATCTATATAAACTTGACATTGGAGTTTACTTAATCACGGTAACGGAAATTGGTGGACTTACGACGATAAGATAGCCCTTTCAAGGATTTGGGAATTTTAGGAACCTTAGGAGATCATGTGGAACACCTGGATATTGGATTTGTAGAATTAAGGAATCATGTATTGATTGATGGAATTAATGGACCGCTGGAATAGATTCATAGGAAGGAAACATGATCTTGGATTGGTATAATATGTGTCTCCTTAGGATAGAGATACACTACCTTGGACCTTGGATGGATAGGATGAGTACTTGAATTTGTGATGATTAATTCAGGCTTAGCAGCTTGTATGTTCTAACCATGGTTTTTTACATAAGAATACCAATACATGTGAGTTTGGGAATAGTGACATGTATAATTTTGTTTAGACATCCTCTCGGGAGTCATGAGGATATGAATATCATAAGTGATGATTGCAGTTTACTTATATGAAATGGTGCTTTCAGTGGTATAAGGTGATTTTGTTTGGAGAATTAGATAGAACAATTGGCATCTAAGAAATTGTGCTCAAGGATGAGATGACAAACGTTCACTTGTACCATAGAATCCTTGAAACCCTTAGCCTTTACCAAGCCATAGCATGGTTAGATTATGACCGTGGGCTTTGGCTTTAAGTTGAGAAGACCTTGGACAATACCCAACAGTGACCACCACCAATCCGCTTATAAGGAAGGTGGACACGAAGTGCTAGATTGCAAAATGATTGCAGGTTCTTGGACGAGTAACTACCCAAAACCAATGCCGCTCCCGGAAGTTTGAAACTAGCTGACCAAAGATTGGATCCCAAGCGTTCTCTCAGAAGCAAGTGGAATCAATACACTACCATCCAAAAATCATTTCCGAGACATACCCAAGACCACAACATCTGCATAATATGGTTAATGAATATGCAATCAAGCCCTTTTTAAATTGGCCTATGCCTGCTTCTCTCACATATCCCATAAGCAAAGTGTATATGTGGTACTTGGAGAAATATGTTGTTTCCCTCATAGATGACATAACTAGTTATCCAAGGGGAGTAAGGAACATCCTAGTCCTATTTTGGATAAGCCCCAAGTGCACCAGTTGCCAAATCTCTCAAGTGTAAAGTTTTACCTTGAGGAACTTGGACTCCTCAGAGTGCTCTCCCTGCAACAGGAAGTGTTCTTACCCAAACAAGATCAAGAACCATGACGATTTGGGAAACCGCGAAAAAGTTGAAGGAGCATAAGAGGTCAATAAACACACCACCGTCGACTACCTCCACTAGACCAAGTCAAGAAGCACCAATATTCAAGCAAGACGAAACCCTTGGATAATAAAATATAATTTAAGAGTTCCTTTGTTTAAGGTCACCTTTGAACACATAACCATGAAAGAAGTAAAGAAGTCCATAGCGCCCTTCACTCTACCTCTCGAATGAAGTGGGAAGAGCATGATTTCCCCACTCTCTCCGGAGCCTGGACCGGAGAAGAACAAATTGCCATGACTTCATTACTAGCTTCCTTCTGTCCAATCGAGGATGTGACACTAAATGGATCACGGTGGACCACCTGCCAAAGGAAGTCCTCCTTAGTTGTCAGAACCTCAAACCATGGGGACTAGTTGGCTGATCTATACTTCTGGATATTCGGCCTACTTGGAGCCCCACCGAAACCTTATCAGCTAGAGGAACCCATTTGTTGCAGATCTTTGAGACATGCCTAAAGGAGTCTTAGGGATAAGGCTCAACACAAGCTTTTGTCAAAGTTCGATGCGGAGAGGCAAGTAAACCAAACACTCGAAGACAAATGGCTAAGGGGCAAGTACAGTTGACTAAAGTCAAAGCAGAAGATCTCGACGAGGAACCTACGCTGACAATCCTCAACACCCTCATAGTTGAAGACCACGTGCATCTGAAGATCACCTGCCCTAGGGAAGTCAACGATTCCATGCCACCAAAAAGTTACACCAAGATGTTAACCCTTATAGGCTAGCACGAGGCGACGTGAGGTCACCAACCAACGTAAGTAACCCTAGGTCCAACACACATGCATGATGCCTTTCAATGTATTCCGACTTTTGGGGTAACACTAATACACAAATGAGCCAGCCTCTGCCCATACCTCGTTCGTCAAGCCTTTGACCCCAACTAGACCCGACTTGTCGCAAAGACCCCTGGTCACATTCTGGATGCTGAAAGATGACATACGAGAAGACACACCATCAAGTGCTCCATGAATCATCGAAGAAACCATACCATCCCGAAGAGAAGGAAAATTGGGAACGAGGAGAAGTTGCCTACCAACTAGAGTTGCCTCCTGAGTTATATGATGTGCACAACGTTTTCCACGTGTCACAACTCCTGAAGTATCTCCAAATTTCCGACAACCCCGACCTCTACAAGGACAACGATCATCAAGCCATTGACCTTCAGCCCGACCAAACTTATCGCGGAAGCCCAATTCACATCTTGGATGAAGCCGATCATTATACTCGAAGCCGCGCCATCAATTACTTCATGGTCCAATGGAGCAACCACACCGAAGCGGAAGCAACCTGGGAACATGAAGACTACCTCTGATTCGAATTCCGTATCTCTTTAGCGCCTAGTTTAGGAATCTCGGGGACGAGATTCTTGTAAGCAGGGTAGGTCTGTCACACCCTTTGTTTTGTATCACATCACTATGTTTAATAAAGCTCAAATTTTTTGGACCAACAAAAACTTTTTGTGTGGATGTGATGCTTGACTGGATTGCTATTTGCTTGCTTGTTTGAGTGTGCTCTTAATTCACAAAAACTCTACCACTCTCACAACTCCTCTCCTTGATCTAAAACCTTGCCCAATAATCATGGCAAGTGTATAGGTCATAAAACTATTTATATACAAAAATATTTTGTCCAAAAACCATTTACTAAATTTAGGTTTTCAAAAACCCCTGAGTTGAGACTTGAACTACAAGTACTTAAATTAGGGTGTATCAAATATTTCAAAAATTATATTTGAAACCCATTAGCTATAAGACTTTCCAAAACCACAAAAATAATATTTTAGAAGTTATTTGTATATTTTATTTAAAGGCTTTTTCCTAAGTCCAGAAATGGTCTTTTATAGAGGAAAATTATTTTAATATTTCAAAATAATTTGAGAAAATTTAGGGAAACTCAATGGACATACATTTTCCATATATAAGAGTTTCAACACATGGTCATGTTGAAAATATTGGACAAAACCCTCCAAAACCCTTTTTGGATATTTCAAGTATTCGAAATAATTATATAAGGAATATTGTCAAATAAATCCAGGAAAATTCCAGCAAATCACATATGCCTCAAATGTTGGTCTTGCCAAGTTTAATCCCAATCCAAGTTTTTTTTGTTCATCAAAGCATCTCAAAACCCTCTCTGCCCATTTTCAAGTTTGAACAACTTTGCATTATAAAGTTTCACCAACTATCTCAAATTTGGTGGACATGCTCAAAATGCATATTCTTTCATCCAAAGCAAGTGGTTCATCAAGGAGAATAGTGCAACATGATCAAATCCTACCAAAACATATTCCGTTGATTTCTAGGGTTTGAAATGTTTGCCCTAGAAAGTTTTTCCAAATGAGCTACAAAATTGGCGGGAAAGTCCAAATCAACTCCAAGCTAATTCCTGTTAACTCTCATAGCCATTGGATTCCCCTAGATGCCCCAAACCAGAACCAAACACCTTCTGGTGAAATGCAAAAGCTATTGTTCCCACCTCTTCCACTATTCTCCTTGAGTCCAAATTTTTACCACATCATATCCAAGTCCACTTCTACCTCTAGTAAGTTTTCCTTGCCCTTGGCTCAATGATTGAGGGGGTAAACCCCCCAATTTTCTTCTGTGGACAACAGTTTTTTTCTACCTCTCCCTCCTCTCCAGTAACTCTCCTCGGCATCTAAGGCTTACCCCGCAGTCTTTGCTTCGCCCTTAAGCCTCTAGACACAAGTGGGCGTGTCCAGAGTGCATATTATATGCCATGGCATGCAATAGGCGCGCTCTGGAGCACGCTACAGTGCCCTCCCGCACTGTAGCCCGTCCCACCCGAGGCATCCGACAACCTTGGGCGTTAGGGCCGTGTCCCCCGAGGTTGCCTCGGCATCCGCGACATGCCTAGCTGTCGGGCCCTTCCTCCCTCGTCGTCGTTTTCTCCCTGGCAAGCTCGCCCGAGCGTCGCCCAAGCTCGCCAATCCCTGTCCGTGCTCCGGGCCCGCCTCAGCCTCGCTCCACTTCCCCTGTCACCTTCCGGCACCCTGCACCACCTCCACGAACACCGCATGACTCCCCCGGCCCCTCCCCGTGGCCACCAGAGCCAAGCTCGCGGGTGTCGTGATCGCTATCCATGGTGAACCCACGCCTCGGGTATTTAAGGTCACCTTGTGCTCCTCTCTCCACTTCATTCACTCTCTCTTGCACCTAATCGACCACCCACACCACCCATCCATCCCCTGGAGTGCCTAAGCTCGAGATCGGGCCAGAACTCCGCCGCCTCGGATCACTGTCGTTCACGAGGTAGGAGCCTCCTCCCCCTCCATTCTCTCCTGATCTGGAACTGCAGTCACACACTGACTCTATCCCGGCCATTCCCCCCTCTGTTTGCAGGCCGGAGCGACCAGAGTGAGCACCTCCCGAAGCCCCTCCGCCTCGGTTCTTCGTCGTCGGGGAACTGGACCTCCACGGCGACCAACTCCACCACCACTCGAATGGCGGCTCGACCCTGAGTCCGTCGGTGCCATCCGTTCGCCTCCCTGCGTCCTGCATCACCGCTGGTGAGCGCGCTGACCCTCTGGTCGCGAGGTCAGGGATGACAGGCAGGGCCAGACTGTCATCCTCACCTCTCCCTCTCCCTCTCTCTTTGTCGCTGGCAGCAGGGCCCCACCCGTCAGAACGCGGGCGCGCGTGTGCACTGGTTCGCCCGGGCATAATTGGCCCTGGGCTGGCCCAGCTGCGCATGTTCTGGCCCAAGTGGCATAGTGGCCCTTTTTCTTCTTCATTTTCCAGTAGTTTTCCAAAAATTTCATAGGATAAATATTGTCCAAATGCAATAATTCCAATTCCTATATTCTTCTAAAAATCACACCTATTTAATGTAGTAATTTTCATACATGTCCATCACACTTTTCTGTACTGTTCAAATTCAAATTTGAGCATTTAAATCCACCTCTCAAAATCCATATCTTTGTTTCTGTAACTCCAACTCTAAAACTGAGAAATATGGTATTTTTAGTTCTCACCCTAATATGTAACAAAAATGGTTTGACATTTTTAGAGCACTTTTATTTTCTGCCTTATTGTGTTGCTTATTGTGATTGCTTTCGACGTTAGTTGACGAAATAGATGGAGTGCTTGGAGAAGGACCAGAAGAGTTGAAGACTTTGCTGAGCCAGGTAAGCAACCCTTTGACCATGATGGAACCCTTTTATATCATTACAATATTTACTTTTTGCATCAAAAGCATGATCCTTTTTGGATGGCAAACCTCCGAGGCATGCCTCTGATTGCATAATTCCGTTGATACTTGCATCGTTCATAACTCTATCCTTATTAGAGTTGTGTTGGTGGGAAGTAGTTAGGTGCTTGTAGAAGCTTGGCTACGCAATTAGGGCAGGGTCATTGCATTGGCAAGAAACAAGTGTGATTTTATAAAGACTTTCAAAAACCCGAACGGGTGCCACTAATGTCCTTGGAAGATGTTGAGCTAGGTCACTACTCCCTCCGTCTGGGTTTATTGGGCCCGTAAGCCAAAACACAAAGACCAAGGAGGTACACGCATGTAGAGTAAATCTGCTTAATTTTCTCCCTAACTGCCCTATTAAATAGGCCTATTAACTAAAGCAGCGCATGCAGCGGCCGGCGAGCGCATGCAGCCTGCATCCATTCCCAATTAGCAAGGTTCCAGCGTCGGCTCCAATGCAAGGATGCATGCACGGGAGAGATTCCAGGTAATAAAGCAAGGTAATTAATGTACGGGCCTAATAAACAGGTACATGCACATGTGGCTCACGGGCCCAATAAACCCGGACGGAGGGAGTACTTGCTAAAGAAGTGGTGTACCGAGGCAAGTTGAGTGTGTTGTTCTCAAAGAAAAGGATTGGTTTAAGTTGTGACTGTTACTCAAACCTTACATTTACAACCACGCTACCCCTATATGGGACAAGGCTTTATCGATTACCTTGCTCAGTACTGATAGAGAGCCCGCATTACTAGTGGCGGGAGTGACTCGGTCACTCTCGATACATGGTCGTTCCTGCATGGACGACTATGGATGTTTTCAGAGACACTGGGCTCACCGTTGAGTCCCCTCTTAGATATAAACTTGTGAGATGTGACGTTTTATCATGAGGGTTGTGTACCAATGAGTGGACTCTTTGTTAAGTATTGACTGGGTAAAGGTATTTTTCGAGTGCTTACCTCGGATACTTAATGTATCGTGAGTCGTGGATGACACGGAAGTTCCCCGAGTCTTATGGGTAAAGTGTGCAACCTCTGTAGAGTGTCAAACTATTCGAATAGCCGTGTCCATGGTCAAGAACAGTTGAATAACCGCTCTTGGGATACGTCCATTGTTTTACAAACTTTGTGCAAGGAAGAAATTCCCTTGGTCTATGAGAAAAGAGTTGTCGAGATGATGAAACTAGAGTTGAGATAAGTTTGTTTATATTGATATCTGTAACCTCATGATGCATGATTTCCAAAATGGTAGGACATGGCATTGCACTAAAAAACTAGCTTTCCGCAAAAATGTCCACTCGGTGCTAAGCCTTGCATGTTATTCTGCTTCCAATCCTGGGTTGCTTGCGAGTACATTCAAAAGTACTCATTGGCTTGTCCCTGGCTATTTACTTGGCCAGGCATGGAAGAACAGTAAATATGAGGAAGAGTTGTTTGATGACGAACATGCGAACTAGGACGCTTTCCCAGTCAGAATGTTTGTAGGGTTAAGGCAGATGGCATGGGTCCAAGTTTTCATTGAAGATTTCCGCTGCGTGTGTTTTATTTGATGTTTAGACTTCATGGCTTTATCTATGTAAGACTTGACCGTAATGGTCCTATTTGTGTAAGACGTTATGTAATGGATGTAAAGTAGTCTTGATATTCAGTTTGTTGTGTTCAGTGAGCATTGATCTTGAGATCACTATGCATGCACAATTAGAGGCTTTGACTTATGAGTTAGGGTCCCCACACGCCCCAGACAGCAAGTTGTTCAACCCTAGACCGTTTTCCTCCACATCATTCCCTCCCGTTGGTACATCTCCACTTGTTTCTCATTAATTTTAAACTCTGCATGGCTACGGCCGAATCAACCTAGAATGCAACACAAACACTCCTATTCCGTCTTCAACTCACAAATATTCTTACGAACATTCCCAAAGGACAGCCGTTCCCACCGTCCAAGTATGGTGGAAAGAGTAGCTAGCTTTCTCTTGACAGCAACCATGGATTCACAGTTAGCATCATCATTGCCCTCCATGCAGCCTCCACTTCTATTTCTGACCACTGCCCATTAGTACTAGTTGATACTTGTGCGCCGCGAAGAATTGCAAAATTCAGGTTCGAAGAATTTTGGCCCAAATTTCCTGGCTTCAAGGAAACAGTGGTTGCGGCATGGGCTGAGCCTGTGCACTCACACTGTGCTTTCAAGATCATCCACTGCAAACTGATACGCACGACAAAGGCCCTAAAGAACTGGAGCAAATCCCTTTTTAGTGATGCTCGGATCCAGTTCCACATGGACCAGGAGCTCGTTCTTAGATTGGACGTTGCTCGGGAAAATCGGGCTCTCACTCCTGCAGAGGTGAACCTATGAAAACAACTGAAACTTCAATTGCTTGGACTTGCAGCAAGTGAGCGAGCTCACAATCGTCAGAGCTCCCGGATCAATTGGTTTAAGGCTGGGGATGCAAGCACAAAATTCTTCCATGCAAAGATCAACTCCAGAAGAAGAAAGAACTTCATACACTCCTTGAAAAAGGCTGAGACTGTGGTAGCAAGTCATCAGGAAAAAGAGGACGCGATCAACTCACACTTCCACGGTATGATTGGTACCAAGGTAAACCGAAGTTGCGCAATCAATTGGGAGGTCATCCATATGCCACAGCTTAACAATGAGGGAATGGACATTTCTTTCTCTCAATCTGAGGTTTGGCGGGCGATCAAGATGACGCCAGCAGACCGTGCACCGGGCCCAGGCGACTTCTCCGGTGTTTTTTATAGGAGTTGTTGGCCAATCATAAAGCTTGACCTACTCGCGCGTTGAATCAGTTCTACAACTTGCTTCGGTGACTCTCATCCCAAAGATACCGGACCCCTCTGAAGTTTCACATTTTCGCCCAATTAGTCTGGTTCACTCCTTTGCCAAGCTGATCACAAAGATCCTTTCCCTTAGGCTTGCTCCGAAGCTTAGCAATCTCATCTCCCCAATCCAAAGTGCTTTTCTGAAAACTAGATGCATTCACGACAGTTATCTTTACGTCAGAAACTGCGCTAGAAGTCTGCGTCGAAAGAAGAAACCTACTCTGTTGTTCAAGATGGATATGGCTAAGGCTTTTGACTTCATTTCCTGGGAATGTTTACTTGAGCTGCTGCATCATATTGGTTTCAGTACTAGATGGCGAAATTGGATCTCCCTGTTGCCTTGCTCGGCCTCCTCTGCTTTCAAACTAAATGGCATTGAGTGCCGGCCAATCATCCATAGAAGGGGGCTCCGGCAGGGTGACCCTCTATCGCCCTTCTTGTTCATCCTTGCAATTGACACGTTATACCGCCTACTTGAAAAAGCAGCGGAGCTGGGCCACCTATCCCCCTTGCCAGGCAGGGAAGCTAAGATGAGTTTGAGCTTATATGTTGACGATGTTTTTTTCTCCAACCCCTACAAAGAGGAAGTTGCTTGCCTCCTGGAAATGCTTGATCTCTTTGGTAGGGCCTCGGGCATGAAGATTAACCCAAGCAAATCAACGGTGGCTCCAATCCAATGCCATGCCTTAAACCTTGATGAGGTTCTAGAAGGCTTTGTTGGCTTGCGAGTGGGTTTCCCGATCATTTAGCTAGGCTTGCCAATAACCCTTGCAAGGTTGAGGAAAGTGCATCTCCAATTCATTCTTAACCGTATCAGAGCCAAAGTAGCTGGATGGAAAGGAAAGCTATTGAGCATTGCTGGCCGATGTGCTTTAGTCAGAGTTGTTATCACAGCCATGCATGTCTTCGCCCTCACGACCATCAAACCATCCCTAGGGATCTACAAGGATATAAACAAAATATGCAGGAAATTCGTCTGGGCTCATAAGGACAGGCTTACAGGAGGAAAATGTAAAGTTAACCAGCAATGTGCCTACTCGCCAGTTGATCTGGGAGGACTAGGAATTCATGACACGGAGAAATTTGCGCGGGCGCTTCGCTTGAGATGGCTATGGCTATCCTGGACTCAGCCGCAACACCATTGGATTGGTTCTGCCCTGTTGTGGGATGAGCAAGACCGAGACCTCTTGGTTGTAGCCACCAAGGTGCCCGTGGGCAATGGTGAAACAACACTCTTTTGGGAATCATCATGTCCGGGCTCTACACCTCTGAGAAAGATCGCCCTGACTTTGTTTGCCCGCTTTAGGCACAAACAACAAACTTTGAGGGAGGCGCTTCTGAATGACAAATGGATACAAGACGTTCGCAGGCTGCCGCTCTCTGCAGCGAACATATCTGAATTTCTGCAGCTATGGAACTTGATCCAAACCAACGACACCCAACTGAATCCACACCTGACCGACAACATCACCTGGAGATTTACTAACTCGGACTGCTATAGTGCTACGTCTGCATACAAGCTACAATTCACTGGGTGAATAACCTCAAACTTTCCAGCGCTCTTCTGAAAAGCCTGCCCCCCTCGCTGCAAATTCTATGTCTGGCTGCTGTTGCTTGATAGACTCTAGTGCGCCGATAGGTTGCAACGCCGCAGATGGCCAAACGACTACTTCTGCCAACTATGCATAAGAAACCTTGAAACATCGACGCATTTGCTTTGGCAATGCTCTGTGGCCAAGGTAATCTGGCGAACGACCAGCTCCTGGAATGGCTGCTCCGCCCTGGACCCAACTTCTTGGCCAAAGGTGGACCGGTTCACAAACTACTGGGAGGCGATTATGGCTGCCATGACGCCGAAGCACGCGAAGGGCACTAAATCCATGATAATCCTGAATGCCTGGGAACTTTTGCTGGAGAGAAACCGAAGAGTCTTTGGAAACAAGTTTGAGAACACAAATGCCATGATACAGAGCATCCGACGATCAATTGATGCTTGGCGGCTAGCTGGTGCCAAAAATATGCTGCCCCGTTTGGAGAACCTTCGTGAGATGTAGTTGGTCCTCCTTTTGTTTTTTATTCTTTCTCTGAAACTTCCTCCTTATGGGTGCTCCTGCGACCTTGTAAATATTTCTACTCATCTATGATAATACCCTAGGCCAGCAATTGCTGGGCCCTTCAAAAAGAAAACAATCAGCATCATTATTCTGCCGCTCATGACCCATGCTAACTGTCGTGTCGTTCCCACATTATGTGAACATTTGTCACATTATATTAACATTTGTTTTAAATGTCATAAACATATTTTTGAAACGTGCAGACATTTTAACTGTAACATGCCTTTTTTAATGGCATGAAACATCTTTCTTAAACTTACAAGAACAAACAATTACATTTTATAAACATTTTTTCAAAAATTATCACGAATATTATTTTGAAACACCGGAACATTTTATAAATGCCACAAACATTTTATTTAAGTGGCACGATCATTTTTTTTCTAAATTGCACGAACAATTTTTTACACCAGCTAAGTGCATGGTGAACACTCTAAAAAGTATATATAAATTATTATTTTGGTTTATATGTATTCAAAATATTTTTAATATGTTAAATAAAAAGGAAAAAAACTGGTGTACACATGTCTACATGTGTGCCCACGTGGCACATTATGTACGGCGAGGGAGGCATGCATGCAAGGTCTAGCTTTGGCTTCCGAGAAGTCGAGTCAGATTGTCAGGAATTAATCAAAGCTATATAGGATAGTGATGCTGACCTGGCGAGAGGGAGTACTTTTTAGAGAGACTAGCACAAATGCCCGTGCGTTGCAACGGGAGAAGAAAAAAATGACGTGGTTCGTTCATGGAGCAAACACAAAATGATGATCAATTATAAGTAGGGTTCCTTGGTGGGTGCTAGTTCGGAACACGGGATAGTCAACTGATCCAGGTGAAAAAAGCTAACTATTGGTTATTAGTTTATACTGAATATGGGCCACGTCTTCCTCAACTCCTACAAAACGCCGGCGCGACATCATGTGACATGCCAATTTCGGATAAACAATGGTAAACATGTAGGGAAGGATGGATCTTTTGTTTGGCATTCTTAATTTCCTCAAAGGCATGTTGAGTAATAAGTAGAATCCATATTCTGCTCTCCTGTGGTTATTCACTTTTTGCTTAGCATATGCAAAAGTCTGAAGAAATACTACCGTATAAAACTCCTTGAAAATAAAAGCATTTGCTACATTCCGAAGCAAAAGTGCAACGTACATGCTATGGTTTTCATCTATTGTCGAATCAGAAAAAAAAAGAGCTAACCTTTATAGCACTAATCATGCACAAAAAATATGGTCCACTATAAGTTAACAAATGAAATTTCCATAACAATGATAAATGATCTCTGAATAAACTGAAGATGCTTTATATGGAACGTCTCAGATTGCTTTCCATGATTCTGCAAATAGAATTTCATAGTTGTACATAACATACTATTTTGACAGAAATAAATCTGAAAAGAAAAAGAAAAGTACAACAAAAACTGTCCCGTTGAGTAATCATAACCTGCGACTATCATGTACATATCGTTGGCATCACGCACAGCCGCACAGGATGGCATGAGTGTTGCCTTTGGAGCCGGCCATGGCGGATGGATGGATATAAGCCAGCTCTAGCTGCATGTTCTAGGTTGTAAAAGGAGGGAGCAGGCTAGTGGGACACATATCCAGTTACAATGGGGGAATCTCATAAACAGTGGTATAAAACCAGCTTAAGCTGACTGCACAACAGGTTTGCATGGTTCTATATGTAAAAAAGAGCCTAATTCAGCAGAAGAACAAAATACTAATGTTGGAGTGCAGTTTGATTCAGACAGTCCACCAATTGGCAATGAATTTTAGTGTTAATAGAGGGTGACCATGACATGATTATAGAAGTACATAATATTCCCTATAGAACCAGTACCACGTATGCATCATGCTGATTTTGGTATTTCAAAGAAGTCGGCCACACCGAAAACACATGATTCATTGGCAGTGAAAAGACGACATGCTTTGTTTGACGAACCAAATACTGAAGATGAACGCCGACTTCCAATGCTCCTGCCTGTGACTCCCCGCGGAGCCGACCGAGTGGTGGCTGAGCTCACATCAAAAATTCTGTATAATCATCAATTCAGAAATTACTTTGTACTTAACAGTTAGGTAGTTATTGTTACTTACTGTATCAGTGATTGAAAAAGAAGAACATCCACCCAGACTAATCCCGATCCACAGTCGAAGAATATGCACTGGGTGCGACATGCGCGGTGCCACCCAGCGTCCGTGATGCCCAGGCTCATGACCAGGACCACTTCATCATTTTTAACCCCTGTTCATCTTTGCTTCTAAAACCATGTTGTATGCATATGTGTTTGAGCTGCACGGCCTCACGAACGATGAGCAGGAGTATACTAAAGACCACTTTGTGCTGCCTGCGCATGAGACACGACGGCCATTGTGCAACAACAACACGACAGGTGCCGTCCATGATGCTCCGGGTGGCCGCGCGGCACGACGGCTGAGGCTGCACAACAACGCTCACGCCGACCGCCCGTGGAACGACCTGCTGCAGGTCCGTGTTGAAGGAGCTAGGGATGTTCTTCCTCCTTTGCTTCCTCATGATCCGACTACAACGGGACTCGACCGGTGCCATCGTTAACCGCGGCCCTTCCGCCAATTACGAGAGGTTGGCGTGGGGAAAAGAGAGAGCGGCGTAGGGTTCGTCGGATCCGATCGATTGAGGAGGACGTGTGTATATAAGTGAACCGGAGTTGTTGTGGATCTCAGTTTCATTGGAATACGAACACGTATACGATTTGGACACAGACGCATGCACGAACCAACGTGACAATATGGGATGACGTATTGGAGTTGTTCTCATACACCAATTACGTCCAAAACAGACAAAAAAAAAACTATGGCAACACATTGGCTGATTGGTTGGTGGTTGGCTGAAAACATATACAGACCGGTGTAACCAAAATCAGCCCAATAGTCTGAACGTACGTGAAAGGACCGCGTACGTGACCAAAATAACTTACGGGAAAAATCATCTAAGCGCGGGACGAAATCAAAAATATCACCTTGCTTTATTATTATTATATATATATATATATAAAATATATAAATATAAATATATATATATAAAAAGTATATATATAGATTAGAGCTTTTGCAAGTTCGAATTTTATAAGTTATTTTTCTTTCGGTTTAGTCCCTCGGTATGTAATAAATTAGCGCACGCTCTAGCGGCATACGGTGCCAGCCGGTTAATTGCCCGGCAAATTTGGGCCGAAGACATACCTGATGATGTAAACGTTCGGAGGGTCAGCGTTTTGGCTGCGCCAGTTTGATTTATGGAATTGGGGTGTTCCATTTTGAAAAAAAAAAAGACCTAGCGCCCCCCAAATGCACGCACTCTGAGCGCTAAATAGGATTTCTAATTTTTTTGGGCCCTTAGCCGGTATGTGGGCATTTTTGGACGCTACAGCCAAACCAAGCCCAATAGTCTCTCTTGTCCCGAGTCTTTCGCCTGAGCCGCTGAACCCGAACCATTTCCACTCTCTCAACCCTACGCCCTCCTCCGCTCGCCACCCTTCGCCGCCGCATCCCGCCATGGGTAGCAGGCTGGGCCGCCGCGTGCTCCACTTCGCCAACCTCCCCATCAAGCTCATGCTCCCCCCGGCCCCCCTATCCTCCGTCCAGGAGTTCGCTGTCAGGACCGTCCCCTCCGCCTCCAAGGTCGACATCCGCCGCTGCCTCGAGTCCATCTACGGCTTCAACGTCGCCGAAGTCCGCACCCTCAACATGGAGGGCAAGAAGCTCCGCCGGGGACCCTTCCTCGCCGCCAAGCCAGACTACAAGAAGGCCTACGTCACTCTTCAGGCCCCGCTCTCCGTTTCCCCCGACATCTTCCCCATCGGCGCGATCCTCGGGGAGAGGGAGCGGAGGGCCAGCGCAGCCGCGGCGAGGAGGAAGGTTGTGGAAGGGGCAGAAGTCGAGGGGGAGAGGGAGGGGAAGGGGAAACATTGGATGGAGGACGAGAGGGAGGGCTTCTCCAGGGCCGGATGCGGCAAGATCGTGTATGGGAACCCTGGGAGGCTGGGGAACAAGAGGAGGGGACGTCGTGCCAGGGCGAATGAGCAAGCTGACGAAAAGGGGGGAACCTTCCCGTGGAACGGGATGCGGTTGGCTACCGAGAAACCTGCGAGGTGAGGACTCTGGATCTCTGATCTTTCTTGATCAAGTCATTATGCACAGCTCGTTTCAATAAGACAATATTATTCTGTCAATGCGATAAAGGAGAATTCCTAGGCTTTTCTACCCGTCAGAGAACAATTCTGGCCTTCGTTAATCTAGAGGAAAGCAAGATGGTAATGGTAGAGGCACTGCCAAATACCTGTGCACTTACTTCCTTACTATGTTGCCATCATATCGAGTTATGCACTCGGATGAGCTTTTCTGATTCGTACGGTTGAGTAGTTATGCACTAATCTTCTTCGATGATTTTGTTCTATGGCTCAATGGTACGATGAACAATCTAGCAGAACTGTGATGAGCTGCAGGAAGAAGCCTCCGAGAAATTTCTCTGGGCTGTCTCGCCGCACTACTCGCATGTCGCTCTCTACATAGACCCTGACCGACCACCTGTATGTGCTCTCCATCAAGGAGCTAACGAGATGGTTCAACGCGGCAGAGGTACGACACAGGCTGGATGGATCTAGCCAGGGCGGCAACCGCCTACTGCTAGCTGAGGAGCAGTGGCTGTGCGACAGTAGAGGTACAACCAAGGCAGGTCCTCTGGCAGCAGCAACACCTCAGGCAACAACAGCTCTTGCCGTGGCGGTGGTGGAGGGTGCTCCCGCTCTAGGTGTGGCGGCAGAAGCAAAAGCCAAGGTCAGCCGAGAAGCGACGGCCGCAAGAAGTGCCGCTATGGTGGAAAGCTAGGCCACTGGGCCCGTGACTGCGGCAAGAAGCAGGCGGAGGCTCACCTGGTGCAGGCCGACAAGGTGTCAACGCTGCTGCTGATGTAGGAGTGCACAACACACCTTGCCACAACAGGACGAAGTCCTGCCATGGTAGCGGAATCGCCCCAAAAGCCATGATAACGTCCCTTGCAGCAGTCATCATGGTAGGAAATCCTGCCATGGCATGGCTTTTGCCACGAATGGCTGCCATGGTAGCGATCGTGCCCAATGTTGCCATTGCAGCAACTCCGTTACAGCTGCCACGACATAGTACGAGCGCACCTTCCTCAATGAAGAGTGAGCTCGCATCAAACTTCAGCATGTGCCCTGGTACCTCGACAACGGTGTGTCAAACCAAATGAAACGTTACAGGGCATGGTGAAGTTCGGCGACAACTCTGTGGTGGAGATATGTGGACAAGGCATGATCATGTTCGCCATGACGGGTAGCTACCACTGCGGATTAAAGAACGTGTATTGAATTTCCCGTCTGAAGAGCAAAATCGTCAGCATTGTGCAACTCGACGAGATTGGATACTCGACGCACGTGGAGCGCATGACAACATGGCAGTGCGCGATCGGCAAAAGAACCTCCTCGCCAAGGTAAAGCGTCCCATAAGCACATGTACACCATTCGTCTGAGGATAGTGAAGCCGGCTTGCCTCGCCGCGAGTGAGAGCAACGATGAGGGGTGGCGCTAGCCCGAGAGGTTTATATACTGCACTTCTAGGGGCTCAAGAGGATGGTACACAGTGGCATGGTGGTCGGCCTCCTCGTGTTTGATTACGCAAAGTAGACATGAGCCGCCTGCTTGGTCGAAAAGCAGCAATAGTCCCCGTTCCCACAGCAAGCCAAGTTCTGGGTTGCAGAGCCACTGAAGCTTGTTCGTGGCGACATGCGCAGACTAATCGCACCGGCGACGCCTGATGAGAAACGCTACTTCCTCCTCCTGATGGACGACTACAACCGTTACACTTGATTGGTGTTGCTTTGCACCAAGGACGAGGCCGCCAACGCCATTTGCCATTACGTGCCCTCTGTTGAGACAGAGTTGTGGCACACGGTACACACTTTTCGGACGGATCACGACAGAGAGTTCACGTGCACCACCATTGCCGAGTGTTGCGCGGGCCATGGCATCCAGTGGCACCTCACAGTGTCATTCATGTTGAAACAGAAAGGCGTCATCGAGCGTCTGAACCATTCTATCATGGGCATAAGGAGGAACATGCTCAAAGCAAACGTAGTGCCTCGCCGTCTACTAGGGCGAGGCCGTTACGATGTCTTCATCCTGAATAGGTCATGCATGAGGAGTTTGTCGCGAAAGACGCCATTCTCGGCTTGTCGGCATGGACGCAAGCCATACAAGTATTTTCTTGACACTTTCAGTTGTGTGGCACACGTCAAGGATATACACCCACATCTCTAGAAGCCTGTGGACAAGAGCAAGTCAATGGTGCTCCTCGGGTATGAGGCGAGTGGTTAGGCATATTGTGTCTTTGATCTGGCAGCAAATTGTGTGCATGTCACACGCGACGTCGTCTTTGACCAATGGGCAAGCTGGGTTTGGCTGCGAGGAGCAGCCTGCAGGCACGTCCTTCGCACATCACCATCGAGTAGTTAACGCCCAACATGCTCAAGGAGATGCACCAGATGTCGCGATGGACCAGGGCGAGGCGCCTAGCACAATAATGGATCCTAGCAGAACCGTGTCATGTTAGTAGAAAAGGCTGCTACGGCACTAGTTTTGCATGAAAACTCTGCATCAGTTTCACCCAAGAATGCTGCCATGGAAGCACCGGTGACTGCTGCTAGAAAAGGCTGCTACGGCACTAGTTTCGCACAAAAGCGTTGTTGCTGCATCAGTTTCACCCAAGAATGCTGCCATGGCACCACCGGCAACATCGACTACTGCGACTATTGCCACGACAACAAGAAGCGGTTCCACGACATCCCTTTTGACTCGATGAATGTGTCATTCGGCATGCCACCCTCGTCGTCGCTGGCAGGTATGCACTTGATGACCATGCGCGCAGACGACGGTATTCTGCAGTCCAATATGCAGTTCAACGACAATGTCCTGGCCGATGACGGAGAAGAGCTGCACCTCGACATGGCCGAGGAGCCTGCCACCCACGCCGAGGCCGAGCAGCACGCGGCCTAACGACACGCCTTGGACGAGGAGATGGCGTCCATCGAGGAAAACCCTACGTGGCTCCTCATCGACATCCCTTCTAGCCTTGGTCACATAGGCCTGAAGTGGGTGTACAAGGTCAAGGACACCGAACACGGTGCGGTGCTGCGACACAAGGCACACCTTGTGGCAAAGGGTAATGTGCATCGCCAAGGGGGTGGATTATGATGAAGTGTTCGCCATTGTCGCTCGTCTCGAGTCTGTGCGGCTCTTGCTAGCTTTGGCAATATGCGCCGGCTGGGACGTGCATCACAAGGACGTAAAGTCCACCTTCCTCAAGGACAAACTTCAAGAGGATGTGTACGCTGGGGAGGTGTACCTTGCACAATGCTGGGATACGCCATTTTTCGACAAGAGGGGAAAGTGCTATGCCTTGACAAGGCTCTACGGACTGAAGCAAGTGCCATGTGCTTGGAACCAAAAGTTCAATTGTGCCTGTTCTCACTCGGTTTCGAGCGGAGAGCCAGAGAGCACGTTGTCTAGGTTCGCGGCAGCACCACGTCGTCTGCTTGTTGGCGTCTATGTCATCATTGGCTCCGACGTCAGGGAAACCGAGCTCTTCAAGGAGGAGATGCAAAACCTCTTCAAAATGGGTGATCTCGGTACCGTGGGTTTTTACTTGTGGATCGAGGTGTGCTAGCCTGTTGGCGGCGTCACCCTGAGCTAGCGGTATATGCGGCGAACACTTGACCGGAGCGGCATGATAGACTGCAATCCGTGCACCGTGCCAATAGGACCACATGTTCAAGCTTAGCAAGCAAGCAGAGCACTATGTCGCCGATGGATGCGACCTATGTTTTTAAGGCGTCCAGGCGCTTTAAGGCGCTGGGGGGCGCCTCAACGCCTAGGTGCTCAAAGCGCGAGGCGAGGCGACGCCTTAGTCAATTTTTATTAGGCGCTAGGGGGACTAATATGGCAGCCAACAGCCATGAGCCAACAGGGCTGCCGGCGGAGGAGGAGCTTGGCTGGAGAGGGGGAGGGCCGGCGGAGGAGGATCTTGGCCGGAGAGGGGAAGGGCCGGCGGAGGAGGAGCTTGGCCGGAGAGGGGGAGGCCGGCGGAGGAGGAGCGGATCTGGGCCGGCGGCGTGGGAGGAGAGAGCTCCTCTCTCTTTTTCTCCTCGATTGGTGTCCCAGGTGTGTTTCCCTTATCTGCAGCCTCTGTTTACCCTCTCTCTCCCGCCCAATTTCTGCCCCATCCCCGCCAATTTCTCTTTCTCCCGCCGCCAATTTCTCTTTCCCGCTCGACCTGCCCGCGCATGTCCAGGGCGTCCAGAATCGGCCAAAGCGGCGCCTTCTTCGCCTAGGCGACGCCATGGACGCCTCAACACCCCAAGGCGGACGCCTTAGACAGGAAACTAAGGCGAGCCCGACGCCTTGACCCTTCCGAGCGCTCCATGGATGCGACTGAGTACGGCAATGTTGTCTGGTGCATGTGATACCAGGCCGGACATCTCTTATGCCGTCGGCTATGTCACGTGCTTCACGGAGGGCCCACCACACAGCACCTTGCTGCTGTGAAGAGTGCTGAACACGCAAAACTAGGGCTGTCACTGCTCGTGAGGAAGCCGGGATGACTACCTCGTCTGCTACAGCGACAACGTCATGACCAGTGATCCAGACACTCGTCTGAGCACCGCTCTGTCGCCATGTTCTTCTACGTCAACAATATTAACAGCTGGCAGTCACTCAAGTAGTATGTGGTGCCTACGTCGAAGTGCGAAGCAGAGTACTTAGCTTGCACTACGGCGACGTGCTCAGGAATTTGGCTCACTTGGTTCCTCAATGAACTGAAGGAGGAGCCAGCCTGCGTTTAACTCTACATTGATGACTATCCGCCATCTCATTTGCTAAAAATCCAGTTTTCCATGACTGAAGCAACGATGCTCGTTTCCATTGCATTCGGGAATGCAGAGAAGCGACGAAGGTTGAGGTGCAGTTCGTTGGCACCAATGGACTGCTCGCCGACATTCTCACCAAAGCTCTTGGGTGTGCGCTTCGCGGAGCTTCGTGCAAAGATCGGCATTGTCGAAGTTGACAATGGCACATGCTTTAGGGGTGATATTGTTGGGATAAACCTCGTGGCCTGTCACATTATTTTCCTACTGTTTTCCCCTTTCACATAAAATAACATAGGGGTTGTCACGGGTTTGTTCGCAAGCTAGTCTAGCGGTGCCATGAGCTGCGTGAGGTGATCCTCCAGTCTTGAGATGGCACAACTCGCATGAGGGGCAAAATCGCTTCACTCTCGGTCTTTTCTGTTGGAGTTTATTAGCCACAAATAAGCAATGGAAGAATCAGGAAAGCTGTGAGATGGCACCACTCGCGTGAGGGGCAAAATCGCTTCACTCTCGGTCTTCCGTGTTGGAGTTTGTTAGCCACAAATAAGCAATGGCAAGCATCAGAAAAGCTGCGGAAGTTTGAGCAGTGCTAAACCACTTGTGTCATCGTCTTCCTCAGCCATCTCTCTCTCACGCGTGTGTTCGTCAGGAAGCGAATAGGGTGCTGACACATGCACACATGGGTGCACTGGCGTGTTCATGAAATACTGAAGTGCACACTCATTTTCTTGCTGGAAATGGAGGTAATATTGGTATTTTTGGCTAAAGAAATGGTGCAAAGTGGAGATTTTGTGTTCTGGCGTACCTCATACCTGTGTGCTTGGTATTTACATAAAAATTTTAATAGGTTGTGGATTGAATTATTCTTTTATGAAGGCACTAAGAGGTAACATATAACATTTTGTTGGTACGGTTTGTTATTTTGGCCAATGCTGATATTGCACACAATCAGGTCTCTTTGGTTGCTAGTTTTTTTTTTTTAAAAAAGGTCTCTTTGGTTGCTCACTTGCTATGACCTATCATCATGCTGTTCGATCATACCTGTTTTTTCTTGGTGTGACTTTAGGTTGAATATATCAATATGAAAAGCATTAACCTTAATTGTGCAAGACAACACATAATCAATTAATGACAAGAGTCTTTCTCTCCAGTTAGGGGGCAAACTGGAATTTGTACCGAGAGATAGGATTTCTGGAGACGAAAATGGTGTTACACTTGGTTGACTTGTAGCTTGAATATTTGAATATGAAATGGTAACATTTGTTGTGCAAGTCAACTCTTAACTAATTAATCA
Organism: Elymus sibiricus; assembly: GCA_039707655.1. Taxonomy (NCBI): domain Eukaryota; kingdom Viridiplantae; phylum Streptophyta; class Magnoliopsida; order Poales; family Poaceae; genus Elymus; species Elymus sibiricus. The sequence goes on from CM077675.1 coordinate 219,941,558, forward strand.
CAACAGCTTATCTCCCCAGTGAGGAGTCAAAACTAGAATGGTATCGAAAGATTATTTCTGGAGAGTGCCTATATGTTCTGCGAAGAGAATCGTGCCCTGCGAGTGGGCACTAAGTTGTTGAGTATATCAGTCAGTGATTTGCATTAGCATGAATTAAGGACTGGTGACAAAAATCTCCACATGATTGGTCTTTGATTATATCAATCCGTGATTTGCATTAGTATGAATTAAGGACCGGTGATAAAAATCTTGTCCCAACATGTTGACGCAAAAAATGGAAATAATAGAGCACTGATTATTATTTAAGAATATCAGAGAGTTACTACACTACCCCCCAAAAAAGAAGACTAACAACACAAGATTGCAACAAACCTATCTATCACATGACATGATACTTGGTTTCTTTTGAGGGTAGAAAAACATGGTCGTGTGATATGATTGAAGGATAGGACTAAAGGAAAAACACTATTTTCTGTTGTTTCCTACTCCCTCCGTCCCAAAATAAGTGACTTAACTTTGTACTAACTTTGGACAGAGGGAGTATTTGAGGTTAGTTACACTAATTGGCTATTTCCTTGCCACGAATTTAGAAATATATATGCACATGCCTTGCTTTTATGTTACAGTGAAATCTATGCTAATACATATTTTTCTATCAGGAAAAGACACTATCCTCCCAAGGCACAGGGTGGCATGGTCTTGAAGCAGAGATCACATAGGGGATCAGCGCTGCGTGGAAAGAGTTGAATTGTCGTCGCCTCAACCATGAGAGAGCTTCGCGCCATGAAGTGCGATGCAGTAGGTGCATCCATGACTAATCCGCCAGATCCATGTCGTTTTGCTGTCACACAATAATGATGCGTTGATTTAGTTTTTATAATTTGCTTTGGTTCCCTTTTAGTCCCTCTGTATCAATTGAATTGCAAAAACGCCTTATATTTTGATACAAAGGAGCTACTTTACTATTAAATCGTGTAGGGATTTCAGTGTCTCATGCACATGACTGGTAACACTGTAAGAGCATCTCCTTGTCTAAATTTGATTGTCTATATGTCTATATAGACAATGGTCAATATCAAAGCGATGATATGGGTCATACCGACGTATATTCCTATTATCTGGACCGTCCCATGCCCAGATCGGACAGGATTGCAGTGCATTAAATGAGGTTTGTGCGATCTTTGAAAATTGTTGTATTTGCTTTTGTTTCACACATATTGCTAGTGGCGTCAATATATTTAGTGTGTATGAAAAACAGCTGCATGAACAATTTTTATTCTAGATAAAAGAACACTTCTTTCTCTGTTTACATTTTCAAAGAGAAATGATCATTTTTTTATCAAATGTTTTTCTCTATACAAATAAATGTGTGTGCCTAATAAAATATGGAGTCTAATAACGCCTGAAGGTCAAGTAGCACATGGCAAATCGAACATTTTCAATGGCAAGTTAAGTGACGTAAGGATGACAACTTTAGTTGGCAAACACGACAAGTTCATGCTTCAGTTTGTTTTTTGACAGAGTATTAATGTCTGCCACTAACTTGCCATTCTTGCGTCACTAGAATTGCCATCGAAAGCGCTCGGTTTGCCATGTGTTTGTACTTGATGTCAGGTACTTGTCATTTTTGTAAAATATTTGTTCACGTACCTCTTAAAAAAGGCATTTAGTCTCCGAAAATTAAAAGATACTCCCTTCGTTCCATAATGTAAATCGTTTTTTGATACTACATTATGGAATAGAGGGAGTAATCACTAGGAAGTGAAAAGAAAGAAAATAAACACAAAACAATAGAAAATTGTAAAGGTGGAGAAAAGGTTAACATGGCATCCGCCTGGTTTGGTTGCAGATAATGGTCGCCCAAACTCGTACCATTTCAATATTTTCACTCAAACCCGTACCCGCACCACCTCAAGTGTCAAACCGTTCCCATACCTATACCCGAACGGGTATGGGTAGAAATAGCCATCCCGTTCACCTTATATAATTCACATTTCACCAATGTGTTTTTCAGCATTTTCGCATATACACACATAATTTCAACTTGTATATTTAAACATTCCATCGCACGCACACATCTCACATTTTAGCATTGCAACACATATAATCATGATTTGTTGTGCGATTGAATAAAAAGAATGGTATTAATTTTGAGAAGTGGATAGCAATAAGTATGAACTAGATGGCATTAAACAATGTCCAGTCACATTCATGGATGAGTAGCCTGTAACTGAACATTTTAGAGAAACATTCACATATATTCTTTCTTCTTTTTTCCACTTACAAGACAAACAAGAAGGACACAATTTTGTCTATTTTTCTTTTGTTGAAGATACTTCTGCAGTCACTACTTTGAAATGATCAAATGTGAGAGACCATATAATAAGATCAAGAAAATGAGACAAACTCACGAGTTCACAAATAAGATCAACACATTTAAACAAGATCATGGACATGAGTAAGGGGAGGGGATTTTGGGTCAAGGCTAGCGGTTGTGTTAACCCAGGGTAAAGATGCTAGGTTTGTTTCCTTTAGTAAATGAAACATGGGACCTACCTGTTAGGAGGAACTAATATATGGGTATGAGGATACACGGGTATAGGTATTGCCTTTCCGTACCCATACCCGGCCTACCCAAAAGGTATATTTTTGATAGACGTGAGGCTGTCTCGATCTTTAGATTAGACGATAACTATCGATTTGGTGGAGTTCACTTTGACGATCCGACTACAAACGTGCACAATGTTGCATCTTAGCAATCACTAAACCAATATCCTGGAGGGTATGCCAGAAGCACGATCAGCATGACCACGAAGTCTATTCCTGCACGCAATCGAAGAACGACCAAGAATATGATAAGGTCAATCTGAATAGTGAATAAATGAAGTATTGATACGTGTGGGATTCCAAAGCGGTCTTGGTATGGTCGTTGGACACAAACGAAGTACACGAAGTTGCAATGGCTAACTTTTAACTAAACAAATTCCAAAGAAAACACTACTGGATTGATCTACTTATATAGCACCAAGGGATGGCGGCCAAGGAGGTGGGAGGACGTACCAAGCCTAATCCTAAACCTAGGTCATACAAAGCCCCGGGCCCAAGTGAAGGTGACACAACACCTTTTGACTTGTAGTTTGAATCAGATTCTGTTGCAGCGTCGAAATGTTTTGGTGATAACTCCACGTTCTAGATGAATTTGAAGGTGAATCCAATTGTGTTGGAAAGTGAAAGAGATAAGCTTTCCAACAAAAAAAATATATTCACCCTATTCGGAGTCCGGATGCAGATGCGTTTGAAGTCAGGTGTGTCTGTGCAATCCGAATCTGAGTCCAAAACATGAGGGACTTGGTCCGTGTCTTCTCTTGGGACAAAAGCATCGTGAGAGGACTTCTTAAACAAAAACCTAATCATATCGTTTTCCTTTATCTTCACACATGGTCTATACAAGTGTCCAATACACCTGCAATTAGACATGACATAAAAGTCGGTGAAGTATTTTTGTCCTGAATAACAGAAATAGATTATTGCATAGTTTGTATTAGAAATCACCTCACAAATAGTGTATAAGTATATGTCATCCATTTTTACTTCCTTTGGTTTTTGCACATGTGATACATTTATACGTGAGTAACTTTCATGATGAGGAGGACATGACTACCTTGGATACGACCACATGCATATTTCTGAGGTCATTTCTAATACAAACCATGCAATATTTTTTATATTATTCAGGACACCGACTTTTATGTCATGTCTAATTCTTTGTATTTTGTGGTTTTGAATTCACCCATGCCTTTCTCACATGCGAAAATCAAGATAACTGAAATCACATGTTTGAAATAATTGCCAAGTGTTTACGCCTCTAATTTTACTTTTACCTTGATTGGAGAGTATGAAGTAGACAATGAATTTTTTGTGCAATTTGTACCACGAATGATGATCATGCTAGCTTCAAATAAATGATAATAATTATGCTAATGTTTAGTCATTTTGATATGACCTCTAATCTTGGTGATGATTCAGTGTCGAATGACTTGTTGCATGTTTACTTATTTAAGCATTGAAAGGACGTGGATATCGCCTAGAGGGGGGGGGGGTGAATAGGCGCTTTAAAATAATTACGGTTTAGGCTTGAACAAATGCGGAATAAAACTAACGTTTAATATGTCAAGCACAAAACCTAAAACAACTAGGCTCACCTATGTGCACCAACAACTTATGCTAAGCAAGATAAACAACTAAGTGATAGCAAGTTATATAACATGAAACAATATGGCTATCACAAAGTAAAGTGCATAAGTAAAGGGCTCGGGTAAGAGATAACTGAGGCACGTGGAGACGACGATGTATCCCGAAGTTCACACCCTTGCGGATGCTAATCTCCGTTCGGAGCGGTGTGGAGGCACAATGCTTCCCAAGATGCCACTAAGGCCACCGTAATCTCCTCATGCCCTCGCACAATGCAAGATGCCGTGATTCCACTAAGGGACCCTTGAGGGCGGTCACCGAACCCGTACAAATGGCAACCCTTGGGGGCGGTCACCGGTACCCGTACACTTTGGCAACCCTTGGGGGCGGTCACCGGTACCCGTACAAATTGCTCGGGGCAATCTCCACAACCTAATTGGAGACCCCGACGCTTGCCCGGAGCTTTGCACCACAATGATTGAGCTCCGAGCCACCACCAACCGTCTAGGGCGCCAAAGCACCCAAGAGGAACAAGCTCTAGGGTGCTCAAACACCCAAGAGTAATAAGCTTCTCAACTTCTCACTTCCACGTATCACCGTGGAGAACTCAAACCTATGCACCAAATGCAATGGCAAGGGCACACGGAGTGCCCAAGTCCTTCTCTCCCAAATCCCACCACAACAACAAATGTTATGGAGGAAATGAGAGGAAGAACGAAGAAGAACACGAAGAACTCCAAGATCTAGATCCAAGGGGTTCCCCTCACTTAGAGGAGAAAGTGATTGGTGAAAATGTGGATCTAGATCTCCTCTCTCTTTTCCCTCAAGAACTAGCAAGAATCATTGGAGGGATTGAGAGTTAGCAAGCTCGAAGAAGGTCAACAATGGGGGACAAACTCGAGCTGAAGAGATGAGATCCATTGGGGAAGAAGACTCCCTTAAATAGGTGGGGAGGGGGAATCCAACCGTTACCCCCACAGCCCGCACACAAGCGGTAGTACCGTCCCAGGGAGCGGTACTACCGCCCACCAGCAGAACTGAGCAGCAGTAGAAGGGGCGGCGGTAGTACCGCTTGGTACTACCGCCACTACTACCGCTGCGACTGGAGGGCTGGCGCGGGACACCAGACAAGTGTCTGGAGCTGTCTGGTGCCTCGCACGAGTTCCCCGAGCCACCCCACTTCCCCCCAGCGGTACTACTGCTGGCGAGGGCGGTAGTACCGGCTATAAGCGGTACTACCGTGCTGGCCAGAGCGGTACTACCGCGGGAGAGAAACAAAGAACCCAAGCAACCAGATGGATACAGTAAAACCAGAACTGCCATAACCTTCGCATATGAGCTCCGAATTGAGTCAATTCAAGCTTGTTGGATTCAGGACGACACGAGCTATCCAACAACGACTTAAGAAGAGGCAGTATGAAAATGCCAATGATATAGAGATGTGACACCTCTATGAATGAAGAATCGGCAAAAACTCCAACATCGAAAACATCATAGAAGATGCATATGGACTCCGTTTTTGATGAACTCAAGCTTGTCATGAAGATGACCATAAGCTCTAAATCTCACATAGAGAAAAGCCAACCAAGAACCATGAAATATGATGATGCCAAGAATGCAATGGTTTGAGCTCTCAACGAACGATACGATCAAGCTACTCACTTGAGAGCCCCCCTTGATAGTACGGCTATCGATCCTATAACCCGGTCTCCCAACTACCACCATGAGACCGGTAAAATAGAAAACCCTATCAAGGTCAAACCTTTGCCTTGCGCATAGTCCACTTGAGCTGGATGATGACGATCTTGTCCTTCTCAAGATGAACCACCTTTCTTGATTGCGTCGGCTCGATGAAGACTAGTAGATTGCTCCCCCATACTCCACTATGGGAGAGCCACTCTTCGGCACATCTTCACAAGTCCATTGTCACCACAATGGACAGCAAGCTTCAAGCATGATCTCTCCATGATGCTTCACTTGAACTTGCACACCGCAACCTTGATGACGATCACCACTTGATGTCATCCTCCATGGGTTGTATGAGATCTTCCTCTTGACGCAAGCCCATGGAAATATACCTAACCCCACAACAAACTCTGGCGTAGACCATGGGTTAGTACACAAAGCGTAATGGACAATGCTTACCATACCATGGGATCACTTGATCCCACTTGGTACATCTTCTACGTTTTGTGTGTTGATCAACTTGAATAATTCTTTGCCTTAATCTTGATCAACCTTGCGTCTTCTCTTCTCTCTTCACAAAGATTATGTCTTGAAGGTAAACATGAATGTTCACACAATCTTCTTCTTCTTCTTCAAGACATGATTGCAATGAGATCAACTCTCACATGACCAATCTTTGGATAAAACCTTGAATGCCACCTTGGTCACCATATAAACTCCTTGAAACCAACAGATGGACTTCAAGAAGTATCGACGGAAAAATCCTTCGAATATAACTCAGGGCAACCATTAGTCCATAGGGATTGTCATCAATTACCAAAACCACACATGGATAAATGTGCTCTTACAATCTCCCCCATTTTGGTAATTGATGACACCCACTTTCAAGAGAGTTTATATAAGGAAATAAGCACAATCAAGCACACACATGCAAAGCAATAAAGCATGGGTATGAGATGCAAATGCTTAAGCAACAAAAGCAAAACTCTCTAAACTTTCCAACCTAAACTCTCTAAACTTCTCCCCCCATTGGCATCGATTGCCAAAATGGATGAAACGCTTAGAAAGCCAATATAATAGGTGTTCCTCCCAAAAAGTGTGTATTTCTCAAAATATGAGTGCAATGAAATACACATATCCAATGATAAGAAGTTGGAGGAAACCATACTATATTGAGGACCCAAAGATTGCAAAAAGGATCGTATGGCACAGAGACATACAAAAGAGTGAAGCAAGCAATCAAAAGATACCAATTGGAACAAACAATCACATGATCCTATAAGTCACATGAATAAAAGATATTATGATATGTGCAAAGGAGTGTTTTAAGGAAACTAGGGAAGCTCCCCATGATTTGTGCACTATTAAGAATTTATGTAGTTGGATACAAGTACACAAAATAGGATCATCACTCCCCCAAGATCAATAGAAACACACAACAAGTGCAAGCGAATAGATAATACAATAAGCATAGCACTTGCACCAAACATATGGTTGAGCAACATGTAAAAGAGGCAATCTTAAGAATAGGCTCAACCAAAATGATGTGTGTGAGTCATGGCAAAGCACTTGAGAAGACAAGTATAAGGATGAGCATTAAGCATCACCATAGTCTTGATGAAATGAGACACAAAGTGCAAGCCATATCCTTCCCATATACACAAACCACTGGCAAATGGGTCCACAAGCTTACTAATAAGAGAATTAAAAACCAAAGCTTGTGACAACCCCTGGTGAAGATAGGAAATAATAGCATTGTCAGGAGGAGGGATACCAATCGAAATGGCAAAACCCTCGTGAAGACAAGCATGAGGAAAATAATCTTCACCACCAAAGAGTGCATCAAGATGCAAGGATATAAGATCCGCACTCAAGACAGATTCTTTCACGAAACCACTAAGTAAATAAAAAGGAAATGCAACGGTGGATGTGAAAGAAAAGAGGATATCAACTAGAGATGTAACTTCTCTCATGTGTATAAGATTCTAGGTAGAGGGCAATCATGATGATATATCCACAAAGAATGATGTACACACGAAATAGTTACAAGAAGGAACAAACAAGATATCCAAAAGGAAGTCATAAATATACCAATAAGATCTTTGCTTGAAAGCATAGCACATAGCCTAATATTTTCTTATTGTACATAAATGAACTCCCAATAGACGAACATCAAATACATCACAACTAGCAATATGACATCATCGTTGAGACGCTTTGGGAAAGGAAACAAGTACCACAAGAATGACTCAAGAAATTCATGCCATGATGCAACCTATAAAAGGTTGAATGCGAGAAATGTATGCATGAAGTAGATACTTGTTACCGAGATAGCATTGGATTGATGTAGTAGACAATGGTTCTTCGATCATCCTAGCATGGCTCCAATAAGCACATGGTGTCAACACCTTCCTTGTAAGTGAGCCGAGTGTCCAATGTATCTCCAATTGTTCCTAGAACAACACCACAAACAAAGTGGTACCCAAACTTATTGGGACCAAAAAGTTAGTGGACCAACAATACATAGGACAAAACTCCACATAAATATGTGCATATAGATATGAAATTGAATTTCATGCACACTTTAGCCAATTTATGTCATAGTGGAGTTTCCCCTATATATTGGGTCAAGGAAAGAGAACATGCCAACGAAAGTACATGTAGTAAATATGCATGCTCAAGGCTTTCAAGAATCAAGTCAACACACAGTTGATAAGATACCGAAAGATAAGGTATCAAGTGAAAATAAGATACCAAACGAAAAATTATCACTTGACGGATACCAACTAAAAGATACATCAAGGAATGAGATATCCATTGACACATGCCAAATAGAAGGAAACAAGATACCAATTGAAGAAAAACAAGAGGTATCAAGTTCCCAAAAGAGAGCTAGGTTCCAAACAAACCAAACCCTCCGCAAATTTTCATGATGGCACAAAGCACCATAGAGAAAAGGCTTGCCTCCCACCAACACACACTTGATGAAGATCAAAAGATTTTATGATAAACACATAAAGGGAGTGTTCTAAAGAAAATAGGATAGCTCCCCCAAGAGATGTGCATTATATAGAATTTGCATTTGAATACAAAATGCACACGATGGGATCATCACTTTCCCTATATCTATAGAAACACTAGACATGCTCAAAAAGATCCACAAGAGGCAAGGAAGACAAACGATAAACAAAACCTATGTAAAGATGATTAGCAAATTCTACCACTTAAAAGGAATACCAATTGTCAAAGGACAAGAAGTATTTGGAAATAATTCCCATTGATAGATTGCAAATAGATCCAACATCATCTTTACTCCTAAATCACAAGCAAATGACACTTGTAGAGCTAGCATGCCACCTAGGAACAAGATAAGTTATAATATCAAATCTAAGTGGCAATATCTCAAATGTACACATTCTCTGGGCTTGTAATATGCACATAGCATATTACTCCCCCATAATGTGGTAACCCAACGTTAATAACAAGTGGCAAATGAAATCCAACAAGAGATGATTAATGGACCATTTAGAATTTGAATTTCTCATGAGAAGACATACCACATAGAAGCTAGATAATCTTGTAATATCAATACTAAGTGGTATTCCTCATGTATACACATTTTTAGGGTCGTGAAGTGCACAAAGCACATCACTCCCCCAAAATGGGATAATCCATTAATCTCTCAAAAGAGCCAACTAAGATACAACCGAAATGCAAAAAGGCTCAACACAAGACTCACAAATACATGATGTGCAACCCATCATACATACTTGATTACTCAAGATAAACAGATAGGAAGCACAACATATACAAACACATGCAAGGTACAAAACCACAACATGCAAAGGGGCAAGTAACTACCAATGTAAACAATTTAAGTACAAATTACCGTAAGGAGGCACATTGGATATAAGATAGAGACTCGATAATCCAAATGAGTTGGCTTGAGATAATATGAATGATGAAGATCCCTTAATTCTTCATGATGTAGCCAAGTCACCAATGCCCTCCAACACCACCTATTGATCAAGATTGAGCTTGTTAGTCCCCAACCAAGTTGGGTCCTAAGAGGTTAGTCACAATAGGCTTGGCTACCCAAATGGTTCTTTTCTTGACACCACATTGAGTACCAACAAACTTGGCAAACACATTGCCAACCTTATCCTTCCCAAGAGCATAGATATCATCAATAATGATTGGGTTGGATAAGTTATCATTCGTGCATGAAGAAGCAAAGTGACCCTTCTCACGACATAAGTAGCAACATTTACCCTTTACTTTCTTCTCAATTGATTTCTCAACTTGAGGAGCGTTGACTTGGGTCTTCTTGGGAATATGCTTTGCTTCAACTTGCGGTTGAGCATGAGATTGAACTTGTGGCTGCTTCCCTTGTTGCTTGTCACTATGGGGCTTCTTCTTCAATGGGCAAGATCTAACATGGTGCCCTTCTATCTTGCACTTGAAGCAAATAATCTTGGCCGAATTCTTGACTTGTTCTTGGCCCTTCTTTTTGTTGCTCTTGGACTTCTTCTTATTATTGGAGTTGAATCCAAGTCCCCCTTTGTCATTTGGGGATTTTTGCACACTCAAGATATTGTTGAGTGTGGACTTCCCTTCATGACCCTTTTCCAAGTCTTTCTTCAAAGAAGTGACTTGGGCCTTGAGCTCATTAATTTACTCTACATGGTTAGTATGAACACAAGTACTAGAGGACGTATAAGCTTGATCGTTGGAGCAACAAGGCAAGGAAAGTAATTCATCACAAGATGTAGCAACATTATGAGTAGATGAACTACGAGGACTAGCACATGGCAATAAATCATTTCTACTAGATGTAGTGCTAATGTCCACATGAGGCTCACTAGATGTTACCTTAGTAGTACTAGCCTCATGAGCTATCTTTAGCACATTATGGGATACTAGAAGATCACCATGAGAGCTCGAGAGCTTTTCATGACTTTCTTCCAATTTCCCATAATTGCCAGATAGCAACTCAAGTTGAGCCCTTAGCTCAACATTCTCCTTCAAAATGGATGCTTCACAAGGAATAGAGTTAGTAGCACAAGCATCATCATTAACAACAAGAGGAGAAGGCAACTTGGCAAGCTCTTTAGCATAAGAAGCTTCAAGTCAAGCATGAGACTCGGTGAGTTCAATGAGCGAACTCTTAATGACCCTTGAGCCATTTTCGAGGTGCTCAAAGTCCTCAAGGAGTTTAGCATGTGCAACTTCAAGATTATCATTTTTAGTTCTAAAATCATTAGCCACCTCGAGAGCTCTATCAAGGGATTCCTTTAATCTAGATAATTATAGAGCAAAGGTCTCCTCAAGAGATTCCTTGGTGGTTTGTTCATTTTCAAGAGCTTGAGATAGCTCTGCGATCTCATTAGCGTAATCACGCTCATGACTTTCCATTTTATCAATGGTGGCCTCATGCTCCTCGAGATGAGCTTCCAACTCCTCAATATATTTCTTGCCCTCAATAGCAATAGACATGATTCCCATGAAGTTGGAACGAGCAATTTTATTCTTATGAAGAGCTTTAAAAACCATTTCTCCCTTAATTTTTAAGGAAGCAATATTATCACTCTCTTCATCATTATCCTCATCCTCATTATCATCAACATCATCATCATGAGATATATTGGGATTCAAATTAGGAGATACCTTTGAAGCCTTGGCCATAAGGCAAAAGTGAGAAATAATAGATGATGATGTAGGATCCCTTGATGCACCATTCAAGACCACATCTTGTTCCATGGAGTGTTGGGTTTCCTCTACATTGTTAGCACAACAACTCGAGGAAAGCGATGCATTTTTATCACGACAACAAGACATGGCAAGCATATCATCATGAGATTTAGTCAAGCATTTTCTACATGATATGCAAGGACTATCAACACAAGCATGTGAAACATTTAGACTGCTCGAAGTGTTAAAGTCCAAAGATGAAGCATTGCAATAAGATAGTGATGAAGTATCATCAACAATAAGCCCACTATCATCATTACAATGATCACCACTACTCACCATATCATTACCTTGTGGCAATCCACATGTAGGTGAAGTAGATGAAGTTGAGAAGACAACATAACCGGAGGTGGAGGGAGAACAATCATCCCTACAAATCTTGGACAAACCATATTTATCTTGAAGCTTTGTCCACAACTCATGAGCATCCCGGAACGGCATGAGTTGAAATATAACTACATTGCTCAAAGCATCAAAAAGCACATTAGAAGCTTGAGCATTGAGATAAGAGTTTTTCTCATCCTCTAAATATATGTGTTGAGAATCCTTTGGAGGAGAAAAACCCATATCTACAATTCGCTCTAAATTTGGGTCCATGACCCTAAAGAGATTAAGCATGTGAATTACCCAAACATCAAAATTTGTGCCATCGAAACTAAGAGTGTCAGAGAATCCTAATCCCCAAGTCGACATCCTTACTCTCTAGGTGGTTAAACCTAATAATGAGAGACCTAGCTCTGATACCAATTGAAAGGACGTGGATATCGCCTAGAGGGGGGGGGGGTGAATAGGCGCTTTAAAATAATTACGGTTTAGGCTTGAACAAATGCGGAATAAAACTAACGTTTAATATGTCAAGCACAAAACCTAAAACAACTAGGCTCACCTATGTGCACCAACAACTTATGCTAAGCAAGATAAACAACTAAGTGATAGCAAGTTATATAACATGAAACAATATGGCTATCACAAAGTAAAGTGCATAAGTAAAGGGCTCGGGTAAGAGATAACCGAGGCACGTGGAGACGACGATGTATCCCGAAGTTCACACCCTTGCGGATGCTAATCTCCGTTCGGAGCGGTGTGGAGGCACAATGCTCCCCAAGATGCCACTAAGGCCACCGTAATCTCCTCACGCCCTCGCACAATGCAAGATGCCGTGATTCCACTAAGGGACCCTTGAGGGCGGTCACCGAACCCGTACAAATGGCAACCCTTGGGGGCGGTCACCGGTACCCGTACACTTTGGCAACCCTTGGGGGCGGTCACCGGTACCCGTACAAATTGCTCGGGGCAATCTCCACAACCTAATTGGAGACCCCGACGCTTGCCCGGAGCTTTGCACCAGAATGATTGAGCTTTGAGCCACCACCAACCGTCTAGGGCGCCAAAGCACCCAAGAGGAACAAGCTCTAGGGTGCTCAAACACCCAAGAGTAATAAGCTTCTCAACTTCTCACTTCCACGTATCACCGTGGAGAACTCAAACCTATGCACCAAATGCAATGGCAAGGGCACATGGAGTGACCATGTCCTTCTCTCCCAAATCCCACCACAAAAACAAATGTTATGGAGGAAATGAGAGGAAGAACGAAGAAGAACACGAAGAACTCCAAGATCTAGATCCAAGGGGTTCCCCTCACTTAGAGGAGAAAGTGATTGGTGGAAATGTGGATCTAGATCTCCTCTCTCTTTTCCCTCAAGAACTAGCAAGAATCATTGAAGGGATTGAGAGTTAGCAAGCTCAAAGAAGGTCAACAATGGGGGGCAAACTCGAGCTGAAGAGATGAGATCCATTGGGGAAGAAGACCCCCTTAAATAGGTGGGGGAAAATCCAACCGTTACCCCCACAGCCCGCACACAAGCGGTAGTACCGCCCCAGGGAGCGGTACTACCGCCCACCAGCAGAATTGAGCAGCAGTAGAAAGGGCGGCGGTAGTACCGCTTGGTACTACCGCCACTACTACCGCTGCGGCTGGAGGGCTGGCGCGGGACACCAGACAAGTGTCTGGAGCTGTCTGGTGCCTCGCACGAGTTCCCCGAGCCACCCCACTTCCCCCCAGCGGTACTACCGCTGGCGAGGGCGGTAGTACCGGCTATAAGTGGTACTACCGTGCTGGCCAGAGCGGTACTACCGCGGGAGAGAAACAAAGAACCCAAGCAACCAGATGGATACAGTAAAACCAGAACTGCCATAACCTTCGCATATTAGCTCCGAATTGAGTCAATTCAAGCTTGTTGGATTCAGGACGACACGAGCTATCCAACAACGACTTAAGAAGAGGCAGTATGAAAATGCCAATGATATAGAGATGTGACACCTCTATGAATGAAGAACCGGCAAAAACTCCAACATCAAAAACATCATAGAAGATGCATATGGACTCCGTTTTTGATGAGCTCGAGCTTGTCATGAAGATGACCATAAGCTCTAAAACTCACATAGAGAAAAGCCAACCAAGAACCAAGAAAGATGATGATGCCAAGAATGCAATGGTCTGAGCTCTCAACGAACGATACAATTAAGCTACTCACTTGAGAGCCCCCCTTGATAGTACGGCTATCGATCCTATAACCCGGTCTCCCAACTACCACCATGAGACCGGTAAAATAGAAAACCCTATCAAGGTCAAACCTTTGCCTTGCGCATAGTCCACTTGAGCTGGATGATGACGATCTTGTCCTTCTCAAGATGGACCACCTTTCTTGATTGCGTCGGCTCGATGAAGACTAGTATATTGCTCCCCCATACTCCACTATGGGAGAGCCACTCTGCGGCACATCTTCACAAGTCCATTGTCACCACAATGGACGGCAAGCTTTAAGCATGATCTCTCTGTGATGGTTCACTTGAACTTGCACACCGCAACCTTGATGACGATCACCACTTGATGTCATCCTCCATGGGTTGTATGAGATCTTCCTCTTGACGCAAGCCCATGGAAATATACCAAACCCCACAACGAACTCTCACGTAGACCATGGGTTAGTACACAAAGCGTAATGGACAATGCTTACCATACCATGGGATCACTTGATCCCACTTGGTACATCTTCTACGCTTTGTGTGTTGATCAACTTGAATCATTCTTTGCCTTAATCTTGATCAACCTTGTGTCTTCTCTTCTCTCTTCACAAATATGATGTCTTGAAGGTAAACATGAATGTTCACACAATCTTCTTCTTCTTCAAGACATGCTTGCAATGAGATCAACTCTCACATGACCAATCTTTGGATAAAACCTTGAATACCACCTTGGTCACCATATAAACTCCTTGAAACCAACAGATGGACTTCAAGAAGTATCGACGGACAAATCCTTCGAATATAACTCAGGGCAACCATTAGTCCATAGGGATTGTCATCAATTACCAAAACCACACATGGATAAATGTGCTCTTACAAGCATGTTGTAGCATGTAATTATGAAACTATTAAAGTTTATTCATCAATGTTGGGATGCTTTAGTGATGAGCATTCTCAATCTTTTGATGTGAATAAGAGCTTCACTTATATGTGCAAACTGAGTTGCAATATTTTCATGCCTTCTACTTCTTGTGATAATATTTTAACTTCATATGTAGTGAAATATAAAGCCAAAATATTATCATAAAGGCAAAATATTACCACAAGAAGTAGAAGGCATGGAAATATTGCATTTTAGCTTGCACATGTAAAGGGATCTTATATTCATATCAAAAGATTGACAATGCTCATCATTAAACCATCCCAAATTGGCTAATAGATTTTAATAGTTTCATAATTACATGCTACAATATGCTTAAATAAGCAAACATGCAACAAGTTATTCGACACAGATTCATCACCAAGATTAGAGGTCATATCAAAATGATTAAATATTGGCGCAATTATTTTCATTTCTTTCAAGCTAGCATGGTCATCACTCGCGATGCAATCTTAGGGACAAAAAATTCATTGTCTATGCCATACTCTTCAATCAAGTTAAAAGTAAAATTAGATGCATAAACACTTTGCAATTATTTCAAACATGTGATTTTAGTTATTTTGAGTTTCGCATGTGACAAAGGCATGGGTGAATTCAAAACCACAAAATACAAAGAATTAACATGCAACATTGTAGATAACATATCCTCATGGCTAATCAATTGTACTTGATCCAAATTAGATTTAATCACCGAGTCACATGGTTCTTTCTCATCAACAATTAATTCAATGGGTGCACTCAAAACTATTGGTATTTCAGTTGTTTGATCACACAACACATTCATAATAGTAACACGATTCTCTAAAATAGGTGGTGTGCTCAAACCATCAGGTAACTCAACAGAGGACGTGTTCAAGCCACTAGGCATTCATCATCCTCATGTGAAATTATGTCATCAATATCATCATTGTTACCTTGTCGCAATGACTCGGATGACGTAGGTACATACGATGGCAATGTACCTTAGACTTGAGGCGACATCATGCTAACAATATGAGGTGTGGCTGCTCTAGCAGGTGCAATGATGGAGGAAACAATCAGTGGTGGTGGGCATGATTTGGAATAGTAGTTGGTGCAGTGGTCCAATGTATCCTCTTGTATCTCTCTCTCAAAGGTACAAGCATGAACATACATACCAGTAATGCATCGAGGAATATAATGAAATCTTGCGCGAATGTCATTGCTCAAAACATGAAAAAATCTATTTATTTTATCATCCTCAAATTCTTGTATGTCACAATGATGCATATAAGATTCGAACTCTTGGTAGTAAGCATTAATAGTGTTACTGCTTTGTTTTAATTGTTCCAATTTGTGAAGCAATTCACGATGATAGTGAGAAGTAACAAATTGATGTCTCATTATAGCTTTCAAATCTTTCCAACTTGTGGGTTGATTATCAATATTTTTCTTACGATACATACCCCACCAAACGGAAGCAAAACCATTAAATTCTCGAGTGGCCACTCGTACTTTCTCAAGTTCAGAAAAAACATGGGATTTGTTCTACCTCAAGCTCCCGAGCAAGATAAATAGCATGATTAAATCTACTCTCAAATGGCGATAGAGACATAACCTGGCCATATGCTGTTGGGGAACGTTGCATGGGAAACAAAAAATTTCCTACGCACACGCAAGATCTATCCATGGTGATGAGCATCTACGAGAGGGAGAGTGGATCTACGTACCCTTGTAGATCGCTAAGTGGGAAGCGTTAAGAAACATGGTTGATGTAGTCGAACGTCTTCACAAAGTTACATGTCAGTCATCTTATGCAACAAAGTTACATGTCAGTCGATGGAACCGGTCTTTCGTACGTGGACGAGTAAGGTTGGTCCGAGCCGCTTCATCCCACAATACCGCCGAATCAAGATAAGACTGAGGAGGGAAGCAATCTGAATATCAACGCCCACAAACTCCTTTGTGTTCTACTCGTGATCTCATCTACGCATAGACCTAGCTCATGATGCCACTGTTGGGGAACGTTGCATGGGAAACAAAATTTTTCCTACGCACACGCAAGATCTATCCATGGTGATGAGAATCTACGAGAGGGAGAGTGGATCTACGTACCCTTGTAGATCGCTAAGCGGGAAGCGTTAAGAAACGCGGTTGATGTAGTCGAACGTCTTCGCGATCCAAATCGCAAGCCATCCCGCGATCAATCACGATCTAGCGCCGAACGGATGGCACCTCCGCGTTCAGCACACGTACAGCTCGATGACGATCTCCGCCTTCTTGATCCAGCAAGAGGGAGCGAAGAGGTAGATGAGTTCTCCGGCAGCGCGACGGCGCGGCAACGGTGGTGGTGGAACTATTCCGGCAGGGCTTCGCCTAAGCACCGCCAAAACTAGGGGAGACGATCTAGTGGGGAGAGAGGGCTGCACCGTGGACTTTGGGTTGGGTGCAGCTGCCCTCTCTCGCCTCCAATATATATAGGAGGGAGGAGGAGGAGGTGGAGGAGTCCACCTCCAATCCTACTCCAAGTAGGATTCCAATCCTACTTGGAAAAACTTTCCCCCACTTGGGGTTTTCCACCCCTAGCTGCATGGGCCTTAGTGGGGGGGTTCGGCCAGCCCACTAGGGGCTGGTTTCCCTCCTCCCACAGCCAATGAGGCCCTTTGGGGTGGGTGGCCCCTCCCGATGGACCCCCGGAACCCTCCCGGCACTCCCGGTACACTACCGGAAATACCCGAAATTTTCCGGTGACCAAAACGGGACTTCCTATATATCAATCTTTACCTCCGGACCATTCTGGAGCTCCTCGTGACGTCCGGGATCTCATCCGGGACTCCGAACAACCTTCGGTCACCACCATGCATAACTCAATACTACCGAAACGTCACCGAACGTTAAGTGTGTGCAGACCCTGCGGGTTCGAGAACTATGTAGACATGACCGAGACACCACTACGGTCAATAACCAATAGCGGGACCTGGATGTCCATATTAGTTCCTACATATTCTACGAAGATCTTTATCAGTTGAACCTCTATGCAAGGATTCAGTTAATCCCGTACGATGTTCCCTTTGTTCTTCGGTATGTTACTTGCCCGAGATTCGATTGTCGGTATCTCTATACCTAGTTCAATCTCGTTATCGGCAAGTCTCTTTACTCGTTCCATAATACAAGACCCCGTGGCTAACTCTTTAGTCACTTTGCTTGCAAGGCTTATTGTGATGTTGTATTACCGAGTGGGCCCTGAGATACCTCTCCGTCACACGGAGTAACAAATCCCAGTCTCGATCCATGCCAGCTCAACAGACACCCTCGGAGATACCTATAGAGCATCTTTATAGTCACCCAGTTACGTTGAGACGTTTGATACACACAAGGTATTCCTCCGGTGTCAGTGAGTTACATGATCTCATGGTCATAGGAACAGATACTTGACATGCAGAAAACAATAGCAATAAACTGATACGATCATATGCTACGTTCATAGTTTGGGTCTTGTCCATCACATCATTCTCCTAATGATGTGATCCCATTATCAAATGACATCTCATGTCTATGGCTAGGAAACCTTGACCATCTTTGATCAACGAGCTAGTCTATTAGAGGCATACTAGGGACACAGTGTTGTCTATGTACCCACACATGTATTTGAGTTTCCAATCAATACAATTATAGCATGGATAATAAACAATTATCATAAACAAGGAAATATGATAATAACTAATTTATTATTGCCTCTAGGGCATATTTCCAACATATGCTTGTGTGTGTTGTCGCACCTCTCGTGATGGTGAAGATGTGCCTGTCATCCAAGAACTTCTAACTCCAGGACATGTCATGATTAGTAGAAACAAGAAACAAAATTCAATAATAATTTTCCTATGAACTACTAGGATATGGTTGTAAAACGCTCATAGTAAAGCAAATATCAATACCTTACAAGTTTTTACCATGC
This sequence comes from Elymus sibiricus, assembly GCA_039707655.1. Taxonomy (NCBI): domain Eukaryota; kingdom Viridiplantae; phylum Streptophyta; class Magnoliopsida; order Poales; family Poaceae; genus Elymus; species Elymus sibiricus. Next base: position 219,960,565 of record CM077675.1, read on the forward strand.
AACACGTGGTGACCAACAACCAGCGGTGTCAAATAACTCCAAAGATTGAGTAAAGCAATTGTTAGGTGAAACATACGTATACACGACGTAAAAATATGTGGATCTTATAAGGCTAAAATATAAGGTAGCAAAATATTAGTAATAATCAATTTAGAGATGCAATGTTGAATAATCGCTCAACGACAGGACCGTGCTAGTCCTAGGCTAGACCGGACAGGAGACACGAGCCTAGAACACTAATGAGTCACGGCGTAGCACAACTAGCATCAACAAAGGATATGAATTACCTTTAGACAGTAAGATATAAGCAAAGATCACAATGGCAGTAAACATAATGATGAGAAACAACCACCAATCAGGATATACCAAAAAATCTAGCTCCATCTTTCCTCTGGAAAGGTTTGTGCCAATTTTCTGATAGTTTTTCTCAAGAACCCTACTGACTCAAGCTTTCCAACGCAAAAAGAAGCACTCAATTCTGAGTTGGGATGAGGAGGCAAAAAATTTCTGAAACTCGCCTGAAAAACTGTGGTCGTGAACTTCAGAGGGCAAAAAGTCCTATTTAGGAGCCAATACTGATGTGCCAAATATTGAATAAGCTTTTGCAACTATTCAGATGCGGCTCTTCGATAACTTTAATTTGAGTACTCGTGGAGCCAAAATGGACTTTGTATGAGGGAGATATGCCTATTTTACTGAACAATGTGTAAAACAGATTCCAACCCGAATTCAGATACGAGTTTGAGTCTAGATAGATCCGAAAATTCACTTCTCTCTCTCTCTCTCTCTCTCTCTTTCTATTTTTGTATTTTTTTTCTCCTTTCTATTTTTTTTTCTTCTCTCGATCAAACGGGATAACATGCAAATTGTCTCAAGCGAAGATCCAACCAATCTGAAGTATGATAGTGAGGTTTAACGGAAGGCGGTGGGAACGACATGGTGGAAATTGATGAGGATGGTGATGGTAGACAACGGAAGGGGTGATGGTGTAGCGTCGGCGTGACTAATGTGAATAGAACTCGAAACTCTAAAGGAACTAGACACTAAGACCAGTAACTCAACATGACGATGTAACCGATAATTCAACTATGCAAGCACTGAAAAGAAAATCGTAAAGGCTCAGACTAGCTTGGACGAAGAATGAACAGATCTAACTTTTTTGTGACTTTTTCTTGGACAATAGGTAATAAAATAAATCTAATCTAGGGATAACTGGAAATTCTCATCGAACAACCCAAAAACTGAAACCACTTGATAGAGGCAAGGGTTTCCCGATCTTTCATGAACTATCGATTTGGTGGAGTCCACTTTGACGATCCGACTATAAATGACCCGACTATAAACTTGCAGTTAGACGTGACATAAAATTCGATGAAGTATTTTTCTCTTGAATAACATAAATAAATTATTGCACAGTTTGTATTAGAAATCACCTCAAAATATGCATTTACAAAATATTTTTTATCGTATCTAAGGTAGTCATGTCCTCATCAATCTTTTCTCATTTATAAAACTATGCACATTTTTTTTCTAAATCCTTACCCTAATAGGTTTTTTACCCGCCTGGTTCTTGGGTTGGGTACCCATTTTCATGTTGAAGAAAATGCAATATCTAGAAATGACAAAAGACTAAAATAATTGTTTTGACGCAAACAATAAAATAATTAAAAGGGTTTCGCACATAGCGCCCATGACAGCTCGCCCATTTTTGTTTTTTGTACCGTCTCTACAGGCATTTTTTATTTTTATTTCCTATTTCTTTTTCTTTTTCAAGTTTAATTTTCTTTTTCATTTTTTCATAAATTTTAAAAATATTCACAATTTTCAATTATTTTTTTCATATTTTTCGAAATTTTAAAAATGATCTATTTTTTGAAAAGTTATTATTTCGGAAATTCTTTGTTTCTTCTGAAAAAATGTCTCGCCCCACGAGCCCTATTTTTGTGCGTAGGTCGCCAAATAGCGACCTAGCACGTAGCCCCCCGGGCGTATGTGCAATGTATGGGCTGGCCCAGTTTGGGGTTTTCCCACCAATTTTGGGTAGGTTCTAAAAACTTCCCCGATAAGTTTTTCTTCTTTTTTCTTCATTTTTTCTTCTGTTTTTTTTTCTTTTTCCCTTTTCTTTTCATTATGTTATTTTCTTGTTTCATTTGATTTTTTCATTGTCATTTTTATTTCCGTTTCCGTTTCCATTTTTATTTTATTATTTAATTTCATGTTCACCTTTATTTATTTATCTTCTTTATTTTTCTTTCCTTTTTTTTCCTTTATTTTATACTCCTTCCGTTTCTAAATATAAGATCTCTTAGAGATTTTAATATGGACTACATATGGAGTAAAACTAGTGAATGTGCATCCTAAAATACGTCTATATACATCCGTATGTAGTCTATATTGGAATCTCTAAAAGGTCTTATATTTAGAAATGGAGAGAGTATATTATTAATTCAATTTTAGCACTTTGCAAATGTCTTTCAAATACGTGATTTTTTTTGAAATCGTGACCGTTTTTGGTTATCATGTCAATTTTCTGATTAGCAAACATTTTCTTAAATCCATGAACATTTATTACGAATTCACAAACGTTTTCTGAAATTATGAAACTTTTTTACAAATTTGTGAACATTAGTTTTAAACCCGTGAAGATTACTTGAACCAAAGAAAATTTAATTATGGGATCAACTCAAATTAGCAAACATCTTCTTGAATCGATGAACATTTTTTAGATTCGTGAACATTTATTACGAATTCACGAACGTTTTCTTAAATCATGATTTTTTTTTACAAATTCCCGAACACTTGTTTGAAACTCGTGATCATTTCTTGAACCTATGAACATTTTTTAATTATGGGAACAATTTAAATTAGTATTTTATTGAATCCATGAACATTCTTCAGATTCGTGAACATTAATTATGAATTTACGAACGTTTTCTTAAGTCATGAGCATTTTTTTTTTACAAATTCAGGAACATTTTATTTGAAACTCAGGAACATTTCTTGAACCGACTAACATTTTTAAATTATGGGATTTTTTTGAAATTCACAAACATATTTTTGTTTTTAATCAAAAAATTTGTTGAAATGGATGAATATTGAATTCATGAACTATGTTTGAATCAGTGAACATTTTCTGAATTGAAGGATTTATTTGTGAACTTCGGGAAAATTTTGATTTTCACATACATTTTTTGAAGATTTTTTAAAATTCTTGATTATTTTTTGAATTCGCAAACATTTTTTGAAATTCAGAACATTTTTAATACACAAACATTTTTAGGTTTCTCAACCATTTGTGTGAAATCATGAACATTTTTTTGGATACGCGAACAATTTTCACAAATTTATGAACATTTTTTTAAATTAAAAACATTTTTTACATATTCATGAGCATTGTTTTTAAATTCTAAACATTGTATGGAAATCGTGAACTTTTTTTGAATTCACAAACATTTTTGAATCAACATTATTTTGTTTTGCCAACCGATGCCCCCCGTAACACCAAAGTCGCAAAACCTGGGGTCGCTGCCCCAACTCCCGGCAGCACGCCCGAACATAGCTCCACAGCCGTCCACACAAGCGCGTACATCGTCCGCCAGCATCGAACATGGGCCCACAGAAGCGCAACAACTGTCGGATTTGGGTGCTAGGACCCATATCTCCACCGCATCGGACCTCCACACCATGGCTTTCCTCGTGGTGCCGATGAGGTGTGCCACCACCAGAACTAGCTCGGGGCGGTTGCCCAGGCTTCCGTAGACTGCAGCACCACCACCACCGCGCACGCTGGGAACCGCCGCATGCCAAGCTTGGAAGCAGCACCGGCTGAGCCCGAACTGGCACCCGGTCACACCGTGGAGGAATACCCTCATGAGAGCCGCGCCCATGGCACGCACAACTCGTAGGGCCGTCGCGAGCTCGCCTCACCAGATCCACGCCGACCGGTGCAAGATAACACCGACACCGCTCCCTGTCGTCATTGTCGAGCTCTTGTGCCACCCCTCACTGTTGCTAGCTCGACGAAGCCCACACGCGACCACACCGACGCACTAACCAGGCAGCAGATCCGCCGTCGTCGCGCTCATCACGCGCGACCCACTTCGCCCATCCCAGATTCACGCACAAGCCACCCGTGTGGTCCACAGCCGCACGCGCACACAACTTCTTGCCACCCGAACCCGTCTCACCACCACGCCGCCCCTGCTCAGCAGAGCCAACCCGCACGGGACGCAAGCCTGCAGGGGGCAAAGAAGGCCCCGCGACCGCTGACGTCATGCGGACTTTGCCCGCTAGCGCCCTTCGGCGGCAGCGACGGGAGGAGGGGTGGAGGTAGGGTGATGGCGAGGGTTGGGTCCTGGGACTTGTGGCATGTCAATGCTAGTATCGATTATTCTCATTTTGAATCTTACACTCTTACCATTGTGATAAACTCGCACATGTGCACCTCGGATACGAAGGGAGCAATGCTACATCCATGGGCGAATTGTGACGTATCTGTATGAAATGATGATTTGACAGTACTTAATTGTATATTAGCGAGGGCGCGAGGCCCACCCTGAAATTCAGAGGGAGGGGGCACATTTAGTTTTTTGGAAGGAAGTTACGTAGGAATACGCAGGCGGGCCGGCAAAATCTGGGGCCCTGTGCGAAGCTAAAAATGGAGCCCTATCTCACTAACAAAAATAAGCTAACGAGCAATTATACAAACCAGACTAATGTTTCTTTTGATGATTCAAATATGTATTATTAAAACACAAGATAAAAAAGACGAATAAAATAAATTTGAAGTTATAAAGTAGCATATATCAATTGGAGATCATGCATCAATGTTTGGATATTAGACAAACCGTCTAACTCACCTAATTTTGGGTCCTGTCCGGTTGAACTGCTACGCTGTAATCTTTAACCGAGGAGGTAAAAACCGATCTCTAACGAAGTAACGATCCCTGTCAAAAGTTAACTAGGAAATTCGGAATTAGGAATAGGAACCGAAGTTAATCGGAAAGGAGGACTCACTAAGCACCTGGAGGCTAGAGTCGGTCACGACTCGATCCGACGAGGCGACGACTCTGAAATTTGGGAGAGGAAGCTATGAAGGCAACAGTGGCAGCGACCTGAATCCGATCGATCTGATGAGGCGAAGTCGACGAGACGATCTTGTTTCCTATAGCGAAGTTGATGCGACTATTGTTGCGGTCTTCAGATCCAGAGACGAGACGATCCCGATGGACTTTTGTAACGATCCCCCCTTTTTTAGACCGATCATCGATCGAGTCGTTTTCTTTTCTTTTTTGAGAAATATCGATCGTGCACCAACGCTCCTGCGCTCGATGGCCTCAACTCAGGTCCAGATCCAGCGTGTAAGATTTTTTTTCTAGAAATACTACAACGTCTATATACAAAATTTGGGACCCAAAACTGTGGGCCTTGTGCAGGTCGCACGTTTTGTACCACTACCGGCCCGGGCCTGGGAATACGTAAAAGCTTACGTAGATCTAGGATTTTTGGATACGAAGGTCACGAGACTTTTCTCTTCTAAGAGCATCTCCAATAGCCTTCCTATAATGGATTGCTAAAAACTGGTTATACCAGGAGGAGAGAGAAGGTATAGCAATTCACAACAAAATTTGCTTTTGCAGCATTCCTATAACTGGGTTGCTAAATTTGCCAACACACACATTGACATGTGGGGACAAGACACATAGCACACATGCACAACAAACCGGACCCACATGTCAATGGCACACCGGAGGCTTTGTAAAATTATAGCAAGTGGCCTCTCCACTTTGCAAATATGCAAAGTGTGGGTGAAAATATAGCAAGCTTTGTAAAATTTTTGGGTGGGGGACCACTTATACAAAGGCTGCTGAAGGAGGTTTTTTGGCCAAAGTTTGTATAATAACAATTGGGTGCAAATATACAAAGGCTGTTGGAGATGCTCTAAAAAGAAGACCTCAGCAGCAGCAAGTGACTCGGGTACTTGAGTGGTTGGCCTTGTCGTTGTACTACTTGATTCTCTAGGTTCTTTAATGCCACGTGCCCGGTCCAGACCGACGTCGCACCGCCACCAACCAATGACACTGACCGGAGCTCTGCGTTCCTTGGCTTGTCGGAGCATCTGCTGCATGGTAAAATCATGTCCCGGTAGAACTTGGGCGCGCGACCGACCGACTAGTCGATCGATCAAAGGCACTGGGCTCGACCTGGCAATTTAACAGCTAAGCCGGGCCGACGCACCGTCCAACGGCCGTGGGCTCGACATCGACGCTGCTGACACCGCCAGCGCCGGGCCAGCAGCCACGACCACGAGGCTCGCGTGCTCTCTCTCTCTCTTTGTCTCGCGTACACAAAAACTACTACTATTAAGCAATCAAGTAACTTCTTCTTAAAAAAAAAGTAATCAAGTGACCACCTGAAAAAGCGTTCCCCACTTTATATTATATATATACTCCTTCCGTCGTAAAATAATTATCTCAACTTTATACTAGCTCTAGTATAAAATTGTACTGTACTAAGCTTATAAGATACTTATTTTGGGACGATGGGAGTATAAAGCAACTTCCACCAATCACAACGAAATTGTTGAGGCGAACAACACATCAAGGCCAAACGAAAAATAAATAAATAAATGCCAACAACGACAGCTCGACAAAGAATTGATAATCCGCCACCGCTGCGCCCTCCGAATTCTTGCCACCACACTCCAGGGCTCTGACCCGCCGCGTACCAAGCAACACCTCCAAAAAGGAATGCGACGTCGACGACGCTGCTGTCCGGACATGTCCTAGGGTTTTCCCCGACACGCGGAGGGGAGTGGGGGATGGGTGACACCGACACCCTTCAGGAAGGAATGGCGGCACCCGTAGGGGAGTGGGGGATGGGTGACACCGACACCCTTCAGGAAGGAATGGCGGCACCCGTAGGCGACACCGCGTCGGAGCCGGATGAACCGGCAGGGATTTCTCCCGCAACCCAAACACCACTACCTACCGAAACCGGAGCCAACCGGCCAGCTTGTGATGAGGACATCCCTACTAATGTTACACCCACATCCCGACCAGCTACACATATTGGACCAGTTACGAGAGCGCGCGCATGCCAACTAAATTATCAGGTACTTTCGTTTCTTAGAAATCTTTCTAATGTTCATGAACATATGATGCTGCCTAAATTAGGTACTTTTGTTTTACTTATGAATGAAGGACCTAGCATGGACAAGAAGGATGGCCATTGGAGCGGGATCAAGCATGGAGAAGAAGATGCGTGCGCGGGAAGGAACAATGGACTTTCCAGTGGTGATGTTCGCACTTTGAAGCCACCATAATGAGGTCATGAAGGCCTAGACGAAATATACAAGATGCCACTTTATAAATTTCGTCCATAGGCTATTATAGGTGCTGCGCCACCTTATTTTTGGGCCAGGCCCATGTAATTTCGAAATACCTTATCATAGGCTGTTTTTAGAGTCCGTATGTGTGGGGAAACTAAGTTAGGGTTGGTTTCGGACCCCTCCTCCAAGGGGCCACAAAATTCCCCTCTATTCCCCCATATATACAACCCTTAGGGCGCCGTTTAGACTTGGGTTTTGTTTAGATTACAAGTTCGCCATAGCTGCAACTTCGCGTCCTTCATTTGTGTTCCACGACCAGACCAAGACGTCACAGAACCCCACTTTCATCAATAAAGCTTTCCTCTTATATTCGCAATATCCAGATTGCAATTTCAATTTCTTGTTTGTTCTTCGTTTGCGTGTAGGAAATAGACCTTCGTGGTTAGGTTGATCGTGCTCCGACGTGGTCAATAACCTCTTGGAGTTGGTTTAGCGATTGCTAAGGCGTGACGTCTTCGCACGTTCGTAGTCAGATCGTCAAAGTCTACTCCACCAAAAATGATAGCCACCATCTCATCGAAAGACAGGCACAACTTCGCCTCTATCAGCTTGCCACATGCCAGCATACACCACCACGATCTTGAGGTCATCCATGCCGCTTAACTGAGATCGCCAACATGAGGCCAAGAGGACGAAGGGAGGGAGCGCCAGGAATCGGGAGCGGCAACACCGAAGCCGCGCGGGAGGGAACCACCTCCACCGCAGTCGTGCGGGAGGCCTGTGCCTCCAGCACCGTCGCGATCGCACTCTGGACACGGTAGCCGGAGCATACTAGGCCACCCGAGCCCCGCTAGGCCCAAAACGGGCCCGCAAAGCCCCGGCCGACACGTTGCAGCAGGCCGGCTCCAGCGCTGCCGCCACCCACCATCCCAGCGTCGCTCCTCCGCTTCCTGGGAGCCATGCCGCCGACCCGCCCAGACCCAGATGGAGCCCAAGAGGCCTAGATCTGGGCCGAGCGGGCGCCGCCAGATCACGCCGCCGCTCCACCCTCGCCGCTAACAGCAGCGCTGCCGCCCAACAGTCCACCTGCCGTCGGGACAGGTCCCCCCCCGCCGGCCGGACCGCCACCGCCTAGGTGCACCCCACGGCGCACGCCTCCTCGCGTCAGTGCGACACCACTGGGGGAAAGGCTAGTGGCTGCCAGCGCCGCCCAGGCCAGGCCCAAAGCCAGACGCCAGCGACGGTCGCAGAAAGGGAGGGAAGGAAGAGGTGTCACACCCTGTGTTTTGTATCACATAACTATGATTAATAAAGCTAAAAAATGTGGACCAACAAAAACTTTTGTGTGGATGTGATACTTAATTGAATGCTATTTGCTTGATTGTTTGAGCGTGCTCCTAATTCACAAATCTCTCCTACTCCCATAACTCATCTCCTTAATCTAAAACCTTACCCAATGATCATTCCATGTGTATAGGTCATAAAATTATTTTTATACAAAAATATTTTGGCCAAAAAGCATTTATTAAATTTAGGTTTTCAAAAACCCCTGAGTAAAGGCTTGAACTACAAGTCCTTAAATTAGGGTATTTAAAAAATTTCAAAAATTATATTTGGAACCTACTAGCTATAAGACTTCCCAAAACCATAACAACATTTAAAAGTTATTTTTATATTTATTTAAACGCTTTTTCTTTAGGCCGGAAATGGTCTTTTATAGAGAAATTTATTTTAATGTTTCAAAAATATTTGAGAAAATTTAGGGAAACTCCGGGGACACATATCTTCCATATATATGAGTTTCAACACATGGTCATGTTCAAAATATCGGACAAAACCCTCCAAAACCCTTTCTCGATATTTCAAGTATTTGAAATATTTCTATAAGAAATATTGTCAAATAAATCCAGAAAAATTCCAGCAAGTCTAGTATGTCTCAAGTAATGATCTTGCCAAGTTCCCTCTCAATCCAAATAATTTTGGTTCATCAAAGTACCCTAAAATCCTCTCTGTCCATTTTTAAGTTTGGGAAACTTTACATTATCAAGTATCACCAAATGTGCTCAAAATTGGTGGACATATTCAAAATCCCTAATCTTTCATCTACATCAAGTGGTGCAGCAACGAGAACAATGCAACTTGATCAAATATATTCAAAACCGTTTTTGTTGATTTCTAGGATTTGGAAAAGTTGCATTAGCAAGTTTCTCCTAATGAGCTGTAATTTTTACACAAGTCCATTTGACCCTACTCTTCACTCGTGTTAAATCTCATGGTAAGTAGATCAACTTACCTAGCTCAAAACAGTGACAAACACCTTCTGGTGAAATCTAAAAATGACTGTTTTCACCACTTACCTTGTTCCCTTGAGCTAGGAATTTTACCACAATCTCTCCTAACCATCTTCTACCTCCAGTAACTCACCCAGGCCAAGGCTCAATCATTGAGTGGAGTAAAAACCACATATCCCTCTCTGGACAGTAATGGCAACACTAATTTTACTCTCTCTCTCTCTCTTTCCTAGCAACCTCCCAGAGCATCCAAGGACTCCCCTATCTTGTTTTATACCCCCTAGACCTACTGGACACAAGTGGCAATGGCCATGGCACATAAGACATGCCATGGAATGCCAAAATTGTGCTCTGGAGCGCACTACAGTGCACCCGAGTACTGTAGCGGCGCCCATCCTGAGCCCCCGACAGCCTCGGGTAGCCCCCGCAGGCCTGCCGGTGCTCCTCAGCATGCGCAAGACACTGGGCTGTCGCCCCCCTCCTCTCACCGCCTCCTGCTACCTCCCTCACACGTGCGCCGGGCTGCCTGAGAGCTCCAATGAGCAAGCTCACACGTGTGAGCCCTGTCGGCCCCAACTCCTCCTTTCTCTCCTTCCCCGCGTCATGGACGACTCGCACGAACGCCGCAGAGCAAGTCTGGCCCCTTCCAACAGCCACAGGGCCCATCCCCGCGGGCACTCATGAGCTCCGCTCACGATGCACTATGGCCCCGCCATATAAGGCCTCCCCGCGCTCCTCTATCTATTTCCCTCACTCCCTCTCACCCTCAATCGTCCCCCTGTGCCACCAGAGCATCCCTGGAAGGCCCAGAGCTCGAGCTCCGCCGCCTCGGGTCGTTGTCAATCTCGCGGTTTTTTCTTCTCCGGATTCCCCACAGTGCGCTGATCCTTATCCCCTCTCCCCCGTGTCTGTTGCAGCTCAGAGTGAATGACTCGACCTCCTCTCGAAGCTCCTCCACCGCTGTTCCTCGTCGCCGGCGATCCTCTGCACTCTGATGTCTAGCTCCACCTCCGTCCGAACGATGACAGCCTGCTGAGCACGCCGGTGCCACCCACTCCTCTTGCCGCGCCCTGCAGACCCGCCGGTGAGCGTCGCCGTCCTCTGATCGGAGGTTGACAACGACCCCGTGGGGCCCATTCGTTAGCCTTCCGCACCTCTCTCTCTCTCTCTCTGGCGACGGGGGCCCACACGTCAGGTTCGAACCCGGCGAGCACGCGCGCCCCGGCTTGCCCGAGCCTGTTTTGCCTCTGGGCCGGCTCGGCCAGCCGTTTCGGCCCACTGGCACAGTGCCCTTTTAGTTTTTCTATTTTCTGAATCTTTGCAAAATTCCACAGGTCCAAATATTTATCCAAAAGCAGCGATTCCAACTCCTAAAATCTTGTAATATTCCTGCCTATTTAATGGTGCAACTCCCACTCAATTTGGACAAACTTTACTACACTGTTCAGATTTAAATCCATATTAGGGCATTTAAACCCACTTGTTTAAATCCATGTCTCTGTTTTTATAACTCCAACTCCAAAACTAAGAAATATTGTATTTTTAGTTTTCACCCTAGTATTCAATAAAATGTGTTGACATTTTTCTCAGTGCTTTTATTTTTTTGTTTTTACTATTGTCTTATTTTGGCCCGTTACTTTGCGATGCTAGATCCCGTTTTCGACGAAGGAGTTGAAGGAGAAGTGTTTGAAGACCCTGAAGACCAAGCCAACCAAGGCAAGCAGCCCCTTGATCATGTTAATGAAACCATTTTCCTTCACGTCATAATAGCACCTTCTTGTTGCATCAAAGGCATGATAATTCGTGATGGACAATTTTTCACCCTCGTGGAAATGAAGTGTTGAACTTGTTTAGTGTGATGATTTGACACGAGGGCCAGGTACCAACGAGTGGACTCTATGTTAGTGTCGTCTGAGGAAAGGCATTGTTCGGGTGCTTACCTCGGATACTTAATGCATCGCGAGTCATGGATGACACAGAAGTTCCCCGAGTCTTGTGGGTAAAGTGTGCAACCTCTGCAGAGTGTCAAACTATTTGACTAGCCGTGTCCATGGTCAAGGACAGTTGGGTGGTCCTGCTTAAACTACGTCCGATGTTTTACAAACAAATGTGTATGAGAAGTAAACTTGTGGTCTATGACTGATGGACCTTCGAGATGGTTAAAGTAGAGTTGAGATCTCTGTTTATATTGATATCTGTAACCTGTTGATATTGATATATGTAACCTGTTGATGCATGATTACTAAAATGTTAGGACATGTCATTACACTCAAAAACTAGCTTTCCGCAAAAACTACCAACTTAGTGATGAACCGTGCATGCCATTCTTTTATCAATCCTGGGTTGCTTGCGAATACATTCAAAGTACTCATTGGCTTGTCCCTGGCTATTTACTTGGCCAGACATGGAAGAACATGAATATGAAGAAGAGTTCTTTGGTGACGAACATGCGAACTAGGACGCTTCCCCAGCCAGAATGCCTGTAGGGTTAAGGCAGATGTCATGGTTCCAATTTATCATTGAAGATTTCCGCTGCGTGTGTTTCATTTGATGTTTGGCCTTCATGGCTCTATCTATGTAAGACTTTACCATAATGGTCCTATTTGTGTAAGACATTATGTAATGGATGTAAGACTCTTGATATTCAGTTCGTTGTGTTTAGTGAGCATTGATCTTGCGATCCCTGTGCACACACAATCGAAGGCTTTGACTTATGAGTCGGGGTCCCCACAGAGGTGGTATCAGAGCCATCCTGGCTGTAGGAAGCCTTAGTTAGCATGGGCGTCAGTTAGGACAAAACCATATTTCCAGACCCTTTAAAAATTACTTACGAAAATCTTCTATACTTCTTTCCCCTTCTAATTTAGCAAACTATAAATTTTCGTGCTGACCTTGTCCTCTCTTTTCATATTAACCCTTCCCTAACCATCTTGTAGATGGTCGTTGCCCCCTTGAGACTCCTCATGACCGGTTTCCCATCACTCCTAAGGGAAATCCTCCAACACTGTCATTATCCTCCAATACCCATGTATACCCTGCATGAACTAGAAAATGTCGAGTTCGAAAAAGAGTTCTACACTAAGGTGTTTGTGCGTGCCAAGATCTCACCCCAGGGATGGTTCTTCATTCGACCATCCATGCCAACAGGAGACATGGCTATTCAACAAGTGGCCTATGAAGTGCTCCTCCGTCTTTCAGACCTTCTTCCAGAAATGAAGGAAGAACAAGCTACCCACTACCTACCTAGCAAGAACGGATTTTGAGCTCTGACTTAAGAGATGATTCCCCCAGAAGACGAGGAGCCAACCCTCAAGTACTGATCATTTTCACCAACACATGAGATTACCTTCTACGTCACCTTACCGAAGAATTCCTCAAGGCTCGCCAAGATCTCCCTTCACTTCTGCACCTTCACTGCCTCGAGGAGAAGAAGGTGGTCGAGCAAGAACAACAAATTGCCGCATTAAGGGTCTAGATCTGAAAGTGTGTTATATCGACTAGAGGGGGGGGGGGTGAATAGGTGATTTTTACAAATTCGTCACTGAGGAATTACTAGTTGAGGAATTTGCTAAGTGACGAAATACTAGCAGCGGAATAAGTACTCAAGTGCATGCATAACATGGCAGTAGCATAGTCATCATGATGAATTGAAACATACACAGAGCACAAGTAGCATGAACACAAGATAAGTATGCGATAGACAAAGTGACTGAAGAATTTGAGATGAGGAAATTGAGAAAGTCTTTAGTCAAAGTCTTCAAACAGTAACGATCAATTTCATCATCAAGTTAACGAGGAAATGAAAGGGTTGAGGAATAGAACTAGGAGCTCGGTGAAGACAGTGATTTGATGACCCAGTTCCAACTCCTCTGACAGTCATACGTTTGGTTTGGAGCGGCTTGGTATTTAAACCAAAGGACACACAGTCCCAGGACACACAGTCCTTACCGTATTCTCCTTGAGCTAAGGTCACACAGACCTCGCCCAACACTCGTGGTAAGTCTTCAGGGCAGACTTCCAAACCCTCACAAACCCGGTCACCCGGCGATCCACAATTTCCTCTTGGATGCTTTAGACCATGACGCCTAACCGTCTGGAAGATGCACAATCTTCAAAGGTAAAAAGCGCCGGTTCCACACAGGAACAATCTCTTCAGTGATGCTCAATCACTTTGGGTTTTGGTGTTTTTTTTGGGTTTTTCCTCACTGATGATTTTCTCTCAAAGTCCTCAGAGGATGGGTTGCTCTCAAATGACACTTGTCAATCTCTCTCAGAGCAGCCAACCAGCTAGTGGTTGTGGGGGCGGCTATTTATAGCCAGGGTGCAACCCGACATGATATGACATAAATGCCCCTAATGATATGACCGTTATGTGGATAAGATCTCTGGACAGCTAGCGCAAGGCACACCAATGGTCGGAGATTTGAACTCTGAAATTCCTCAGGGCTATCATATTCCTCATGGTAGGCAATTCGCACTGGAGAAATCCTAACTCCTCAGTCAGAACAAATTCCTCAGAGACCAGGAGGATTTCATCTCTGTCACTGAAGAAATTGACTGAACTGCAAGAGATTTCCAAAGGCTTTACTCGAACGTTTTGGGTATGTGTAGGCTTTGAGATGAGCACCACTTGGAAATTTTTCCTTAGTATTACCTCGACCCCCTTTAACAGTACGGTGTTTCCTATGACACAAAGAAAGGAAATGAAACTACGAAAAGAAAAGTCTTCACGCTTCATAGTCCTCGTATCAATATCTTCAAGGTCACACCAAATTCTTCATTTTTAAAGTCTTCAGGGAAATATCAAAGTCTTCAGGGAAATACAAACGTCTTCAGCTGAATACATTCATTTTTAGGGGTCGACATTCTTCGAAAATAGCAAACTCCTCATCGACTTATAGAACCTTTTTACACTCACAAACACATTAGTCCCTTAACCTATAAGTCTTCAATACACCAAAATAACTAAGGGGCACTAGATGCACTTACAATCTCCCCCTTTTTGGTGATTGATGACAAATAGGTTAAGTTTTCAACGGAGATAAACATATGAAGTGTAAGTGCAGAGTTTGAGGAATTTGACTGCAAGATATAGAGGAACTCCCCCTGAAGATGTGCATATTTGAGGAATTTGCTTTGGACTGCAAATGCAGATGGCAGGATAAAATCTTGGAGACCTCCCCCTATATCTTGTAATCCATACACGCATTTAATATATGATATGAAGAATTTGAAATGCATGATGGAAAATGGTGTCTGACAAAATTCAGCATGCATGCATTTACGTACTTGAGGAAATAAGCATGCAAAAAGCAGTTCAAAAGTATCAGACCACCATTGGACTTAAGTTTACAACTCATCAAACAAACACACCAGAAGAGCAAGAGTTGTAACTTAAACAAAAAACAACCCATATAGAGATCCGCTTGAAGACTAACTCAAATTTCTCCCCCTTTGTCATCAAGTGCCCAAAAGGGACAAAATTGAGGACTAATGCCCCTGAAGAATTTCATCTTGAGGTTGGTGGAGGAGCGCCAGCGTTGTTGTCGAGGTTGTTTGTCGATGCAGGACCCGTAGCAGTGTCGTCAAGATCCTTAGCTTCATCCGTCTCGCGCGATGAAGAACATGAATTTATGACAAGCAGAGGAACTTTAACCTTCTTGAATTTCTTCTGAGGAGGGTGAGACCAGTCAAAGTTCTACTGAAAATCCATCTCCTTCAGTTCTTCAGGTGTCTTGAGGTGAGAGAGGATGGCCCAAGTGCGATCGAAGATTTCATGCACATAGTAGTGATTTTCCTCCCTGAATTCTGCGTCACAGTCATGTTTTGGACAATGGAACCAAACTGACGCTTGACCCACTTATCGTTGCGATGGGATCGCCTGATGAAGACTTAGCAGAAGCTCACGATCAGTCATCACACGAGGGGCAGAACCTTGAGGATTTTGGGCTGTGGCCTTGGCTGCAGAATCTTGCATGGCAGAATCATCATTGGTGGAGTAAGATGCAGCTTTGCAGAATTGGCCATCCAATGGACGAGAGCCTTCTTCAACAACAGTTTTGCCTTTTCCTTCCACTGAGAAAAATGTCCTTTTGAGGACTTCAATCAGAGGCAGAAAACTGAAGTGATTATGAAAGTCAGCATTGTAAGGAATTGAAGACCTTGATATGATGAATTTCATGATCCAGGGAGCATAAGGCTTCAATTCAAATGGTGATAGAGCAATATTGGCCAAAGTCCTCATGAAGAAATCGTGAGAATTGATGGGAATCCCATGCATGATATTGAACAGTAGATTCTTCATGATGCAAACAACCTCTTCTTCTTCAGAGTTGTGGCCTTTGGTAGGACTGAGGGGTTTGGTCAATATGTGGTATACAGTCCTAGGCACATATAGCAAGTTCTTCACGAGGAAGGTGGTTCTTGGAGGTTGGCCTGGTTCCAAAGGCTTCATCAGCACTTGCATCATGTGATTTGGAAGTTCAGGTTCATCATAGATGCATCGTGCTCCTTTTGAGGGAATTTCAATTGGGACAACACGCAACAATTCAGTTGCAGGAGCAGTGTAGTGTGTGTCCTCAGTCATACAATCGAGGATCCATGAGTTGACATCAGAGGCTTCACCAGATATGTGCAAGGTTGCATAGAATTAAAGAATTAGCTCTTCATTCCAATCACAGATGTCAACACACAAGGGTAGGAGCCCTGCTTCATGAAGAACATTGAGCATTGGGGTGAAACATGGAATAGACTCCATATCAACATGAGGAATTTGCTGATGCTGGAAGACTTTGTTCTTGTCAAATAGTACAACAGCATAGAAATTCATCTTTGTAGCAGTCCAGAACCTCTTGCGCTTGAGCTTTGAAGAATCATAAGGATTTGCTCCAGTGAAGAAATGATATTCATCGAAGAAATTCTCCTTGTTGAATTTGGGCCTCTTTGTGCCTTTAAGGGGTAGCAGAGGCTTAGGCTGAAGATTTGGCTTGTATCGACCAACAATCTCCCTTTGCACAATTGCAGTTTCATCAGGCTGAGGAATTTGTGTGACAGGTTCCTCAGGTGCAGTTTGGGCGGCATTTTCTTCAGCTGATGCAACTGGAATTTCTTCAGTGATGGACTGGAGATAGGTATGATGTCCTTTAGACCCTGTTTGGATTTCTTCAGTTTGAGCAGGCGACTGAGGAATTTGAGCAAGAGGGGTGGCCATTGGCGAATTTTGATGAGCTGCTTCCCAATATTCTCCATTGATGACTGGAGTTGTAGATCCAATGTCCACTTCCTCTTCTATTTCTTCAACGCCGACCTCTTCAGCAGTGAGCTGAGGCTGAGGCGATGAGACCAGAGGGGTTGAAGCATTTGCTTCCACCTCTATTTCTTCATCAATTTGCTCTGAGGAAGCAGCAGAGTGATTATCTTCATCTTCTTCATTTGAAATTTCATAGTCTTCACCAAATGGAACAATTACATAGGCAGGTACGACAGAGATAGGAGTAGCATCAATAGGTTCTATTGAAGAACTTGGCAAAGTCCTCAATTTCTTGGCAGCTGAGGAATCTCCAGATGATGATTCTTTCCTTTTCAGTGTGGCTTCCTTCTCCGCAGCCTTTGTTTTCTTCACTTCTGATGCAGAAGGAAGTGACACTTTCTTCGCCCTTGAAGAATTTGTTGGGGGAGCTTGGGGTGAAGGTGGAGCAGATTCTTCAAGAATGACTGATGCAGTCGCCCTGACAGTCTCAATTTCTTCATGCGCAGCATTGGATGTTACCCTGGCATATTCTTCAGCTGCTTGAATTTCTTCAGCTGCGCTTGCAGTTTCTTCAGAGGCTGGGCAGATGTTCCAGCCTGAGAAATTTGTGGTTGCGATCGTGTTGCAACCCTTGTGTTGTGATCCTTGATGACTTTGTCAGCCACATTGACGAATCTCACCTTGGCTCCTTGCCAATCGGCATAATAGCGATCATATTCTTCACTGAAGTTTTTGATTTCAGATTGAAAAGTGATGAGCTGCGTAGGTGTGAGATTCATGATGTTGTTCCTCAGGAACCTTTCCTTCTTGTACTGATCTTTCTTGGCCTTTCTAGCCTTTTCATATTTCCATTTTTCTTCAGTAATGAAAGCAGTCAGCACATGACTTGGACCAGGGGGCAACTTCAAATCATCAATTGGAGTGTGAGGAACGTTGTGCCATATGTCAATGAAATCGAGCACAGTCTTTGGATCCAGCATAAGAGGAATTTGAGTGCCCTTTGCCCGAGCCACTCTCTCTTGTTTGTTTCTGATGATAGCAGCAAGTTCATCATCATTTGCTTCATCTTTCAGATTCCGAGGGAATATGGAAGACCACTTGCTTCTTGTGAGGACTTGGCCTCCTGCCTCTTCCAGCTGTTGCCTTCACTTTCAGCAGTGTTGGACTATTTGATGAACGTGCTTGGGCTGAGGAAGTTGCAGATGCTCCAGAGGCAATTGAGAATCCTGTAGTGCGCTAACACGTGGAAAGATGCACATGTGTTGAGGATTTTGCAGCAGCAGCCGAGGATTGTGCAGCAACAGTGGGAGTTGGAGCAGTCCTTGAAGAAACAACTTGAGGATTTTGCTGTGAGGATATTGGTATTGAAGAACTTGGCCGTGAGGGCGTTGAAGCAGCAGGCTTTGTCTTCACAGCAGACTTCTTTGCCATGGCCTTCTTTGGGGCAGATCCACTAGCAGAGGCCTCAATAGAGGCAGCAGCAGCTGTATCGCGGTTGAATTTCCTCACTGCTTCTGCAGCGATTTTCTTCAGCTTCGCTTGGCGTTTATCCCATTCCTTGGGAAATTCTTCACCCATTTTGATTCTTGTGGGATCAGCTTCTTGGCCAACAGCCAAAGGAGGTCTTGAGTAGGGAGGATTAACAGCGAATTTCTTCATGTACTTGGGTGTTACATAGTGATATTCCTTCCATTCCCTTGCTCGTCTCCTCTCAATTCTCTGTATGCGAATTTTGCGCTTCTCCTTGGTTTCCTTCTGATAACCCACAAGTATAGGGGATCGCAACAGTTTTTGAGGGTAGAGTATTCAACCCAAATTTATTGATTCGACACAAGGGGAGCCAAAGAATATTCTCGAGTATTAGCAGCTGAGTTGTCAATTCAACCACACCTGAAAGACTTAATATCTGCAGCAAAGTATTCAGTAGCAAAGTAGTATGGAAGTAACGGTAACGATGGCAAAGTGACAGTAGCAGTTTTGTAGTGATTGTAACAGTAGCAACGGAAAAGTAACTTAGCAAAGATCAATATGTGAAAAGCTCGTAGGCAATGGATCAATGATGGATAATTATGTCGGATGGCATTCATCATGCAACGGTTATAACATAGGGTGACACAGAACTAGCTCCAATTCATCAATGTAATGTAGGCATGTATTCCATATATAGTCATACGTGCTTATGGAAAAGAACTTGCATGACATCTTTTGTCCTACCCTCCCATGGCAGCGGGGTCCTAATGGAAACTAAGGGATATTAAGGCCTCCTTTTAATAGAGAACCGGACCAAAGCATTAGCACTTAGTGAATACATGAACTCCTCAAACTACGGTATTCACCGGAAAGAATCCCAGTTATTGTCACCCTGGAGGATGCGGATCATAACTCGTAATAGGTGTCTACAACTTGCAAGATAGGATCAAGAACACATATATATTCATGAAAACATAATAGGTTCAGATCTGAAATCATGGCACTCGGGCCCTAGTGACAAGCATTAAGCATAGCAAAGTCATAGCAACATCAATCTCAGAACATAGTGGATACTAGGGATCAAACCCTAACAAAACTAACTCGATTACATGGTAAATCTCATCCAACCCATCACCGTCTAGCAAGGCTACGATGGAATTACTCACGAACGGCGGGGAGCATCATGAAATTGGTGATGAAGGATGGTTGGTGATGACGACGGCGTCGATTTCCCCTCTCCGGAGCCCAAATCAGACTCCATATCTGCCCTCCCGAGGAAGAACAGGAGGTGGCGGCGGCTCCGTATCATAAAACGCGATGAACTCTTCTCCTCGATTTTTTTTCTCCCCGAATAGGAATATATAGAAGTGGAAACGAGGTCGGAGGAGCAACAGGGGGCCCACAAGCCACAGGGGCGCGCCCTAGGGGGGTGGGCGCGCCCCCCTGGCTTGTGGCCAGGTGGTGGGCTCCTTGCAGTTGATTCTTTCGCCAATATTTTTTATTAATTCCAAAAATATTCTCCGTAAATTTTCAGGTCAATCCGAGAACTTTTATTTCTGCACAAAAATAACACCAAGGCAATTCTGCTGAAAACAGCGTCAGTCCGGGTTAGTTTCATTCAAATCATGGAAATTAGAGTCCAAAACAAGGGCAAAAGAGTTTGGAAAAGTAGATACAATGGAGACGTATCAACTCCCCCAAGCTTAACCCATTGCTTGTCCTCAAGCAATTCAGTTGATAAACTGAAGGTGATAAAGAAAAACTTTTACAAACTCTGTTTGATCTTGTTGTTGTAAATATGTCTAACTGATATTCAAGCTTCAGCAAAGATTATAGACTAACCACATTCACAATAACATTTAGGTCTCACATTTACTCATATCGATGACATAATCAACTAGCGAGCCATAATAATGAATCTCAGATGTCAACAATTTTATCAAAACAATCATGATACAATATGACATGATGGTATCTCGCTATCCCTTTCTGAGACCGCAAAACATAAATGCAGAGCACCTCTAAAGAACAAGGACTGACTAAACATTGTAATTCATGGTAAAAGAGATCCAGTCATACTCATACTCAATATCAATTAATAGCAAAGCATACAAATGACGGTGGTGCTCTCTAACTGGTGCCTTTTTATAAGAGGATGATGACTCAACAGTAAGGTAAAATATATAGGCCCTTCGCAGAGGGAAGCATTGATTTTACAGAGGTGCCAGAGCTCGAGCTTTTAAAACAGAGATGAATAATGTTTTTGAGCGGTATGCTTTCATTGCCAACATAACAACTAAGAGATCTCGATATCTTCCATGCTAGATACATTATAGGCGGTTCCCAAACAGAATAGTAAAGTTTTTACCCCCCCTCCACCAAATCAATCACACTCCACGGCGGGCCGAATTCACGGGTACCGTCCATACAAACACAATCTTGGGGGAGTTTTGTTTTATTATATTTTGATTTGAATTTTGAGCATGGAATTGGGCATTCCGATTACCAGCCACTTTCTCGTGAATGACAGTGAATCAACACATATCGTGAGAATAACCCACCTAGCATGGAAGATACTGACCGCCCCCAGTCGCTACATGAGCGATTTGGGCATACAAAACAGAATATTATTTGAAGGTTTGGAGTTTGGCACATGCAAATTTACTTGGAACGGCAGGTAAATACCGCATATAGGTAGGTATGGTGGACTCATATGGAACAACTTTGGGTTTATGGAGATGGATGCACAAGCAGTATTCCCGCTTAGTACAAGTGAAGGCTAGAAAGAGACTGGGAAGCGACCAACTAGAGAGCGACAACAGTCATCAACATGCTTTGAGATTAACCAACATTGAATACAAGCATGAGTAGGATATAAATCACCATGAACATAAATATCGTGGAGGCTATGTTGATTTTGTTTCAACTACATGCGTGAACATGTGCCAAGTCAAGCCACTTGAATCATTCAGAGGAGGATACCATCCTATCATACCACATCACAACCATTTTAAAATGCATGTTGGCACTCAAGACAAACTATTATGCACTCCTAGCTAATTAAGCATGGCATGAGTAACTATGATCTCTAATTGTCATTGCAAACATGTTTCATCTATAATTGGCTGAATTCAGAACGATGAGCTAATCATATTTACAAAAACAAAATAGGTCGAGTTCATACCAGCTTTTCTCCATCTCAGTCACTTCATCACATATCGTCATTATTGCCTTTCACTTGCACGACCGAACGGTGTGAATAATAATAAGAGTGCACGTGCATTGGACTAAGCTGGAATCTGCAAATGATAACTCAAAGGAGAAGACAAGGTAATATGGGCTCTTTGATAGATAAACAATAGTGCATATGAGAGCCACTCAACATTTTCATTGCGGCCTTCTCCTTACGACCCAAAGGAAAGAAATTTCAAAGCAAGAACGAGAAAAACTATTTACACGGGAAAGCTCCCAACAAGCGAAAGAAGAACGAGAAATCTTTTTGGGTTTTCTTTTAATACTACAACTAGACAAACTAAAAGGTAAAGTTACACTAATTTTTTTTGGCTTTTCTTAAGGTTTATAAAGCACACGAGAAGAAAGCGAGAAAAAGAGGAAATAAAATACCATGGATGATACAATGAAAAAGTATGAACACCGACAACTGAAATGAGTGTGTGAACATGAATGTAATGTCGGTGAGAAATACGTACTCCCCCAAGCTTAGGCTTTTGGCCTAAGTTGGTCTAGGGCCATGGCTGGCCCGGATAATATCCAAAATCATAGTTGGGGTGGTACTGGGCTGCGGCGGCTACTACCTGAACAGCTGCAACATGGAGGCGAGCGGCTTCCGCCTCTCTCTCATACTCATTTGCCTCCTCTCTGGTTATAAAGTGTCTTCGTTTTTCCTGAAAGTTAAAGAAGGCAGGAGCAGGAAGGGTAATATGGACAGCACGCTGTCTGTCAAAAATTAGTCGGTACAGGAGGGACTGTTCGTCCCTCTCAAGAAACTGGTAGCGCACCAAAGCCTCATAATCACTATTGTTTATCGCACTCTTAAGAATACTAAGATCAGGTACGCAAAGGTGGCTATGATCATGTTTACCGTTAATACATCTACCTATGAAGAGAGCAAAATAATGTATAGCAGGAAAGTGAATGCTCCCCAAAGTAGCTTGTGTAATGTTTCTAGTTTCTCCCACCGTGATGCTAGCAAGGAAATCATTATACTCATTTTTGTGAGGATCGCTATGGCTACCCCATTGTGGAATTTTGCATGCATCATTAAAATCCTCCAGGTCCATGGTATAGGACTTATCATAAAGATTAAATAGAACAGAATGCGAATTACGCCTGGATGAAAATTCAAACCTCCGCACGAAGGAATCAGTGAGTTGATAATATTGCTTGCATCGGTCTGAAATAAAATCCTCAAGGCCAGCATTCCTTATGTATGCGTGAAACTCTTCCTTGAACCCGGCATGGTCCATGAATTGATCTGACGGCCATTCACAAGGCTGCACTTGAGCTTCCCTCGGTGGTTCAAAGTCGGGCTCACGTATTGCGAGTCTCGGAGTCTTCTTGCTCGAGGAACCACCTTGGTACATTCTCCTCAACATCTTTTCTTTCTCTGAAAAATTTCTGAAATTTTTAATGACTCAAAATACAGGTAAACAAAACTCAACAAAACTTATAGCAACTACTCCCACAAGTGCCTAGAAGCTATATCATGCATCAAAACTACTTGGGACCATACAAATTTGACATGCAAGCTCAAGAACAAGGTCACCACAGCAGCAAAATTTGCAATATGTAAAGCACTAGAACAAAAACTAATTGGACCATTGGAGGAGTCACATACCGATGAGCAATCCCCTAAAATAGTTTTGCAAATGGGGCTTTGAGCAAGGAGATCGAAAATGGCAGCAAAATGAGCTAGAGCACGGGTTTGAGCAATGGTGGGATTTTTTCTGGAGGAAGACGAAGTGGATGGTGGCTGGAATAAGTGAGGGGGCCCCACGTGGGACCCACAAGCCAGCAGGGCGCGCCCAGAGGGGGTGGGCGCGCCATGTAGGCTTGTGGCCCACTGGTGCAGCCCCCTGATGTGTTTTCAGTGCCAAAAATTCTAAAATATTCCAGAAAAAATCGTACTAAATTTTCAGGGCATTCTGAGGACTTTTATTTTCAGGTCATTTCTCTATTGCAAGGATAAATTAGAAAACATGAGAATAATAGCATTTTTACTCTATTTAATCTAAATAACAGAAAGTGAGAGTTGGGTACAGAAAGTTGTGCCTTCTAAATTCATCCATCTCATGCTTCTCAAAAAGAATCCATCAATAAGGTTGATCAAGTCTTATTGACAAACTTTTTTCGAATAACACGGAACCGGATAATTTTCGAATGACACTAGGTTACCTCAATGGGGATATGCATGTCCCCAACAATAAGTATATCATATTTCTTCTTAGCAGTAGGAAGAGGGAATTCAAAGCCTCCAATAATAATCGTTGAAACCTTTTCAATGGAGTTGATACTATGAACTTGAGGTTGTTTCTTCGGAAAATGTACCGTATGCTCATTACCATTAACATGAAAAGTGACATTGCCCTTGTTGCAATCAATAACAGCCCCTGCAATATTCAAAAAGGGTCTACCAAGGATGATCGACATACCGTCGTCCTCGGGAATATCAAGGATAACAAAGTCCGTTAAGATAGTAACGTTTGCAACCACAACAGGCACATCCTCACAAATACCGATGGGTAAAGCAGTTGATTTATCAGCCATTTGCAAAGAGATTTCAGTAAGTGTCAACTTATTCAAATCAAGTCTACGATATAAGAAGAAAGGCATAACACTAACACCAGCTCCAAGGTCACATAAAGCAGTTTTAACATAATTTCCTTTAATAGAGCATGGTATAGTAGGTACTCCGGGGTCTCCTAGTTTCTTCGGTATTCCACCCTTAAAAGTATAATTAGCAAGCATGGTGGAAATCTCAGCTTCCGGTATCTTTCTTTTATTTGTCACAATATCTTTCATATACTTAGCATAAGGAGACATTTTCAGAATATCAGTCAAGCGCATACGCAAAAAGACAGGTCTAAGCATTTCAACAAAGTGCTCAAAATCCTCATCATCCTTTTTCTTGGATGGCTGAGGAGGAAAGGGCATAGGTTTCTGAACCCATGGTTCTCTTTCTCTACCATGCTTCCTAGCAACAAAGTCTCTTTTATCATATCTTTTATTCTTAGGTTGTGGGTTATCAAGATCAACAGCAGGTTCAATCTCCACATCATTATCATTACTAGGTTGAGCATCATCATGAACATCATCATTAATATTATCACTAGGCTCATGTTCATTACCAGATTGTGTCTCAGCATCAGAAATAGAAATATCATTTGGGTTCTCAGGTGTATCAATAACAGGTTCACTAGCAGCATGCAAGGTCCTATCGTCATTCTTTTTCCTACTCTTACTGGGGCGACTAGGTGCATCAGTATTAACTCTCTGACAATCTTGCTCAATTC
This sequence comes from Elymus sibiricus, assembly GCA_039707655.1. Taxonomy (NCBI): domain Eukaryota; kingdom Viridiplantae; phylum Streptophyta; class Magnoliopsida; order Poales; family Poaceae; genus Elymus; species Elymus sibiricus. The sequence continues at coordinate 219,985,438 of CM077675.1, forward strand.
TCTTAGGATGGCCCTCAGGATACAAAGGTTCCTGAGTCATTCTACCACCTCTAGTCACAACTTTAACAGAATGATCATTGTTCTTACTATTCATCTTGTTGGAAATATGCCCTAGAGGCAATAATAAATTGGTTATTATTATATTTCCTTGTTCGTGATAATCGTTTATTATCCATGCTATAATTGTATTGATTGGAAACTCAAATACATGTGTGGGTACATAGACAACACTGTGTCCCTAGTATGCCTCTAGGTAACTAGTTTGTTGATCAAAGATGGTCAAGGTTTCCTGGCCATAGACATGAGATGTCATTTTATAACGGGATCACATCATTAGGAGAATGATGTGATGGACAAGACCCAAACTATAAACATAGCATATGATCGTGTCAGTTTATTGCTATAGTTTTCTGCATGTCAAGTATCTGTTCCTATGACCATGAGATCATGCAACTCACTGACACCGGAGGAATACCTTGTGTGTATCAAACGTCACAACGTAACTGGGTGACTATAAAGATGCTCTACAGGTATCTCCGAGGGTGTCTGTTGAGTGGGCATGGATCAAGACTGGGATTTGTTACTCCGTGTGACGGAGAGGTATCTCAGGGCCCACTCGGTAATACAACATCACAATAAGCCTTGCAAGCAATGTGACTAAGTGTTAGCCACGGGATCTTGTATTACAGAACGAGTAAAGAGACTTGCCGTTAACGAGATTGAACTAGGTATAGAGATACCGACGATCGAATCTCGGGCAAGTAACATACCGAAGAACAAAGGGAACAACGTACAGGATTAACTGAATCGTTGACATAGAGGTTCAACCGATAAAGATCTTCGTAGAATATGTAGGAACCAATATGGGCATCCAGGTCCCGCTATTGGTTATTGACCGTAGAGGTGTCTTGGTCATGTCTACATAGTTCTCGAACCCGCATGGTCTGCACACTTAAGGTTCGGTGACGTTTTGGTATAGTAGAGTTATGTATGGTGGTGACCGAAGGTTGTTCGGAGTCCCGGATGAGATCCTGGACGTCACGAGGAGCTCCGGAATGGTCCAGAGGTAAAGATTGATATATAGGAAGTCCTGTTTTGGTCACCGGAAAAGTTTCGGGTATTTCGGTAGTGTACCGGGAGTGCCGGGAGGGGTACCGGGGACCATCGGGAGGGGTGTCTCGACCCAAAGGACCTCATGGGCTGTGGGAGGAGTCAAACCAGCCCCTAGTGGGCTGGCCTAACCCCCCACTAAGGACCATGTGGCTTTGGGTGGAAAAAATCCAAAGGAGGAAAGGTGGAAAGGGTTTCCATGTGGAGAGGAGGAATCCTACTCCTAATAGGATTGGAGTAGGACTCCTCCACCTCCAATTTCGGCCAAACCTTGAGGGTTTGAGGCTGCCTCCTCCCCTCCCTCCCTCCTATATATACTAGAGGATTTAGAGGGAAGATCTAACCCTAATTGCCCGTGCTCCCTCTACTTCATCTAGATCGGTTTCTCCTCTAGTCTAGTTTCAGCGGTGCTTAGGCGAAGCCCTGCCGGAATTGTTCCACCACCATCGCCGCCGCGCCGTCGCGCCACCGGAGAACTCTTCTACCTCTCCGCTCCCTCTTGATGGATCAAGAAGGCGGAGATCGTCATCGAGCTGTACGTGTGCTGAACGCGGAGGTGCCGTCCGTTCGGCGCTAGATCGGAAGGACCGTGATCAGGATCGCGAGAGGATTCGTGATTTGATCGCGGGACGGATCGTGATGGGATCGCGGGACGGATTGAGATTGGATCGCGAGACGGATCGTGATGGGATCGCGGGACGGATCGAGATTGGATCGCGAGATGGATCGTGATGGGATCACGGGACGATCGGCGATTTGGATCGCGAAGACGTTCGACTACATCAACCGCGTTTCTTAACGCTTCCCGCTTAGTGATCTACAAGGGTATGTAGATCCACTCTCCCTCTCGTAGATGCTCATCACCATGGATAGATCTTGCGTGTGCGTAGGAACTTTTTTGTTTCCCATGCAACGTTCCCCAACAGTGGCATCATGAGCTAGGTCTATGTGTAGATGAGATCTCGAGTAGAACACAAAGGAGTTTGTGAGCTTTGATATTCAGATTGCTTCCTCCCTTGGTCTTTTCTTGATTTGGCGGTATTGTGGGATGAAGCGGCCCGGACCAACATTACTCGTACGCTTACGAGAGACCGGTTTCATCAACTGACATGTAACTTCGTTGCATAAAGATGGCTGGCGGGTGTCTGTTTCTCCCACTTTAGTCAGATCGGATTTGACAAAGGCGGTCCTTGAGAAGGTTGAATAGCAATTTTTGTATCACCGTTGTGGTTTTTGCGTAGGTAAGAATTGTTCTTGCTAGATACCCGTAGCAGCCACGTAAAACTTGCAACAACAATTAGAGGACGTCTAACTTGTTTTTGCAGGGTATGTTGTGATGTGATATGGCCAATTACATGATGAGATATATGTGATGTATGAGATGATCATGTATTGTATAGAATATCACGACTTGCATGTCGATGAGTACGGCAACCGACAGGAGCCATAGGGTTGTCTTTAATTATTTTCGCCGTTTTTACTTTACTTTATCGCTATGAGTTAGCAATAGTCGTGGAAGCAACAGTCGGCGCGACAACCTCATGGCGACACATTGATGGAGATCAAGATGATGGAGATCATGGTGTTATGCCGGTGACGATGGAGATCATGTCGGTGCTTTGAAGATGGAGATCAAAAGCACAAGTTCATGGCCATATCATGTCACTTATGATTTGCATGTGATGTTAATCCTTTTATGCACCTTATTTTGCTTAGGACGACGGTAGCATTATAAGGTGATCCCTCACTAAAATTTCAAGATAAAATTGTGTTCTCCCCGAGTGTGCACCGTTGCGAAAGTTCGTCGTTTTGAGACACCACGTGATGATCGGGTGTGATAGACTCTACGTTCACATACAACGGGTGCAAGCCAGTGTTGCACGTGCGGAACACTCGGGTTAAACTTGACGAGCCTAGCATGTACAGACATGGCCTCGGAACACAAGAGACCGAAAGGTCGAACATGAGTCATATAGTAGATATGATCAACATGAAGATGTTCACCATTGAAACCACCTCAACTCACGTCATGATCGGACTTGAGTTGGTGGATTTGGATCATGTGTCACTCGAATGACCGGAGGGATGTCAATTTGAGTGGGAGTTTTTAAGTAATATGATTAACTAAACTCATTATCATGAACATAGTCAAAATGTCTTTGCAAATTATGTTGTAGATTACTAGCTCGCGCTGTAGCTCCCTTGAATTTTTATATGTTCCTAGAGAAATAGAGTTGAAAGATGATGGTATCAATAATGCGGACTGGGTCCGTGATCTGAGGATTGTCCTCATTGCTGCATAGAAGGCTTATGTCCTTAATGCACCGCTCGGTGCGCCACCCCCTCAAGCATCGTCTGTAGATGTTGTGAACATCTGACAGGCACGTTCTGATGACTACTTGATAGTTCAGTGCGTCATGCATTACGGCTTAGAATTGAGGCTCCAAAACGTTTTGAATGTCACGGAACATATGAGATGTTCTAAGAGCTGAAATTGGGATCTCAGGCTCGTGCCCGTGTTAAGAGGTATGAGACCTCCAACAAGATTCTTTGCCTGCAAGATGAAGGAGAATAGCTCAATCGGTGAGCATGTGCTCAGATTGTCTGGGTGCTACAATCGCTTGAATCGAGTGGGAGTTGATCTTCCAGATAAGATAGTGATTGATATAGTTCCCCAAGTCACTGTCACTAAGCTACTAGAGCCTCGTGATGAACTATAAAATGCCAGGGATAGAAATAATGATCCCTGAGCTATTCGCGATGTTTGACACCGCGAAGGTAGAAATCAAGAAGGAGCATCAAGTGTTGATGGTTAGTGAAACCACTAGTTTCGAGAAGGGCAAGGGCTAGGAGGGAAACTTCATGGATGGCAAGTCAGTTGCTGCTCCACTGAAGAAACCCAAGGTTGAACCCAAACCCGAGACTAATTGCTTCGATTATGAGGAGAACGGTCGCTAAAGCGGAACAACCCTAGATACTTGGTAGATAAGAAGGCTGGCAACGTCGATAGAAGTATATTTGATATACGTGTTATTGATGTGTACCTTGCTTGTACTCCTAGTAGCACCTGGGTATTGGATACCGGTTCGGTTGCTAAATGTTAGTAACTCGAAATAAAAGCTACGGAATAAACGGAGGCTAGCTAAGGGTGAGGTGACGATGAGTGTTGGAAGTGTTTCCAAGGTTGATGTGATCACCATCGCACGATCTCTCTTCCTTCGGGATTAGTGATGAACCTAAATAAATGTTATTTGGTGTTTGCGTTGAGCATGAACGTGATTAGATCATGTTTATTGCAATACGGTTATTCATTCAAGTTAGAGAATAATGGTTATTCTGTTTACATGAATAATACCTTCAATGGTCATGCACCCAATGAGAATGGTTTATTGAATCTTGATCGTAGTGATACACATGTTCATAATATTGATGCCAAAAGATACAAAGTTAATAATGATAGTACCACATACTTGTGGCACTACCGCTAAATGTCATATTGGTGTAAAACGATGAAGAAACTCCATGCTGATGGTTCTTTGGACTCATTCGATTTCGAATCGGTTGAGACATGCGGACCATGCCTCATGGGCAAGATGACTAAGACCCCGTTTTCCGGTATGATGGAGCGGGCAAGTGACTTATTGGAAATGATACATGTTGATGTATTCGGTCCAATGAGTGTTGTAGCGTGCGGTGGATATCATTATTTTCCTACCTTCACCGATGATTTGAGTAGATATGGGGATATTTACTTAATGAAACACAAGTCTGAAACATTTGAAAAGTTCAAACAAATTCAGAGTGAAGTTTGAGATCATCGTGACAATAAGATAAAATATCTACGATATGATCGTAGAGGTAAATATCTGAGTTACGAGTTTGGTATACAACTTAAGACAATGTGGAAGTTGTTTCACAACTCACGCCACCTGGAACACCATAGTGTGATGGTGTGTCCGAACGTCGTAGTCGTGCTCTATTGGATATGGTGCGTACTATGATGTCTCTTATCGATTTGCCACTATCGTTTTGGGGTTATGCATTAGAGACTACTACATTCACTTTAAAAAGGGGCACCATCTAAGTCCATTGAGATGACACCGTATGAATTTTGGTTTGGCAGAAACCTAAGCTGTCATTTCTTAATGTTTGGGGCTGCGACGCTTATGTGGAAAAGGTTTTCAACCTGATGAGCTCGAACCCAAAGCGGACAAATGCATCTTCATAGAATACCCTAACGTAACAGTTGGGTAAACCTTCTATCTCAGATCCAAGCACAAAGTGTTTGTTGCTAAAACGGGTCCTTTCTCGAGAAAGAGTTTCTCTCGAAAGAATTGAGTGGGAGGAAGATAGAACTTGATGAGGTTGTTGAACCTTTGTTTCAACCAGAGAGTAGCGCAGCGCAGAAAGTTATTTTTGTGGAGCCTACATTAGTTGAAGAGGAAGTTAATGATGATGATCATAAAGCTTCAGATCAAGTTACTATCGAACCTCGTAGGTCGACAAGGACGCGTACTGCTCCTGAGTGGTACGACAGCCCTGTCTTAGAGGTCATGTTGTTGGACAACGATGAACCTACGAGCTATGGAGAAGCGATGATGGGCCCGGATTCCGAGAAATGGTTAGAGGCCATGCAATCCGAGATGGGATCCATGTAAGAAAACAAAGTATGGGCTTTGGAAGTATTACCTGAAGGGTGAAAGGCCATTCAGAACAAATGGATCTTTAAAAGGAAGACGGACGCGGACGGTAATGTCACCATCTATAAAGCTCGACTTGTGGCAAAGGGTTTTTCACAAGTTCAAGGAGTTGACTACGATGAGACTTTCTCACCCGTAGCGATGCTAAAGTCTGTTGGAATTATGTTAGCAGTTCCTGCATTTTTCGATTATGAAATCTGGCAGATGGATGTCAAAACATCATTTCCTTAACTGTATCCGTGAGGAAAGGTTGTATGTGATACAACCGGAAGGTTTTGTCAGTTCTAAGGATGCTAAAATATATGCAAGCTCCAGCGATCCTTCTATGGACTGGAGCAAGCATCTCGGAGTTGGAATATACGCTTTGATGAGGTGATCAAAGTTTTTGAGTCTATACAAAGTTTATGAGAAACTTGTATTTACAATAAAGTGAGTGGGAGCACTATAGAATTTCTGATAAGTATATGTGGATGACATATTGTTGATCGGAAATGATGTAGAATTTCTGGAAAGCATAAAGGGTTGTTTGAAAAGGAGTTTTTCAAAGGAAAACCTGGAATGAAGCTACTTAAATATTGGGCATCTTGATCTATAGAGGTAGATCAAGACGTCTGATAAAACTTTCAATGAGTACATACCTTGACAAGATTTTGAAATAGTTCAAAATGGATCAGTCAAAGAAAGATTTCTTGCCTGATTTGTAAGGTGTGGAGTTGAGTGAGACTCAAAGCTCGACCACGGTAGAAGAAAGAGAAAGGACGAAGGTCGTCCCCTATGCCTTATCCATAGGCTCTGTATAGTATGCCATGCTATGTACCGCACCTGTGTGTGCCTTGCCATGACTCTGTCAAGGGGTGCAAGAGTGATCCAGGAGTGGACCACTGGACAGCGGTCAAGATTATCCTTAGTAACTAAAGGACTCGTTGTAAAGGGTTACGTCGATGCAAGCTTTAACACCAATCCGGATGACTCTGAGTAGCAATCCGGATACGTATAGTGGAGCAGCCATTTGGAATAGCTCCAAGTGGAGTGTGGTAGCAGTGTCTACAGTATGACATAGAGATTTGCAAAGTACACACGGATCTGAATGTCGCAGACCCGTTGACTAAAGACCTCTCTCACATGCAAAGCATGATCGAACCCCAGAACTCATTGGGTGTTAGATTCATAACAATGTAAAACACATGGTGATGTGAACTAGATTATTGACTCTAGTGCAAGTGGGAGACTGTTGGAAATATGCCCTAGAGGCAATAATAAATTGGTTATTATTATATTTCCTTGTTCGTGATAATCGTTTATTATCCATGCTATAATTGTATTGATTGGAAACTCAAATACATGTGTGGGTACATAGACAACACTGTGTCCCTAGTATGCCTCTAGTTAACTAGTTCGTTGATCAAAGATGGTCAAGGTTTCCTGGCCATAGACATGAGATGTCATTTGATAACGGGATCACATCATTAGGAGAATGATGTGATGGACAAGACCCAAACTATAAACATAGCATATGATCGTGTCAGTTTATTGCTATAGTTTTCTGCATGTCAAGTATCTGTTCCTATGACCATGAGATCATGCAACTCACTGACACCGGAGGAATACCTTGTGTGTATCAAACGTCACAACGTAACTGGGTGACTATAAAGATGCTCTACAAGTATCTCCGAGGGTGTCTGTTGAGTGGGCATGGATCAAGACTGGGATTTGTTACTCCGTGTGACGGAGAGGTATCTTAGGGCCCACTCGGTAATACAACATCACAATAAGCCTTGCAAGCAATGTGACTAAGTGTTAGCCACGGGATCTTGTATTACAGAACGAGTAAAGAGACTTGCCGGTAACGAGATTGAACTAGGTATAGAGATACCGACGATCGAATCTCGGGCAAGTAACATACCGAAGAACAAAGGGAACAGCGTACGGGATTAACTGAATCCTTGACATAGAGGTTCAACCGATAAAGATCTTGGTAGAATATGTAGGAACCAATATGGGCATCTAGGTCCCGCTATTGGTTATTGACCGTAGAGGTGTCTTGGTCATGTCTACATAGTTCTCGAACCTGCAGGGTCTGCACACTTAAGGTTCGGTGACGTTTCGGTATAGTAGAGTTATGTATGGTGGTGACCGAAGGTTGTTCGGTGTCCCGGATGAGATCCTGGACGTCACGAGGAGCTCCGGAATGGTCCGGAGGTAAAGATTGATATATAGGAAGTCCTGTTTTGGTCACTGGAAAAGTTTCGGGTATTTCGGTAGTGTACCGGGAGTGCCGGGAGGGGTACCGGGGACCATCGGGAGGGGTGTCTCGACCCAAAGGACCTCATGGGCTGTGGGAGGAGTCAAACCATCCCCTAGTGGGCTGGCCTAACCCCCCCCACTAAGGCCCATGTGGCTTTGGGTGGAAAAAATCCAAAGGAGGAAATGTGGAAAGGGTTTCCAAGTGGAGAGGAGGAATCCTACTCCTAATAGGATTGGAGTAGGACTCCTCCACCTCCAATTTCGGCCAAACCTTGAGGGTTTGAGGCTGCCTCCTCCCCTCCCTCCCTCCTATATATACTAGAGGATTTAGAGGGAAGAGCTAACCCTAATTACCACGTGCTCCCTCTACTTCATCTAGATCGGTTTCTCCTCTAGTCTAGTTTCAGCGGTGCTTAGGCGTAGCCCTGCCGGAATTGTTCCACCACCATCGCCGCCACGCCGTCGCGCCGCTGGAGAACTTTTCTACCTCTCCGCTCCCTCTTGCTGGATCAAGAAGGCAGAGATCGTCATCGAGCTGTACGTGTGCTGAACGCGGAGGTGCCGTCCGTTCGGCGCTAGATCGGAAGGACCGTGATCAGGATCGCGAGAGGATTCATGATTTGATCGCGGGACGGATCGTGATGGGATCGCGGGACGGATCGAGATTGGATCGCGAGACGGATCGTGATGGGATCGCGGGACGGATCGAGATTGGATCGCGAGATGGATCGTGATGGGATCGCGGGACGCTCGGCGATTTGGATCGCGAAGACGTTCGACTACATCAACCGCGTTTCTTAACGCTTCCCGCTTAGCGATCTACAAGGGTATGTAGATCCACTCTCCCTCTCGTAGATGCTTATCACCATGGATAGATCTTGCGTGTGCGTAGGAAATTTTTTGTTTCCCATGCAACATTCCCCAACACATCTCACTAAGCAAATCATTTTGTGCCTTAAGTACTTGTTCTACTTGAGTAGTTACCATAGAAACATGTTTACTAATAAGCTTAAGATCATTGACAGTTCTACTCAAATAATCACCCAAGCGATCAAGCATATAAGCATTATGTTTCAATTGTCTACTAACATAAGCATTGAAATTTTCTTGCTTAACAACAAAGTTATCAAATTCATCCAAGCATTGGCTAGCAGACTTATTATAAGGAATATCCCCTTCATCAAATCTACGGAGAGAATTACCTCTACTACCTGTGTCGGGTTATCAAGACCATGTATTTCTTCAATAGGTGGTAGACTCTTAACATCTTCAGCTTTAATACCTTTTTCTTTCATAGATTTCTTTGCCTCTTGCATATCTTCAGGACTGAGAAATAGAATACCTATTTTCTTCGGAGTTGGCTTTGGAGGTGGTTCAGGAATAGTCCAATCATTATCATTGCTCAATATATTATTCAATAGTAGCTCAGCTTGTTCAACAGTTCGTTCCCTGAAAACACAACCAACACAACTATCTAGGTGGTCCCTAGAAGCATCGGTTAGTCCATTATAAAAGATATCAAGTATTTCGTTTTTCTTGAGAGGGTGATCAGGCAAAGCATTAAATAATTGGAGAAGCCTCCCCCAAGATTGTGGGAGACTCTCTTCTTCAATTTGCACAAAGTTAAATATTTCCTGCAAGGCAACTTGTTTCTTGTGGGTAGGAAAATATTTTTTAGAAAAGTAATATATCATATCCTGGGGACTACGCACACAACCAGGAGCAAGAGAATTAAACCATATCTTAGCATCACCCTTTAATGAGAAAGGAAACAACTTAAGAATATAGTAATAGCGAATTTTTTCCTCATGAGTAAATAGGGTGGCTATATCATTCAATTTAGTAAGATGTGCCACAACAGTTTCAGATTCATAACCATGGAAAGGATCAGATTCAACCAAAGTAATTAACTCAGGATCAACAGAGAATTCATAATCCTTATCAGTAACAAAGATAGGCGAAGTAGCAAACTTAGGATCATATTGCATTCTAGCATTCAAATATTTTTCTTTTCACTTGCGTAGCAACTTTTTAAGATCATCTCTATCCTTACAAGCAAGAAAGTCCCTAGCTACCTCTCCTTCCATAACATAACCCTCAGGTATATCAGGCAATTCATATCTAGGAGAGCTAGGTCTAGCAGGTGTCTCATAGTGTTCAGTTTCAATAATTTCCTCAGATTCAGAAATATCATCAGTTTCAGCATTGACTCTAGCAATTTGTTCATCAAGAAATTCACCCAGTGGCACAGTAGTATCAAGCAAAGTATCATCATAAGCATCATGCATAGCAGAAGTAGCATCATCAATTACTTGCGACATATCAGAATTACTAGCAGGTGGTGGTGTCGCAAGCTTACTCATAACAGAAGGTGAATCAAGTGCAGAGCTAGATGGCAGTTCCTTACCTGTCCTCGTAGTTGAGGGGTAGATCTTGGTTTTGGCATCTTTCAGATTCTTCATAGTAATCAACAAATATAAATCCCAAGTGACTCAGAGAATAGAGCTATGCTCCCCGGCAACGGCGCCAGAAAAAGGTCTTGATAACCCACAAGTATAGGGGATCGCAACAGTTTTCGAGGGTAGAGTATTCAACCCAAATTTATTGATTCGACACAAGGGGAGCCAAAGAACATTCTCGAGTATTAGCAGCTGAGTTGTCAATTCAACCACACCTGAAAGACTTAATATCTGCAGCAAAGTATTCAGTAGCAAAGTAGTATGGAAGTAACAGTAACGATGGCAAAGTGACAGTAGCAGTTTTGTAGTGATTGTAACAGTAGCAACGGAAAAGTAACTTAGCAAAGATCAATATGTGAAAAGCTCGTAGGCAATGGATCAGTGATGGATAATTATGTCGGATGGCATTCATCATGCAATGGTTATAACATAGGGTGACACAGAACTAGCTCCAATTCATCAATGTAATGTAGGCATGTATTCCATATATAGTCATACGTGCTTATGGAAAAGAACTTGCATGACATCTATTGTCCTACCCTCCCGTGGCAGCGGGGTCCTAATGGAAACTAAGGGATATTAAGGCCTCCTTTTAATAGAGAACCGGACCAAAGCATTAGCACTTAGTGAATACATGAACTCCTCAAACTACGGTAATCACCGGAAAGAATCCCAGTTATTGTCACCCTGGGGGATGCGGATCATAACTCGTAATAGGTGTCTACAACTTGCAAGATAGGATCAAGAACACATATATATATTCATGAAAACATAATAGGTTCAGATCTGAAATCATGGCACTCGGGCCCTAGTGACAAGCATTAAGCATAGCAAAGTCATAGCAACATCAATCACAGAACATAGTGGATACTAGGGATCAAACCCTAACAAAACTAACTCGATTACATGGTAAATATCATCCAACCCATCACCGTCCAGCAAGCCTACGATGGAATTACTCACGAACGGCGGGGAGCATCATGAAATTGGTGATGAAGGATGGTTAGTGATGACGACGGCGTCGATTTCCCCAGTCCGGAGCCCAAATCAGACTCCAGATCTGCCCTCCCGAGGAAGAACAGGAGGTGGCGGCGGCTCTGTATCGTAAAACGCGATGAACTCTTCTCCTCGATTTTTTTTCTCCTCTAATAGGAATATATAGAAGTGGAAACGAGGCCGGAGGAGCAACAGGGGGCCCACAAGCCACAGGGGCGCGCCCTAGGGGGGTGGGCGTGCCCCCTGGCTTGTGGCCAAGTGGTGGCCCCCCTGCAGTTGATTCTTTCGCCAATATTTTTTATTAATTCCAAAAATATTCTCCGTAAATTTTCAGGTCAATCCGAGAACTTTTATTTCTGCACAAAAATAACACCAAGGCAATTCTGCTGAAAACAGCGTCAGTCCTGGTTAGTTTCATTCAAATCATGCAAATTAGAGTCCAAAACAAGGGCAAAAGAGTTTGGAAAAGTTGATACGACGGAGACGTATCACCTTCCCATATATTTCCTCATCAGGAGTGCAATACTAAAGATAGATATCCTCACGGATTTCAAATGCAATGTTTGTTTCGGGCTTCTTTCCTCCTTTCTGAGGTCTTTTCCCATCAGTCATTTTCTTCAGCTAAGGAATTTGAACTTTTTGAAGATTTTGAAGACGCATGCAATTTTTCTTCGGGGAACGCTGCAAATGAGTTAAGTTGATGAAAACCTAGAGATTCATTAGCAGACATTTTGTACCTGTGAACAAAGTATAGGTGCGAAGAATTTGAAAGGTCATATGCCTTCTTAGAATATTTTTCAAAATATCTCAAGTTGAGGAATTTGACCATAGATGTCTTGAAGAATTTCACTAAGTGTTCTTGACTTAGGTTCGAGAGTTGTGCAGATCTGAGGATCCACACGATTGAGGAATCTTGAAGAAAATCATAACTTAGAGAAACAAATCAAGAGAAGGAAGTTGTTCTGTGTATAAGAAGTGGATTGCTGACGAATAAACACCTTTTGAGGATTTTGTGAAAATCATAAGGATCAAAATAGGGAAGTAAAATCAAATTTAATTACCCTGATGAAGAACACGGTGAACTGGGAGTAAGAACAGTGAAGTTTGTCAGTCCAGATCTCCCACGCCCTAACTTGGCGGTGGAAGACAGCTACAGCGGCGGCAGAGTGAAGATTTCCGCGGCCGATGCGAGTATGACGGCGAGGAGGTCGAGGCAGTGAAGCTCTTCCTCTCCAGCGATGATGAAGATTAGTGGCAGCGCTAGGTCTGAGCTCGAGCGGGGAGGTGAGATCGAGCGGAGTAAAGGAGAGAAGTGAAAGGGAGGGGGTTATTTATAGCCAAAGTGAAACACTGACCAGTCCGAAGATTTTGGACAGGTATACCCCTGACCCTTGCTATCCACGCGACATGTGTCACCCATGTACTGAGAAGTGGAGATAGTGGGGGATCTTGGGTTATCCAGCCGTGGGAATCGGAATCGGTTTGAGCGGCAGCCGCCAAAAATTGAAATCGAAATTTTTAAAGTTTCGTTCACAAATTCCTCAGCTGACAAGGACACAGTGAAGATTTTGAATGGGTTTCAAATAGAACGCATATGAAGAATTTTTGAACAGACTAGGTTGAGTTTAGCATAGAGGGGGAACGGGTCCGATCACATTCACTTAAAAGAAAATCAACTTGAAGAATTAACAATAAGTGAATGCTATTTAGGACATTGAAAACTCAAATATATATAGTCAATGAAGAAAAACTCATAGGAAGAACACCAGTTGAAAAGTTTGGAGAATTTGAAATTTTGAGGTATTTGCAAACTTGAGGAATTTGAAAATTTGAAGAATTTGCAAAATGACGAAAAACTCAATATTGAAGAATTTCAACAATGGTTGGTGGCGTGACCCACCATATAAGAATGATGATTTCAGACACCGCGTACAATTGTCGTAGGGCTCTGAGAATCAAATTCTTCATTAATTTCTTCACACTTAGAGATTTAGTCTTCATTTATTGAAGAAAAACGTTACTTCGTGTGTTGCACATCAAAGTCATCAATTTTGCATAATTGTTAGGATGTGTGTCTTTTCAAAGAACATTCGAAGATTCTAAGATATTTAGCTCACACCGCAACTTGCAAAATCTCTTTTCATCCAAGGGCTTTGTGAAGATATCGGCCAGTTGTTCTTCAGTCTTCACGTGGTTGATGAAGATGTCACCCTTCAACACATGGTCACGAAGAAAATGATGACGAATCTGAATGTGCTTAGTCTTCGAGTGCTGAATTGGGTTGTGAGCAATCTTGATGTCACTCTCGTTGTCGCAGTAGAGAGGGACATTCTTCACGTTGATCCCGTAGTCCTTGAGGGTTTGCTTCATCCATAGCAATCGAGCACAACAGGAACCAGCAGCAATGTACTCAGCTTCAATAGTAGATAGTGTCACGCAATTCTGCTTCTTCGAGGACCAACAGACAAAGGATCGTTCAAGGAAATGGCATGTGCTTGAAGTAGACTTGTGATCCACCCGATCACCAGCATAGTCAGAATCAGAATATCCAATAAGGTCAAGATCAGAGCCCTTGGGGTACCATAATCCAAGTGTTGGTGTGTGAGCTAGATATCGAAGAATATGCTTCACAGCCTTAAGGTGTGATTCCTTTGGTGTTTCTTGAAAATGGGCACACATGCAAACACTACGCATAATATCTGGCCTAGATGCACATAGATACAATAAAGAGCCAATCATGGAGCGATATACCTTCTGATCGAAATTTTACCATTTTTGTCAGTGCAGAGTTGGCCGTTTGTGGGCATAGGAATCTTGACGCCTTTGCAATCCTGCATGCCGAATTTCTTCAGGACATCCTTGAGGTATTTCTCTTGGGAAATGAAGATGCCATTGCGTTGTTGACGAATTTGAAGACCTAGGAAGAATTTCAGCCCTCCCATCATAGACATTTGATATTCTTCACCCATCATGTAAGCAAATTCGTCACTGTAACGTTTGTCAGTACATCCAAAGATAATATCGTCCACATATATTTGGCACACAAATAATTCATCATCATAAGATTTTGTGAAAAGAGTTGGGTCAAGTGAACCAGGTTTGAAGCTTTTCTTCATGAGGAATTCCTTCAGAGTGTCATACCACGCCCGAGGGGCTTGCTTGAGGCCATAGAGGGCCTTGTTGAGTCCGAAGACTTTGTGAGGATGTTTAGCATCTTCAAAACCTGGGGGTTGATCAACATATACTTCTTCCTCAAGCTTACCATTGAGGAATGCACTTTTCACATTCATTTGATATAAGATGATATCGTGATGGTTAGCATAAGCAAGCAATATACGAATAGGTTCAAGTCTAGCAACAGGTGGAAAAGTTTCATCAAAGTCAATTCCCTCAACCTGTGTGTAGCCCTGTGCTACAAGACGGGCCTTATTCCTCACCACTTGGCCAAGCTCGTCTTGTTTGTTGTGGTAGATCCACTTGGTACCTATGACGTTGTGCTTGCGAGTATCTGGTCGCTTGACAAGTTCCCACACATTGTTAAGCTTAAACTGATGCAATTCCTCTTGCATAGCTTGAATCCACTCAGGCTCCATAAATGCTTCATCAACTTTGGTGGGCTCTGTGATAGAGACAAAAGCAAATTGGACACAAAAGTTAGACAAATGTGAAGCTCTTTAGCGAGTGAGGGGACCTAGTGCATTGATGTCGTCGAGGATTTTGTCAATCTGTAGTTCAGTTGCTATTCTTGGATGAGCAGGTTGATGACTTTGTTGAGGCTGATCATTTTCGTCAGCGCTATTTTCCTTAGGTGCACCAACATGAATGTCTTCAGTGTTCGGGATAACTTCTTCAGAAGGTAGAGGTTCTTCAATGGGTATCACATCTTCAGTGGCCTTGAACCTGATGGATTCCTCAGGAGGCATTTCATCTAGCACAAGAGGAAGGTGCTCTCTTTGCAAGCCGTTAGTTTCATTGTACCGCACATCTACAATTTCAACAACCTTGTTGTGATGGGTGTTGAAGACTCTGTAGGTGTGCGAGTCCTTTCCGTAACCAAGCATAAAACCTTCATGTGTTTTCGGTGCAAATTTAGAACTGTGGTGAGGATCTCTAATCCAGCATTTAGCACCGAAGACTTTGAAATAACTCACATTGGGTTTCTTGTCAGTGAGGAGTTCATATAAAGTATTCTTGAGGAATTTGTAAAGATATACCCTATTGATGATGTGGCAAGCAGTATTGATTGCCTCAGGCCAGAAACGACGAGGGGTCTTGTATTCTTCAAGCATGGTGCGAGCCATCTCAACAAGAGTCTTATTCTTGCGCTCCACGACGCCATTCTGCTCAGGAGTATATGGGGCAGATAACTCATGAGTAATACCAAGTTCATAAAGATAGTCATTAAGATGAGTGTTCTTGAACTCAGTCCCATTATCACTCCTAATATGCATGATCTTGACGCCGAAATTCATCGAGGTCCTTGAAGAAAATCGTTTGAAGACTTCCTGCACTTCAGTTTTGTACCAGATAATATGCACCTAAGTATAACGAGAGAAGTCATCAACAATGACAAAGCCATATAAGCATGCAACATTGGTTAGAGTGGCATAATGAGTTGGACTAAAGAGATCCATATGAAGCAATTCAAAAGGACGAGTGGTAGTCATGATAGTCTTGGAGGGATGCTTGGATCTGGTCATCTTTCCAGACTCACAAGCCCCACACAAGTGACCCTTGAGTAATTTGACACCCTCAATGCCAATGGCGTGCTTTTTCTTCGCAAGTGTGTGCAAGTTCCTCATGCCAGCGTGTCCAAGTCGTCGATGCCATAGCCAGCCTTCTGAAGATTTTGCAAGTAGACATGTGGCCTGCTGTGGACTTGTAGAGAAATCAACACTATACAAGTCTCCTTTCCTAAAGCCTTTGAAGACTTTGGATTTTTTAGATTCCATGATGACAACGCAATGATATTTGCCAAAGATGACAACCATATCAAGATCACAAAGCATTAAGACAGACATGAGGTTGAATCCGAGGGATTCGACAAGCATCACCTTATCCATGTGTCGATCCTTTAATGTTGCAACCTTACCTAGACCCAATACCTTGCTTTTTTCCTTTGTCAGCGTAGGTGATATGCTTCAGATGAGATGGAGTAAGTGGAATGTCCATCAATAGATTCTTGTCACCAGTCACGTGGTTGGTGCATCCACTGTCGAGGGCCCACTCGGTTGCTTTAGGTGGCCCATCCTGCAGATGAATTAGTACCACTTACAAACACATATACTTCAAAGTGAAGAATATGACATAAAATTCGTCATATAGAATTTCATCACATAGTATAGTAAGCAAAGTAATGTGAGGACGTGAGAAATGAATGATTCATTTCTTCATGATTAGCTTGCGTCCTTTCAAGAATTTCCTCAGGTCTCCAGCAAATTCTTCAGACGTTCAAGTTCGTCTGGATACTTGACCCTGTATAATAGATTAGTTCAATTTCTTCACCACCCACATCTGGAGGGGTGGTAAAGAGTTCATCATTCTGCAAGCTCCATATGAGAAAGGTGGCAATGAAGCAAGTGCACTTCGTTTCACAGGAGGGGGGTTAGGGTACTCATATGAATAAGCAGAGAAATTCTTTGAGGACTTATGAACATAATGATTTGAAAAATAATGCACATATTCATGACCCTTAGATTTTCCCTGCGAAACAGAAGCATTAGCACGAGAATGATATGACTTTTGACCATATGAGGAATTTGGTCCATGTGAGGACTTTGGTCCTTGTGAAGACTTTGGTCCAAATGAAGAATTTGATCTGGGGTTCCTGTTCTTCACTGGTGGTGTCATGATGACATTCACTTGAAGATTTTCAAGGTACCTTTTGGGGACCCAGATTTTCCTCATCGGAGGACCGTTCCTACAGTTAGTACCAACATATCTGGCAAATACTTCATCATTCTGATTTTTGAACAGTTTATAGTTGGAGTCAAATGACTCATCAGAGGAATATGAAGATTCACAAGTAAAACCAGATAAAGTGGATGGATCTACAGGAGGTCCTTTTGCAGCAACCCATGAAGTTTTGGGGTACTGCTGAGGTTTCCAGTAGGATCCATCCACATTGAGTTTCCTCTCAAATGCAATACCCTCTTTCCTGGGGTTCCTGTTCAGAATTTGCTTTTTAAGCACATCACAAAGGGTTTGATACCCTTTGAGACTTTTGTATATGCCTGTCACATACAATTCCATCAACCCTGCATTTTCATCAGTGACATTTGTGGTATCCTTAGATGAGGAATTTGTGACCACAGAAATAGTTGAAGAATTTGCAGCAATAGAAGCATTTGAACTTTCAGGAGAGGAATTAGCAGTTTCACGTTCGATGCATTTCAAACAAGGTGGAACGAAATCTTCCTGAGCGGTACTGATCTGTTGAGCAAGCAAAGAATCGTTATCCCTTGGAAGATCTTCATGAGACACCCTTAGTTTTTCAAGATCTTGCTCTCTTTGAAGAAATTTATAAGAAAGCTTCTCATGATCGACTAAGAGAGCTTCCTGATGATTTTGAAGGTTATCATACTTAGAATGAAGACTTTGAAAGTCATCAGTCAGAGTTTGAGTACGATCCATTTCCTCATTCAACATGTCATCGCTTTTGTCTAGCAATTTGTGAACCATTTCCAAAGTAGTTTGTTGTTTAGTGGCAATATTAGCAAGTTTGGAATAGCTAGGTTTGAGGTTTTCAACAGATTCACATTCACTCGATTCAGAGGAGGAATGATATTTGAGTACCTTGGAGCCTTTTGCCACGAGGCACATAGATGAGGAAGAAGAAACTGGATCTGTTTCCCGAGATTTGAGGAAATTCTTGTTTTCGATGAACATAGGACTTGACGAATGCGATAGCCTTCATTGATGTCAGAGATCCTATCCCAGATGAGCTTTGCATTTTGGTGATGACAGATGCTCTTGAACATGTCCTTTGATAGACTAGAGCAGATGCTATTCCTTGCCTGAGCATCCAGCTGCGTGTACTTAGGAATGTCATCAGCATTGGCCATCTTGTAGAGATCCGTCAGTCCTAGCTCAGTGACGGTCCATAACTCGCTGTTCATCGATAGGAGGTGCTTCCGCATCAGGACTTTCCACTTGGGATAGTGTGTGCCGCCAAAGATGGGGCACACAGTGGATACCTTGGCACCTTTTGCCATGAAGCAATATGTGGGAGCATAGTCGTCGTTGCCAAGGTTGGAGTCATCATCACTTTCCTCAGTGTTGAAGATGGACTTGCTGATGAAAGCAGTAGCGAGAGCTAAGCTAGCCACACCAGAGTTTGACTCCTCCTCAGATTCCTCCTCTTCCTCATATTCTTCAGATTCTTCTTCAGAATCCATTTCCTTGCCAATAAGTGCCCGAGCCTTTCTGGAACTGTTCTTCTTGTGCGATGAGGACTTTGAAGATGAAGACTTCGAAGATTTCTTCTTTTTCTTTGAGTCATCAGAACTATCATCTTTGTACTTCTTCTTCTTTGATTCTTTTTCCCAGAGAGAACAGTCAGCGATGTAGTGGCCAGACTTCTTGCATTTGTGGCAAGTTCTCTTCTTGTAGTCGCTTGATGAAGATTCTGACTTCTTCAGTCCACTTCTTGAAGATTTTCCAAATTGGCCCCTTCTTGAGAAATGGAATTTCCTTACGAGCATTGCTAGCTCCCGACTCAGTTCTTCAGGATCACCAAGGCTACTATCAGATTCTTCGCCTTCAGATGAGGAAATTGCTTTTGCCTTCAGTGCATGAGTTCTTCCATAGCTTGGTCCATATAGGTCTCTTTTTAGCTTGTTGGAATTCATGAGTATTGTGTTTCTCAAGAATATCAGCAGGATCTAGTGACTTGTAATCTCCACGTTCTTGAATCATCAAAGCAACTGTATCGAATGAGGAATCAAGAGATCTCAGCAGTTTCACCACCCCATGGTCGGTGATGTCAGTGGCACCAAGAGCCTGAAGCTCATTGGAGATATCAGTGAGACAATCGAAAGTTTGCTGAACATTTTTGTTGTCGAGTCTTTTGAAGCGGTTGAAGAGATTTCGAAGAACATCAACTCGGGAGTCTCGTTGAGTTGAAACACCTTCGTTGACTTTGGACAACCTATCCTAGATAAGCTTAGCAGTGTCCAAAGCACTCACTCTGCCATACTAACCTTTGCTCAGATGGCCACATATGATATTCTTCGCTTGAGAGTCGAGTTGCTTGGATCTCTTCACATCAGCAGCAGTGACAGTGGGAGTGACGGAGGGAACACCATTTTCCACAACATACCAGAGATCGTTATCAATTGCCTCAAGATGCATGCGCATCTTGTTCTTCCAGTCGGGTAGTCCGTCCCATCAAAGGTAGGACACCCAGCTGAGACCTTGATCATGCCTGCAGTCGACATAACTAAAACTTCAGGTGGTTAAACCAAAATCATACAGAACAAGGGAGTACCTTGCTGTGATACCAATTGAAAGTGCGTTATATTGACTAGAGGGGGGGGGGGTGAATAGGCGATTTTTTACAAATTTGTCACTGGGGAATTACTAGTTGAGGATTCTGCTAAGTGACGAAATACTAGTAGCGGAATAAGTACTCCAGTGCATGCATAACATGGCAGTGGCATAGTCATCATGATGAATTGAAACATACACAAAGCACAGGTAGCGTGAACACAGGATAAGCAGGCGATAGACAAAGTGACTGAAGAATTTGAGACGAGGAAATTGAGAAAATCTTCAGTCAAAGTCTTCAAACAGTAATGATTAATTTCATCAGCAAGTTAATGACGAAATGAAAGGGTTGAGGAAATAGAACCAGGAGCTCGGTGAAGACAGTGATTTGATGACCCAGTTCCAACAGTTGTGACAGTCGTATGTCTAGTTTGGAGCGGCTTGGTATTTAAACCAAAGGACATACAGTCCCAGGACACATAGTCCTTACCGTATTCTTCTTGAGCTAAGGTCACACAGACCTCGCCCAACACCCGTGGTAAGTCTTCAGGGCAGACTTCAAAACCCTCACAAACTCGGTCACCTGGCGATCCAAAATTTCCTCTTGGATGCTCTAGACCATGATGCCTAACCGTCTAGAAGATGCACAGTCTTCAAAGGTAAAAAGCGTCGGTTCCACACAGGAACAATCTCTTCAGTGACGCTCAATCACTTTGGTTTTGGTGGTTTGGGTTTTTCCTCACTGATGATTTTCTCTCAAAGTCCTCAGAGGATGGGTTGCTCTCAAATGACACTTGTCAATCTCTCTCGGAGCAGCTAACCAGCTAGTGGTTGTGGGGGGCGGCTATTTATAGCCAGGGTGCAACCCGACATGATATGACATAAATGCCCCTAATGATATGACCGTTTTGTGGATAAGATCTCTGGACAGTTGGCGCAAGGCACAACAACGGTCGGAGATTTGAACTCTCAAATTCCTGAGGGTTATCATATTTCTCACGGTAGGCAATTCGCACTGGCGAAATCCTAACTCCTCAGTCAGAACAAATTCCTCAGAGACTAGAAGAATTTCATCTCTGTCACTGAAGAAATTGACTGAACTGGAAGAGATTTCCAAAGGCTTCACTCGAAGGTTTTGGGTATGTGTAGGCTTTGAGATGAGCACCACTTGGAAATTTTTCCTTAGTATTACCTCGACCCCCTTTAACAGTACGGTGTTTCCTATGACACAAAGAAAGGAAATGAAACTACGAAAACAAAAGTATTCACGCTTCATAGTCCTCGTGTCAATGTCTTCAAGGTCACACCAAATTCTTCATTTTTAAAGTCTTCAGGGAAATATCAAAGTCTTCAGGGAAATACCAAAGTCTTCAGCTGAAGACATTCATTTTTAGGGGTCAACATTCTTCGAATATATCAAACTCATCATCGACTTATATAACATGTGTACACTCACAAACACATTAGTCCCTTAACCTATAAGTCTTCAATACACCAAAATCACTAAGGGGCACTAGATGCACTTACAAGATCACCAATCAAAGGCAGCAAATTGAGGAACTTTAGGAAGCCTGCACCCGAGCCCTACACAGAAGGCATAGGAATGGATTTCCATATCTACCACATGGAGGACAACCGTCACACCATCGACATTATAACCCAAGGCTGGTTAACAACTCCTTTGTTCCCGTCATATGTTTCGAATGTGGCGAATTTGGGCATCGTGCCAAAAGGTCTCCCAAGAAGGAGCCAAATGTCGCCTAACCACCGGTACCAGCAGGAAGACCTAGAAGGGGAAGACTGAACATCCTTCTTTCCGAGACAAGAGACAAGCACTGTCAAGGCAAGTAGCCCTAGGGTAGGATGAGTCGTGTATTCCCTATGCGTAATCGAGTCCGTGTGATGGTTCAAATGAAACCATGTGTGCTTGTTTTGTTGTTTGTGTTTTGATATAGTTCGCATCCTTACCCTAGGCAACATGTACGCGACTGTATAACCTATCTTATCTAAATGATTGTGTTTGACCTTTTTGGCACTCTCTTGATTACACCTGCACCATGTCACCCCCTTTTAGGCACTCATCTATGTTATTTTTCCCTCTGACCTACCTCATCAACTTAAGACCAGAGATACAAGATGCAACAAGGATTCCACCACAACAAACGACTAGCACTGAAGAATTTTTGTGACAACCTATTCAACAAAGTGCGACTCACTGGAGTTAAGCTTTTTCCCTCAAGATTGGAAATCCATCCCTAGACTGCTCTAGACCTCACAAGTTATCCCCAACTTGAATCCTTAACCATGTGCTTAACTCGCGAAACGAGAGAACCACTTAAGCTTCAATAACCTTTGCTTAGCACTGGGTTCATTATGGAACTAGTGATCATAGTGAACAAACACATTGCATCCTTCATCTAGCATTAAAACAGATGATGCCATAGGGAAGTTTGTCTTGGGGAGATAGGTGTAGAAGACAAATGACTTGACAAGGCTGTACTAGTGACCTTGAGGAAATAGATGAGACTATTTGGTGGATTATGAGACTTTCATGTTTGGTAGATCAAGTTGGTGGGATCATGTTAATAGAGTAGCATGACTTTCATTACCCTTGAGTAAATTGGATTTAGGAGGACAATTGGTCATAAGCTGAAATTCATGGAGGTGTAACAATTTGACTTAATCAGATGATATTGATAGGAAATTGGTGATTTTATGATAATGACTTGGAGGGACAAGTAGGAATTCTCGTTGGACATGAGATTTGGATTAAATTAGGTGATCCTAGTAAGGTGTTGATGATAAGTAAGTCTACATGATTCGGAGTAATTTAGATTTAGTCCGATGATCTCGATCATTATACCATATTTCTCGGTGGAAGATAAACTAGGAAATTGAATTATATGTCAAAGTTGATTTAGGGATCTAGATAAGCTTGATATTGGAGATTACTTGATCACGGTGAAGGAATGGTGGATTTACTATGATTAGATAGCCCTTTCAAGGATTTGGGAATTATAGGAACTTTAGGGGATCGTGTGAAATACCATGAATATTGGATTTATAGAATTAAAGAATTATGCATTGATTGATGGGATTCTTGGACCACTGGATTGAATCCGTAGGAAGGAAACAAGATCTTGGATTGATATACTACGTGTTTCCTTAGGATAGAGATACACTACCTTGGACCTTGTATGGATAGGCTGAGCACTTGGATTTGTGATGATTAAGTCAAGCTTAACAACTTGTATGTTCTACCCATGGACTTTTGCATAAGAATACCAATACATGTGAGTTTGGGAATAGTTGACATGTATGATTTTGTTTAGACCTCTTCTCGGGAGACATGAGGATTTGAATAGCATGAGTGATGATTGGAGTTGAATTATATGAAATGATGCTTTCGGTGGCATAAGGTGATTTTGTTTGGAGGATTAGATAGAACAATGAGAGAATTCCTTATTTAACACCATGTTTAAATTTATGCCTTATTTGACATCAACAAATAATCTCTTTTCTATCTCACAACGTGTCTAAATTTTATGCCTTCTATGACACTTTTGTCCATTTTAAGCCTAAATGACACATGGAAGGACTCTTTTGCCCTTTATATGATATGTTTGACGAGCGAGGGCTTACATGCTGCTGGTGTGTGTGTGGCATGCTCGCGTGCTGCTGCGTGTGTGTATGCACGTGCGCATATGTGTGCTAGTGATGTTGCGTATATGTGTGTGTGCTGCAGCGTGTTTACGTGCGTGTGCGTGCACGTGCGTGTATTGCTCGGTGTGCGCTGCTGCATGTGCGCGCGTTGTTTATAGAACGAGAATGAGATAAATGCAACATATATTGTATTGATTAAGCCAGTGGCTATATACATGTACAGACGCGCCTTCGTGTTCGTTCCGCGGAAAGAAGCCAAGGCGTTTCATCGACATGGTTGATCGATCCGATCAATCTAAAGCTAGACGCGCTGTTCAGACTTGTGTATTATACGTGTGGATCCTTATACACGCGCACGTAGCCACACACTACTGCCCTCAAGAATCAATCAAGCTACTTGCTAGCTTTGCACATACGGGCTACACAGGTGCTGAGTAATTTGATCCCCGGTTCAAAAACCAACATTTGTTGTGTGTGTATGTGCTGCTACATGTGTGGTACTACCATTGCATGTGTGTACTACTGCCCCGTATCGATGTTGTCTGTGTGCTACTGCCCCGCACACACACATACAATATGAGGGGCAAAAAGATTCTTTTCATGTGTCATTTAAGCTCAAAATGAACGAAAGTGCCATAAAGGGCATATAATTTAGACTCGTTACATAGGGAAGAAAAAGTTTTTCAGTGTTAAATAAGGAAACAAAATTTAAGATAGTGTTAAATAAGGAATTGTATCTAGAACAATTGGCATCTACGAAACCGTGCAGAAGGATGAGATGATAAACGTTCACTCACACCTTAGATCCTTGAAACCCTTAAGCGTTACCTAGCCATCGCATGGTCGGATTATGACCATGGGCTTGGATTCCAACACGAAAAGACATTGGCCAATACTCCACCTTGACCACCAACCTTGCCTATAAGGAAGATGGGAACGAACATTAGATTGCAAAAAGACCACAAACCCATGGACAAGTAACCGCCCTGAACAAATGCCGCTCCCGGAAAATTGAGACTAATTGGCTAAAGATTGGTTGTATAGCTTTCTCTCTAAGGGCGAGATGAATCAAGGTGCTTCCAGTCTAAAATCATTCCCGGGACTTACCCAACCACACCATCGTCACAATATGGTTAATGAGTATGTAGTCAAGCCCTTTGAATTAGCCTACACCCGGTTCTCTCACATATCCCATAAGCAAAGTGTTTATGTAGCACTTGGATAAATACGTTGTGATCCTCATGAATGACATAATTATTTATCCGAGGAGTGTGAGGAACACCCAAGTTCTATTTTGGATAAGCCCCAAGTGCACCAGCTGCCAGATTTATCAAGTGTAAATTTCTACCTTGAGGAAGTTGGCCTCCTCAGAGTGTTCTCCCCGCAGCAAGAAGTGCTCTTACCCAAACAAGATCAAGAACCACGACAGTTTGGGAAGTCACGATGAAGTCGAAGGAGCATAAGAGGTTAACAAACATTCCACCATCGGCTACCTCTGCTAGACCAAGTCCAGAAGCACCCATGTTCAAGCAAGACGAAGCCCTTGGACAATAAAATGGAATTTAAGAGTTCTTTGGTTTAAGGTCACCTTTGTACGCATACCAGGAAAGAACTAAAGAAGTCCATAATACCCTTCACTCTACCTCCTAAATGGAGTGAGATGAGCATGATTTCCCCACTCCCTCTAGAGCCTGGACCGGAGTGGAACAAATTGCCATGACTTCATTACTAGCCTCCCTCGGTCCAATCAGGGACGTGCCACTAAATGGATCATGCTGGACCACCTGCCAAAGGTAGTCCTCCCATTTGTCAGAAACTGTGACACCCTGGTTTTATGCTACAGTGATCTTTGTAATTAAGCACAGTGATGACCATGATCAGTGCCTAATCATTTTGCTAAACAGTGCATGATCAATATGGATTTCAAATCTCATTTCAAATTCCTCTTTAAAAGGGCATTGAATTTCATTGTGATAATTTAAATCCTCAAACAGCATATGAAAAATGTTGCATACTTGTGGAATAATCCAAAACTAATGTTGTTGAGGAAAACAACATCACCAAGTTTATGGTGTGGACCCCACCATCAAAACAGAGTCATATTTGCATTTTAAAGTACCTTTATATTTAATTGGAAATTGCAAACAGATTCAAAATATCTCCAAATTTGTTGTGGACATGTGGAATATTGCAAGCTATTTGTTGGACCATATGGCACATTTTTTCAGTAAAGAAATAATGCCAAAATAAATTAAAGCAGAAGCTGGAAAAAGGAAAAGGAAAGGAAAAAGGAAAAGAACCCTGTGCACTTAGGCCCAGTGCTACAGTGCGGCCCAGCCCGCCAGCACAGTTATCTCCCTCCTACTGCTCACGCGCCCGCGCCGCTGTCGCCGCGCGCGCGCTCGCCGCGCCAGCCCCCCCTCCTCTGCTCGACAGCGGCCAGCCCCGCGCCTGCCGGGTGGATAAGAGCCCCTCCTCGACCCCGTGGACGAACCCTAGCCGCCTCTCGCTCACTCCCTCGCCCCTCTCCACCTCTCCCGAGCGCCGCCGCCGCCATGGCTCCGGCCTAGCCGCGGCCCCCGTGCCCCTCCCGCTGCCTCTTCGTGCCCTGCATCATCGCCGGGCTCCGCTACGTCACCTGCGCTAACGAGCCAAAGCCGAGGCCCCCTCCATCGCCCGAATGCCGTCGTCTTCCACCTTCGGCCACCGCGACGTCGTCGCCGATTTCGCCACTGTCGAGCCTCCCCCGAGCCCGCTTTGCACCTCTACAGGCTCGCTGTGAGCCTCCACTACCTCCCCTCTCGCTCTCGTCGCCGTTCGTTAGCCGTAGACGCCGCCCCCATCGTACCAGAACGCGTCGCCGCCGACGAGCTCGTCGCCGTCGTTGTGGCCTTTGCCATGCTCGTCCGAGCTCACCATCGAGCTCCTGGTGCTTCCAGGAGCGCGACGCACACACGCGCGCGCCTCGCCGTGCCCCGCAGCCCCCTGAACGCCGCATGCCCGAACCGCACCGCCGCCTCCGCTCATCGCCGGTGCCGATTCCGGCCGCCCCAGCCCCCGAGACCACCACCAATGGACGCGGCTCGAAACGCCCGTTCCAGAGAGCCAGGCCGCGCGCGAAACGGCCGCCCGTTGGCGAATCCCGACGCCGGCCCGAGCCCTCCGCCGCGTTTTGGCGTCGCCGGCGTTGAGCCGCCGGCCACGCCGACGTGGCTGGGTTGGGGCCACCCCCAGTGACCCTGCCAGTGGGCCAGGGGCGACCCAGTTGACCGGTTGACTTGGTCAACTGGCTGACTGGGCACATCCCAGTCACTGACAGGTGGGGCCCAACACCCCTGTGTCTATGACAGTGGGCCACCCCTGTCAGTTGGCTAATTAAGTAATTAAATTAATAAAAATAGTTAGTTTAACACTAATCCCTCACTGACAAATGGACCACACTCACTAATTAACTCTGTTTAGTTTAATTAAAAATCTGAAATAGAGGTGAGTCTATGACATGTGGGACCCACTGGTCAGGTTTGACCTGGCCACTGTGCTGTTGTCTGCTGATGCAATGCTGATGTCAGCATGATGTCATAATAGGATTTTCGAATTAATTTAATTCTGTTAATTCCGGAAATTAATTAAAACTTTGAAAAATCATATCTTTTAATCTGTAGCTCAAATGAAAATAATTTATATATGAAAGTTGATCAGAAAAATCCCACGAACCTGAATATGCCATCCATTCATCTGTCACATGCCCCTAGCATGATGAACATGGACATTTTGCAATAGGTTCATCTGTCCGATAAATCCAAAGACCCGGGAAATATCGTCAGATATTCTCCCGCTCCGTCTGCAACGTGTAGTACTGCGTTAGACTACCCCTAGCACTGCGTATTGCCATGTCATGCATCGTGTTGCATCTGTTTGCTTGTATTTATTGTTTCTTCCCCCTCTTCTCTCCGATAGCCTCCGAGACTGACGATGCTGCCGAGTACGACTACGCCCCTGACGATCAGGCCTTTGCCGCAGAGCAGCAAGGCAAGCAAACCCCCCTTGAGCATTCCGATATCGCCCATTTCTTTCCCTCTCAGTCTTGCATTAGATTTTGCTACTGTAATTGTTAGCTCCTATTCTGATGCATAGCCTATTTTTGATAAACTGCTACTATACCTGCAATCATATCAACTGCTTAGTATAGGTTGATCAGTGAATCCCCAGTGACCCCCTTAGTCCCAGTTGCCCCTGTTTCTTCATCGACGACTCGACGACTCGAAGACCCGAAGACTCGGTCAACCGACCGACAAGCCAGGCCCCTCACATCACCGCACCCCCTTAGTTGTACGACTCTGCAGCGCTACTATCGAGTACCGAGGGTGACACCTCGTGAAGTACTCATGATGCTAGCTCTGTAGTGTAGTTAGTCGGTCGTGGTTATCGAGGGTGATTCCTCCTTCACCACTCCCGACGATGACCCTGTCGTGCAACCCCTCAAGTGTGGGACCCTCGAGGGTGATTCCTCTAAGTCCACCTTGACGGTTACATCGAGCGGGGACCATTGAGGGTGATTCCTCAGTTCCCGCCTTGATGATTTATACACATAGTTACGATGACCTGTTTACGGAAACATGTTGGTGATGGGTCGGCCCTGAGGGGTACCCACAGTTTGGTGATGATGAGGCGTGGACTGGCGAGAGAGGCCTTTGCCACACATCCTCGAGACGGGGTGACGGGACCGCACTTTATGGGTCGTGCTTGCCCCACATTAATAAAATTTTAATGGGTTGGGTATTTGATCTGAGTTGGTCGTTGGCCTTATTGCGCACCAAACCATCACGTGGGAAAGTTATGGGCACTCAGCGTCGTTGTATCAGCCGAAGCTCTTCGGACGTCAGCAATGGAGCGGCGCGCGCCGGATTGGACTGGACGGTACAACTCTTGGACTGGAGTGTGCTAGGTCTGTTTCCGGCCGCGTTCGCATCGTGCAGGAGTGCAAGGGCAAGTGGGCCCACGAACCTGCGCGCTTAGGATTTAGACCGGCGGGCTGGCCTCTTCGTTGAGCCTAGGTGGGGCGACGACGTGCTGCTATCCCGAGGCCGGGCATGACCCAGGAAAGTGTGTCCGGCCGGAGGTGATCAGGCGTGTTGGAGATGCGGTGCACCCCTGTAGGGATGATTAATCTATTCGAATAGCCGTGTCCACGGTAACAGGACGACTTGGAGTTGTGCCTTGACCTTATACAACTATAATTGTGATTTAATTTGAAATGAATGTGGCTCCGAGATTGCTTCCTCGCAGGGAGTCGAGGGAGGATCTCTGGGCGTGGTTACTTAATAAAATTGCTACAATAATATGATTATATATGAGATACCAGTCTACTCTCTTCTAATGCTGCAAGATGCTGAAGATGCTAGTCTTCGATAGGACTAGGCCTTCCCCCTATTCTTGCTTTCTGCAGTCAGCCCAGATATAACCCCATTCCTTGATTCTGATGCATACTTAGCATAGTTCTGATGTCAGTCTTGCGAGTACTTTGGATGAGTATTCACCGCTGCTTTGCTTTCTCTTTCCCCCTCGATACGTTTCTGCGTTCAGTCGATGGAGTCCAGGAGATGGAGTACGCCGGAGACGACTACTACACCACCGCTGCAGCCTACTACTACGTGGAGGCTGCCCCCGACGCTCAGGAGTAGTTAGGAGGTTCCCAGGCAGGAGGCCTTGCCTCTTTCGATCCGCTGCTTATGTTTGTGCTAGCCTTCTTAAGGCAAAACTTGTTTAACTTATGTCTGTACTCAGATATTATTTGCTTCCGCTGACTCGTGCTTTGTCGAGCTTTGTATTCGAGCCCTCGAGGCCCCTGGCTTGTAATATGAAGTTGTATGATATCGATCAGTGAGTCCCTAATCTTGGTCGTATGCATTGCGTGTATGTTTAGCGTACGGTCGAGATCGGGGGCGTCACAGAAACTCAAACCATGGGGACTAGTTAGCCGATGTATACTTCTGGATGGTCAGCTTACTTGGAGCCCCATAGAAACCCTGTTAGATAGAGGAACCCATTTTGCTACAGATCTCTGAGACAAGACTAAAGGAACCTTAGGGACAAGGCTCTACACAACTTTATGCCATAAATAGTTACAAGAAAACCAAACCATCGAAGACCTCCTAAGAACATACGTCTTTGGTTGTGCAAACAAATAGCTAAGGAGCAGGTGAAGTTGACTGAAGACCGTATATCGACAGCTTAATCAAAGGAGAAGATCTTGACGAGGAACCTACGCTGACAATCCTCAACACACTCATAGTTTAAGACAACATGCATCTGAAGATCACCTGCCCTAGGGAAGTGAACTATTCCATGTCACCGGAAAGCTACACCAAGACATTGACCCTTATAGACTAGCGCGAGACGATGTGAGGTCACCAACCAAGGTAAGTATCCCAAGGTCCAGCCCACATGCACGATGCCTTTCACTGCATTCCGACTTTTGGCATGACACTAATACATAGATGATTCAGCCTCTGCCGAGACCTTGTTCGTCGAGCCTTTGACCCCAACTAGACCTGACTTGTCGCAAAGACACCTGATCACACTCTGGATGCTGAAGGACGACGTACAAGAAGACACACCATGAAGTACTTCCAGATCCAGTGGAGCAGCCACACCGAGGCAGAAGACACATGGGAACGTGAAGACTACATTAGATCCGAATTTCCGTATCTCTTTAGCGCCTAGTTTAGGAATCTCGGGAACGAGATTCTTGTAAGGGGATAGGTCTATCACACCCTGTGTTTTGTATCACATCACTATGATTAATAAAGCTCAAAAATTTGGACGAACAAAAACTTTTGTGTGGATGTGATACTTAATTGAATTGATATTTGCTTGATTGTTTAAGTGTGCTCCTAATTCACAAAAACACTCCTACTCTCATAACTCCTCTCCTTGATCTAAAACCTTGCCCAATGATGTTTCCATGTGTATAGGTCATAAAAATATTTTTATACAAAACTATTTGACCAAAATGCATTTATTAAATTTAGGTTTTCAAAAACCCCTGAGTAAAGGCTTGAACCACAAGTCCTTAAATTAGGGTATTTAAAATATTTCAAAAATTATATTTGGAACCTATTAGCTATAAGACTTCCCAAAACTACAAAAACAATATTTTAAAAGTTATTTTTATATTTTATTTAAAGGCTTTTTCTTGAGGCCAAAATGGTCTTTTATAGGGGAAATTATTTTAATGTTTCAAAAATATTTGAAAAAAATTAGGGAAACTCAGTGGACACATATCTTCCATATATATATATGAGTTTCAACACATGGTCATGTTCGAAATATTGGACAAAACTCTCCAAAACCCTTTTTGGATATTTCAACACTGTTTAAGATATCCCCCGAGATGCCGATAAATCGGCTGATTTATTGCTTATCGGTGTCTGAACGATAAGATAAAGCGACCGATAAATTGGCCGATATGCCGATAAATTGGCCGATATGCCGATTAACCTGGCGATTTACCCCTTATCATGGGTCGACCGATAAGTGCCCGATAAGCGATATCCCCAACATTGATTTCAAGTATTTGAAATATTTCTATAACAAATATTCTCAAATAAATCCAGGAAATTTCCAGCAAGTCTAGTATGTCTCAAGTAATGATCTTGCCAAGTTTCCTCTCAATCCAAATCATTTTGGTTCATCAAAGTACCCCAAAGTCCTCTCTGTCCATTTTCAAGTTTGGACAACTTTACATTATCAAGTATAACCAAATGTGCTCAAAATTGGTGGACATATTCAAAATCACTAATCTTTCATCTACAACAAGTGGTGCATCAAGGAGAACTGTGCAACTTGATCAAATAAATTCAAAAGCATTTCTGTTGATTTGTAGGGTTTGGAAAAGTTGCATTAGCAAGTTTCTCCTAATGAGATGCAATTTTTACCAAAGTCCATTTGACCCTACTCTTCACTCCTGTTAAATCTCATGGTAAGTAGATCAACTTACCTAGGTCAAAACAGTGACAAACACCTTCTGGTGAAATTTCGAAATGACTGTTTTCACCACTTACCTTGTTCTCCTTGAGATAGGAATTTTGCCACAATCTCTCCTAACCATCTTCTACCTCCAGTAACTCACCCAGGCCAAGGATCAATCATTGAGTGGATTAAAAATCACATATCCGTCTTTGGATAACAATGGCAACACTAATTTTCCTCTCTCTCTCTCTCTCTCTCTTTCCCAGTAACCTCCCAGAGCATCCAAGGACTCCCACTACTGCAGGATGGTCCAAAGATGACACATCAATCAGAAACCCTTCGACGAAACTGTGTGCGATGCATGAATCACAAAGGGTATAGTTCAAGGTCTGTCGCCAATAACGTGAACCGTGTGCGATGGCGGGTCCATCAAATACAATTCAGCAAAGAGTTTTGTGTGCGATACGTGGCACACAGTTGACCCACGCAAACTGTTTGTGATGGGACAAAATGACACAAACGGTTAACTTAATATAAGTGTGTGCGATGTACAACATACAGTTCACCCGGAAAAACTATTTGTGCTGATCAAGAAGAACACAAACAATCACCCAGATCAAGATGTGTGCGATAGACGGCATATAGGTCAGCCGGATGAACTGTTTGCAATGACATAAAATAACACAAACGATCTCCCAGATCAAGATGCGTGCGATAGACGACAAATAAGTTGCCCGGATGAACTGTTTGCGACGAGCCAAAATCACACAAACGGTTGCTCAAATTAAGCTATGTGTGATATACAGCATACATGTCACTCAAATGACCTATGTGCGATGAGCCGAAATAGCAGAAGCGATTCGGCGTAACAAGATGTGTGTGATACCGGGCAAATATGGCAATTATGTGAATTGTTTGTGAAGACCAATAATAGTACACACAATTTCTTCTAGTGGGCAGACACGTACACACATCCGAGAACGCGGGCCCACGTACGCCATCCCACACGGTTTCTAAAAACCATAAAGAGTTTCGGGCTTGGGAACCAAAACCATCAATAAATTTTGAGCTTGTTTTCCGTCACATTCGTAATTACCACGCTTTACTTTAATGCAAATAATTCAAACCTACCAAACCTAAACGTGTTCCCACTTAGCAGCTATTTACTAGTCGACTATAAAAACACCTACTCAAAAATTACCGCACATTCCTCTCCCCATCACCAAAAAAGGCCTTTCTTGTTAGTCACTCCTTCCGTCTGCGATGGCCAGTAGGAGGGGGGGGGGTTCTGGGTCGAGATATAACCAGGGAAGAAAGACCAAGGCTGCAGAAGCAACAGAGAGGTCCCGCCGCCGCGCCGGGGAAGCGCCAGAGAGCTCCAGCCATGCCGTGTTTGCTGCAACAGAGATGTCCGGCGGCGCTGCAGACGCCTCAGAGGATCTTTCGTGGAGAGGCAATGACTCTCACAATCACAAGCGCATTCGCCTTGGAGGCGAACTGGACGAGCTGGCAGTGTTGGATTCCTCAGCCAGCGATTAGATGCGCACTGAGCTCGATAAGAAGGAGGCAGTGATCGATGCCTTGGTGGAGCTGTTGGGGAAGAACAATGCCTTGCTTAACAAGGCGACCAACTTCATTGTGAAATTTACGGGCAAGAAGGCAAAGCTTCGCAACAAGTGCGACGAGCAAAATGAGCAAGCCGCCGCCCTGGAAGAAGCTGGTCGAGAAGAAAAGTGCCTCGGAGGGGAGGCTGAAAGAACTCGCCGAGGAACTTTTGGAAGACTTGGCTAAGCTCCACATCGAGCGCGAGGGGCTTGTGAAGGAATCCGTGGCGCATGTCAAGGAACTTCATGCGTATGTGAAGGAGAACATTGACTCTCTCTGGCAAAAATCTTGCGCCATGGCTGCAATGCGGAAGGCGGCAAAGGAGAGGCGAGAGAAGATGGAGGTCGTGGAGGGGATGAAGAAGGAGATTGGGAACTCCACGCCTAGCAATCCATCAAGAATTAGATAGCAGCGGCCCAGATCGTTCTCCGTGTCTTCTTTCTTCAGCCTCTTCCTTCTTCTTTTGCCCCTGTGTCTTTGGGGAGTTGCCGCATGTGGCATTTTTTATTATCCCGAATATGTAAGAGAATTATTATCCTTTACCAGTGTGAATTTGTCGTTATATTATTTCGTTCGTAGGTACATGTATATGATTCGAAAACAGGCAAAAAGTCAAGTTCTCAACGAGCGAGGCACGAACAAAACAATGGTTACGTTGAGCGGGGCAATGGGATCACAAGCAGACTAGTCCCTCCGTCCAGGCGCATTAACCGCATGATAAACGGCGGGTCAGACGCCATTAATTCAGAAGTTGGGAGCGAGGTAAGCGGAGGGTGGAGGTCAAAGTCTTGCTTCCCGATGAGCCTGCACGGCGGACAACTCTCACGCGTCCCGTCGAGCCTGCGCGGCGGACAACTCTCACGCGTCCCGTCGAGCCTACACGGCGGACAACTCTCACGCGTCCCATCGAGCCTACGCGGCGGAAAGCTCGCACATGTCGTGTCATCAAACACCTGCATGCACGGCACCCCCATATATCAAGTGAAAAAAGTTGGACGCATGGCACCAAATGGTTATCAGAACGCACAAGATTCACGTCATGCAATCGTTTGTGATAATAACGTGGCAACTATTTGTTCCAAAATGTCTACGTTGCCTGTTATTGTGTGAGCCATCTCAAATTGGAAAATGTGTGGTACCAAGAATTATATGAGCCGTGTCATGGCACCGAGATAAGGTTCATGAATTTCATGCGTGTTTTGTATTTACGGGAATTCAAAAACCAAGATTATCAATGATTGTGGCTGGACTATCATACTTAAATACTTCTAATTCATTCACATTCATTGCATGGGACCTAGGCAAGCACCCAGGGACACAAAAATGATTTTCCAACTAATTTTCGTAAACTAGAGCATGTGCTTCTAGTTCAAAATTTGAATTACACGTATTAAATCCCTAGAAAACTCAATTAATGTATAAAAAGGGCCAAATAGGTGCACTAGAGGACGCATTGAATGTAGTTTCGCCACCCAAGGTGACATGTTCCCTATCAAAATCACGAGGCTTCTTGTATAAGCTTTGTCTTGTAAGATGCATATGTACCAATATTTGTCCCAAATTCGTCAAAAAAATTTAGCACGCCATATATGTGTCGTGGCATGACAATGGGTAAGTTTCATGAATTTTAGACGAGCTTTGGGTTCTTGAGGATTTAAAAACCAAGATTCTCATTGTTTTCTGCCTAGTCACGATGCCAAGATGTTTGTAATTCATCGACCTTTAGTGCATGGGATCTAAACAAGGACCCAAGGACAAAAAAATGGTTTTTAATCCATTTTGGTGCCCTAGGGCACGTGCTTGTAGTTTAAATTTGAGTTCTTCGCATTAAGTTCATGCCTAGAAAACTCAATGTCGTTTCGACCACAAAGGTGACATGCTCCCTATCGAAATCACGAGGCTTCTCGTGGGAAGCTGTGATTTGTAAGAGGTTTGTCCCAAATTGGTCAAAAATTTACCATGCCGTATAAGTGTCATGTCATGTCACTGGGGTAAGTTTCAATAATTTCAGACGAGTTTTAGATTTATGGGGATTTAAAAGCAAAGTTTCTAAACATTTGCAGCCTAGTCACGATGCCGAGATGTTTGTAATCATTGCATGGACCAAAACAGGGACCCAAGGACATAAAAATGATTTTAAACCCATATTGGTGCCTTGGAGCATGCGCCTGTAGTTCAAATTTGACTTATGCACATCAAATGGCTAGAAGAACTCAATTATTGTATAAAGCGCGCCAAACGAGACCTGAATAATTCCACATTTTAGCACTGCACTTGTATTACTCTATGTTGCATGTAGAAAAAAATCAAGGCAAGAAGAGGCACTGAATGTCGTTCCATCCACAGAGGTGACATGTTCCGCATCGAAACCACAATGCTTCTTGAGAGAAGTTCCGGTGTGCAAGAGACTTGTCCCAAAACTTGTCCCAAATTGGTCAAAAAAATTACCATGTCGTATAAGTGCCGTGTCATGACATCGGGGTAAGTTTCAAGAATTTCAGACGAGTTTTTGATTTATGGGGATTTAAAATCCAAGTTTATCAATGTTTGTGGCCAAGTCACGACGCCGAGATGTTTGTAATCCATTCACGTTCATTGCATGGGACCTAAACAAGGAACCCAAGGACACAAATATATTTTTTCAACCCATTTTGGTGACATGGAGCATGTGCTTTTAGTTCATATTTGAATTATGCACATTAAATGCCTAGAAAACTTAATTAGTGTAGTATAAAAAGGGCCAAACGAACCACGAATAATTTATAGAAATTCTATACACCCGCCTGGAGCCCGTGCGTGTGTAAGCACGGTGTGCGCATGTGTCATGCTAGCATGAGCTTCCTTCTTTCATAAGTTAAGCATTTTATATTAAAATGGTGTTCCATCAAAACACGCTTCTCCCACCACTCCCCCAATCGGTCTCCCGCGACTCCCCCAACCGGTTTCCCGTCGAAGCGCCGGCCCCGTCATCAACCTAGCTCCTGGACGAGGAGGACAAGATGGAGCAGGCCGGAGAGCAAGAGCGGCATCGCCCCATCGAGCATGAGCGAGACGTCATCATCAGTCCATGTAGGCATCGGTAGGGCCACCATGCCACCATCGCACACGGTTTCTAGTACTACCATAAACGCCTGCGATACGTAGCTGGTCCCACGAGGTGCCCGTCGGGGCACGCCTTATAAATTCTAGGAGGCAACCCTTATCAGCAAGTTGCAGCTTCCCAGCCCCAACCGATTCGAATGGAACTTGGAAGTTAAGCGTGCCTTGGGTGGAGTAGTCCAAGGATGGGTGACCGGTTGGGAAGTTGCTAGATCTCAAGGTTCATTTAGGCGGTGTGATACGATCACTACATGCATTTAACAGTAAATGCCTGTAGTGATATGTCAATCCGGCTAAATAAATCTTGAGATCCTTGTTTTGAAAATATATTTAAAGTGATTTTCTTTTGCTGTGTGTGTGTGTGTGTGCGCGCGCGCATGCGTGCGCGCATGTGTGTCAACCCATGCCTGTGTGTGTGGACCATGCCTCCGTTGTGCGGTTTTCGACGACACACCTATTGATGGGCCCTTAGGGTATGTCATCCTTTTGACTGACAACGCTTTAGCGCCAAGGTTGGGTGATGTGTGTGTGTGTGTGTGTGTGTCGACAACCCATGCCTGCGTGTGTGGACCATGCCTCCGTTGTGCAATTTTCGATGACACACCTATCGGTGGGTCGTTAGGGTCTGTCATCCCTTTGACTGACAAAGCTGGAACGCCAAGGATGTGTGTATGTGTGTGTGTGTAGTGTGTGTGTGTGTGTGTGTGTGTGCATGTGTGTGTGTGTCGACAACCCATGCCTGTGTGTGTGTGGACCACGCCTCCGTTGTGCTGTTTTCGACGACACACCTATCGGTGGGCCCTTAGGATTTGTCATCCCTTTGACTGACAACGCTCGAACGCCAAGGATGTGTGTGTGTGTGTGTGTGTGTGTGTGTCAACCCATGCGTGTGTGTGCATGGACCATGCCTCCGTTGTGTGGTTTTCGACGACACACCTATCGGTGGGCCCCTAGGGTATGTCATCCCTTTGATTGACAATGCTGGAACGCCAAGGATGGGTGACGTGTGTGTGTATGTCGACCATGCCTCCATTGTGCGGTTTTCGACGACACACCTATCGATGGGCTGCTATATAGGGTATATATATATATGTCATCCATTTGACTGACAACGCTGAAACGACACCCTAGCTACATCATAGTATTGTGCATTGTGTATTTAAACACCGGACCATACCCTTTTCCAACATACATTTGGCTGTATGCAGGGCGATGTTGTTCTTCTAGCCCCACTCAACCGATCTTCGACGACGCGCCAACTCATGGGACCGCGCGGTCTATATATCCCTCTTGACCGACAACAAAATGTGATGGTTTGACCAAATTAAGGTATAAATTCTCTTGGTTGTCTTACGACAAGCCAGTCATAGCTAAATGTGTGACAAAGTTTGAGCCAGGTCATGTGTTCATAGGATCCCCTACTCCGGCACATAGTGTAGGGGCCAACACCCTACGTTTATGTCATGAACCCTTTTCTATCACACCGGACACTTTTAGGCATGCACATATGCATCATGTGCAAAATCAAAGTTGTGCATTGGGAATTTGACCATGAAAACACCCTGTTCGTACACATATATACTTCATCCATTCCTAAATACAAGTCTTTTTAGAGATTTCACTACGAACTATATACATATGTATATATAGACATACTTTAGAGTGTAGATTCACTTTTTGCTCCGTATGTAGTATGTAGTGGAATCTCTAAAGGGATTTATATTTAGGAATGGAGGGAGTATATATTTGGGCCACTAGCGGGCGTGGTTGTGTTTTGACCCTTTCTCGTTTTTTGCCATTTCCCCCAAAAGATGCTATTATCTAAAATAGCAAACGAATATGACGAAACAACCGTATGCGATTGTATCTCCAACAGAGATGAGTGTGCTACTCTAACCATGTGCGATGCCCATACACTGCAAATTCAGCACCGCATAGTGGTGGCAGCCACAAGCGTCAGTCAGTGCAAAGGGGTAATGTGCACAGTAAAAACCCAAACCCGGCAGCGACCTATAAAAGATCTTGCGGGCGGCGGCTAACAACTAATTTTTTCCGTCGATAGCTCGCCACCACCACCACACACACCAAATGGAACCGGTGCTCAACCATGGGGATGTGTATGGTGTCGTCCTGATAGTGTTGGACGACGACGTGATAGAGGATTCCGTCACATTGGCCGCCATGGCGGGCAACGGCAAACAGCCAGCTGCCGCCGCCGCCGACGATGGGATAGAGGATTCTAACATGCTGGCCTCCATGTCAGTCAACGGTCAACTGCCATCTGCCGTGGCCGCCGCCGACCCCGAGTTTCAGCATCGGATGCAGATTGCCATCAATCTGTCCGTCCAGGAATAAGGCTTCGATGCGTTCGTGCGCGACGAGGACGAGCACCGTCTCAGTGTTGGTGT
This sequence comes from Elymus sibiricus, assembly GCA_039707655.1. Lineage (NCBI taxonomy): Eukaryota > Viridiplantae > Streptophyta > Magnoliopsida > Poales > Poaceae > Elymus > Elymus sibiricus. The sequence goes on from CM077675.1 coordinate 220,024,180, forward strand.
GCAACAATCTATCGCATCTGCGGATGCTATCCGCAACGCAGCTAGGGATCTTAAGCGACAGAAATGGCGAGAGAGTGCGAAGAGGAAGCAGCTAAGGAAGAAGTCAGATACCAATGCAGCGGGCAAAAAGAGGCGGGAGAAGGACCAGAAGGCGACGAAGTAAGCCGCCGCATGCCTCTCAACCGCGTTGGAGCCCAGTGCAGGCCTTTCAGCTGTGGAGGCAGCCCTGGCAACAAAAGCCACGACGATGAGGGATGCATCTCTTGCGAGAGCGGCGCCCGTCTCTATCGCGATGGCCTACGCGAACGCCACGACAGCTTTGCCGACGACGGTGGCTGCCCTGGGGAATGCCGCCGCGGCGAAGGTAGCTTCGTCGACAGCAGCAGACCTGGCAAGTGGCGCCGCGGTCACTCCAGCCAAGGTAGCCCCGCCCGTCAGCACCGTGGAACTAGTGGAGCTCATAGACTTGACGAGCTCCTCTGAAAGCTCCTTATGAGCCGAGTAAGGTCATGACGACGGTGGAGGCGCGGTGTTTGTATGCATCTATGGTGTAGTGAATATTTTGTGTAGTTCATCTTCATGTAAATTGACGAGCTGTTTGTAAATTATAAGCGTATGAACTAATGTCAACTAATCCGCTGCAAAATAAGGCATTTTGTGGTGAAAATTAGCCAAATGTTTGTGTCATATGTTTGTGGGCATGCGGAAATTTAGGATGAATTTCATGTCTGCGTCTGAAAATAAGGATGAACCGTGTGAGATGAACCTGCCCTTAGAAATCTCAGAAAAAGCTACCCGCCTGGAGAGATGCAAAAAATCGTGGTTTCGTGGCATTTCGTTACAGCGGACACACTTTATTATGTTTGGACCGTGTGCGATCTTGGTTGCTACCGCCCTGCTTCAGTTTCTTTACCAAAATTTAAGTGTAAGTGGTATCTCAACTGCCGCCCTCCCTTGTCTACCACCTCCCTATAGTAAAATTTCAGCTGCCAAGACATTTGAACTGTCGCCATCCCTCGTCCACCACCATCTCCACCCACACCATTACTACTAAAATTTTCAGTAGCAACGACACATCCGCAAACACCCCCCATAGTCCACACAACACCAACCCCCTCCCCTTCCTCCCTCACTTGAACCCTAGCTCTCCCCCACCGCCGCCCTCCACCACCAACCTCAGCCCGTCTTCCCGTGCCTCCTAGCTAAACAAGTTCACATTACCCACTGATCCACATACACCATTGTCGCCCTGAGTTTTTAGATGAGGCCGGCGGTGTCCCTTTCCCCTAGATTCCCATCCCGTACTCTAGAGAGTCGCAACCTAATTAGCCCGACCACATATCCCGGGGAGCTCGAGGAGCGTACGAGCAAAAAGATGTCTATCATGGCCTCTCCGCCGTACCTATTGTTGTAGTAACTTTTGCCATTCGATAACCATGCAATGTTTAATTGAGCATTTGTCCAGTTTTCAAGTAGATGTCTTGCTTTTCTGTATCTAGTTGTTAGGTTGGTTGCATTGAGTATTTGTCTAGTTTTCAATGGCTATATTTAGTTGTTACAAGGAGCATATATGCCTTGTTTCTTTCAGTTATTCACAATGTGCAAGTATGAATTGTGCAGTTCAATTTCATCAATACCACCTATTATGCCTGGTGTTGTTAACCAGTGCCCTTAACTCCCGCTTTAAACATTTATGCCTTGCTTCTCTGAATTTGGTTTTCAGGTTGGTTGCAATGAGCAGTTGTCTAGTTTTCAAGCAGATGCCTTGCTTTTCTGTATCTGGTTGTTAGGTTGATTGAAGTGAGCATTTGTCTAGTTTTCAAGCAGATGCATTGCTTTTCTGTATCTGGTTGTTAGGTTGGTTGCATTGAGCATTTGTCTAGTTTCCAATGGCTATATTTGCTTGTTATAGTGAGCATATATGCCTTGTTTATTTCAAGCAGATACCTTGTGTATTTGATTGATGTTAAGCATGTTGTACACTTGTACTTATCATGACTTTCCATGTACTTGCACAGGACAACAATGGGAGTGGCCGACGTTTTCCACAGAGGTTTTTTTCATCCCTCCGCTTACAGTTCTCCCTGAAAAGTAGGTGATCCAGCCGCACCTGCCAGTACAGCTACCTTGTTACGACTTCACTCCAGTCGTAAGCCTAGCCTTAGGCATCCCCCTCCTTACGGTTAAGGGTAATGACCTCAAACATGGCCAGCTCCTATAGTGTGACGGGCGGTGTGTACAAGGCCCGAGAACGGATTCACCGCCGTATGGCTGACCGACGATTACTAGCGATTCCTGCTTCATGCAGGTGAGTTGCAGCCTGCAATCCGAACCGAGGATGGGTTTTTGGAGTTAGCTCACCCTCGCGAGATCATGACCCTTTGTCCCGCCCATTGTACTTAAGCTTGTTGGTTGCATATAGATTCTTTGAATAGTCAAACTTTGCAAACTGTGAACAAATTTATAGAGAATACTATTTATATATACCACACCAAAATGTATACAATATGAAAGTAAATTTTGTAATGTATCTAATGAAATGGAATTGGAATTCTAGATGTATATGTTTTTCTCTACAAACTTGGTCAAAGTTAGTAAATGTTGACTTCTCAAAATGTTTATACGCCACACCTTGTGGAACTGATGAAGTAGTAAATTACACCATTCTGCAACTGCATTTTAGCTTATAATATTGACTTGTTGCTTGTAGGTACATATGTCCTTGGTAAAGATCCATGCCTGGACCCTTTTTGCGTGTGGGGCAATGAAATATTCATGAACCAACATCAAGTGAGGAAACTGATAAGGATTGTTAGGGAAAAGATACGAACGACACCAATTAGACTATTTGTTTACGTTCTATCCAACATAACAGTGAGCTGTAGGATGGTTACTACGAACTCCGTAGCCTTCTATTAGTACTACCCATAATGAGTTGTCACACAACAATGTCTGAATCTTTTTCTTGTGCAGTGGTTGCCAAAGCAGTTTACTCAAGATTACCTCGGAAAGTACATGATTGGTGGACATGCAATGAAGGTTAAAGTATATCATTGAGACTACAATGAGTATCGATAAGTCGTAATGAAGACAGTGAAGGATGGGCGGGCGTCCATCACTAGGGGCTGGCCTAGAGTCGTTCGTGCGTTAGGCATGGAGGAGGGCACAATATGGGCATTCCGCTTCAATTTCTCCAGCAACCAGAATGTCTTTCTGCTCTCTCATTACCGTCTTTAATACAACCGTGGTTCCATAATTCTTTATTTGCCCCTTCTGTAGTTTTCCTTTTTTTTTGCAAATTGATGCTTATGTAGTTCTTGAGTATATGTACATGTGAATCGAATTATGTATTCGTTCTTCAACCTATATTTAAACATGTTTTGATATGAAATACATGATCACATACGTTTCTCCACTCACGACGTGTGCGATGAATCTCTACCGCGCACACGACCAGCCGAGAAATAACATGTGAGATTAAAAACACTAGCGCACACAGTTACTTATCACGAAGTGTTTGTGATAGTCTCCTTATCACACACGATTTGGTACTGTGAACTGTTTATGATGTCGTGCCCATCGTAAATGTTGGTCAAAGTAGAACGCATGCGATAGGCCTTCATCCTACACGGGTAGTATGGATGACACATTTGGGAAGTATGGATGACACGTTTGGGACATTTTATAAATCACAAACGTTTATCAATAGCGCAGCGTATCGGATAGATTCAACCTTCACATACGGTTTTAAAAGGATAAACGTATGCACTCTCATATCATATCACAGATGGTCCTAGTAGAATTAAATGTGGGTGATATATGCCTCATCCAACACGGTTTACAATCATGAACTATCTGTGATGTAGCACGCATCGTAAATGGTGCGACACATAATAGCGCGTGCGATGCTAATGTGATCTCACACGAGTAGCAAAGATGGGCCGTATGGGAAGTATGACATATCTCAAACGGTTGATCGATGACTCTTGTTTGTGATAGATGCGTACATCCCATACGCTTAGTTTTGTCAAACGTTTGCATTTGTCAATTACCATCGCCGACGATTTTTCCGTGTCGTGTGGGATGGACCCCCCTATCGCCCACGCAGGTAAGGCGACGGTTCAAACGTTCATCGCAGAAAGGGGTTAAAAACCGTTTGTATAGCATGTCGCTGCACCAGTGTCCCCTACCTTGTTTTATACCCCTAGATCTACTAGACACAAGTGGCCACGACCATGGCACATAAGACATGCCATGGCATGCCAAAATTGCGCATAGAGCGGATAAGTATTTCCCTCAGTTATGAAACCAAGGTTTATCGAACCAATATGAATATCAACACTCAACCGTCTTCAGCGGCTGCACACAAATGAACAAACAACTTGCACCCAACGCGGGCAAGAGGGTTGTCAATCCCCTTGATCTCGTTATTTGCAAACAAATGAGTTGTGTAGATAATTGTTGATAAATATAGATTACAAAATAAATAAAAAGTAAATAAAGGCAGCAAGGTAAATATAGCTTTTGCGAATATATAAGTGAATAGACCCCGGGGCCATAGTGTTCCCTAGCGACATCTCTTATGTAGGCAGCATACGGTGGGTAAACAAATTACTGTTGGGCAATTGATAGAAAAGCGGATAGTTATGCGATGTTCACAGCAATGATCATGTATATATAGGCATCACGTCCATAAGCAAATAGTCCAACTCCTGCCTTCACCTATTACTATTACTCCACTCATCGACCGCTATCCAACATGCATCTAGAGTATTAAGTAAAAAAGAGTAATGCTTGGAGAACGATGACATGATGTAGACAAAGTAAACTCAAGCAATATGAATGAACCCTATCATTTTAGCCTTAGTAGCAACAACACAAAGACGCATCTTGTCCCCTACTTTGTCACTGGGATATAGAAACTCGTCAGGTTGAACCTACCACAACGCACCACTCCCACCGATGAAATATCAATCTACTTGGCCAAAGCATATCAATAGATCGGAGAGCATTACGAAGCTATAATGATCATGCACATAAGAGATAATATAATTCAGAGGCATCTCAAATACTTTTCATGAATAATCTGAACATAAACCCACAATTCATCGGACCCCAACAAACACGCCGCACAATACGATTACATCGGATAGATCAAAGCGAAGATGCGATGACCATTGTATTGAAGATCATAAGAGAGAGATTGCCATCTTGGTACTAGCTATGCACCCGTAGGTCTGTGGTGAACTACTCAAACATCATCATGAGGGCAGCAAGGTTGATGAAGAGGCCCTCCGTGATCGATCCCCCCTCCGATAGGGTGCCGGAACGGAGCTCCAGATGGCCTCGAGGGAAGAGGTTGGTAGGAGTTAACCATCGCGCGCTTCCGACCCGAAACAACACTAGGATTTCAACGAGGAATAGAAATGCTCACACATCATCACCATGCCTCTTTAATTTTTAGATGAACAAAAAGGTCAACCCCTCTTAATATCGACACTTCTACGGTTTAACAATTATGAACTCACACCTATTTCATATTACTACATGAATATCATTAACTCACAATTTCTTTATATGTGCTACATGATGGTTTTGATTATCACTCTTTGAATACCTAATGTTTTTGGACTAGTCTATATGACCCATGCAAATTACTGTCACTATTTATTAACTCTCAAACAAATATAAGCAAAGAACGAGAGTGAAATCGTTTCTTTAAAATCTACACGCCATCGTGCTCAAAAAGATACAAGTGAAGTACTAGAGCAACTGCTAAGCTCAAAAGATATAAGTGAAGCACATAGAGTATTCTAACAAATTATAATGAAGGTGTGTCTCTCTTAAATAGGTGTTTCCAGCAAACAATGATTGTGGCAAACTGAAAGTAAAAGCAAAGAAAAGCAAATGACGCTCCAGCAAAACTCATATCATGTGACGAATAAAAATATAGCTTCAAGTGACATACCGATGGATTTGAGACAAAAGAGGGGATGCCTTCCGTGGCATCCCCAAGCTTAGATGCTTGAGTATCCTTTAAAATATTACCTTGGGATGCCTTGGTCATCCCCAAGCTTAGGCTCTTGCTACTCCTTATTCCTTTGTTCATCAAGATAACACCCAAAACTTGAAAACTTCAATCACACAAAACTCAACAAAACCTCGTGAGATCCATTAGTATAAGAAACGTATTGCATACTTTAAGTATTGTTGTAAATTTATTAAAATTTCATAAATGCATAATAGGTACTGCATTCTAACTTCTCCATGGATTATACCCCCCGATACAATCCATAGTTTAATCAAAATAAGCAACTATGCAAGCAAAAAAACAGAATCTGTCTAAAACAGAACAGTCTGTAGAAATCTGTAGAGAAACTATACTTATGTAACTCTTAAAATTCTGATAAATTATTAAACCTCGAAAATTTGTATAGCAACACTGTGTACAAATTTCAGATCATTATCACGCTCCAGAAAAAAATGAAAATTCCTGTACTGGAGTCAAAAGTTTCTGTTTTGTTTCAGCATCGATTCTATTCATCTTGTGAGTCATCCCAAAGGCTTTACTTGACACAAACACTAATTTAAACACAACAACATAATCATTACAGAGGCAATAATCATGATATTAAAAATAAACATAAAGTTTAAAGCGAAAATTTAAGATAACTATTGGGTTGCCTCCCAACAAGCGCTATTGTTTTATGCCCCTAGCTAGGCATAATGATTTCAATGATGCTCACATGAAAGTAAAGAATTGAAACACAATGGGAGCATCATGAAGCATATTACAATCATATTTAATCCTAACCCACTTCCTATGCATAGAAATTTTGTGAGCAAACAATTTATGAGAGCAAGAATCAACTAGCATAGGAAGGCAAAACAAGCATAACTTCAAAACTTTGAACACATAGGGAGGAAACTTGATATTATTGCAATTCCTACACGCATATGTTCCCCACTCATAATAATTTTTAGTAGCATCATGAATTAATTTCACAATATAACTATCATATAAAGCATTCTTTTCATGATCCACAAGCATAGAAAGTTTATTACTCTTCCCATAAGCAAATTCCTTTTCTTTCATGGTAGTGGGAGCAAACTCAACAAAATAACTATCATGTGAAACTTGATTGTCATAACCATTTTGAAAATTAAAATAATCATGAAAAGTTTCATGGTTATCATTACTAATTGTAGCATATGTGTCATCACCACAATCATCATAATAAATTTGCTCATCATAAGTTGGGGGACAAAAAATATCATCTTCATCAAACATAGCATCCCCAAGCTTGTGGTTTTGCATATCATTAGCATCATGGATATTCAGAGAATTCATACTAACAACATTTATAGCATGCCCATCATTGAAGGAACTCACATTAAGCATTTTTATAAATTCTTCCTCTAACAATTGAGCACAATTTTCCGAATCCTTATTTTCACGAAATACATTATAAAGACGAAGCATATGAGGCAACCTAAGCTCCATTTTTTGTATTTTTGATTTTTATGAGATGAGCTAAACATAACAGCAAATAAAAAGAAGAACAAGTGAATGAATATTTATGTGAAGTTACTTAGTAGTTGATGATGATATTCCCCGGCAACGGCGCCAGAAATCCTTCGTGATACTTTTGATCTGCGTTGGGTTTTCCGTGAAGAGGAACGGGTAATTGCAGCACAAAGAGGATAAGTATCTCCCTCAATTATGAAACCAAGGTTTATAGAACCAATAGGAATATCAACCCTCAATCGTGTTCAATGGCTGCACACAAATGAACAAACAACTTGCACCCAACGCGGGCAAGAGGGTTGTCAATCCCCTTGATCTCGTTATTTGCAAGCAAATGAGTTGTGTAGATAATTGTTGATAAATATAGATAGCAAAATAAATAAAAAGTAAATAAATGCATCAAGGTAAATATAGTGTTTGCGAATATATAAGTGAATAGACCCGGGGGCCATAGTGTTCCCTAGCGACATCTCTCATGTAGGCAGCATACGGTGGGTAAACAAATTACTATTTGGCAATTGATAGAAAAGAGGATAGTTATGCGATGTTCACGGCAATGATCATGTATATATAGGCATCACGTCCATAAGCAAATAGGCCGACTCCTGCCTGCACCTATTACTATTACTCCACTCATCGACCGCTATCCTGCATGCATCTAGAGTATTAAGTAAAACAGAGTAATGCTTGGAGAACGATGACATGATGTAGACAAAGTAAACTCAAACAGTATGAGTGAACCACATCGTTTTATCCTTAGGAGCAACAACACAAAGACGCATCTTGTCCCCTACTTTGTCACTGGGATATAGAAACTCGCCAGGTTGAACCTACCACAACACACCACTCCCACCGATGAAATTTCAATCTACTTGCCCAAAGCATATCAATAGATCGGAGAGCATTACGAAGCTACAATGATCATACACATAAGAGATAATATAAATCAGAGGCATCTCAAATACTTTTCATGAATAATCTGAACATAAACCCACAATTCGTCGGATCCCAACAAACACACCGCACAATAGGATTACATCAGATAGATCAAAGCGAAGATGCGATGACCATTGTATTGAAGATCATAATAGAAAGAGAGAGAGAGATTGCCATCTAGGTACTACCTATGGACCCATAGGTCTATGCTGAACTACTAACACATCATCATGAGGGTTGCAAGGTTGATGAAGAGGCCCTCCTTGATCGATCCCCCCTCCGGCAGGGTGCCGGAACGGAGCTCCAGATGGCCTCGCGACGGAACAGAGACTTGCAGCGGCAGAAAAAGGGTTTCGGGACCACCTCCTGGGTTTTCGGAATATTAAAGAATTTATAGGCCGAAGAGGGACGTCGGGAGGTGCCCGAGGGGGCCACCACATATCAGGGCGCGGCCCCCCCAGGGCGCGCCCTGATTTGTGGTGGGGCCCTCGTGTGCCTCCCGGCTTCCTTCCGAAGCTTCTAGGTCTTCACATAGTCCAGAAAAATCATCAAAAAGTTTCATGGCAATTGGACTTCATTTGGTAGAGTAAACCTGCAAAGGCAAAAACACGTAGAAAACAACAACTGGCAGTGGGTACTGGGAAATAGGTTAGTGCTTAAAAATATTATAAATTGGTAAATAATGACCCAAAAAGTATCCTAGAATGATAATATATCAGCATGGAACAATAAAAGTTAATAGATACGTTGGAGACGTATCAAGCGGCACCCATCCTGAGCCCCTGACAGCCTCGGGCAGCCCCCGCACGCTTGCCGGTGCTCCTCGGCGTGCATAAGACACCGGCCTGTCGCCCCCTCCTCCCTCTCTCCCTCCTGCTGCCTCCCTCACATGGGTGTCGGGCCGCCCGAGAGCTCCAGTGAGCGATCTCACACGCGCGAGCCTTGTTGGCTCCAACTTCTCCTTTCTATCCTTTCCCGCGTCATGGACGACTCCCACGAACTCCGCAGAGCGAGCCTGGCCCCTTCCAACAGCCACAAGGGCCATCCCCATGGGCACCCGTGAGCTCCGCTCACGATGCAGCATGGCCCCGCCATATATGGCCTCCCTGCGCTCCACTCTATGTTTCCCTCACTCCCTCTCACCCTCAATCGCCCCCAGCGCCATCAAAGCATCCTAGAAGGCCCCGAGCTCAATATTTAACTCGAGCTCCGCCGCCTCTGGTCACCGTCGATCTCGTGGCACAGTGCCTCTCCGACGCTCATTCTTTCTTCTCTGGAAGCCCCACAGTGCGCCGATCCTTTTCCCCTCTCCCCCGTGTCTGTAGCAGCTCGGTGCGAGCGATCCGACCTTCTCCCGAAGCTCCTCCACCGTTGTTCCTCGTCGCCAGCAATCCTCTGCACTCCACATCTACCTCCACCTCTGCCTGAACGACGGCGACCTTCTGAGCACGCTGGTGCCACCCACTCCTCCTGCCGCGCCCTGCACGCTCACCGGTGAGCGTCGCCGTCCTCTGGCCGGAGGTTGACAATGACCCTGTGGGGCTCGTTTGTCAGTCTCCCGCGCCCCTCTCTCTGGTGGCGGGGCCCCATACGTCTGGTTTTAACCTAGCAGGTGCACGCGCCCGGCTCGGGCAACCGTTTCGGCCCACTGGCACACTGCCCTTTTTCCTTTTCTATTTTTTGAACCTTTGCAAAAATTCCATAAGTACAAATATTTATCCAAATGCAATGATTCCAACTCCTAAAATCTTATAATATTCCTGCCTATTTAAAGGTGCAACCCCCCTCAATTTGGACAAACTTTTATGCACTGTTCATATTTAAATCCATATTAGGGCATTTAAACCCAGTTGTTTAAATCCATGTCTTTGTTTTTATAATTCCAACTTCAAAACTAAGAAATATGGTATTTTTATTTTTCACCCTAGTATTTAATAAAAATATGTTGACATTTTTCCAAGTGCTTTTATTTTTCTGTTTTTGCTATTGTCTTATTTTTGCCCCGTTACTTTGCGACACAAGATCACGTTTTCGACGAAGGAGAAGTGTTTGAAGACCCTGAAGACCAAGCCAACCAAGGCAAGCAGCCCCTTGACCATGTTAATGGAACCATTTTCTTGCACGTCATAGTAGCACCTTCTTGTTGCATCAAAGGCATGATAATTTTTGATGGCCAATTTTTTAGATGGCTTCCGTTGCAAATTCCGTTGATACTTGCATTACTTATAGCTCTATTTCACTTAAGAGTTATGTTGGTGGGAAGTAGATTGATGCTATGCAAAATGGGACATGGTTATGCATGAAGACTAGAAAATGTGGTTTCATAAAAGACTTTCGAAAACCCCAATGGGTGCCACTAATGCCCTTGGGAGATGATGACCTAGGTCACTACTTGATAAAGAAGTGGCGCACCTAGGCAAGTTGAGTGTGTTGTTTGTCGAAAACGGGGAGATTTAAGATTTGCTGATCATCCCAACCAAACATGTACAACCACACTACCCCTTATGGGAAGGGGCTTTATTGATTACCTTGCTCGATACTAACCAAGGGCCCGCATTACTAGTGGCGGGAGTGACTCAGTCACTCTCGATACGAGGCCATGCCGGAATGGATGACTATGGCTTTTTTCACAGAAAACGGGCACAATGTTGAGTCCCCTCATGGAAATGAAGTGTTTGATACTTGTGATCTGCGTTGGGTTTTCCGTGAAGAGGAACGGGTGATGCAGCACAATATATATAAGTATTTCCCTCAGTGAGAACCAATGTTTATCGAACCAATAGGAGTAGCACACAACCGCCATCTTCAGCGACTGCACACAAAGAAGCAAACACTTGCACCCAACGCGGGCAAGAGGGTTGTCAATCCCCTTGGACTCGTTATTTGCAAGCTAGTGAAGTATATAGATGATAATTGAATATTGTAAATTACAAAAAAAAATAAAAAAAAATGGAAGCAACGTATTGAAGGCTTTTGTAAATTTATAAGTGAATAGACCTGGGGGCCGTAGTATTCTCTAGTGGCTTCTCTCGTATAGTAGGCATACAGTGGGTAAACAAATTACTGTTGGGCAATTGATAGAAAAGCGCATAGTTATGCAATATTTATTCACGGCAATGATCATGTGTATATAGGCATCACGTCCATAAGAAAATAGGCCGACTCCTGCCTGCACCTATTACTATTACTCCACCCATCGACCGCTAACCAGCATCCATCTAGAGTGTTAAGTAAAATAGAGTAATGCTTGGAGAACAATGACATGATGTAGACAAAGAGAATTCAATCAATATGAATCAACCCCATCGTTTTATCCTTAGTGGAAGCAACACAAAGACGTATCTTGTCCGCTACTTTGTCACTGGGATATAGAAACCCGTCAGGTTGAACCCACTACGACGCACCCCTCTCACTGAAGAAATATCAATCTAGTTGGCCAAATTATTTCAATATATCAGAGAGATTTACGAAGCTATAATAATCATGCAAATAAGAATCATAATAGAAATCAGAGAAGATTCAAATCTTTTTCATGAATAATCAGAACATAAACCCACAATTCATCGGATCCCAACAAATGCACCGCACAAAGTGATTACATCGAATAGATCACCGCGAAGATGCGGTGAACTTTGTATCGAAGATCAAGGGAGAGAGAGAGATAGCCATCTAGGTACTAACTACGGACCCGTAGGTCTGTAGAGAACTACTCACACATCACCATGGGAGCAACAACGTTGCTGTATAGACCCTCCGTGATTGACCCCCCCTCCGGCAGGGCACTGGAACAGGGCTCCAGATGGGCACATTGCGGAACAGAGACTTGCGGTGGCGGAAAAGTGTTTCGGGAGGCTCTCTAGGGTTTTTGGGATTAATGATAATTTATAGGCCAGAGAGGGGCATCGGAGGCCACTTGAGGGGGCCAGCACACAACAGGGCGCGTCCACCCCCCTAGGCGCGCCCTGTTATGTGCTGCCTCCCTCGTGCAGCCTCCGGTCTCCTCCCAAAGCTTCGAGGTCTTCTTTTGGTCCAGAAAAAATCATAAAAATGTGTCGGGGCAATTGGACTTCGTTTTGTACTGTAAACCTGAAAAGTCAAAAACATGCAGAAAATACCAACTAACACTGGGCACTGGGTTAATAGGTTAGTGCTAAAAAATAATATGAATTGGTAAATAATCACCCAAAAAGCATCCTAGAATTATAATATTATAGCATGGAACAATAAAAAATTATAGATACATTGGAGACGTATCAAGCGTCCCCAAACTTAATTCATGCTCGTCTTCGAGTAGGTAAATGATAAAAACAGAAATTTTGACGTGACATGCTACCCAACATGTAATCTATTGCAGGTATGATCATTGAGAAACAATGAATTAAGAAACATTAACATAGTAATACTTATAAACATAAGCAACATAATCATCAAGTTTCAAAATATATGATCCTTAAAGAATGTTCACCCCCTATTCATTTTATCATATTAGAATAGCATGGCTCTGTCTTCACCACACAAATACAAATGTCAAGCACCACGGTGTCAAATCAGGAAATTGGATCGTACTTCTTAACGCGCTTCAACTTTTTATTACTTACGCAATAGATGAGCGTGTACCATGGATATAACATAAAGGTGGAATCGAATATGGTGGTAGGTCTCAAAGGGGTAAAAGTGGAGAAGAAACTCTCACATCAACTAGGCGTATCAACGGGCTATGGAGATGCCCAACAATAGATATCAATGCGAGGAGTAGAGATTGCCAAGCAACGGATGCACTAGAGCTATAAGTGTATGAAAGCTCGAATGAAGCTAAGTAGGTGTGCATCCAACTTGCTTGCTCATGAAGACCTCGGGCATTTGAGGATGCCCGTCATCGGAATATACAAGCCTTATATAATGGAAAATTCCCACTAGCATATGAAAGTGATAAAACAAGAGACTCTCTATATGAAGAACATGGTGCCACTTTGAGGCACAAGTGTGGAAAAAGAGGTAGTAGCACTGTCCCTTCTCTCTTTTCTCTCATTTATTTTTCTTTTTCTTTTCATTTTCTTTTTTTCGTTTTCTTTCTTTCTTTTCTATTTTTCTTTGTTTCTTTTTATTTTTATTTTTTCGTCCAGAGTCTCATCCCAACTTGTGGGGGAATCATTGTCTCCATCATCCTTTCCTCACTAAGACGGTGCCCAAATAATGATAATCATCACACTTTTATTTACTTACAACTCAGCATGAAAAATTATAATATGACTCTATATGAATGCCTTTGGCAGTGTGCCAGGATGTGCAACGGTCTAGCGTAGCAAAGGATATCAAAAAATAGACAAGCCATAGAAATATCATGCTAGCTATCTTACGATCATGCAAAGCAATATGACAATGAGTGTACTAGTCATATGATGTAACAGTGGAAGTTACATGGCAATATATCTCGGAATGGCTATGGAAATGCCATAATAGGTAGGTATGGTGGTTGTTTTGAGGAAGATATAATAAGGCTTATGTGCAACAGAGCGTATCATGTCACGGGGGTTTGGATGCACCAGCGAAGGTTGGATCAATCCTCGAGGTGAGAATGGGCAATGCACGGTACTGAAGTGTCGGTGTACTAAGGTTGGGTCCCTTAGTACCCCGTACTTGTGCACGGACAGTTGTAGCCACACCTGTGGCCAGGCCTGCCGGGAGACAACCGAATGCAAGTTCATAAAGTCAAGGAGGCATCCAAGACAAGGCAATAATCAGAAGATAGAAGACCGAAGGCTGGAGCCCCGCCAAGATCTTGCCGGTATGGCTCACGGCCCCGGCAAGGCTCGCACCCGGCAAGACCTCGCCACTCTGTCACCGCTCCAGTGCAGCGACTAGCTTGTCGTTTAGCTGTTGTCCTCCTGGGTGCGTGTCAGATGCTAGTGGTAGAAGGGCTTAAGCGGTGCTGAAGTGACGGCCCCTTTTTCCATCCCCAAGACGCTAAGGGACACCTCGACGCAGCATTTAATGTTCCTGTCCTAAGCCGTCAGTGTTAGGTATGATAACACTGTAGCTACTTTTACACCTCATGTATGCACTGTACGCCACTGTTGGTGACCCCTTCGAATGTATAAAAGGAGGCCCAAGGCGTAGCTACATGGGGATCCTTTCTAGTCCATTCTGCATGCGTAGCGACTGCGTACTGTAGCGCTCCCAGAACTTGAGCTAGAACACATCTAGTACAACGAAGCAGGTGTAGGGTTTTACGCATCTTTGCGGACCGAACCTGGGTAAAAATCCCGCGTGTTGATCACTTGATCTGCTCTCTGCGCAAACCTTCTTACCTGCCGAATCGTAAAGGGGTCTAGTCGATCCCATCGGTGTCGTTTCTCCGACATCTTTGGCGCGCCAGGTAGGGGAAAGAAGTTGTGCGGACCTGATCTGGTGACTAGCGCGCCAGTTCTTCATAATCTTCGTCGCCATGGCCCCCAAGAGGAAGGGTTTCACGGCAGTTGGACCATCCATGTCTGCTGCGCCTGTACTTACACGCACGGGCGACGGTGTCGACGCGGGTGGAGGAGGTAGAGATCCAGAGCTTCCACGACGCTCTGGAGATCATAGCCAGGCGAGCGGTGTCGTTCGCGCTGCTAGATCTAGGGATGGAGCTATGCTGCCAGCAAGCGGTGCAGCGAACTCCAGAGACGGAAGGGCGCCTTCCAAGACACCCACACCGGCGCACGCGCCGCGACCTTCTCAGGGCGCGCGCGATGAACGTCGCCGTGATGTTGGTGGATCCAGGCTTCCCCATGGAAAGTCTCCTGAGCATCAACCTCGGGATGTGCGAGACCAACATGCACGTCCACAAGCTGGTGGAAGCGGTGTACGGTCGCGGGACCGTGATGTAGCTCCTTCCAACATAGTTGGGAGTCAGAGCACCGAACGTTCCTCGCACCTGTCGCCGCCGCCTACACGAGCAGAAGCGCTGGCACGTGCACAGCTGCTTCTGAACTTCCCTCCTGCTACGGACAAGCTCGACGAATGGAGGGCTGCCATTCAGAGCCTCGTCGGCCTCGCCAATGAAGATAAGCCACATCAAGCTGAGCCTTCGCGGCGGCAGTCCATTGAGCCGGCACGCGTCGGTGGTGAGAAGACTGGAGGTGGTAGAACTACGGTGTACTCTCCGCCACAACGGCAGCAGCGGTCGCTAACTCGACGGGTCGACACCCGTGATGACGATTCCACGGCGTCGTCCGATCCGCGAACTCGCCGCGATCAACATCAAGTTCTTCGGGAGCGAGGCAAGGAAGACGCTCGAACCACCATTGAGCGGCGGCGGGAAGCGCGCTATCAGTCTGACAAGCGCGCAGGACCTACTGTAGACAAGCCAGCGCCAGGGTATCCTGTCGATCTACCTTACGAGGTGGGTTGTCCAGCGTTTACCCGTGAGCTGCGGCGAGTCCAGTGGCCCAATTCCCGCACGTTCAAGCCGGAGGTCCCGGAGAAATACGACGGCAAGACCCACCCGTCAGAGTTCCTGAGCGTCTACACCATTGCGGTGCAGGCTGCCGGGGGTCGCGATGGCAAGATACTTGCCAACTACTTCTCGTCGGTGCTTAAGCCCAACGTCAGGTCGTGGTTGATGCATCTACTGGAGGATTCCATTTCTTCCTGGGCAGTCTGTGCCATGAGTTTGTTGGCGCCTTTATCGGAGGCCACCAAGCTCCTGGCCAGGAGAGCGATTTGCAGCTCATCCCCCAGAAGGAGGGCGAGACCTTGCGCAAGTACATCCAGAGGTTCAGCCGCATACATCACAACATTCCAGACGTTCATCCTACCGCTGTTATCAGCACATTCCATCAGAACGTGCGCAACCGCAGGATGTGGGAAGAGCTGGCGATGAACAAGATCAGGGATGTTGCCGAGCTCTATGCTCTGGCAGATAAGTGTGCTCGAGCTGAAGAAGGGAGGAGGCTCCCCGGCAAGGACGCTGGCGCAGGGGCCGACTCTGAGGATGAGGACACCGCCACCCCGGCAAAGAAGGGCCGGCGGCGCAACAGGAAGCCCAAGGGCAAGGCTGTGCTTGCCGTTGAGGGATCTGGCAACCCCGGCACCGCCAAGAAGGCCAAGGTTGACGACCCCGGCAAGGATGTTGCTGGGTGCGCCTCCTGTCAGGCCTTGGCGGCTGCCGACAAGCCAGACGGCTCCGGCAAGCAGTATTGCAAGATCCATCGCACCAAGGGCCAAGACCTCCAGGACTGCCGGCAAGTTGAGCAACTTGTCGAGAAGCAGAAAGCCGAATATGAAAGGCGGGACAAGGAGAAGGGCCAGGATGGTGCGGAGGGGTCCGGCAAGAAGCGCGGTGGCCGAGGAGGTCGCCGTGGCAAGGCCAAGCAACAGAAAGAGAGGCCCGCTCGCGGCCGCGACAAGCAAGAAGGGGGTGATGATGACATTGAGGAGGATGACGAGTCCAGCGAGCAAGAGTTCCAGAAAGCTACAAACACCATGTGCGTTGATGGAGGTGCCTCATTGCATTCTTCCCACCGCCAACTTAAACAGTGGGCGCGTGAGGTTAATGCGGCTGAGCCATCTGTCGGCGCCCGGAAGCCTTTGAAATGGTCCAACACGCCTATCATTTTCGACGTTGAGGATCACCCTGATTGCGTAACTGCGGTTGTGTGTTTGCCGTTGTTGGTCTGACCAACGATTCGCAACCTCAAGGTGACGAAGATGTTAGTTGACGGTGGGCCGGTTTGAACTTGATCTCACCTGAGGTAATCAAGAGGTTGCAAATTCCTGATGAATACCTCGAGGAAACATGCTCGTTTCAGGGGGTCAATCCAGGAAGGAGCCAGCCCAAGGGAAAGATCACGTTGCCGGTGACATTTGGCAGCGACCTGAATTTCAGGACAGAGAAGATTGTCTTTGATGTCGCCAAGATTCCGTTGCCATATAATGGGATCCTTGGCCATCCAGCACTGACCAAGTTCATGGCGGCATCACATTACGCCTATAATGTATTAAAGATGCCTGGGCCGATGAGCGTCATCACTGTCAGTTCCGACAAGAAGGACACGCTTATCTGCACTGATCAACTCTACCGGGAGGCAGTTGCAGCATCTGCCTCCAAGGCACTTGCTCCTGCCGCTGAAGCTCCCGAGGGGAAGAAGACCGGCAAGACCTCTCGCGCTCACTCCGGCAATCGCACCTCTTCGGAGTGCTGCGCTCCCGTTGAGGATGTGCCTGAGAGCTCCACCGGCAAGAGCAATAAGTCCAAGGCAGCTCCGCCAGAGACCAAGAAGGTGCCCGTCAAGGAGGATGGTACGGGAGGAACTTTCACGATAAGTTTCACCCTTGACAACAAATAGGAAAGCGCGCTCGTCGCCTTCCTGCGGGCGAATGTCGATGTGTTTGCATGGCAACCATCTGATATCCCCAGTGTTCCCAGGGAGGTGATTGAGCACCACCTTGCCGTCTGTCCACACGCGTGGCCCGTCAAGCAGAAGGTCAGGAAGCAGGCTTGGGAGCGGCAATAGTTTATTGCTGAGGAAATCAAGAAATTGGAAGCGGCAGGCTTGGTTAGGGGAGTACTTCATCCAACATGGTTGGCCAATCCAGTTCTAGTGCGCAAGGCGAATGGAAAATGGAGGCTGTGTATTGACTATACCGACATCAATAAAGCCTGTCCAAAAGATCCTTTTCCCTTGCCGCGCATCGACCAGATTGTGGACTCCACTGCCGGCTGTGACTTGCTGTCATTCCTTGACGCCTATTTAGGTTATCATCAGATTTTCATGGTCAAGGAAGACGAAGAGAAGACCGCATTTATCACCCCATGTGGTACGTATTGCTTTTTACGTATGCCTTTCGGGTTGAAAAGTGCTGGTTCAACGTTTGCAAGAGCATTTCAGATTGGTTTTGAGCCCCAGCTACATAGAAATATGGAAGCTTATATGGATGACAAAGTGGTCAAAACCAAGGACAAGGCAACGCTCACATCAGATTTAGAAGAAACATTTTCAAATCTGCACAAGATCAACTTGAAGCTCAACCCTGAGAAGTGTGTGTTTGGTGTCCCATCCGGCAAGCTTCTCGGGTTCTTTGTGTCTCAGCGTGGAATTGAAGCAAATCCCGACAAGATCAAAGCAATTGAGCAAATTGAAGCGCCAAGATGTGTCAAGGATGTGCGCCGTCTTGCCGGCTGCGTTGCTGCTCTGAGTAGGTTCATCTCAAAATCTGCTGAGCGCGCCCTGCCCTTTTTCAAAATTTTGAAGAAGGCGGGTCCGATGAAATGGACTCCGGAAGCGGAGGCAGCGCTGCAGGATTTGAAGAAGTACCTCTCCTCTCCGCCAGTACTAGTCGCGCCAAAACCACAAGAGCCGTTGCTGCTATATATAGCGGCAACAAATCAAGTGGTGAGTGCTGCACTAGTGGCAGAGAGGGAATGATACGTCTCCATCGTATCTATAAATTTTGATTGTTTCATGCCAATATTCTACAACTTTCATATACTTTTGGCAACTTTTTATACTATTTTTGGGACTAACATATTGATCCAGTGCCCAGTGCCAGTTCCTGTTTGTTGCATGTTTTTTGTTTCGCAGAAAATCCATATCAAACAAAGTCCAAACGGGATAAAAACTTACGGATATTTTTTTTGGAATATATGTGAATTTTGGGAAGTCGAATCAACAGAAGGCGGTGCCCGAGGGGGCCACAAGCCAGGGGGGCGCGCCCTACCCCCCTGGGGGCGCCAGGCTTGCTTGTGGCCACCCCGTAAGGCGGTTGGTGCCCTTCTTTCGCCGCAAGAAAGCTAATATCCGGATAAAAATCGTGTTAAAATTTCAGCCCAATCGGAGTTACGGATCTCCGGGAATTTAAGAAACGGTGAAAGCCAGAATCTGGGAACGCAGAAACAGAAGGAAACAGAGAGAGAGATCCAATCTCGGAGGGGCTCTCGCCCCTCCGCCGCCATGGAAGCCAAGGACCAGAGGGGAAACCCTCCTCCCATCTAGGGGTTAGGCCAAGGAAGAATAAGAAGGAGGGGGGCTCTCTCCCCCTCTCTCCCGGTGGCACCGGAACGCCGCCGGGGCCATCATCGTGACATCGATCTACTCCAACAACTCCGTCATCTTCACCAACACCTCCATCACCTTCCCCCATCTATCTACAGCGGTCCACTCTCCCGCAACCCGCTGTACCCTCTACTTGAACATGGTGCTTTATGCTTCATATTATTATCCAATGATGTGTTGCCATCCTATGATGTCTGAGTAGATTTTTGTTGTCCTATGGGTTGAATGATGATCATGATTGGTTTGAGTTGCATGTTTTATTGTTGGTGCTGTCCTATGGTGCTCTCCGTGTAGCGCAAGCATGAGGGATCCCCGCTGTAGGGTGTTGCAATATGTTCATGATTCGCTTATGGTGGGTGGCGTGAGTGACAGAAGCACAGACCCGAGTAAGTAGGTTGTTTGCGTATGGGAATAAAGAGGACTTGATACCTTATAATGCTATGGTTGGGTTTTACCTTAATGATCTTTAGTAGTTGCGGATGCTTGCTAGAGTTCCAATCATAAGTGCATATGATCCAAGTAGAGAAAGTATGTTAGCTTATGCCTCTCCCTCATATAAAATTGCAATAGTGATTACCGCTCTAGTTATCGATTGCCTAGGGACAATTCCGCAACTCCTACCACCACTTTTCCACACTCGTTAAACTAACTTAGTTATTTCTTTATCTAAGCAGCCCCTAGTTTTTATTTACGTGCTCTTTATTATCTTGCAAACCTATCCTATCACACCTACAAAGTACTTCTAGTTTCATACTTGTTCTAGGTAAAGCGAACGTTAAGTGTGCGTAGAATTGTATCGGTGGTCGATAGAACTTGAGGGAATATTTGTTCTACCTTTAGCTCCTCGTTGTGTTTGACACTCTTACTTATCGTGAAAGGCTACAACTGATCCCCTATACTTGTGGGTTATCAAGACCTTTTTCTGGCGCCGTTGCCGGGGAGCAATAGCGTGGGGTGAATATTCTCGTGTGTGCTTGTTTGCTTTATCACTAAGTAAATTTTATTTGCTGTTCTAAGTTGTTCTCTATCTTTATTTATGGATATGGAACATGAAATACCAAAAAAATTAGGTGTACTTGCTACTCATGGAGATGGGGAACCTCCTAAAACC
Source organism: Elymus sibiricus (assembly GCA_039707655.1). Lineage (NCBI taxonomy): Eukaryota > Viridiplantae > Streptophyta > Magnoliopsida > Poales > Poaceae > Elymus > Elymus sibiricus. The sequence continues at coordinate 220,044,791 of CM077675.1, forward strand.
CTCGATGCTCGTTATGTGAAATATATTATGCACTACTTTAATAATCCTGAGAAAACCCCATTCAATTATACAATGGTACACACGTTGGATCAACGTGAATACTTTAGGGATTATCGCTTGACTCAAAAAGGGAAACTGTTATGGGATCAAATTCATATGTTGAAATGGTATAGTTGGAATCTATGCTTGAGATATGATATTACTTGTTGCTCTAGGATGAAGGCTAAACACCTTCCCTTTTCATGTAAATTTAATGATAATGAAACCTTGGCTTCTTATGCTAATGGTATATATGATTACTATGATGTGGAACAAATAGAAGAGTTTGTTGCCTTTAAGGGTGCTTATGAAATTGAAGCTTTGTTTGAAAAGTATGAAGATTATGATGATGCTGTTTACCGATCTCAAAATTTGGCTATGCTTCGTTATTGTTATGCCAATTATGAATATAATGCCCATATTGATCAATTTATTGAGAAACTCTCCGCTATCCAAGAAGAGACTAATATCTTGCAGGAATCTATGGAAGAAGAAATTGATGACACTGTGAGCTCATTGGATGAAAAAGATGAGGAGGAGAGCGAAGACAAAAGGAGGAAGAGCGGATTAGCTACCCGTGCCCACCTTCTAATGAGAGTAACTCTTCAACTCATACATTGTTTAATTTCCCTTCGTGCTTATCGAAGGATGAATGCTATGATAATTGCTATGATCCCTTGGATTCATTTGAAATATCCCTTTTTGATGAACTTGATGCTTGCTATGCTTGTGGCCATGATGCCAATATGAAAGATGCTTATGGAGATGAACTTGCTATAGTTCCTTATGTTAAACATGAAATTGTTGCTATTGCACCCACGCATGATAGTCCTATTATCTTTTTGAATTCTCCCAACTACACTATATCGGAGAAGTTTGCACTTATTAAGGATTATATAGATGGGTTGCCTTTTACTATTACACATGATGATTTTGATAGATATAATATGCATGTGCTTGCTGCTCCTACTTGCAATTATTATGAGAGAGGAACTACATCTCCACCTCTCTATGTTTCCAATACGATAAAATTGCAAGAAACTGTTTATACTATGCATTGGCCTTTACTTTGTGTGCATGAATTGTTCTTTTATGACATGCCGATGCATAGGAAGAGAGTTAGACTTAGTTGTTGCATGATTTATGTTACTTTGTGCTCACTACTATATTACAAATCATTGTTAATTAAAATTGGCTTTGATATACCTTGGGATCCAGGTGGATCCATTACTTGAGCACTTTATGCCTAGCTTAATGGCTTTAAAGAAAGCGCTGCCAGGGAGACAACCCGGAAGTTTTAGAGAGTCATTTTATTCTTCTGTGTGCTTTTATATAGTTTAAAAAACAAAAAAATAAAGAGGGGAACCTAAAACTTTTTCAAAAAGAGAAGTGAAAGTAAGAAGGACGAGCACCGTTGAAGTGGGGGAGCTCCTTGAACTTTGTTCATGCCCATGGAAACTTTGCAAATCTTGATTATAGAAACTTTTCAACAAAAATAATTATCCCCTTGTATAAATACATTGTATTATAAAAATAATTTGCCAAGATTTGCCTTTAGGATGATTAGATTTATTGTTTGGTGTGTGCAGTGCAAAAACAGAAACTTTTGCTGTAGTGCGTGAATTTACATTTTTTACTGGAATGTCAAAAGTTTCTGAATATTTTACACAGTACTTCTATGCAAATTGTTTATTTTTTCCTAATTTTTCAGAATTTTTAGAGTTACATAAGTATGGTGAATGTTCAGATTACTACAGACTGTCCTATTTTTGATGCATTGTTTTGCTAGTTTTGATGAAACTATCGATTTTATCGGTGGTATAAGCCATAAAGAAGTTATAATACAGTAGCTACAATGCAAAAATAAAATGTGAATGGGTTTGCAACAGTACTTAAAGTGGTAATTTTCTTTATTATACTAACGGATCTCACGAGGGTTTTGTTAAGTTTTGTGTGATTGAAGTTTTCAAGTTTTGGGTGAGATCACGATGGATGAAGGAATAAGGAGTGGAAAGAGACTAAGATTGGGGATGCCCGAGGCACCCCAAGGTAATATTCAAGGACTCCCAAGAAACTAAGCTTGGGGATGCCCCGGAAGGCATCCCCTCTTTCTTATAACGACCATCGGTAATTTTACTTGGAGCTATATTTTTATTCGTCACATGATATGCGTAAATCTTGGAGCGTCGTGTGCTTTTTTATTTGTCTTTTAATAATGCACCATGCTGGTATGAGAAAGTCCTTGGTTGATTTATAGAAGGCTCTTTGCACCTCACTTATATCTTTTGAGTATGGCTTTATAGAATGCTTCATGTGCTTCACTTATATCATTTGAAGTTTGGATTGCCTGTTTCTCTACACATAGAAAACCGCCATTTGTAGAATGCTCTTTTGCTTCACTTATATTTGTTAGAGCGTGGGCATATCTTTTGTAGAAAGAATTAAACTCTCATGCTTCACTTATATCTATTTAGAGAGTTAACAGGAGTTGGTCATTCACATGGTTAGTCATAAAATCCTACATAAAACTTGTAGATCACTGAATATGATATGTTTGATTCCTTGCAATAGTTTTGCGATATGAAGATGGTAATATGAGAGTCATGCTAGTGAGTAGTTGTGAATTGGAGAAATACATGTGTTGAAGTTTGTGATTCCCGTAGCATGCACGTATGGTGAACCGTTATGTAACGAAGTCGGAGCATGATTTGTTTAATGATTGTCAACCTTTGTGTGAGGGTCAGGAGCGCGCGATGGTTAACTCCTACCAACCTCTCCCCTAGGAGCATGCGTCTAATGCTTTGTTTGATAACTAATAGACTTTTGCAATAAGTATGTGAGTTCTTTATGACTAATGTTGAGTCCATGGATTATACGCACTCTCACCCTTCCACCTTTGCTAGCCTCTCTAGTACCGCGCAACTTTCGCCGTTGCATCAGACCCACCTTCCTCAAAACAGCCACCATATATTTTTCCTCAAAACAGCCACCATACCTACCTATTATGGCATTTCCATAGCCATTCCAAGATATATTGCCATGCAACTTCCACCGTTCCGTTTTTCATGACATGCATCACCACTTTCATATTGCATATAGAGTCATATTTTGTTCTAGGTATCGAGTTGTAAGTAAATAAAAGTGTGATGATTTCCATTATTAGAGCATTTGTCCCGTGTGAAAAAAGGATGATGGAATCTATGAATCCCTCACAAGTTGGGATGAGTCTCCGGACTTTACAAAAAATAAAAGAGGCCAGCGAAGCCCAAATAAAAAAAAGAGGCCAAAGATGCCCACCAAAAAGAAAATAAAATAAAAAAAGGAAGAAAAAGAAAAAAAAATGAGAGAAAGAGAGAAGGGACAATGCTACTATCTTTTTCCACACTTGTGCTTCAAAGTAGCACCATGATCTTCATGATAGAGAGTCTCCTATTTTGTCACTTTCATATAGCTAGTGGAATTTTCATCATTTGCACGACCACTTAGTTTTCTTTTTGAGCTTTCATACACTTATAGCTCTAGTGCACCCGTTGCATGGCAATCCCTACTCACTCACATTGATATCTATTGATGGGCATCTCCACAGCCCGTTGATACGCCTAGTTGATGTGAGACTATCTTCTTCTTTTTCCTCATCACCTCCACCATATTCTATTCCACCTATAGTGCTATATCCATGGCTCATGCTCATGTATTGCGTGAGAGTTGAAAAGGTTTGAGAACATAAAAAGTGTGAAACAATTGCTTGACTTGTCATCGGGGTTGTGCATGATTTAGATACTTTGTGTGGGGAAGATGGAGCATAGCCAGACTATATGATTTTTTAGGGATAACTTTCTAAGGCCATGTTATTTCGAAAGGACACAATTGCCTTGTTGGTGTGCTCGAAGTATTACTGTTTTTATGTCAATATGGACTATTGCTTTGAATCACTCGTGTCTTAATATTGATGCCATGATTAGATTATATGATCAAGATTATGCTAGGTAGCATTCCACATCAAAAATTATCTTTTTTATCATTTACCTACTCGAGGACGAGCAGGAATTAAGCTTGGGGATGCTGATACGTCTCCGTCGTATCTATAATTTTTGATTGTTTCATGCCAATATTCTACAACTTTCATATACTTTTGGCAACTTTTTATACTATTTTTGGGACTAACATATTGATCCAGTGCCCAGTGCCAGTTCCTGTTTGTTGCATGTTTTTTGTTTCACAGAAAATCCATATTAAACAAAGTCCAAACGGGATAAAAACTTACCGAGATTTTTTTTGAAATATATGTGAATTTTGGGAAGTGGAATCAACAGAAGGCGATGCCCGAGGGGGCCACAAGCCAGGGGGGCGCGCCCTACCCCCTGGGCGCGCCAGGCTGGCTTGTGGCCACCACGTAAGGCGGTTGGTGCCCTTCTTTCGCCGCAAGAAAGCCAATATCCGGATAAAAATCGTGTTAAAATTTCAGCCCAATCGGAGTTACGGATCTCCGGGAATTTAAGAAACGGTGAAAGGCCAGAATCTGGGAACGCAGAAACAGAAGGAAACAGAGAGAGAGATCCAATCTCGGTGGGGCTCTCGCCCATCCGCCGCCATGGAAGCCAAGGACCAGAGGGGAAACCCTCCTCCCATCTATGGGGGAGGCCAAGGAAGAAGAAGAAGGAGGGGGGCTCTCTCCCCCTCTCTCCTGGTGGCACCGGAACCCCGCCGGGTCCATCATCGTGACGGCGATCTACTCCAACAACTCCGTCATCTTCACCAACACCTCCATCACCTTCCCCCATCTATCTACAGCGGTCCACTCTCCCGCAACCCGCTGTACCCTGTACTTGAACATGGTACTTTGTGCTTCATATTATTATCCAATGATGTGTTGCCATCCTATGATGTCTGAGTAGATTTTTGTTGTCCTATGGGTTGATTGATAATCATGATTGGTTTGAGTTGCATGTTTTATTATTGGTGCTGTCCTATGGTGCTCTCCATGTCGCACAAGCGTGAGGGATACCCGCTGTAGGGTGTTGCAATATGTTCATGATTCGCTTATGGTGGGTGGCGTGAGTGACAGAAGCATAGACCCGAGTAAGTAGGTTGTTTGCGTATGGGAATAAAGAGGACTTGATACCTTATAATGCTATGGTTGGGTTTTACCTTAATGATCTTTAGTAGTTGCGGATGCTTGCTGGAGTTCCAATCATAAGTGCATATGATCCAAGTAGAGAAAGTATGTTAGCTTATGCCTCTCCCTCATATAAAATTGCAATAGTGATTACCGGTCTAGTTATGGATTGCCTAGGGACAATTCCGCAACTCCTACCACCACTTTTCCACACTCATTAAACTAACTTAGTTGTTTCTTTATCTAAGCAGCCCCTAGTTTTTATTTACGTGCTCTTTATTATCTTGCAAACCTATCCTATCACACCTACAAAGTACTTCTAGTTTCATACTTGTTCTAGGTAAAGCGAACGTTAAGCGTGCGTAGAATTGTATCGGTGGTCGATAGAACTTGAGGGAATATTTGTTCTACCTTTAGCTCCTCGTTGGGTTCGACACTCTTACTTATCGAGAAAGGCTACAACTGATCCCCTATACTTGTGGGTTATCAGGGAAGCAGACGAAGAGGCAACAGCAGCGGCAGGACCGCCAAGCGACAAGCCGGGATCTTCCCCGGCAGGGTCTGGTGCTGACAAAGCAGGATCTGCGCAGCCAAATGAATCAATACAGAAGAAGAAGATGGTGCAGCGCCCAGTCTATTTTGTCAGCTCCCTTTTGCAGGGGGCTAGGTCAAGATATTCTGGTGTGCAGAAGTTGCTCTTCGGCCTCCTCATGGCCTCGAGGAAGCTGCGCCATTACTTCCAAGCACATGAGATCACCGTTGCCACTCGCTTTCCGTTGCAGCGGATTTTGCGGAACCCAGATGCTACCGGCAGGATTGTGGAGTGGGCTTTGGAGCTGTCAAGTTTTGGTCTCAAGTTCGAAAGTACTTCGACCATCCAGAGTAGAGCCTTGGCGGAGTTCATTGCAGAATGGACCCCAACGCCAGATGAAGAGGTTCCAGAGTCAACTCTCCCCGGCAAGGAAACGAATCAAGAGTGGATTATGTATTTTGATGGGGCTTTCTCGCTGCAAGGCGCCGGTGCTAGCGTGCTGCTTGTCGCACCCACCGGAGAGCACCTCAAATACGTGATTCAGATGCATTTTCCCCGGGAAAGGTCAACAAACAATACTGCCAAGTATGAAGGGCTGCTTGCCGGTCTCAGGATCGCGGTAGACCTTGGAATCAAGAAACTCATTGTCAGGGGTGATTCTCAGCTTGTCGTCAAGCAGGTGAATAAAGATTATTAGAGCCCGTTGATGGAAGCTTATGTAGATGAAGTGAGAAAGTTGGAAGAGCATTTTGATGGTCTGCAAATGGAGCACGTTCCTCGTGTAGAAAACAGGATTTCTGATGGCCTGTCAAAATGCGCTGCTCTCAAGTTACATGTGGAACTAGGGACTTTTGTGCTTCGACTAACTCAACCATCCGTGACACCATCAATGGGACAAGAGAAGAGAAGAAAGTTGAGTTCCGTCAAGTACTTCCCGGCAGAGCTCCCAGAAGCCGCCTGCAAAGAAGTTGCCGGGAACGACGCCAAGCTTGCCGGAGAGCGACATGCTACGGCAGAGCCTCAAGCTCTTGCCGTCGAGACAAACGCTCCCGCCAAGCTTGCCGGGGAACAGCAAGCTCCGGCAGGGTCTCAGGCCCTTGCTGTCGAGACCACTGCTCCCGCGGCAGAAGATATGCCTTTAGTCCTTGCTGTCGATCCCCATGCTCCAGCATGGGCACAGCACATCGTCCATTTCCTTCAGATAGGAGAACTCCCTGAGGAACAGGAAGAAGCGGAAAAAGTAGCCCGGCAGTCCAACATGTACCAGTTTGTGGACAATGTCCTATACAGAAAGAGGCCGAACGGTGTGAAATTGAAGTGCATTTCCTGGGAGGATGGACTGGAGCTATTGGCAGAGATACATGGAGGCATATGTGGCTCCCACATAGGATCAAGAGCACTTGCCGGTAAGGCATTCCAGCAAGGTTTCTTTTGGTCCACCGCTCTCCAAGATGCAACTGCGCTAGTAACCAAGTGTGAAGCATACCAGATTCATTCAAAGAAATTGCATCAACCAGCTCAGGCCCTTCAGACAATACCTCTCTCTTGGCCGTTTTCGGTCTGGGGGCTCGATATTTTGGGCCCTTTTCCCCATGCTGCCGGGGGCTTTGAGTACTTGTACGTAGCAATCGACAAGTTTACAAAGTGGCCGGAAGTGGAAGCAGTGAGGAAGGTGACAGCACAGTCAGCCGTCAAGTTCTTCAAAGGAATAATTTGCCGTTTTGGTGTACCGAATAGGATCATCACCGACAACGGCACACAGTTCACGAGCCGCACCTTCATGCAGTATGTCCAAGACCTTGGCGGCAAGATTTGCTTTCCTTTGTTGCTCACCCAAGGAGAAACGACCAGGCGGAAAGGGCTAATGCTGAAGTGTTGCGAGGCCTCAAAACAAGGACTTTCGACAAGCTGCGCAAGTGCGGAAGGCGCTGGATTAATGAGTTGCCGGTGGTTCTTTGGTCAGTCAGGACGACACCGAATCGAACCACCGGCCAGACACCCTTCTCCCTAGTATATGGGGCGGAAGCAGTTCTCCCCACAGAACTCACATACGGGTCACCTCGAGTGCTCGCTTATGATAAGCTTGAGCAAGAGCAGCTGCGGCAAGATGACGCGTTGCTCCTTGAGGAAGATCGTCTTCAGGCTGCTGTGCGAGCTGCACGCTACCAGCAAGCCTTGCGCCGCTATCATAGCCGCAAGGTTCACGCCCGAAGTCTTGAGGAAGGCGACCTTGTTCTTCGGCGCGTTCAGTCCGCCAAGAATTCCAACAAGTTGACGCCGAAGTGGGAAGGCCCTTATCGGGTAGTACGAGTCACCAGGCCTGGCACAGTCCACCTGGAGACCGAGGATGGCGTCCCAGTGAGCAACTCCTAGAATATCGAACATCTTCGTAAGTTCTATCCATAAGGCGCGCTTGTCGGGTCTCCCAGCAACCACCTTTTGTACAAGTCTTGCCGCTGAAGCATGTAATCCTTTGTACAAAGCCAGGCGCAGACCCTGTGCGTACTTGAATAAAGCCTAAGTGTTTTACAATTCTTGTCGATGTTAATGTTTACTTATGTGCATGTTTATCTGAGATATTGTATTACGCTTACTTCCAGCAAGTACTAATGAACCGCCAAGGTTCCATATCTCTATTTTCTCTTCTTTCTCTTTCTCAAAGGACAGAAGGTTCCCTCGCATACAAGTTTGCCGGGGGGATAGGATGGTATGGATACCGACAGGCGACGTTCAAGGTTGACATCTTGCCGGAAGAAGTACAGCAACCAAAAGCTAAGTTACAGAAACTTTGAACAAATTTTTGTTTGTAAGGTTATTCTCCTTGAACGAGTTCGACTTTTGTATGGAAAACCTGCACGCGAAGGAACCTTGTTGTGATTGGTTGCGCCCTTATCCTGTTTCGAGTCCGCTCAACAGTTTAGGTGGCTGCACTGAAAACACCAAGGTCTCTTGCCGGTAGCGGCACCGCCAGCAGGCTGCTAAAGTCCCGCACCTAGCGCTCGCGGCAAGGGTGCGCGCGCCGGCAAGTTTCCAATCAAGCGTAGGGCGAATACGTACAGAAAGAAATTAAACAAGGGGAATAGCATAGCATTCGTCCAGAACATAGCAAGTTATATTACATCAATCTTGCCGCGATCCTAACATAAGATAAACTGTTCTTGGCATGGATGGCGGCGAGAAGTAAGGCAGCTAATCCCGGCGATTGCCTTCAATCCTCTTGACTTGGCTTACCCTGTCGATGATGGGCGCGACGAGCTCCTCAAGCGCCTTGACGTCTACATCCTTCGGCAAGCGGTCGAAGACGTTGGAGAGGTTGATGCCGGGGTTCTTGTGCACCACTTTGACGAGCACCTTGTGGAGGACGGCCTGGCAGAGTTTGCGCGACTCGCTGGCCAGATAGGCTGTTCGGTCGGAGTGAAGCTGCTCTAGGGCTTCAAGTGTGCGGTCGAAGAACATGGTCAGCTTGACGCTCGTGGACACCCTGTCGTCAGAAGAATACCTATAATCTTGAAGGCCCATGGTAGACAGTTGTGTGGCAAGCTTCTCTGCGACGTCGACAAGCTTCTCAGTCCAGATCTGCACTCCCTGCACATAGTAGTTGTGGGCAGCAGCAGCACTCTTGACCAGCTCCTCCTCATTTCAGAGATCCTTGACCAGAGCCTTCTCACGGACCCTGGTGGTCTCAAGAGTCTCGTTCAGCATAGCCAGCTTCGTTTTCAGATCATCAATGGATTCACTGGCTGAAGAGAGCTGTTTGGTCTTGTCGGATATGGTGACCTGCATCTCCATCAGGCTGTGGAGAGCTTTGTCTCTTTCAGCCTCGAGTGTTCAAATCTTCTTGCCATGGTCCTCGAGATCTGCCTCCAGCTTCTTCACCCTCTCCTCCAGCTAGTTCTTGGCAGCCTCTGCAGCTCCGGCAGCATCGACGGCCTCCTTTAGCTTGCCGGCATGGTTTGTGGTCAGGGCCTCAAGTGTCTCCCTGTGCTTCAACTCCAGATCCTGGGTCCGCTGCACGATAAGCCTTTCAATCTCCTCGTCCTTGGCGCGGAGCTTGTCAGCAAGTGCCTTCTCGCAAGCAGTCAGGTCGTGATCATGAGCCTCAAGCCCGACACGGAGCTCTCTTAGGCGTGCTTCCTCTGTGGCGGCCTGTTGTTTGGCATCTTCCTGTGCCTTCTCAACGTCGGACTGCTTCATGAAGAGCTCGTCACACCTTCGGCTCAGTTGCTCTTGACCCGCCCTCAACTCTTGAAAAGCTTCGGCAAACCAGGCCTGCATTTCCTCAACGCGTTTCTGGAGATCTGCTTCCACCTTGTCGACAACCGCGGCCCTGGAGTCTAGTTTCTCCTGCCGGGCGCGGTGGAGTGCTTGGAGCTTCTGGTAGTTGTCGTCCATGGCCTTGAGGAGCTTCTCTTCTTCATATTTGCTTCTACCAGCGCTTGGTTCATCAACGACCTCGAGCCCAGCAGCGGCGATGGCGTCTTCATCAAAGACTTCCCCTTCAGTTGGTGCCCTAGTGCTTGCCGTGCCTGGGATGCTGACGAACAAGTTGTCGCCAATCTTGAGGTACTTGCTTGACGAGGGAGCTACGGATGTTGGTGGCTATTTCTCAACAACCGCCTCCCCGGCAGCTGGGGGCTCTGTGTCCGGCATAGCGCCTGGCGCTCCTGCGGCAGGGATGCCGTCAGTACGGTCACTAGCCTCCTCGCCAGCCCTCTCGGTAGATTCCTTGGCGGCCTCTTCCTGTGCAGCCCTGGCAGCTTCGGCGCTGGCATCCTTGTCGGCCTCGGCGGCAGCGTTCTTGGCGGCTTCGGTGGCTTCAGCGGCAGTATTCTTGGTGGCCTCGTCAGCGGAAATCCTGTCTGCCTCGGCGGCAGCATCCCTGGCGGTCTCCTTGATGACAGCATCGACATCCATATGCTCCACCGAGGGAATGTCTGAAGGCCAAGAAAGCAAAATAAAATGAGACTGAAGTGGAAGTTCAAGAAGACAAAAAAAAAGAGAAAGCCAGAATAATGAGTACCTGCACCAACATTGGTTGCCGGCGTAGAACTGCCGGTGCCCGTGCTTGCCGACTCTTCCTCGTCGAGGTAGAGCACGCTAGAGGAAGTCCTTGCCGGAGACCCATTCCTGGGCGGCGTGGTTGATGGAGGCGGCATATCAGGGGTGGCCTTTGACGGTTCTCCTTGTCGCTGCTCTCCTCCTGCACGCCTGGTGATGTCAGCAGTAAAGATACACACCCCGGCACTTGCCAGCGGAAAGTGAGTAACAGACTCATGCTGGGGGCTGCGCCGGGGGCTGTGTTGAGGGCTGCGTCGTGGGCTTGACTCCGGGCTAATGTTGATCGTCTCTGGCACACCTGAGGTGCTTGCCGGCGGTTCATCACTCGTCAAGGTCTTTGCCCTCTTCGCTACCCTTCGTGCCAATGTTTCTGTATCATCTCTGCAGGAGCAAATCAAAGCAAAACAAATGAGATAAGTAAAACTAAAAACTCAGAGAGCAAAGGATGCGACAAGATCCTTACTCCTCTTCTTCTTCTCCCGAGCTAAGGACAGAGAGGTCGAAGTTGACTTCCGTCATCGTAGCCATGGGAGGAGGTGGAGGGGTGCTCCTGGGTCACTTGGCTGCGGCAGGTGCAGGTTGCTGATGGGCTCCTTGCCGCTGCGTGGCCTTGCCGGCCGCCCCCTTGCCGGGGGCTCCACCACTCGAAGAAGCTTGGCGGACCGGGACCCTAGAAGCGGTGCTCCGAAGGACGCGCCTCCTCCTTGGCTCAAGAGTCGGGGCCTCCTCGTGCAGCTCCTCCTCGGCTGTGTCTTCGGCAGAAGGGCCCCCGGTAGATGTGCCGCCCTGCTCCTTGGCAGTCTCGCCCTGCCCGGCAAGATTCTCATCCGGCAGCGTTTCCCCTCCGCTGATTCCCCCTTCCACGAAGCCAGCGCTGCCGGCCTCCGCGGCAAGATTTGCTTCCTCCGCCCTGCTGGCAATATATACCACTTCTTCCTTGGTGGTGTCGCGGACGAGGCCCTCTTCTTCGCGGATGGCCCTCTTCGTCAGGTTATCAAAGAATTGCTGCACTTGCTCTTCGGGTGGCTCAATCCAAGTCCCATCAAGGCTGTGGGCGTCAAACGCCGGCATCATAGCAATGATTGGACCTAGAGCAGAGTTGTTGCACAGAGGGATTATGCTTGCCGACAGCTTGCATACCACATCACCCTTGAACAATTTCTGGCAGAGAGCGGTGTGCTGCATAAATGTCAGATTGCTATTTAGCCCAGGGCGCAGCCTCATGATGTCTGCCGCGTTCCGGAACTCCCAAGCTGGCCTCCCCTTGTTCTGCAGAGGGGCGATGCGCCGGAGAAGGAAATCGGCGCCTATCATCTCTACTGTGAGCCCGGCAGCTCTGAGGCGGTGAATCCTGGTAGTAGCGACTGTGACCTTCTTATCGTCAGGATTGAGGGCGCTCCAGTCGTTTCTGCGCACTATCTTCGTCTGCCGCGGCAAGCAGAAGGGCGGGATTTTTTTCCTCCTGAATCCATCACCATTTGGCCCGCCATTCATTCCATTTCTCGCGGTAGGCCCCGTCTGGATAAACCTCCTTGATTCCTGGCATTGGAATCCAAGCGATGGAACCAGAAAGGGCCTCCCCCTTTTGGATGCGGGGAATGAAATAATGGCGGAAAAGGGTGGTGCTAGGAACTACTCCGACAAAGTTTTTGCAAAGGTGAGCGAAAACTAACATACATGTCATGGCATTCGGCATGAAATCCAAGAGTTGGAAGCCGTATGTGAGCATGATATCATTGAAGAAATCGGAAAACGGGGGGCAGAGTCCGCAGTAGAAGTAATCGGCAAAGAAATGATATTTGTTCGGGCCACCACTGGAAGAACCTGCACTCACGGAGGTGGCCGGGTGCGCTGTCATCTCCGTCGCCCACATCATCTGGTACCGCTCCCTCAGTGTGCTTGCGTCGAGCACCGGCGGTAAGACGACGTTCTCCTTCCGCATGCGCGCCATCTTGCTCTCCGAGACAGCGGTGTCCACCTCTTTGCCCTTGCTTGCCTTGGGTGGCATGGCAACTGTAGGGGCTGGGGCCGAGGGCGGAGAGGGCGTGGAGGTATGGGTGAACGGGAGGAGCTCTGTTTCGACTCGAGGAAGAAGACGATGGCAGTTCCTATATTGGAAAGGACAAGAAGTAAATGAGCGGCGCCTCTGCGGATTCCTTCTTATGAGGAGGACGCGAGGCCGCCTATTTATTAAAATAATATTGAAACGCTTCGCGAGCGCGCTGCTGTGACGGCCGCGCTGTGCACGTCCCGCATTCAATGGGCGTCATGGGCGGCGCAGTAAATGGAATGATTACGGTGGATAACTCCTGCCACGCATGCCCGTGCACTGTTTGGGCCTGGCCCAACAACGCCTCGCACCCGTGTATGGCCCAGGCCCGGGGGCTCCTGTCGGTGTACTAAGGTTGGGTCCCTTAGTACCCCGTACTTGTGCACGGACAGTTGTAGCCACACCTGTGGCCAGGCCTGCCGGGAGACAACCGAATGCAAGTTCATCAAGTCAAGGAGGCATCCAAGACAAGGCAATAATCAGAAGATAGAAGACCGAAGGCTGGAGCCCCGGCAAGATCTTGCCGGTATGGCTCGCGGCCCCGGCAAGACCTCGCCACTCTGTCACCGCCCCAGTGCAGCGACTAGCTTGTCGTTTAGCTGTTGTCCTCCTGGGTGCGTGTCAGATGCTAGTGGTAAAAGGGCTTAAGCAGTGCTGAAGTGATGGCCCGTTTTTCCATCCCCAAGAAGCTAAGGGACACCTCGACGGAGCATTTAATGTTCCTGTCCTAAGCCGTCAGTGTTAGGTATGATAACACTGTAGCTACTTTTACACCTCATGTATGCACTGTACGCCACTGTTGGTGACCCCTTCGAATGTATAAAAGGAGGCCCAAGGCGTAGCTACATGGGGATCCTTTCTGGTCCATTCTGCATGCGTAGCGACTACGTACTGTAGCGCTCCCAGAACTTGAGCTAGAACACATCTAATACAACCAAGCAGGAGTATGGTTTTACACATCTTTGTGGCTCGAACCTGGGTAAAAATCCCGCGTGTTGATCACTTGATCTGCTCTCTGCGCAAACCTTCTTCCCTGCCAAATCGTAAAGGGGTCCACTCGATCCCATAGGTGTCGTTTCTCCGACATGAAGAGTCTAGCAACTATGAGGTGGTGAGAGTGCGCACATCCATGGATTCACATTAGTCATAAAGAACTCACATACATATTGCAAGATTTTATTTGCTCTCTCGAAGCAAAGTACTACTCGCATGCCCCTAGGGAGGAGGTTGGGAGGAGTTAACCATCGCGCACCTCCGACTTAAACATCACTAGGATTTCAATGAGGAATAATTTTGCTCACACATAATCACCATGCTATAAACAATATTTAGATGAACAACAAGTTAACACCCTCTAATTCACAATACTAGAGGAAGCACTCAGAACATATCTTCACTTTCCCCATCCATATTTTTGAGAGTTAGCCACCTACTCATGTGTTGAGATCAAGATATTCCACTCCAACCATATGAATCTTGATTTCTAGCCACCCCAAGTTGCTTACCACCCAATCAACCTCTTCAGATTATAAAAACATATTTATACTATCCATACTACACTTGTATCACCATCTCTTCGCCGAACTAGTGCACCTATACAATTTACCATTGTATTGGGTGTGTTGGGGACCCAAGAGATTGTTTGTATTTGATTGCAGGGTTGATTGAGAGAGACCATCTTCATCCTACCGCTCCCACGGATTGATAAACCTTAGGTCATCCACTTGAGGGAAAATTGCTACTGTCCTACAAAACTCTGCGTTTGGAAGCCCAACAGAGTCTACAAGAATAAAGTTGTGTAGTAGGCATCAAGCTCTTTTCTGGCGTTGTTGTCGGGGAGGTGAGTGCTTGAAGTTATATCTTTAGATCTTGCAATTGAATATTTTAGTTTCTTATTTATTCAATAGTTTAGTTTTATAAAAGAAATGTACAAAAAAATGGAATTTAGGTTGTCTCATATGCTTCGTCTTTATAATGTTTTTCTTGAAAATAATGGTTCAGAAAATTGTTCTCAAGTGTTAGAAGAAGAATTCAATAAAAGGTTTGGCATTAAATCCTTTAATGATGAGCATGATAGCAATGTTATTAGTGTGTCTTCTCTGAATATCCATAATACTAATGATGATTGCACTAATCATGACAAAATGTTTCTTATAAGCATGTCAATTTTTGTGGAGTGCATAAAGTTTGTGAAGACATGCCTTATAGGGATGATAGATTTTTTAAGAAGAATAAACATGATAAAACCATGGGGTGGCTTAAAGTGATAGATGAATTTGCTACAAGATTATGCTATATTCATCCCATTACTTGTGAACTTTGCAATAGGGTTGGTCATCTTAATTTCCAATGCATGCTTTTTCATGATCGAATCGTTTCCAAATATTGTGATAATTTGATCTCCCTTGAACTCTATAATGAACTTTGTTTATTTTTTGAGTATGAAGAATTGTCACATAAAAATGATTGGTTTGATATATTCCTTATCACTAATGAAACTGAAACTAGTCTACATGAAATCTATATGTTTTGCGTAGTAAATTGCAATGAGAATGCTTATATTGCCAACCATAGAAAGAAAGAGAAACCAGTAGAGTATAAAAGGAAAACTAATGAAAGGTAAAGGTCTCCCAATACCCTCCTTTTGTTTCGCATAATAAATCAGGTAGTGAGAAGGAGCTTCCCATCGAACCAATCTCTTCAATAAGGAGCTCGAAAAAATCAATTAAACCCACACATGATGTGGTGGATAAGAAGAAAAGAAGAAAAGGTAGAGGTGAAAAGGTATCTCTCCCAAATAATGTTGCTCCTATAATTGTTGAGAATGAATCACGATGATACATTTGATGATGTTGTTATGCCTATTACTTGTCATGATAGTTATGATTGGAAAGATAGTGATACTCCTTATAATATTGAATTTTTTTGGCACCAACTTGAAAAATTATGATGATAATAATTGTTACACTATTGGTCCCATTCATGCTATCGATGATTATGCTAATGATATGCAAACCCACAAGCTTGTGGGTGCAATATTTAATGAGAATGACATGTCTGAGAATCCATTTGCTGCAATTAATGTTTGTCCCAAGCTTGGGTATGCTATTCTTAATGAAGATGATCTTTTTAGTTCCCCTACTTTGAATGATCAAATTTGTTATGATGATTGCATGCCTCCTTTTTATGATAATTGTAATATTTATGAAAGTGGGTTTGGAAGAGTGTCAACTTTAGGTGATTATTATCCCACTATTTTGGAGGGTGTTGAATCTTGTTTTATTGATAAAAGTGGATTTGGAGAGGTCATGACTTTATTTAGTGATGATTCAACTATCTTGGAAGAGGTTTCAATTGACTATGACGAGTATAAAGTTGCTACTTATGATGATTATTGTGATGATACTTATGTTATAAAAAGTAGTTACGATTATTATTATAAAACTTGTCATAATTATGAATACCTTTTTCTGAACATTACTCTTTTAGTGTGGAAACAATTTTTAGTTTTCGAGTTTCATATGATACTCCTACTATTATGTATGAGAAGTTTGCTTATGTGGAGAGTAGTAAAAATTCTATGCTTGTGGATCATCAAAAGAATGATTTATGTGATAGTTATATTCTTGAATTCCTTCATGATGCTACTAAAACTTATTATGAGGGGGGAACATATGCTTGTAGGTATTGCAATAATATCATGTTTCCTCTCTATGTGTTCAAAATGTTGAAGTTATGCTTGTTTTGCCTTCTTATGCAAGTTGATTCTTGCTACAATAAATTGTTTGCTTGCAAAATCCCTATGCATAGGAAGTGTGTTAGACTTAAATGTGCTTGTCATGTGATTCATGATGCTCTTTTGCATGTTTCATTTACTATTCCGATGTGAGCATCATTGAAATCATCATGCCTAACTAAAAGACATTAAAGAAAAGCGCTTGTTGGTAGACACCCCAACACTTATTTTTTTTCTGTTTTTGGGCATTCACATGATTAAGCTACTGTAGTAATCATGTTTTGAGTCTTTTGTTTCAATAATGTGCTAAGTAAAGCCTTTGGGATAGTGTGGATACTTGTTGATTTGATTCTGTGCAAAAAAAAAAAACAGAAACTTTTGCGTCCAGTATATGAATTATATGATTTTACTGGAGCGTAAAAAATATTCTGAATTTTTTACACAGTATTGTTATGGAAGTTGTATGTGTTGTCCTAATTTTTCAGAATTTTTCTATTCAGGGAAGTATAGTTTTAATTCAGATCTTTACACACTGTTATATTTTTGACAGATTCTATTTTGCATGCATAGTTTGCTTGTTTTAGTGTTCCCATAGCATATATTGAGTAATATAAATTATGTGAATAGTAGAATACAATAGGTTTTATGTGAGAACAATTATTAACCTTGTCTTGATAGTACCTAAGTGAATAATCTATTTTTATTACATTAACCCATCTCATAAGTTTCGTTAAGTTTTGTGTGATTGAAGTTTTCAAGTTTTGGGTCAGAAACCGATATGAGGAGAATAAGGAGCAGCAAGACCCTATGCTTGGGGATTCCCAAGGCACCCCCAAGGCTATATTCAAGGAAGACTCAAGCGCCTAAGCTTCGGGATGCTCGGGAAGGCATCCCCTCTTTCGTCTTCAACACTATCTGTATAACTTACTTGGAGCTATATTTTTATTCATCACATAATATGTGTTTTTCATGGAGCGTCATTTTATTTTGTTGTTCTCTGTTAGATATTATTTATAATCTTGTTTTTCAATAAAAAGTTCCAAGAATTGCCTTAATATGCCTCAATTGCATGTTTGATGTGTGCTGTATAGAAACAAAAACTTTTGCTATAGTGTTTGAATTTTTATATTTTACTGGAACGTGGAAAGTTTGTGAAATGTTTACATAGTGTTTTCATAAAAAATATTTATCATGTCCTAAATGTTTAGAATTGTTTGAGTTACAGAAGTACACCTTTTGATTTAATTGCTATAGACTGTCCTGTTTAGACAGATTGCTGTCATAGTTTCGTTATCTACTTATCCTACTCTTTTCATGGCTTATATTGGTAGATATAAATTGTGGAAATGATAGTAAACAAGAGATAATGGTTGAAAATTATTAGGCAACTTGTCTTGGCAGTACATGAAGTGTTTATTTATTCTTATGTGCAGTAACCTATCTCACGAGTTCTTGTCAAGTTTTGTGTGGATGCAGCTTTTAAGATTTAGGAAACCTTGATATGAGAGGAATTAATGAGACACAAGATATCAAGCTTGGGGATGCTCAAGGATCCCCAAGACGATATTACAAGAAGTCTCAAGCATCTAAGCTTGGGGATGCCACGTTAGGCCTCCCACCTCTCTTCGTCAACAACTATCGGTTAGCCTATATTGAGCATAAGTTTTTATTTGTTCACATACTATGTGCTATTATTGGAGTGTATTTTTGTTTTGTTTGAATAAAATACTCAGATCTGAAAATTTTATTGAGAGAGCGTCCTCACATAGCTACTTGATTGTTCGAATACTCATTGATCTTCACTTATATCTTCTTGAAGTAGTTTGATGTTTACTCTTGTGCTTCACTTATATCCTAAGAGTAAATTGTGAAGGAATTCAAACCATAAATCTAAAATTATCAATGTTCTTTATGCTTGGTAGTAGTTTCACATTTGGTCTAGAAAGTAAAATCTATTGAAGTTTGACAATCATAGTATTGGTCATACAAGAAATTTATGAATGATTGGTATAAGGAAGAGAACTTTCACATAAAAATATATTATCTTGGACATTTTTTATGATTGTGATTTGTGAATACCCATTAATTATTTTTAACCTTGATCAAATTACTTGAAGTTGGCCAAGGAAGACAATGTAATGAGTTATGTTTGGGTATATTTGCATAGAAGTTATATTGTTATGGATCCTCCAACTGCTTGTTTAGAACCCTTGCTAGCCAAAACTTCGTACTAAGTAGAGATACTACTTGTGCGTCCACAATCCTTGAGCCAAGTTTCTTCCATGAGAGTCCACCATACCTACCTATATATGGTATTTCACTGCCATTCCAAGTAAATTTGCATGTGCTACCTCTAAAATCTTCAAATATATATATGTTTTGTGTGCCCGTACCGCTCATGGAGCGATGGGGCGGTCAGTATCTTCCATGATAAGTGTGTTTAACTCATGATGAGTGTTTATTCACTTGTCATTGCATGAGAGAGGCCGGTAAAAAGGATGCCCAGTCCTGCATAATACAAAAATAAATAAACAAAAACTTCCCCTACAAAGTTGATTGTTTGGAGGTCACCCGCGGATTCGGTCAGCCATGGAATGTGTTTGAATGGTGGAGGGGGAGTAAAAATTTTCAATTCCGGTTGGGAATCGCCATTAATGTGTTTAACATGGAAGATATTGAAATCCCTTGTCGTGACGTTGACAGGAAAGGCACACCACCCACAATATTTTCATCTCTGTTTTACGCAATGAGCTCTGGTACCTCTGCAATTCCCTGCTTCCCTCTATGAAGGGACATTCTATTTACTTTTATTCTATTTACTTTCATGCTATTTACTTTTCACGTTGAGTCAACTTCTTATTCCAACCTCAATCTCTAGTTAGGAAGCATCATGTGGTGGGGAAAGATCCAAACACAATATCCTATCAAATATATTTGATCATGAGTTATTATTGTTGACAATTATGTTTATGTTAAGTGTGTTGGGAGGCAAAATAGTAAGCCCCTATCTTTCTCTGTGTTCGATGAACGTTGTTTGTTCTAAAAATATGCTTTGAGTACCGGCAATCATAGAAGACTATATGATAAGTGAGTATGTGGAGCTCTTACTTAGACTTTGTAGAACTATAATTGTTTGATGACTAAGAACATAGGTTGTTAAGTTTCAAAAGAATGCATCATTTGAACCATAGCGTGTGAATTGATTGCTACTTTATCATAAATTATTTCTTTTATAATTTGCCTACTTGAGGAAGAGTAGGAATTACGCTTGGGGATGCTGATACATCTCCAACGTATCGATAATTTATAAAGTATTCACGCCATATTTACCCATCTTTACAAAAAAAATTATATGGTTTTGATGCACTTCATATGATTTAATTGGAACTAACCTAGACTGACGTTGTTTTCAGCAGAATTACCGTGGTGTTGTTTTTGTGCAAAAAATGAAAGTCCTTGGAATTGAATGAAACTTTTTGATGATTTTTTCTGGAAGGAAAGGGACCTAGGAAGCTTCGAGGGAGTACCAGGGGACCCACGAGGAGGTGACAAGGCAACAGTGCACGTCAGGGGGGGTGGCCGCACCCTGATGCCTTGTGGGCCCCCCGTGGCACATCTCCGCGTGATTCCAATGCTAAAAAATCCTATATATTCAGAAACCTCCAAAAGTTAACCTAGAACTTCCGCTCCGCCACTGCAATCCTCTGTACCGAAGAAAACTCATCTGGAGCCCTTTTCCAGTGTCCTGCCGGAGGGGGAA
Source organism: Elymus sibiricus (assembly GCA_039707655.1). Taxonomy (NCBI): domain Eukaryota; kingdom Viridiplantae; phylum Streptophyta; class Magnoliopsida; order Poales; family Poaceae; genus Elymus; species Elymus sibiricus. The sequence continues at coordinate 220,065,082 of CM077675.1, forward strand.
ATCATCACCGGAGGCCATCTTCATCATCCCGGCGGTCTCCATTACAAGGAGGGAGTAGTTCCTCCTCGGGCTGAGGGTATGTCCCAGTAGCTATTTTTTTGATCTCTCTCTCTCTCTCTCTCTAGTGTTCTTGATATGGCACGATCTTGGTGTACCACGAGCTTTGTTAATATAGTTGGATCATATGGTGTTCTTCCCTCTCTATCTTGATGTGATGAATTGAGTCTTTCTCTTTGAGATCTCGTTATGTTGGATTAAATATTTTGGATTTGAGAACACTTGATATATATCTTGCATGTGGATACCCGTGGTGACAATGGGGTGTTCTATTGATTCACTTGATATATGTTTTGGTAATCAACTTGCGGAATCCCGCAGTGACATTGGGGTAATATATGCATATGGGTTGATACACGTTCTTGTCCTATTTTCTCCGATAAAAATCTTGGGGTACTCTTTGAAGTTCTTTGTGTTGGATTGAATATGATGAATCTGACATTGTTTGATGCATGTCAAATAATTAACTCGTGGATACTTGTGGTGACATTGGAGTATCTAGTTGACATTAGAGTATCTAGTTGACATTAGAGTTGATTGATGCATATCATAGGTGTTATTCTAGTAGGAACTCTAGGGTTGTTTGTGATACCTATAGGGATGGCTCAATAGATTGATTGGAAAGGATAAATTTGACGTGGTTTTGCTACCTAAAACAATTTCATCTTATGTTCTCCGCTAGATAGGAACGTTGGAGTGATTCTTTGTCGCAAGTTGAGGGATGGTTATATAATTCAATTATGTTAACACCGTTGAGAGATTGCACTAGTGAAAGTATGAACCCTAGGCCTTATTTCCAAGCATTGATATATTGTTTTTCTCGTTGTTTACTACTTGATACCTTGCTGTTTTTATTTATTCAGATTATACTATTTCTACTATACATACTACACTTGTATCACCATCTCTTCGCCGAACTAGGGCACCTATACAATTTACCATTGTATTGTGTGTGTTGGGGACATAAGAGATTGTTTGTATTTGATTGCAGGGTTGTTTGAGAGAGACCATCTTCATCCTACACCTCCCATGGATTGATAAACCTTAGGTCATCCACTTGAGGGAAAATTGCTACCGTCCTACAAAACTTTGCGCTTGGAGGCCCAAAAGAGTCTACAAGAATAAAGTTGTGTAGTAGACATCAAGATGTTGTCACAGATGATATCTTTAGCTTGAGCATCTAGTTGGATTTTTGTGAGATCTTCTAGAGTTGGGTTTTCTGGATTACCAGCAAAATATCCATTTCAATCATTTGCTACATCTCGAAGCTTTTGGCTTGAATCTTGATTCTCACTCGATTCTTCCATTGAAGATAATCATTTTCATGGAATATTGGAATCCTATCATAGTGCATGGATCCACCTGCGTGCGACATACTCAACTGCAAGGTTGTTAGACCATAATAAGCAGAGATAAGGAGTACCTTGCTCTGATACCAATTGTAGGGAGCTAGAGTATATCGACTAGAGGGGGTGAATGGGAGATTCAAAATTTCTTTCAAAACTTTGAATGACCCCAGAAACACCACAGCGAAAAGAACAAAGCAAGTGGATTGCTTATACTAGGAGCGATAGAAAAGCTAAGCGAGAAGTAACTTAGATTGGATGCTAAGCAAATTGATCGAGGAAATACTTGATTACTCCTTTAGCATAGCAACAAATAAAATTTACAAATATGATGGTGGCACAATGATAAAGTGTTTTGGCTATCATGAATGCAAGTAGCAGGATGAGACAAATTACCGAAAGGATTCAGCTGAGCAGATACATATATAGAAATCTATTCAGAATGAGAGCAATACATACAGGGTAACTTGGCAGACTAAAAGATCAGAGCATATCAAGGAACAAGCAAAGAGGTAAAATAAGACTGGAGAGAATGAACTAGTGGTGCTCGAAGGAGGCAATTGATTTGGTAAACCAATTCCCTCTTCTGCAAAAGAGCTACGTCTGGTTGGAGGGACATGTGATTTAACACAGGAGCAAAACTCTCTCCATCCTATTCTCCCTCAACTCGGCGCTGATCAGACTTCTCACTCATGGTAGATCCTTTTCGGCGATCTCCAAACCTTCGACAAACTTAGTCTTCGGTGACCACAACTACTCTTGGTCACACCGCGAACCACAATCACTCTTGGTTCCCGAAGACTGACTTGGAGACAACAATTTCTCTTTGTCACTCAAGCCGACGCCTATCCGTTTAGAGGGTGTGCATCTCCCAAGAGTAATAAGCACAAGAACGCTAACTTAGATCTGCTCTGATGCCCAACCACTGTCTAAGTTTTGGCTCTTGATTTTTCTCTCGATGGACCTTAAGCTCAAATCTCTCAAAGAGGGATGCTCAATAAATCTTCTCAGAAATCTCAAGCAGAGCAGCCAACGATCAACATTGGAATGGGATGACTATTTATAGCCACAGTCTTCCCTAAAGGGAAATGACCAAATTGGACATGCGTATCTGCCAATGGCCGGATGGCAGGATTCCAATGATCGAATTGTGAGCACAACGGTAATAATTCTTATAGAGCAAGAAATGCTAACTCCTCAATCCGAAAGATGCCTCCCCCAACACCGAAGAACATCGTCCTCTGCTGGCAGGTAATCATTCGAAGCATAAAGAGATTTCTCTCAATATCTAATGGGTTTAGGTTAAGCGTCACAGCAAACCTAAGCTTCGAGAGCTAGTACCCCTCTTAATAGTACGGTTGTCCTATGTCTCAAAGAGAAAGAAGAACAATGAAACAAATGCTACATCTTCATCTCCTGTTCAAAGTTCTTGACTGCGGTCATTTTCTTCGGACACACCGAATAGATTCCTTTTCTTCAGCAATATTTTAAGGGGTCAATTCTTTCATCATGAGCTTCTTATCAACCCTTCATCATGAAGAATAACTCATCCGTTTCGAGCAGCGGCAAGACCTCGGTGAAGTTCCTCAAACTTGACATCATGTACAACATTCTCCTTGGGCTTGCATGCACTATTTCTCTCTATGTGCACTAGCAAAGAAATCAGCCCATGTTGTTTCTCGCAACAATATCCAGAACACAACAGGACAAATCATTGCACCACATTGCACCAACAGGTACATTATGTAAGCCGAGGCCAGACTAGTCAATAGATCATCTCATATTCATTGTAAAAATCTCATGGTAGATGCCTGTACTATGTACTATCTCCCATATCAATACAATTAAAAGCAAGACGTAGGGTATTATCTCTTCGCTCCAAGACGCCTAGCTTAGGACCCCTACCACAAGATTTCCCAGATTTAGCACCAACATTGGTGGCCCATGCAGGTGTATGCTATTAGTTACCACGGTGCAATGGGAATTCATATCGGCTCCGACGCGATCTACGCATCAAAACCGAGCTTCATCATCAACGTCGGCATCTTCGTCGCCGTCTCGCCTGATCGCCTCGGCTTGACTGAGGATTAAGCTCCTCATCGGATCGTCAAGATCAGGTCGGTGCCTTCACCAACCATCACTATGATCTCAACTTAGGTCATGGAGGAATTCTTCCATGGAGCTCGGGGCTCAACGTCAACATCGTCCTCGGGCGAGCATGCTGTTTTTCTAGACTGCGGATTTGTGTTCACCATCCCCGCCTCCTCGAGCATCCCTTTGAAGATTACTTTGGTGTAATTGTTCGGAATTGAGTGTAGAACGACCCTGCAAAATTTCCTCGCGTTCCGATGGAGGAATTTCCGACACTCTCTGATATACCAGAGCCCTGTTGAATCTGGACGAGTTTGGGGCTAGGAGTCCAGCAGTTAATTCAGACATCCTTTGTAAGATCCAACCATTCATCGGTTGCATAATTCCTATATCAACCACCCCTCAAAATTTCAGTTCAATCTGACTGTTCAAACTCCAGGAAACGTCCGATGAGTGCATCAATTTTTGGATCTGTTTTCTGCGCGAAACGAATCCAACCCGAGTTCATCTTTTTAATGAACGGTTCATCGGATGTCCTTTTTTGAAGGAATTTTTTCTAGAGTATTGTGTTTTGTTCTCAAACCCATCCCTATAAATTTTAAAGCCTTTTATGAGGTAATCTTCACCGTCGCGCCGGTGTTAAACCAGACCAACAATGTTACACCACGGCCGCCGACCTGTGCTAGACATGCCGTCGCTTCGTCGAGCCGAAGTCAACCTCATTGGATCATCAACCCGGCAAGATGAACAAGAGTTTGGCATTGCAAAATCATCACCAACATCGTCGCCCCAGGAATTACACGGGGCGGGCACACCGCCATCGCCACGCGGTCAATTCATCAAGCCGGCATTGGCCGCGTCACAAACTTTGACCTTCGTCGGCATCACCGTCTCGCCTCTTCTTCAAACCAACATCCAACACACTGATCTGCTTCGACACGTCGGCTAACATGGAGACTTCAGCATCATTGGCCGACCAGCTTTGTCACATTAGCTGGATTGGGGGCTTCACAATCTCTTCATCAACCTACTCGGGGATTTTGCGTCACCAACCGACCAACTTTGTCACGTTAGCTGGACCGGGAGCTTCGCCTCGCCACATCAACCATGTTGCATCGCCATTTCCTGAAACCGAGCTCCTCGCTCGGTTACCTTGGGCTTGGGGGCTAGGACTTTGGTCAAGTTGAGGAATACACACCATGTTGGACCATGGCAATTTTCATGTCACTGAGTGGATGAAAAATAAGTTTCTATTAAAATTATTCCACTCTAGTTATGGTCAAACATCACATGCTATAAATCACGTACTGTTTGGTTTCCGAGCGGCGGAGGCGAGATAGTGGCGTCATCTACAACGTGGAATAATATTCTTCCGCCTCACCTCGTGTTCCGGTGGTGCATCTTCGTATCGTCGGGATTCATGTGAAGGATGATATGTCCCCATATATGTTTCTCCGAGTCTGCCTTTTTTTAGGTTTTTGAGTGGTATTGTATTACGGAGCGGACAATGTGGTTGTGTATCTTGGTCCTCTAGCTCTAGTTCCTAAGGCGAAGGTTGGTCAGCCTCGTCCTCGTCAACGAGCGTGTGACATTTGTGTTCCTGAAGCTTTTTTGGTCAGATCTAGGTTGTTCTATAGTCCCTTTACAACACGCCAAGCACGCACAAGATGGAACCACAATACCATTGCAAGCAACAACCGAGCCACAAGTAGTGTACCACAAGTCACACTACCACCGCTGAGCCCAGTTGCCGCGCGCTAGACCGCGGCTCGCCGAGCCCCTCCACCGCTATTAGTCACACAAGCTTTATCAGCAGCTTCCCCCGACGGTGACGCGAGGAGGAGAACGGGGGGGGGGGGCTTGGTTTTGAGGGGTAACCCCACTACTAGGTCACCCTAGGCATGTATGACCTGAGGGTCGATAGGTGGATCTTTTTGGCAGTTGCATGAATTAACAACAAACTATCATTTTTCCGCGATGAAAAGTAAACAACTAACAAATCATTAAGATTAGATGTGTTGATAGCTTGATGTGGTAGTTTGACTAGCGAGACAAAAAAATGTTACTGCATGTCAGTTTCATGATGGATCGACACCGTTATACCCAAAAAATCTGTCACCCCGCTTTATAATTAAATTAACGACTGAGAAACATATAAAGATAGCACAGGATCACACACACACTGTCCATGCTAGGGATTCCAGCTACACAAGAGAATCTGAAAACAACTAAATAGGTGACTCAAAAAATAGGAACAAAGTTAAGCTAAGCAAATCACAAGAACTAAAGGTGCTTGCTTGATCCTGAAAATTGGCACAAGTCTTCCCTGGGCGCCTTGACACACTTCCCCAAGCGGGATACCTCTCCCAAGGCGCACACCTAGTGACGGGTCAGGTGGTACAAGATAGGAACAATTTGAATGAGGAGGGGCAGAAGAAATGACACCTAAAGGGAGGAGAACAACGTCTATGAATATTGTTCTCATGAGCTTGGTCATGCAAGACATTCACCTATGCCTCAACCTCGAACCCTTCGGACAAATGATGATAACCATCGATCACAACCAATGGACAAAATGGCAAATGGATGATACCTCCAGCAGCCTTCTCGCATAAGGCTGAACCCAGTGAACCCCTTGGTCTCAACATGGGTTCGCAAACCAAGAAGACAAATGTCTAAATTCTAAAATAAGCCAAGGACATGTTGAGCTAAAACGTTGTAGTCAGGAAGGCCCTAGAGCAAACCTTGGCATCATTACACAAGGGCACTGCCGAAGGGACACCGAGGAAGGGAGGCTATAACAAAGGCAAGGATAACAGATGCGCTAGAGAGGAGGGACAAGGAATCAACACCTATGAGGAGGAAAATAATGTCTGTAGACATCATTGTCGATAGCAACAGCCTACGACCTTGCGAAGCTTTTTCTGGTGTCCCGTCCTCCCTATGCATTGCTAGGTGACCACAAACGTCGAGGGAGAGCACAAAGTTCCCACAAAACTTCATACCCGTTGTCGGTGACAAAACCGGTGACTCTCGGGTAGAGGGTCCCGAGCTGTGGATCTTGGATCAATGGGGAACAGGAAACACATGGACAGTATTTACCCAGGTTCGAGCCCTCTCTAACAGGTAAAACCCCATGTCCTGCTTGATTATATTGATGTGTTTGAGGATTACAGAGTCGACCTACCACAAGATCAAATGAACTAAACCCTAGATGAGTTGTATGATGGTCCTCCTCCTTCTACGAGCTAAACCCACCGGTTTATATCGACACCAGGGGTTGCTAGGGTTACACACGGTCGGTTGCCATCAGGAAATAAACATGCCGATTCTAGCATCTTGACTTGGAAGACACACCAAGGCACTGGAGGTTTCCTTCCTGAACAAGGCGTCACCTTATAGCTCGGCCTTCCAGTAATAATAATAGAGCGGCTCACCTATCTGGTCCATAAGAGATAGACCGGCGGCCCGAGGACCCCTTAGTACCGGAATCCCTCAGTAGCCCCTGAACTAGCCTCCAACGCCGGGGTCCATGCTCCCTAGCAGCCTCACGCGCCCAAGGTCTCCCCTTCTATGTTCGGCTGACACTAGTTCGTCCACCGACGAGCCCTTGATTGTCGAAGTATCGCGGGGCCCATAATATTAACTTCCCTGCTCGAGGTTAATGACACCCCTCAATTCCACGCGTCGATGGAAAACAGGCGGCTAGTAGTCTTTTAAAGAAATGCCCTTCGCGGGTCAGATGAAAAACGCTTATTAAACAAACTGGGTGTGCCATGAGCAACACATCCAATTCCCCAACCATTGAGAAGTCAAAATCAGGGAGCTCAGAGAAATGGCAAGCGTCCCCGGCTCCTCCTCACGTCCTCATGGCCCTCTCCCAGGCGACTGGGCAAGCTGCTCAGTCCGTCTCCAATTGAGCGGCCTTGAAGCGCAAGGGTATCTTCTTGCTTCAGATCTAGCGTCCACCCGTCCCGGATTAACTTCCGCGAACGACGAGGCCTTTGCGGAGAACTTCCCTGCTCCATGCAAGGAAGAGAGGGTATGCTTCGTTCCCTTCCTCTTACGAGGCTTGGGCTTCCCCATTCACCCCTTCTTGAGGGGTTTGTTGGAGTTTTACGGGATCTAGATCCATCATCTTACCCCTGGATCCATTCTGCATATCTTGGGCTATGTCGCCCTTTGCGAGATGTTTCTGGGCTGCAAGGCCCTTTTCGAATCATGGAGAAGATATTTCTGCCTCGTCCCCTGCACCCGGGGAGGGACAATCTTTGAAGTTGGCGGAGCCGAAGTATGGCGCATAGCCGGGATGGGGTACCTAATTGGGACCCCAAAGAAGGATTCTGAAGAGTGGACCTCGGAATGGTTTTATATTGAAGACGCCCCCCTATTCGATCCAGCTCGGAGGGGTCTGCCTCAATACTCAGACGCTCCTTTAAAGAAACGGTTTAAATGGTGACCGAAAAGCCCTTCCCAAGAGGAGAGCGCCGAAGTAAAGCGTCTGGCCGCTCAGGTGAGGTTGTTAGCTCATTGCAAGTTAACCATCATTGATGTGATGGCCGCTGCTATTACTCGATGTGTCCAACCTCTTCAACAAAGGATGCACCCCCTATGGTGTTACAATGGGACAAACGACATGACCCGCTACAAATGGGAAGGGCCTGCCAACCAGGCAGCAATGGCAGCCATACTGGCCGATCTATTTAAAGGAGAAAAGGAAGAGTTTGCCCCCCCGAGGGCCAGGGATGGCTACTCGAGCCATAATCCCATTGAATGGGTAAGTTCAGCTATATTTTCATAGTCTGGATGTTATTTCCGTTTTCGTTGATCGAATCTTTTAACTTTCGAACAAAACTAGAGGTGCTGGGTCGAGACAGTCAACTGCCCTCCTCCTCAACCAGAGATTTATTCACGCGACGATGAGCCGGGATTCCACGACGATCTAGAGACATTAATCGATTTTGAGGACGAGGTTTTCTACCAGGAGAGTCTTGACGGCTCCAAGGTGGCCCTTTTGGCCGATCACCCTGGGACACTCCCTTCCCCCACTGTAAGTAACAAGAAGGCCTCGTCCCAAAAAAGGCGCTTGCCTCCCATCGTTCCGAGTACACTGACTTCTACTCCCAAGGCCCATCGCACCACACGTTGAACACCAGCGAGAGCGGCGCCGACCGTGTCCGCACCAAACGGCAGTGGAGTTCCCAAGCATGTGGTGGCCACGGGAACTACCTCGATCGCGCCCCCGGCCAAGAGGTAATACTTTGAACTCATAGTTCAGTCATGGTTATAGCCGCTGCAAGCAATTATAATCTTTACCGAGATCTATAGGAGACGTGTACATCCACCTTCCTCCGAGGACGTCAAAGAGGTGCCTGGTGGTAATCCTGAACCGAGGTCTTTGGCAAAGGTCGGGGTCAATGCGGAGGTCCCCGTTGTAGAACAGATTCCAGAGGATCCCGAGGATGTCTCGGTTACCAATTCTGAAGTCGAAAGCGCGATAAATCACCGACGGCGGAAGGGGTCACTGCGTCACCTTGCGTTTTTTGAACAGGAGTTTAACGCTCTTAGTTCGGTGGACACATATCTCAGAGCCCCCCGAGAAGGACTTGAGGGAGCCGCCAACCTTATGTCGACTAACCTGCAGGTGAGTGATTGGTTTTGACAACCGAAGACAAATCCTAACCCAGTAGCCCCCAAGCCTTAGTTTGGTCGGGATGGCCAATACTAAGGGTCTGAATATTGTTGCGACAAGGTGTAGGCTTCGAGGGAACAAAACAAAAAATTGTCCAAGGACTCTGAGTTACACCGAACACAGTTAGGAGTTGCGAAGGCTGAACTAGAGGAGGTTAAAAGGTTCACCAGGGAAGCACACAGTGAGTAAAAAGGTTTAACATGCAGAATTGCTTAGGGCACCTTTTCTGATGAAAGATTGCCTTTTAGCAGCCAAGTCCATAAGTCAACTGCAGAAAGATCTAGATGCGGCCAGAGAATCTCAAAGGTATGCCGAATCGCAGCACGAAGCCGTCTGCCGAGTACTGACCCGGAGTCATGAGGAAATGAACAAACTCAAGGCGGAAAATCAGCGACAGGCCTAAGAAATTGAGAGGTTAAAAACTCAACAGGCACAAGCCCAAGAGGAGAACCAGAGATTGAAAGGTGGCATGTTCGGTGAGTGAAATTTTAACTTGTAATTCCGTAAAATATGTGTATTATTCCAATGTAAGAGACATGCCACGTCTCTTGTTAGGTCTCTTGGCCGGGCGCCCCAAGGAAGAGGCCAGCTCATTCGAAGGGAACCTGCTAAAGGAACTGTCCATCGTGCGTAAGCGAGCTCGGAGAGCTTTGAAGAGCATGGTCAAGGCATTATGGCCGACCGAGACGCCTCCGAAAGGGATGGCCGAGCTGGCTAGTCGATTTAAAGGAGCTCGGCGTCGCTTCGAGCTATGGAAGATATATCGTCTTGTCAAGAAGGAGCACGGGAGGCATGGGCAATGGTGAAGACCCGCTTTACCAAACTCGACCCAGAGCATTTGGCCCGAGTTGGGCCGATACGGCCGGATGGTTAAGTGGTGCCACTTCATTTGGTGTATGACCAAGTGATGCCAGCCACTCGTATCGTGCAAGAAGATTGTAGCCTCGATACCAGCAACTCGGTGTTTGATTCTATGTAGCTATGTACTTTACATGAAACATACTCCGTTCGTGATGTAATCGTTGTCTTAACCGGCCATCGGCTTCTACCTCCCCCGCCAGTGGCCAGGGAGTGTTCCACACTATGTGACCTGACGTAACAGGAAATCACTTCGGAGAACCAGGAAATCCGGCCATTTGGTGCGAACAGATAGAACCCGCACGTGGAGTTATGTTATATTACTGTTTAACGTAAGAAACATCTTGCAAAGAAAATAGTTCATCCATGGGGTCCTTTCATCGGGTTGCTACGTTAACTATAGACGTTATAACCGGATACCCGCAGTATGCAGGTGATGGTTACTTCTGGAAATTAACCCCCAGGTTTTGGTGATGATCACTAATTGTTTTCACTTCCTTCGTGGCTGACCAATTGTCTTCCTAAGAACACTAGCTTTCGGCTTCACCCGTCTGAGGTACGTGCCCCGGGTGATCCGGTCGTAACAATCGCAGAGGTGGTTCCTTTACCCCCTACCCAAACAATCGGGAACATAGAGGGTAAGCATAGGAGCAAGGAAACCCAGCTTGGCCAAATCTTCAGTCAAATTGATGCATATAATGGCTTAAAAACGATACTCGAAGGGTGCACGCACGACAGAGACGAATAGATGCACAAAAAATATATTGATTGGCTTCATTAAGGACCCCCCAGGTGAGGGAGTCCTGGACTAAGGGGTCCTCGGGCCGCTGGCCTGTCTCTCAATAGGCCAGCTAAGTGGGCCGCACTCTGACTATTGCAGGAGGGGCCGGATACATCCAGACCCTGTGTTCTAGAAGGAAGTCCCGAAGGCGCGTCGTGTACTCCAAGTCAAGATGAGGGAATCAACATCTCCATTCTCGGTAGGAGTCCTGTCATGTGTAAACCCTAGGCACCCCCCGGTGTCTATATAAACCGGGAGGGTTTTAGATTGTAAGACAGAGAAACTCATCTAGGGTTTTAGCTAGTCGATCTCGAGGTAGATCAACTCTGTAACCTTCATACCATCAATATAATCGAGCGGGACGTAGGGTTTTACCTCCATAGGAGGGCCCGAACCTGGGTAAACATCGTCTCCTTCGTCCCTTTGTTACCATCGATCCTAGACTCACAGCTCGGGACCCCCTACCCGAGATCCGCCGGTTTTGACACCGACATTGGTGCTTTCATTGAGAGTTCCGCTGTGATCACCAAAGGAATTGATGGCCCGTGTTGTCATTAACGAAGAAGTCTGGAACATGGACTCCTTCGTCCCTGGACAGATCTTCTCTTTCGGCAGCATTGTGCTGCACGCTGACCCGACCGGCCGTCTGGGCCGGGTCGGGAGTTTCGCCCCCAATCAAGAGGTCAGATTCGGGAACCTAGAGTTCTCCGTAGACTCTCGGGGCGATCTTTCGCTCACCGGGCTCGCAGTCTTATCCGACGCGCCCGAGGACTCCGAGGCCTTAACCTCGGATTTCACTTTCGATCCCATCCACGGGACCAGCCCCGGTGATGATCTGGCTTTTAATCCGGATCCGGCTGTAGTGCCAGATGGCCGGGTATCAGCTCCTACCGAACACACTTCTTGTGTGGACGCGTCGGAGGTTAACTCCGAAAGCGCTGAGCAAATTGACCCGATCGAGCTCTCGACACTCAACGAAGCTCTAGATCGGATCTTATCGATGAAAATTACTGACGACCCAACCCCGATCTACGCTCATATCGGACTTGAGGCGGGTCAAGAGGAATTTTTCATCCCACCCACCACCCACTTCGTAGCCACTATCGAAGACTTAACCGATATGTTGGACTACGCCTCCAAGGAGGCAGAAGACATGAAGGAAGAGGATCGCGCTCCCACCCCCGTCAACACCGGGCGATGGTCTGCCACCTCCTCCTACGACGTCTACATGGTGGATACTCCAGCCGATAACGGCGAGCGCACACCCACTAATAATGGTGATAAATCGGGTGAAGCGCCGTCAAGGTGCCAGAAACCACGCAAGCGATCAAAGACAAAAAAGGGAAGGGAAGCTATTGCTGGCACCGGGGAAAGCGACACCCCGGAAGACCTCGGCGATCCCAATATCCCCGAGCAGCCGCTAGAGGACTAGGAAAGGCCGGAGGACTAGAGTGACCCCGAAGATCCAAACGATTCCGAGGATGATAACTACCTCCCCCCTGTAGAGGAGGAGGATAGCCCGCAATCCGAAGACTTCTTCGTCCCCGAAAACCTTGAGGATCAGGAACGGTTTAGGCAACAGCTTATAGCCACTGCCCGGAGCCTAAAGGCAAAAGAACGGCAGCTTAAGGCCGAACAAGATACCCTCAATGATAGGTGGACGAGGGTCCTGTCAGCCGAGGAAGGATACGGTACCGGTCTATTGGACCAACCCAAGAGCTATCCACGCCGACGGCTGCTGCCACAATGTGACGACGAGCTCCCTAATACGCCGTCTCCCAAGCACACTCCATACGACCAGTTGGACCGCCCTCCCCGAGGACGAGATAGGACGGCTGGCGACACTGGTTATAGGCCGGCGATACCCCGCAGAAGGGGAAAGGAGCCAATGGAGCCTGAGGACCTGGATTATAGAACAGGCCGCACGAGATCCATCTACGGATCTAGAGGGTACTCCCCCAATAGACGGGACGGGTACCGGCCCTGGCTCGACCGAAACAATAGAGGTCGGGAACAAAACCGGGCCAGAACAGACGCCGACTACCGGCGTGACATAGCCCGGGTCAGAGGCGCTGCCCACCCACTGTGCTTCACCGACGAGGTGATGCAGCATCAGTTCCCGGAAGGGTTTAAACCCGTGAACATAGAGCAATACGACGAAACAACTGAACCAGCAGTGTGGATCGAGGATTTCATCCTCCACATTCATATGGCACGAGGAGATGATCTCCACGCCATTAAATATCTACCCCTTAAACTTAAGGGGCCATCTCGGCACTGGCTAAACAGTCTCCCCGAAAATTATATCGGGAGCTGGGAGGATCTTGAGGATGCATTCTGATCTAACTTCCAGGGCACCTATGTACGGCCTTCGGACTCCTCCGACCTAAGCAACGTCGTCCAAAAGGTAGGAGAATCCGCTCGACAATTCTGGAATCGGTTCTTGACCAAGAAAAACTAGATCGTCGACTGCCCAGATGCCGAGGCTATAGCCTCTTTCAGGCACAATATTCAGGACGAATGGCTGGCTCGCCAGCTCGGTCAGGATAAACCTAGGACCATGTCCGCCCTTACATCACTCATGACCCGCTTTTGCGCGGGCGAGGATAACTGGCTAGCGAGACGAAGCCACAACCCCGAAGACCCCGGCACCTTCGAAGCTCGGGATGCAAACGGGAAACCACGACGCAACAAAAATAAACGCCGGCACAGTACTAGTGACGCCGACGACACTGCCATTAACGCCGGCTTCCGCAACCCTCGATCCGGGCAGCGGAAGAAGCCTCCTAAAGGCAACCGCGACGGACCCACCCCACTGGATAAAATCATGGAGAGGCCCTGCCAGATCCATGGCACTCCAGACCAGCCCGCCAACCACACCAACCGTAACTGTTGGGTGTTCAAACAGGCCAGCAAACTCGCAGCCGAAGAGCAAGGCAAGGGCCCACACAGCGAGGACGATGTGGAGCCCCGCGGTCCGAGCAATGGAGGTCAGAAGCAGTTCTCTCCATAGGTAAAGACTGTGAACATGATATACGCCACCCATATACCTAAAAAGGAGAGGAAGTGCGCCCTTCGAGAGGTCTACGCCGTAGAGCCTGTAGCCCCGAAGTTTAACCCATGGTCGGCCTACCCGATCACCTTTGATCGACGAGATCATCCGACCAGTATCCGTCATGGGGGTTCGGCGGCCCTCGTCTTAGACCCCATTATCGATGGGTATCACCTCACTAAACTCCTAATGGACGGAGGAAGTAGCCTCAATCTAATTTACTCAGATACGGTGCAAAAGATGGGTATAGATCAATCAAGGATCAAACCCAGCAACACTACCTTTAAAGGAGTGATCCCAGGCGTCGAGGCCCGGTGCACGGGTGATACGTCTCCAACGTATCTATAATTTTTGATTGTTCCATGCTATTATATTATCTGTTTTGGATGTTTTATATGCATTAATATGCTATTTTATATTATTTTTGGGACTAACCTATTAACCTAGTGCCCAGTGCCAGTTTCTGTTTTTTCCTTGTTTTTGAGTATTGCAGATAAGGAATATCAAACGGAGTCCAAACGGAATAAAATTCTATGCTGATTTTTCTTGGGCTAGAAGGAACCTAGGAGGCTTCGAGAAGAGGCCAGAAGACCTACGGGTGGGCCACAAGCCGCCAGGTCGCTCCCCTGGGGGGGGGGGCGCCCCCCTGGCTTGTGGGCCCCCCGTAGCTCCTCCAACCCTAATTCTCCGCCTATAAATTCAGGAATATTCCCCCAATACCAGAGAGAGCCACGAAAATACTTTTCCGCCGCCGCAAGCCTCTGTTCCCGTGAGATCCCATCTTGGGGCCTTTTTTGGTAATCTGCCGGAGGGGGATTCGATCACGGAGGGCCTTTACATCAACACCATTGCCCTACCGATGATGCGTGAGTAGTTTACCACAGACCTTCAGGTCCATAGCTAGTAGCTAGATGGCTTCTTCTCTCTCTATGTTCTTCAATACCATGTTCTCCATGATCTTCATGGAGATCTATCCGATGTAATACTCTTTTGCGGTGTGTTTGTCGAGATCCGATGAATTGTGGGTTTAAGATCAGATTATCTATGAATATTATTTGAATCTTCTCTGAATTCTTATATGCATGATTTCATATCTTTGTAAGTCTCTTCGAGTTATTGGTTTGGTTTGGTCAACTAGATTGGTAATTCTTGCAATGGGAGAAGTGCTTAGTTTTGGGTTCAATCTTGCGGTGTCCTCACCCAGTGACAAAGTAGGGGTAGCCAGGCACGTATTTGTATTGTTGCCATCAAGGATAAAAAGATGGGGTTTTCATCATATTGCTTGAGTTTATCCCTCTACATCATGTCATCTTACTTAATGCGTTACTCTGTTCTCCATGAACTTAATACTCTAGATGCAGGCAGGAGTCGGTCGATGTGTGGAGTAATAGTAGTAGATGCAGAATCATTTCGGTCTACTTGATACGGACGTGATGCCTATATGCATAATCATTGCCTTGGATATCGTCAGAACTATGCGCTTTTCTATCAATTGCTCGACAGTAATTTGTTCACCCACCGTATTATTTTCCTTCAAGAGAGAAGCCTCTAGTGAAACCTATGGCCCCCGGGTCTATTTTCCATATTATATTTTCAGATCTATAAACCAAAAATACCAAAAATACTTTGCTGCAATTTATTTACTTTTCATTTTAGTAATCTTTTATATCTGTCTCTTTTGGATCTCATCCTTGCAAGTGACCGTGAAGGGATTGACAACCCCTTTATAGCGTTGGGTGCAAGTGTTTGATTGTTTGTGCAGGAGCATCGATTGGGGCCTTGCTTGTACCTCCTACTGGATTGATACCTTGGTTCTCAAAACTGAGGGAAATACTTATCTACTTTGCTGCATCACCCTTTCCTCTTCAAGGGAAAACCAACGCAAGCTCAAGAAGTAGCAAGAAGGATTTCTGGTGCCGTTGCCGGGGTGGATACATAGCAAGTCAAGACAAGAACTCTCCCGTCAACTTGCCAATTTATGACGTGGTTGCCGGAGAGATCTTGCATTTACATTATTTGCCTTTTGCCTCTCGTTTTCCACTCCCCCACTTAAAAAACGAATTTCAGAAAAAAACAAAAAGATTTGCCTTTTTTATTCGCCCTTCTTCTGCTCGTCGTTTCGTTTGCTTTTTGTTTGCTTGTGTGCTAGATTGCTTGCTTTGTGATGATGACTCAAGAGAATACCAAGTTGTGTGACTTCTCCAATACTAATAATAATGACTTTATTAGTACTCCGATTGTTCCCACCACTAGTGCGGAATCTTATGAAATTAATGCCGCTTTGCTGAATCTTGTTATGAAAGAACAATTTTCCGGCCTTCCTAGTGAAGATGCCGCATCCCATCTAAATACTTTCGTTGAATTGTGTGATATCCAAAAGAAGAAAGATGTGGATAATGATATTGTTAAATTGAAGCTATTTCTGTTCCCACGACGAGATCGTGCTAAAACTTGGTTTACATCTTTGCCTAAAAATAGTATTGATTCATGGAATAAGTGTAAAGATGCATTTATTTCCAAGTACTTTCCGCGCGCTAAGATCATCTCCCTTAGGAACGATATAATGAATTTTAAGCAACTTGATCATGAGCATGCTGCACAATCTTGCGAGAGGATGAAATTAATAATTAGAAATTGCCCCGCACATGGTTTGAGTTTATGGATGATTATACAATTTTTTTTATGCGGGATTGAATTTTGCATCTAGAAATCTTTTAGATTCCACCGCGGGTGGTAATTTGATGGAAATCACATTAGGAGAAGCTACTAAACTCCTAGATAATATTATGGCAAATTACTCTCAATGGCACACCGAAAGATCTCCTACTAGTAAAAAAGTGCATGCTATTGAAGAAATAAATACTTTGAGTGGAAAGATGGATGAATTAATGAAATTGTTTGCTAGTAAGAGTGCTCCTATTGATCCAAATGATATGCCTTTGTCTTCTTTGATTGGAAATAATAATGAATCTTTGGATGTGAATTTTGTTGGTAGGAACAATTTTGGTAATAACGCGTATAGAGGTAATTTCAACCTTAGGCCGTTTCCTAGTAATTCCTCTAATATTTATGGTAATTCCTACAACAATCCTTATGGAAATTATAATAAGATGCCCTCTGATCTCGAGAATAATATTAAATAATTTATTAGTTCACAAAAGGTTTTCAATGCTACGATTGAAGAAAAATTGCTCAAGATTGATGATTTGGCTAGGAACGTTGATAGAATTTTGCTTGAGATTGATTCTTTGAAAATTAGATCTACTCCACCCAAGCATGATATTAATGAGTCTTTAAAAGCTATGAGAACTTCTATTGATGAGTGTAAGGAAAGAACTGCTAGAATGCATGCTAAGTGTGAATGGCTTGAAAAGGTGTGTTCCCGTGATAATAATGATGAAGATCTTAAAGTGATTGATGTGACTCCTATTGAATCTTTTTTTTCCAATATAAATCTTGATAAATATGGGGCTGGAGATAAGTCAACTTTTGTTAAAAGTAATCTCAATGATTCGGAGTTTATAGATCTTAATGCTAAAATTGATAAAAGTGGGATTGAAGAGGTCAAAACTTTAAATAGCAATGAACCCACTCTTTTAGATTTCAAGGACTTTAATTATGATAGTTTTTCTTTGATTTATTGTATCTCCTTGTTGCAATCCATGTTGAATTCTCCGCATGCTTATAATCAAAATAAAGCTTTTACTAAACATATCGTTGATGCTATGATGAAATCTTTTGAAGAAAAACTTGAGTTGGAAGTTTCTATACCTAGAAAGCTTTATGATGAGTGGGAAACTACTATTAAGATTAAAATTAAATATTATGAGTGCCATGCTTTGTGTGATTTGGGTGCTAGCATTTCCACGATTCCGAAAACTTTATGCGATATGCTAGGTTTCCATGAACTTGATGATTGCTCTTTAAATTTGCATCTAGCGGATTCCACTATTAAGAAACCTATGGGAAGGATTAATGATGTTCTTATTGTTGCAAATAGGAATTATGTTCCCATAGATTTCATTGTTCTTGATATAGATTGCAATCCTACATGTCCTATTATTCTTGGTAGACCTTTCCTTAGAACGATCGGTGCAATTATTGATATGAAAGAAGGAAACATTAGATTCCAATTTCCGTTAAGGAAAGGCATGGAACACTTCCCAATAAAGAAAATTAAATTACCATATGAATCTATTATGAGAGCTACTTATGGATTGCATACCAACGATGACAATACCTAGATCTATTGCGTTATGCCTAGCTAGGGGCGTTAAACAATAGCGCTTGTTGGGAGGCAACCCAATTTTATTTTTATGTTTTTTGTTTTTGTTTCTGTTCTTGAGTAAATTAAACATTATTACCTCTGTAGTAATTGTGTTTTAGTCTTTTAATTAGTGTTTGAGCCAAGTAAGACCTTTGGGATGGTTTACAGTGATTGTTGATTTGATCCTGCTGAAAAACAGAAACTTTTGCGCTCAGTCCAGGAATTTTATAAATTCACCAGAGAATCGAATGAGTCTCAAAATTTTACACAAGATTTATATACAAATTTCCCAGATTTTCCTAATTTTTTAGAATTTTTTGAGTTACAGAAGTATTCGAAGTTTCCAGATTGCTACAGACTGTTCTGTTTTTGACAGATTCTGTTTTCTATGTGTTTTTGCTTATTTTGATGTATCTATAGGTTGTATCGGGGGGTATGAACCATGGAGAAGTTGGAATACATTAAATATTACACCAATATAAATAAAGAATGAGTTCACAACAGTACCTAAAGTGGTGATTTATTTTTCTTATACTAACGGATCTCACGAGTTTTCTGTTGAGTTTTGTGTTGTGAAGTTTTCAAGTTTTGGGTAAAGATTTGATGGACTATGGAATAAGGAGTGGCAAGAGCCTAAGCTTGGGGATGCCCAAGGCACCCCAAGGAATATTTAAGGATATAAAAGAGCCTAAGCTTGGGGATGCCCCGGAAGGCATCCCCTCTTTCGTCTTCAATCCATCGGTAAATTTACTTGAGGCTATATTTTTATTCACCACATGATATGTGTTTTGCTTGGAGCGTCTTGTATGATATGAGTCTTTGCTTTTTAGTTTGCCACAATCATCCTTGCTGCACACATATTTTGAGAGAGACACGCATGAATCGTGAATTTATTAGAATACTCTATGTGCTTCACTTATATCTTTTGAGCTAGGCAATTTTGCTCTAGTGCTTCACTTATATCTTTTTAGAGCACGGTGGTGTTTTATTTTATAGAAATAATTGAAATCTCGTACCTCACTTATATTATTTTGAGAGTCTTTAAACAGCATGGTAATTGGTTTAGGTTATGAATTTAGTCCTATTATAATGGTCATCCAAGAGGGATATAATAAAAACTTTCATATAAAGTGCATTGAATACTATGAGAAGTTTGATTCCTTGCATATAGTTTTGAGATATAAATAGGGTGATATTAGAGTCATGCTAGTGAGTAATTGTGGATTAGTAGAAATACTTGTGTTAAAGTTTTTGATTCCCGTAGCATGCACGTATGGTGAACCGTTATGTAACGAAGTCGGAGCATGATTTGTTTACTGATTGTCATCCTTTGTGTGAGGGTCGGGAGCGCGCGATGGTTAACTCCTACCAACCTCTCCCCTAGGATCATGCGTCTAATACTTTGCTTCGATAACTAATAGACTTTTGAAATAAGTATGTGAGTTCTTTATGACTAATGTGGGTCCATGGATTACACGCACTCTCAACCTTCCACCTTTGCTAGCCTCTCTAGTACCGCGCAACTTTCACCGGTGCATTAAACCCACCATATACCCTTCCTCAGAACAGCCACCATACCTACCTATTATGGAATTTCGATAGCCATTCCTAGATATATTGCCATGCAACTTCCACTGTTCCGTTTATCATGACACGCACCATAATTGTCATATTGCTTTGCATGATCATAAGACAGCTAGCGTGATGTTTTCATTAATGTCATGTGCTATGCTAGATCTTTGCACATCCCGGTACACCGCCGGAGGCATTCATATAGAGTCATGTTTTGTTCTAAGTATCGAGTTGTAATTCTTGAGTTGTAAGTAAATAAAAGTGTGATGATCATCATTATTAGAGCATTGTCCCATGTGAGGAAAGGATGATGGAAGCTATGATTCCCTCACAAGTTGGGATGAGACTCCAGACTTTAAAAATAATAAAAGAGGCCAATGAAGCCCAAATAAAAAAAAGAGGCCAAAGATGCCCACCAAAAAAATGAGAGAAAAGAGAGAAGGGACAATGCTACTATATTTCTTTTTTCCACACTTGTGCTTCAAAGTAGCACCATGATCTTCATGATAGAGAGTCTCCTATTTTGTCACTTTCATATACTAGTGGGAATTTTTCATTATATAACTTGGCTTGTATATTCCAATGATGGGCTTCCTCAAATTGCCCTAGGTCTTCGTGAGCAAGCGAGTTGGATGCACACCCACTTAGTTTCTTTTTGAGCTTTCATACACTTATAGCTCTTGTGCATCCGTTGCATGGCAATCCCTACTCACTCACATTGATATCTATTGATGGGCATCTCCACAGCCCGTTGATACGCCTAGTTGATGTGAGACTATCTTTCCCTTTTCCTACTAACCTCCACCATATTCTATTCCACCTATAGTGTTATATCCATGGCTCACGCTCATGTATTGCACGAAAGTTGAAAAGGTTTGAGAACATAAAAAGTGTGAAACAATTGCTTGACTTGTCATCGGGGTTGTGCATGATTTAAATACTTTGTGTGGGGAAGATGGAGCATAGCCAGACCTTATGATTTTGTAGGGATAACTTTCTTTGGCCATGTTATTTTGAAAAGACACGATTGCCTTGTTGGTATGCTTGAAGTATTATTGTTTTTATGTCAACATTAAACTTTTGTTTTGAATCTTATGGATCTGAACATTCATGCCACAATAAAGAATATTACATGGATAAATATGTTAGGTAGCATTCCACATCAAAAATTCTGTTTTTATCATTTACCTACTCGAGGACGAGCAGGAATTAAGCTTGGGGATGCTGATACGTCTCCAACGTATCTATAATTTTTGATTGTTCCATGCTATTATATTATCTGTTTTGGATGTTTTATATGCATTAATAAGTTATTTTATATTATTTTTGGGACTAACCTATTAACCTTGTGCCCAGTGCCAGTTTCTGTTTTTTCCTTGTTTTTGAGTATTGCAGATAAGGAATATCAAACGGAGTCCAAACGGAATAAAATTCTACGCTGATTTTTCTTGGACCAGAAGGGACCCAGGAGGCTTCGAGAAGAGGCCCGAAGACCTACGGGTGGGCCACAAGCCGCCAGGGCGCGCCCCTGGGGGGCGCCCCCCCCTGGCTTGTGGGCCCCCCGTAGCTCCTCGAACCCTAATTCTCCGCCTATAAATTCAGGAATATTCCCCCAATACCAGAGAGAGCCAAGAAAATACTTTTCCGCCGCCGCAAGCCTCTGTTCCCGTGAGATCCCATCTTGGGGCCTTTTCCGGTAATCTGCCGGAGGGGGATTCGATCACGGAGGGCCTCTACATCAACAACATTGCCCTTCTGATGATGCGTGATTAGTTTACCACAGACCTTCGGGTCCATAGCTAGTAGCTAGATGGCTTCTTCTCTCTCTATGTTCTTCAATACCATGTTCTCCATGACCTTCATGGAGATCTATCCGATGTAATACTCTTTTGCGGTGTGTTTGTCGAGATCCGATGAATTGTGGATTTATGATCAGATTATCTATGAATATTATTTGAATTTTCTCTGAATTCTTATATGCATGATTTCATATCTTTGTAAGTCTCTTCGAGTTATTGGTTTGGTTTGGTCAACTAGATTGGTAATTCTTGCAATGGGAGAAGTGCTTAGTTTTGGGTTCAATCTTGCGGTGTCCTCACCCAGTGACAAAGTAGGGGTAGCGAGGCACGTATTTGTATTGTTGCCATCAAGGATAAAAAGATGGGGTTTTCATCATATTGCTTGAGTTTATCCCTCTACATCATGTCATCTTACTTAATGCGTTACTCTGTTCTCCATGAACTTAATACTCTAGATGCAGGCAGGAGTCGGTCGATGTGTGGAGTAATAGTAGTAGATGCAGAATCGTTTCGGTATACTTGATACGGACGTGATGCCTATATGCATAATCATTGCCTTGGATATCGTCATAACTATGCGCTTTTCTATCAATTGCTCGACAGTAATTTGTTCACCCACCGTATTATTTTCCTTCAAGAGAGAAGCCTCTAGTGAAACCTATGGCCCCCGGGTCTATTTTCCATATTATATTTTCAGATCTATAAACCAAAAATACCAAAAATACTTTGTTGCAATTTATTTACTTTTCCTTTTAGTAATCTTTTATATCTGTCTCTATTGGATCTCATCCTTGCAAGTGACCGTGAAGGGATTGACAACCCCTTTATAGCGTTCGGTGCAAGTGTTTAATTCTTTCTGCAGGTGCATCGATTGGGGCCTTGCTTGTACCTCCTACTGGATTGATACCTTGGTTCTCAAAACTGAGGGAAATACTTATCTACTTTGCTGCATCACCCTTTCCTCTTCAAGGGAAAACCAACGCAAGCTCAAGAAGTAGCAACGGGCTCTGTGAGCCTGGAAGTGGTGTTAGGCTCGCCCGATAACTTCCGTAGCGAGGACTTGATCTTCGACATCGTACCTTTCCGCAGCGGCTATCACGCCCTGTTAGGCCGTACAGCGTTCGCTCGCTTCAACGCCGTCCCACACTACGCATACCTCAAGCTCAAGATGCCCGGGCCCAAGGGAATCATCACTGTCAACGGCAACACAGAGCGTTCCCTCCGAACTGAGGAACACGCGTTGGCCCTGGCGGCCGAATTCCATTACGAGGACGGTCGGCAAACACCAAAATCTGCCATAAAGGCCCATAAGGTTGACAAACGAGCTCGGTTTCAATCCGAACTCCCAGAATCTTCTTCTCCCCAGAAATAGGGACATGCTCCCCATGGCACAGCCCTAATGACCGTCAAACACGTGCCAAGAAGGCACAACTTCGCACTCAAGATTCCATGGGCAGCAGTGGGGAACAATCATCAAAGGGTAAGTGTTCGGCTGGACCGAACCATTACCAGTACACGTCCTCGGACATAACACAGGTACCATTAAGGACCTGCTAAAGCGTAAAGCTCATCCATACTTCGGCGACTTCTCAAGACCTTATTCTTAAGGTCCGCTCGACGATAGCATCACCCTTAAAGGAATGCAACTCCCAAAGAGGCACAAGAACGGACAGGCGACAGGGCACATCGAGGACGTCAAGCCACCAATCGAAGACCCCTGGTACAAGCTCTCCTCTGTAAATTTTATATTTCATCTTCAAATACCTATAAACAGTTGCTTCGGCAATCTGAGCTATAAGAATTATTGAGCAAATACAAGACCATTATACATGGCCACTTCGTTGTATTCTATACTTACTCTGTTCTTCCCTCACAACTCTTCTTGCGACAACTATTCGGTATACATTACGATGCAACCGGCTAATATACCGGGAGATTAAATTTAAAATATCACCCTAAGCATCACTCCGACACACCTGATTGTGTGTTCGGCATCTTGGATTTTGCTTTATATGCATCGGATCCGAACTATGTCTTGGGTCAATAGTTGGGTTGCCCGGCTCCTGTGTTTGCCCTCTTACGTTCCACTCGTTCGGCTAAAAGGGCAAAGGGAGAACCACTGCGATTGTGTTTCCAGCTCGCCTGGTCAAGCACCTCAGGGGAGAAAGCCGAAAACTGACCGTCATAGTAAGCGAGAACTGGTCTGCAAATCCGAGCATAAGTGTCATACTAAAAAGACCGATAGCGGTCATTCCGTGTTATACGATGGGTTTTGTACTGGTACAAACCATGTGATGCTGGCTTCGGCCCCGGTACATCAGAACATCACCAACACCGGGGGCAGGTCATCAGCGCCCGCATTTTTTTATGCTCCTACGGCTAAGTGAAAGCGATAAAGCATCATAGTCCGATTGCCTTGTCCCCTCGCACTACCGCCTTCGGGCACCGATACCTCGGCTAAGGGTCACAGTGCGGATACAGAGACACCCCGCGTAGTATCTACGTGGGGGCTGAAGCCGACGACTCGCAACTTTCAGATAAACCGGCCACATAGGAGTCAAAATAAAAATTAAATACTTATAAGACATGATAAACCATGCAACACTGATTATAAAGCGTTAAAGTCTTCGGACATATTACAACGCGCTCATTCATACAAAACGTCTTTAGAACATTGGGCCTCTATTGCCCGAGCACCCTCCATCACTGCGGAGAAGTATAGCTCGGGGCGCCTATGCCCCCTTTTCAGGAGGCAGAGGTGCGGTGGCCATCTTGGTCGGCTGGAGCTTCGGCTAGTGCACCATGGTCTTTGCAAAGGCCATCCGAGCTCCCTCGATGCATGTAGAACTCTTTAGCACATCAATCCGAGGCGCAGCATCGCATAGTTTCTGCACCAAGCCGAAGTAGCTGCTCGGCAACGGCTCTTCAGGCCACAGCCGGATGCAGAGGTCCTTCATGGCCGGCTCCGCCATCCTGTGCAGCTCCATCAGTTGCTTCATTTGCTCGATGAGGAGAGGAGAGCGCTCGGGGGACTCAAATTGTGCCCAGAATAGCCGGGCCTCATCATCCTCCTCCCGCGAAGCATAAAACTTGTTCGCGTCCACTGCACTCTTCTGGAGATCCGCACAGACGCCTGAGGAACGCCACACCTGGGTGAGCAAAGCAAACTTGCTACCACCAAAGGCGCATTGTAGTGAATACGGCTTACCATATGTGATAGCCTTGACTTGGCGAACCTCTTCTTCAAAGGACCGCCTGTCCACCCGCTCCTTTTGGAGCTCGGATCTCAGCGCGGCTAGCTCGATGGCTTCTTCTTTGCCTTTCTGCTCAAGGGCCCCACACTTCATGCCGGTATCCTTGAGCTCCTGCTGCACCTCCTCCACCCGGGCCTCATGCTTAGCACTAGCAGCTTTCAAAATGGAAAGCGCGGCTGCTGCCTGTTCGGCGGCCGCCTTGTCATCTGCGGCCTCTTGCTTCATCTTTTTGAGCTCGGCCTTGAGTTTTTCAACCTCCGAAGCCGAAGCTGTGGAAGCAATAAACAATTAATTATGCTAGGTTACGAGCATGGATCATTACCAATATACAGCCCAGATGTTACAATTTGGCTTACCTTGTGCCTCGTCGAACCTCTTGTTCAGGCTATCAAGCTCCTCTTAGGAGACCTTGAGCTTCCGATTTAGCTCGGTCAGCTCAGCGGCATTAACGGCCGACGCCGATGACGAGGCCTACAAAAAATAAAAAACATGCATCTGGTTATGTGTGTTCCAACCCCCGAACCGTCAAGGGTATGACTCTATGTTCGGTCCTCTTAAGGGCTTTTAGAACATTGCGGGACTAAATGGTGCCTTGTGCATCGTTGTTCACTCCTAAGTATTTGACCCCCGGGTGCGTTCTTGCAAACCCATCCGGGGCTCGGGGGCTACTACATATATAAAGATAGCACAAACTTAAAATTAAAATTGTTCGGGAAAAGGGTATTACGTGATTCACCTTGAAGCCCGACAAGAGACCATTGAAGGCCTCTTTCAGTCCGCTATCAACGGACTGAATTCCTTGTAAAACCGCACCCATAAGAGTGCGGTGATCCTCGGAGATGGAGGCGTTTAACAGAGCCTCCTCCATGACCGGCCACCCAGTCGTCGGTGGCACTGGTGGTGACCGGCCCGCCCGATCTCTGATCGGGGACTGAACCGGAAGCTCCGGAGGCACAGCATGCTCCGGAGATGTCCTCGGAGGGGACTGGACATCCCTCCGCCCTTCCTCCTCAGCGGCCAGGGGAGTTTTCTCCCCCTGCTCTTCAGCGACTGAGGCGTCGACCTCGGCCATGGCATGGTCACCCCCACCACTCGTGTTCGGCTCCAAAGGAGCCGGGCGGGATGACACCTCTGCGGCCCCGGGAGGTGTGGGGTGTGACGCAGTACCACTCTCCGCCAGCTCAGCGGGTGGGGATTCCCCGTCCGATATCTGATCAGTGGGAAGAACGCGTGGTGGGCTGCATAATTGAAAGGCGTCCATGCATTTAAAAACATTACAAACTTTGCATAAACAACTCAGGGAGTCTTGGGGTTCTTACCTTCGAGCTGGGGGCTTGACCCTTTGGTTCCTTTGGGGAACCTTCTCGAAGTACTCGGACTCAGTATCCGAGTCCGAGCTGTCGTCGGCCAGGATCAACCTCGGCCGACATGCCCTCTTCGGGGCAGGAGGAGATACGTCCTCCGGGGCGTCCGGCGACGCCGCCCTCTTTCTTGTAAGGGGGGAATCGCCTTCCCCCCCCGTCCTCCTGCTCCTCCTCATGGGTGGAGGAGGCATGGGTTTCTCGGGACATAGCATCCGGCTGGTCCCTGATGCGGAGACCTTCTCTGTTCTTCTTCTTCTTCTCTGGCGACGTGTACGGCGCCACGACGAGCATAGCCGTCAACAACTCCGACATGGAGTCTTTGGGTTGTGGCGCCGGGCAGTTAACGCTCGCGGTTTTTCTCAACCATTTCTGTGAAAATGAAGGAAGGCGTTTAGTCCTTTTGCCAAAGAAACAGAGTCACTAGATTAAAATTATACCGTACCTGGGTAGGTGGGTTATCGGCGCTTAGGCCCGAATCCTCTTCCTTGGCCGGCCAGCTTTTCCGAGGCTTGAATAATGCCATCCACAACTTCTCAGAGGTGGTGCGGAAGAGTTGGCGCATGGTAGGCTCGACCTCAAGCTGATAAGCCCACATGTGGGAGGCCCGGCGCTGGCAAGGAAGAATACGGCGGTGGAGCATGACCTGGATCACATTGACCAGCTCAACCTTGGCCTCGATCACCGAGGTAATGCGCTTCTGCAGCAGTTTCACCTCCGCATCCGACCCCCAGTCGAGGCCCTTCCTGAGCCACGAGGTCAATCTCGTGGGGGGTCTGGATCTGAACTCGGCAGGCGCCGCCTAGCTCTCGTCCCTTGGTTCGGTGATGTATAACAATTCTTTCTGCCAGATCTTGATTGTGTCAATGAAGGTGCCAGTTGGCCACTCGACGCGGGGGAGCTTGCTGATTACCGCCCCTCCGTAGTCTGCGTGCTCGCCCTCAACGGTCTTCGGCTTGACGTTGAAGACCTTGAGCCACAGGCCGAAGTGCGGCTCGACCCACAGAAAGGCTTCGCAAAGGATGATGATAGCCAAAATATGCATAAAGGAGTTCGGGGGAAGATCGTGGAAGTCCAACCCATAGAAGAACATGAGGCCCCTGGCGAAGGGGTGGAGCGGGAAGCTCAGTCCCCGGATAAAATGGGGGATAAATACCACCCTTTTGCCTGGCTTAGGGGTGGGGACGACCAGTTTTGCTTCAGGAGCGCGGTGGAAGACGTTGGCGGGGAGGTAGCCGGCGAGCTTTAGCTCCCGGATATCCTGGTCGGTGACCGTGGAGGCCTCCCACTTGCCCATAGAGCCCAAACCCGCCATGGCTAAGCTCAGAAGGGAAGTTGAGGAAGAATTAGATCTGGGCTCTCGGAGCTTGGGAAGATTGGGAAAGCGGAGGATGCGAATGGGAAGCGTGCGTAATCCTTGGGGTTTTTTCCCTTTTTATGAAGCGTCACGCCGATTAGCCTCCCTTTGCTGCGCCGTGAGTCTCTCCGCTTCCCAAGGCATGCGTGCTGTTATGCACGCGCAAAATAAACCTAGGGTGTTGATTATATCCCGTGTGAAACAGAGCACGATCTATACATTGATGAGTCGTGTCAATGTAAAAGTGGCCTCGAACCGCGAATCGAGTTGTCATAACTGGTTCAGCGGTCGTGGTAGGCCACGACCCTTCGTCAGAAGGGGGCGTCAGAAAACACTGTTTACACTTGGACGATTGGCCTTCGGGGCAGGGCAACTCATGGTGCCCTGACAATCGTATGATCGGAAGAGCTACGCGTCATCAGAAGCCGGACTAGTCCCGGCCGATCATTGAAAGGAAAGAAGAACTCACCCCTCAAGCCGAAGATTCTGATCACGTGAAGCTGCCAGTGCTATGACCCTTGGCGTTGGGGGCTAGTTCGGGGGCTATTGAGGGAGTCTTGGACTAAGGGGTCCTCGGGCCGCTGGCCTGTCTCTCAATAGGCCGGCTTAGTGGGCCGCACTCTGTCTATTGCAGGAGGGGCCGGATACATCGAGAGCCTGTGTTCTAGAAGGAAGTCCCGAAGGTGCGTCGTGTACTCTAAGTCAAGATGAGGGAATCGACATCTCCATTCTCAGTAGGAGTCCTGTCATGTGTAAACCCTAGGCACCCCCCGGTGTCTATATAAACCGGGAGGGTTTTAGATTGTAAGACAGAGAAACTCATCTAGGGTTTTAGCTAGTCGATTTCAAGGTAGATCAACTCTGTAACCTTCATACCATCAATATAATCGAGCAGGACGTAGGGTTTTACCTCCATAGGAGGGCCCGTACCTGGGTAAACATCGTCTCCTTCGTCCCCTTGTTACCATGGATCCTAGACTCACAGCTCGGGACCCCCTACCCGAGATCCGCCGGTTTTGACACCGACATCAGGTGTGACCGGGTAGTTCATTTGAAGATGTATGCTGAGAACAATTTAACATAGCTCGGTTTAGCCGAACACAGCCTGGGAAATGCTAACCAATCCGAAAAAGTAAAAAGGAAGTGAAAACTATAAAAGGGAAAAAAGGACTAGTGCGGGTGACGACACCGGTCTAGCCGTAGAAGCGCCAAAGACGAGCTGCGTTCCATGGGTTTGGTTCGAGGCGATTGTCCGGTGGGTTGAGGAGGCGATATGCTCCTCCTACAAGTACTTCATCAATTATGAAAGGACCCTCCCATTTGGGCGGGAGTTTATGCTTTTGTTTCTCCAGGAGGCGTAAAACAAGTTCCCCCACATTGTATGCCTTCGCTCGAACTTCCCTACTCTGGTAGCGCCGGGCTTGCTGTTGATAAAAAGAAGAGCGGGCCCGAGCTATATCGTGCTCTCCTTCCAGGGCGTCTAAGTCGTCCTGCTGATCTAGCTCGGCCTCCTTTTCTTCGTACATGCGCACTCTAGGCGCGTCATGGATGATGTCGCAGGGCAGGACTACTTCTGCCCCATACACCATAAAAAACGGTGTGTATCCCGTTGATCGGTTTGGGGTGGTGCGCAGGCCCCATAATACAGAGTCAAGCTCCTCCAGCCAATGACAGTCAGATTCTTTCAGGGAGTGGACCAGTCGAGATTTGATACCGCTCATAATAAGTCTGTTGGCCCGTTCGACTTGTCCATTGGTCTGTGGGTGATTTAACGAGGCGTAATCAAGCTGGATGCCCATGTTGGCGCACCAGTCCTTTACCTCCTGGGCTGTGAAATTGGATCCACTGTCTGTTTTTATACTGTGGGAGACACCGTAACGGTGCACCACACCGGATATAAAGTTGATGACCGGTCCGGCCTTAGTTGAAGTTACTGGTTTTGCTTCAATACACTTGGTGAATTTGTCGACCATGACCAGTAAATATTTCTTTTTCTTGGTCCCCCCTTTAAGTGGTCCGACCATGTCTAGCCCCCAGACCGCGAATGGCCAGGTGATCGGTATCGTCTGAAGAGCTGTTCGGGGCATGTGGCTTTGATTTGCAAAGAGCTGGCAACCAACATAATGTTGGACGAGTGTGTGGGTTTCTGTGCGAGCAGTGGGCCAAAAGAATCTGGATCGAAAGGCCTTGCTTACCAGGGCCCGAGCTGCGGCGTGGTGGCCGCCCATGCCTGTGTGTATCTCGGCCAAGAGCTTCTTTCCATGTTCTTCAGATATGCACCGTTGGAGGACCTTGTACGCCTTGGATCGCCGAATTATGCGTCTTGCTTTGGTCTAGTCATCGGGGAGATCTTGGCGGAGAAGGTGGGCGAGGAAGGGCTCGGTCCATGGTGCAATTACCGCCATGACTTCGTGAGCCGAATGTGTTTCTTCAAGTGCCGAGCCGCCGATGATTTGTTCATCTGGTTCGATGAGAGGAGGGATGATCTGTTCTGGGCCATTGGCTCCATCGTCCTTGTCCTCGTCCTATCATACCACGAATGCCTTGAAAAGCTGTTCCAAAAAGGTGTTCTTATGGACGGGGGCGTGCTTGGCGCCCATGCGGGCAAGGATGTCGACAGCTTAATTGTTGTCTCTGGAGACATGGTGGAATTCTAATCCTTTGAACCGTGCGGATATTTTGTGGACGACATTTCTATATGCTGCCATCTTTCGGTTTTTGGCGTCGAATTCGACGTTGATTTGAGAGATGGCGAGGTTAGAGTCTCCCCGTACCTCGAGCCGATGTACGCCCATTGATGTTGCCATTCGAAGTCCATGCAACAAAGCCTCGTATGCGGCCGCATTATTGGAATCGGTGTACATGATCTACAATACATACCAGATGTTGTCGCCACTAGGGGATGTAAGTATAACTCTATACCCTAGTCCGGTAAGCGTCTTGTATCCGTCAAAGTACATTGTCCAATGGGAGTATGTATTGTATTCTCTGGGGAGCTCGGCCTTCGTCCATTCGGCGAGAAAATCAGCCAACACCTGAGATTTAATAGCCCGGCATGGTTTGTACGCAATTTCAAAGGGGATGAGTTCATTCAGTGGTACTTCGGATGCCACCGTGACCGAACACTCTTGAAAATAGTGTTGGAGCTTTCGGGATGCCATGAAAACTGTATAGGCTATCTTCTGGTAATGCGGATACCTGGATTTGCACGGGGTGAGCACTTCTGATACATAATAGACTAGCTTCTGCACCCGGAACTTGTGCCCCTCCGCCTCTTATTCGACAACGAGAACTGCACTGACCACTTGATTTGTTGCCGAGATGTACAAGAGCATTGGTTCACCAATGTCGGGCGCTGCTAGTATAGGATTACCAGCCAATAAAATTTTAATTTCTTCCAATGAGGCCGTTGCTTCGTTGGTCCACTCGAAGTTTTTGGTCCATTTGAGCAGTCTATAGAGCAGCAGTGCCTTTTCACTAAGGTGGGAGATAAAGCAGCTCAACGCCGCCACGCTGCCCGCCAGTTTTTGAACGTGCTTCAGCTCCATACGGATCGCTAGTTGGGATAGGGCTCGGATTTTATCCGGATTGGTCTCTATTCCTCTAAGGAAGACAATAAATCCGAGCAGTTTACGAGCAGGAACTCTGAAGACGCATTTGTTCGGATTGAGCCGTATATCATAAGCCCGTAGATTATCAAAGGTTTGCCGGAGGTCATCCACTAGTTGGCTAATGTGTTTGGTTTTGATAACCACGCCGTCGATGTATGCCTCGACCGTTTTGCCGATTTGACTTTCTAAGCATGTCTGAATCATGCGCTGGTATGTGGCGCCTGCATTGTTTAACCCGAAGGGCATTGTGTTGAAGCAGAATGGCCCGTAGGGGGTGATGAAGGCGGTTGCGGCTTGGTAGGACTCCTTCATTTTGATTTGATGGTATCCGGAGTAGGCATTGAGGAAGCACAGTCAGTCATGTCCAGCGGTGGCATCGATGATCTAGTGTACGTGGGGTAAGGGAAAGGGATCCTTAGGGCAAGCTTTATTCCGGTCTTTGAAATCGACGCACAGCCGCAATGATTTGTCTTTCTTTGGCACCATGACCAGATTTGCTAACCACTCAGGGTGTTTGATTTTGTGGATGAATCCGGCTTCGACTAGTTTTGCTAGTTCTTCACCCATAGCTTGACGCTTAGGCAGAAAATCGGCGTAGGGCCTGTTTTACTAGCTTGAAGCATGTGATTATGTCAGGCTATGCTCCGCTAGTCTTCGTGGGATTCCTGGCATATCTAAGGGGTGTCGGGCAAATATGTCACAGTTTTCGCGCAAGAATGTGCGCAGTGCTTCGTCAACCGCGGGGTCCAGCTGAGCTCCAATGGACGCTGTTTTGTTGGGGTCCGTTGGATGCACCTGAAATTTGACGATTTCATCTGCTGGTTTGAAGGATGTGGATTTGGGCCTCTTACTGAGGATTACATCATCCCTATCTACCATTGAGCGGAGTGCGGTTAATTCCTCGTCCGCAAGAGTCTCGGACAGTGCCTCGAGGGCGAGCGATTATGTTTTGTTCTTGGCCTGAAGAGCTCTATTTGAGTCACTTATAATTGTGATGACGCCATTGGGCCATGGAATTTTGAGCTTCATATAGCCGTAATGTAGTATGGCCTGGAATCTTGTGAAAGCATCATGCCCCAATAGGGCGTGATAACCTCTATGAAAGGGCACAATATGGAAGAGAAGTTCTTCGGACCTGTAGTTCTCAGGGGCGCCAAATACCACGTCCAAAGTAACTCGTCTGGTACAACATGCCTCTTTTCTGCGGATGATCCCTCGAAAGGTGGTGTGACTTTGTTCGACGCGAGATCTGTCGAATTGCATTTTGTCCAGGGTATCCTCATAAATGAGGTTTAAACCGCTGCCGCCGTCCATTAGCACCTTGTGGAGTCTAAACCCGTCTACTATGGGACCGAGGACCAGGACGGCAGGTGTTCGGACGGGACGTGTTCTCGGTTGGTATGCCTCGCCGAAGGTGATGGGTGTGTTTATCCTAGAATTCGTCGCTGCCATCTGGTGTATTTGGTCAAGTTCTCGAAGAGCTCTTTTCCTCTGATTTTTTGAGGGAAATGTCTCGTAGATCGTTAGGATCTTGGCGTTGTGATTCGGTGGCGTTGTTGAACGTCTGCTTGAGGGTGAGACCACGAGAATGACCTCTCCGCTCTTTGCGACTTGCCTAACGACCCAACAAGCTCGAAGGCTGTGAGTCGGGTTTGTATTCAGCAGGCCGGAGTGTATGGGGAACGGCTTGTCCAATAGTTCGTCAAGGACAGTTCTAGATCTTGCAAGTGGTTTATTCTTTTTCTTGGCGGGCTTGTGTTCGGCTGACCGTCATGGGGATACGCGCTTCCTCTGAGCTCTTCTGGGCTCCCTGGCATGGATTGGCTCTGTGTGAATCTGTTGAGCCTGCCATGCGCTTTCCATGGCACAATATTTGCGTACCAGATCTGATAGCTTGGTGAAGTTTTGAACGTGGCGAAGGGCGAGGGCATTTACGATTCCTTCATCGTGGCAGTTATGCCAGAAGGTTGCTATGATTTGCTGGCCGCTGTAGTCCACTATCCTGTTTTTGGCAAGGAGGAATCTAGCCCAGAAGTGTTGGACAGTTTATCCTGGCTGTTGTTTGACGTATAATAGGTCCCGTATGTCGGGCTTCCCCGAATTACATGGGGAGTACTCGACGTGGGGGGTGGGTGGGGAAAAACTTTGTATCCCAATAGGACGTGAGTCCGAAGCTTTGGCGGTAGTGCCCTGTACCATCGCGGAATCCAGTGCACCGGGTTCGTGGTCCGAATTATCAGCCGGACATTGTGCTGAATCGGGGTTTGACCCTGAACTTTTTCCGGAGCAAAGTCCAGATTCTGAACAAGAGGTACGATCTTGGTGGTAAAAAACAATCATAAACCGTTCAAAGCTCCAGTGGTTGGGAGGGCGAACCTTCGGCCGAGTCTTCGATGGTAGCGACCAAGTGTGTGATAGGTGGGACGTAAATTTCCCTCTCGTCGGGTTTAAGCCCGATCTGATCATAGATCGAGGGTTGGCCGTCAGTTATCCCCAAGGCTTGGATCTGGCCGAGTAACTCGTTTAATGACGATATATCTATGGAGTCCATGCTCCTAGAGTACATGGGGTCGATCCGCAATACTGCTGCTCCAGGGGCGTTTGAAGTTGTGCCTAGGCAGTGTTCGGCTGAAGCTGATCCGGGCGTATCGACTTGGCCAGTCTTTAAGGCCGGACCCAGGGTGGAGGTTGCCCTACTGGCGGGGTTCACTGCTACTGAAGTTAAGGCGTCATGACTTGCAAGCTCTTCGAGGGGAGCTGAAAGCTTCATTAGAATAAGATCTCCCCGGGAGTCGGCGATGAACTCTAGATTCCCAAACCTGATCTCCTGATCAGGGGTGAAACTTCCAACCTGGCCGAGGTGGCCGGTCGGATTAGCATGCAACACAATGCTGCCGAACGCGAAGATCTTTTGAGGGACGAAAATGTCCTCGTTGCAGATGTCACTGCTGATGATTAGGCAAGCCATCGATTCTTTGGCGATCCCACAGTGGAACTCTCAATGAAAGCACCAATGTCGGTGTCAAAACCGGCGGATCTCGGTTAGGGGGTCCCGAGCTGTGGATCTTGGATCAATTGGGAACAGGAAACACATGGACAATATTTACCCAGGTTCGGATGTGACGCCCCCAATTTGACCGTACGCTAAACATACACGCAATGCGTACGACCAAGATTAGGGACTCACTGATCGATATCACAACACAACACTAGACACAAATTAAAGTCATACAGCTTCATATTACAAGCCAGGGGCCTCGAGGGCTCGAATACAAAGCTCGACAAACACAATTCAGCGGAAGCAATAATATCTGAGTACAGACATAAGTTAAACAAGTTTTGCCTTAAGAAGGCTAGCACAAACATAACAACGGATCAAAAGAGGCGAGGCCTCCTGCCTGGGAACCTCCTATCCTACTGCTGGTCGGGGGCAGCCTCCACGTAGTAGTAAGCTCCAGCGGTGGTGTAGTAGTCATCTCCGGCGTACTCCATCTCCTGGGCTCCGTCATCTGAACGCGGTAATCGTATCGAAGGGAAAGAGAATGCAAAGCAGCGGTGAGTACTCATCCAAAGTACTCGCAAGACTGACATCAGAACTATGCTAAGTATGCATCATTATCAAGGGAATGGGGGGTTATATCTGGGCTGACTGCAGAAAGCAAGAATAGGGGGAAGGCCTAGTCCTATCGAAGACTAGCATCTTCAACATCTTGCAGCATTAGAAGAGTGTAGATTGGTAAATCATATGTAACAATATCATTGTAGCAATTTTATTAAGTAACCATGCCCAGAGATTCTTCCTCGTCTCCCATGAGAAAGCAATCTCGGAGCCAACATTCATTTCAAATTAGCACAGTTAATTATATTAGCTCGGGATACAACTCCAAGTCGTCCTGTTACCGTGGACACGGCTATTCGAATAGATAATTTCATCCCTGCAGGGGTGCACCATGTTTTCCATCACGCTTAATCACCTTTGGCCGGACACACTTTCCTGGGTCATGGCCGGCCTCGAAGATCAACACGTCGTCGCCCTACCTAGGCTCAAAGCCGGTCTAAATCCTAAGCGCGCAGGGGTCATGGGCCCACTCACCCTTTGCACTCCTGCACGATGCGTACGCGGCCGAGGTCAGTCCTAGCACACTCTAATCCAAGATCTGTGCCTTCCAGACCACTCAGGCGCGCGCCGCTCCATTGCTGACGTCCGAAGAGCTTCGGCTGATACAACGACGCTGAGTACCCATAACTTCTCCCATGTGAAGGTTAGTGCGAAAAGGTCAAATGACCAACTCAGATCAAATACCCAAACCATTAGCATTTTATTAATTGCGGTGACGAGCACGATACACGATATGTGGTCCCGTCGCCCCGTCTCGAGGTCTTGTGGCAAGGGCCAAGAATGCCCGGCCACGCCCCGTTGTATTACACCAACACCCTCCGGTCATCCTGACCTCATCATGTATCCTCTGGTCATCCTGACCTCATCATGTATCAACAGTAAAGTAAATGTAACCGTGTGTATATAACACCAAGGGGGAAACCCAAGGGATTAACCTCGAAGGAATCCCACCTGATGTAACCGTCAAGGTGACCAGAGAGGATTCACCCTTGATGGTCTACACTTGAGGGGTTGCACGACAGAGTCGTCGTCAGGAGTGGTGAAGGAGGAATCACCCTCGATAACCATGACCGACTAGCTGCACTACAGAGTTAGCATCATGAGTACTTCTCGAGGTGTCACCCTCAGTACTCGATAGTAGCTCTGCAGAGTCATACAACTAAGGGGTGTGCGGTGAATGTGACGGGCCTGGCTTGTCGGTCGATTGACCGAGTCTTCAAGTCTTCGAGTCGTCGATGAAGAAGCAGGGGCAACTGGGACTACGGGGTCACAGGGGATCCATTGATCAACCTATACTAAGCAGTTGATATAACAGCAGGTATAGTAACAGTTTATAAAAAGCAGGCTATGCATCAGAATAGGAGCTAGCTAATACAGTAGCAAAATCTAATGCAAGAATGAGAGGGAAAGAATTGGGCGATATTGGAATGCTTAAGGGGGGTTTGCTTTCCTTGTTGCCTTGCTGGAAAGGACGGGTCATCGTCGACGTAGTCGTACTCGGGGTTGTAAGAGCACATTTCTCCATGTGTGGTTTTGGTAATTGATGACACCCCTATGGACTAATGGTTGCCTTGAGTTATATTCGAAGGATTTGTCCGTAGGTACTTCTTGAAGTCCATCTGTTGGTTTCAAGGAGTTTATATGGTGACCAAGGTGGTATTCAAGGTGTTATACAAAGATTGGTCATGTAAGAGTTGAGCTTACTGCAAGCATGTCTTGAAGAAGAAGACTGTGTGAGCATTCATGTTTACCTTCAAGACATCATCTTTATGAAGAGAGAGGATAAGATACAAGGTTGATCAAGACTAAGTCAAAGAGTGAACCAAGTTGATCAACACACAAAGCGTACAAGATATACCGAGAAGGATCAAGTGATCCCATGGTATGGTAAGCATTGTCCATTACGCTTTGTGTACTAACCCATGGTCTACGTGAGTGTTCTTTGTAGGGTTAGGTATATTTCCATGGGATTGCATCAAGAGGAAGATCCCATACAACCCATGGAAGATGACATCAAGTGGTGATCATCATCAAGGTTGCGGTGTGCAAGTTCAAGTGAAGCATCACGAAGAAATCATGCTTTGAGCTTGCCGTCCATTGTGGTGACAATGGACTTGTGAAGGTGTGCTGAAGAGTGACTCACCCATAGTGGAGTATGGGGGAGCAATCAACTAGCCTTCATCGAGCCAACGCAATCACGAAAGGTGGTCCAACTTGAGGGAGTCAAGATCGTCATCATCTAGCTCAAGTGGACTTCGTGCAAGGCAAAGGTTTGCCCTTGATAGGTTTTCTATTTTACCGGTCTCATGGTGATAGTTTGGAGACCGGGTTATAGGATCGATAGCTGTACTTTCAAGGGGGTCTCTCAAGTGAGTAGCTTGATCGTATCGCTCGTCGAGAGCTCAAATCATTGCATCCTTGCATCATCTTTCTTGATTCTTATTTGTATTTTCTCTTTTTGAGGTTTTAGAGCTTTTGGTTATCTTCGTGACAAGCTCTAGTACATCGAAAACGGATTTCATATGCTTCTTTTATTGCGTTTTCGGGGTTGGAGGTTTTACCGGTCTTATCCGAGGAAGGGTTCTCACCATTTTATTATGGGCCTTTTCTCATTTGCTTCTTATTGATATTTCTATCAATATTGTGTTAGCCCATGTCATTAGCTTTCCAACAAACTTGGTTTCGTTGAATTCGGAGTCCGTTTGCAGAAGTTGTGGCAGTTTTGGTGTTCTTAAAAGGCTGAAGCGGTACTACCGCGGCTAGAGCGGATGTATTTTTTTACTACCGCTCCAGAGTGGTACTACCGCGGCTCCAGAGTGGTAGTACCGCTCCGGACCAAAATCTCGTGTTAAGTCCAGCGGTGGTAGGCACGGATGTATTTTTTTAGTGCCGCTCGCAAGCAGTAGTACCGCTACCCTTAGCGGTAGTACCGCTATCCCTAGCAGTAGTACCGTGAGGACGAGCGGTAGTACCGCTCCGGCGGTTCTACTGGCCGTTTGCCTCCGCGCTGTTGTTTTTCAAAGGGCTTCCACCGCCCTAGCGGTAGTACCGCTCCCATGAGCGGTAGTACCGCTCTATGCGGGCTGTGAGCATAACGGTTGGATTTTTCCCCACCTATAAAAGGGGGTCAT
This sequence comes from Elymus sibiricus, assembly GCA_039707655.1. Taxonomy (NCBI): domain Eukaryota; kingdom Viridiplantae; phylum Streptophyta; class Magnoliopsida; order Poales; family Poaceae; genus Elymus; species Elymus sibiricus. Next base: position 220,102,930 of record CM077675.1, read on the forward strand.
CTTCCCCATTGAACCTTATCCTTTGAGCTCGAGTTTGCCCCCCATTGTTGACCTTCTTCGAGCTTGCTAACTCTCAATCCCTCCAATGATTCTTGCTAGTTCTTGAGGGAAAAGGGAGAGGAGATCTAGATCCACATTTCCACCAATCACTTTCTCCTCTATGTGAGGGGAACCCCTTGGATCTATATCTTGGAGTTCTTCGTGTTCTTCTTTGTTCTTCCTCTCATTTTCCTCCCTAGCATTAGTTGCTTTGGTGGGATTTGGGAGAGAAGGACTTGGGCACTTCGTGTGCCCTTGCCATTGCATTTGGTGCATAGGTTTGAGTTCTCCACGGTGATACGTGGAAGTGAAGTTGGAGAAGCTTATTACTCTTGGGTGTTTGAGCACCCTTGAGCTTGTTCCTCTTGGGTGCTTTGGCGCCCTAGACGGTTGGTGGTGCCTCGGAGCTCAATCATTGTGGTGCAAAGCTCCGGGCAAGCTTCGGGGTCTCCAATTAGGTTGTGGAGATTGCCCCGAGCATTTGAGGTCACCTCGGAGCCACACTCCATTGTGGTGAAGCTTCGTGGTGTTGTTGGGAGCCTCCAATTAAGTTGTGGAGTTTGCCCCAACCTTGTTTGTACGGGTTCGGTGACCGTCCTCAAGGGTCCCTTAGTGGAATCACGACATCTTGCATTGTGCGAGGGCGTGAGGAGATTACGGTGGCCCTAGTGGCTTCTTGGGGAGCATTGTGCCTCCACACCGCTCCGAACGGAGATTAGCATCCGCAAGGGTGTGAACTTCGGGATACATCGTCGTCTCCGCGTGCCTCGGTTATCTCTTACCTGAGCCCTTTACTTATGCACTTTACTTTGTGATAGCCATATTGTTTCATGCTTTATATCTTGCTATCACTTAGTTGTTTAACTTGCTTAGCATAAGTTGTTGGTGCACATATGTGAGCCTAGTCATTTTAGGTTTTGTGCTTGACATATTAAACGTTAGTTTTATTCCGCATTTGTTCAAGCCTAAACCGTAATTATTTTAAAGCGCCTATTCACCCCCCCTCTAGGTGACATCCACGTCCTTTCAATTGGTATCAGAGCTAGGTCTCTCATTATTAGGTTTAACCACCTAGAGAGTAAGGATGTCGACTAGGGGATTAGGATTCTCTGATACTCTTAGTTTCGATGGCACAAATTTTGATGTTTGGGTAATTCGCATGCTTAATCTCTTTAGGGTCATGGACCCAAATTTGGAGCGAATTGTAGATATGGGTTTTTCTCCTCCAAAGGATTCTCAACACATATCTTTAGAGGATGAGAAAAACTCTAATCTCAATGCTCAGGCTTCTAATGTGCTTTTTGATGCTTTGAGCAATGTAGTTATATTTCAACTCATGCCATTCCGGGATGCTCATAAGTTATGGACAAAGCTTCAAGATAAATATGGTATGTCCAAGATTTGTAGGGATGATTGTTCTCCCTCCTCCTCCGGTCGTGTTGTCTTCTCAACTTCATCTACTCCACCTACATGTAGATTGCCACAAGGTAATGATATGGTGAGTAGTGGTGATCATTGTAATGATGATAGTGGGCTTATTGTTGATGATACTTCATCACTATCTTATTGCAATGCCTCATCTTTGGACTTTAGCACTTCCAGCACTCTAAATGTTTCACATGCTTGTGTTGATAGTCCTTGCATATCATGTAGAAATTGCTCGACTAAATCTCATGATGATATGCTTGCTATATCTTGTTGCCATGATAAAAATGTATCTATTTCCTCGAGTTGTTGTGCTAACAATGTAGAGGAAACCCAACACTACATGGAACAAGATGTGGTCTTGAATGGTGCTTCAAGGGATCCTACATCATCATCTATTGTTTCTCACTTTTGCCTTATGGCTAAGGCTTCAAAGGTATCTCCTACTTTGAATCCCAATATATCTCACGATGATGATGTTGATGATAATGATGAAGAGAGTGATAATATTGCTTCCTTAAAAATTAAGGAAGAAATGGTTTTTGAAGCTCTTCATAAGAATAAAATTGCTCGTTCCAACTTCATGAAAATCATGTCTATTGCAATTGAGGGCAAGAAATATATTGAGGAGTTGGAAGCTCATCTCGAGGAGCATGAGGCCACCATTGATAAAATGGAAGGTCATGAGCGTGATTATGCTAATGAGATCGCGGAGCTATCTCAAGCTCTTGAAAATGAACAAACCACCAAGGAATCTCTTGAGGAGACCTTTGCTCTAGAATTATCTAGATTAAAGGAATCCCATGATAGAGCTCTCGAGGTGGCTAATGATTTTAGAACTAAAAATGATAAGCTTGCAGTTGCACATGCTAAACTCCTTGAGGACTTTGAGCACCTCGAAAATGGCTCAAGGGTCATTAAGAGTTCGCTCATTAAACTCACCGAGTCTCATGCTCAACTTGAAGCATCATATGCTAAAGAGCTTGCCAAGTTGCCTTCTCCTTTTGTTGTTAATGATGATGCTTGTGCTACTAACTCTATTTCTTGTGAAGCATGCATTTATAAGGAGAATGTTGAGCTAAGGGCTCAACTTGAGTTGCTATCTAGCAATTATGGGAAATTGGAAGAAATTCATGAAAAGCTCTCGAGCTCTCATGGTGATCTTCTAGTATCCCATAATGTGCTAAAGATAGCTCATGAGGCTAGTACTACTAAGGTAACATCTAGTGAGCCTCATGTGGACATTAGCACTAAATCTAATAGAAATGCTTTATTGACATGAGCTAGTCCTCGTAATTCATCTATGCATAACATTGGTACATCTTGTGATGAATTGCTTTCACTTCCTTGTTGCTCTAACAATGATGCTTATACTTCCTCTAGTACTTGTGTTGACACTAACCATGTAGAGGAAATCAAAGAGCTCAAGGCCCAAGTCACTTCTTTGAAGAAAGACTTGGAAAAGAGTCATGAAGGGAAGTCCACACTCAAGAATATCTTGAGTGTGCAAAAATCCCCAAATGATAAGGGTGGAGTTGGATTTAACTCCAATAAGAAGAAGAAGTCCAAGAGCAACAAAAAGAAGGGCCAAGAACAAGTCAAGAATTCGGCCAAGATTATTTGCTTCAAGTGCAAGATAGAAGGGCACCATGTTAGATCTTGCCCATTGAAGAAGAAGCCCCATAGTGACAAGCAACAAGGGAAGCAGCCACAAGTTCAATCTCTTGCTCAACCGCAAGTTGAAGCAAAGCATATTCCCAAGAAGACCCAAGTCAACGCTCCTCAAGTTGAGAAATCAATTGAGAAGAAAGTAAAGGGTAAAAGTTGCTACTTATGTCGTGAGAAGGGTCACTTTGCTTCTTCATGCACGAATGGTAACTTATCCAACCCAATTATTATTGATGATATCTATTCTCTTGGGAAGGATAAGGTTGGTAATGTGTTTGCCAAGTTTGTTGGTACTCAAAGTGGTGTCAAGAAAAGAACCATTTGGGTAGCCAAGCCTATTGTGACTAACCTCTTTGGACCCAACTTGGTTGGGGACCAACAAGCTCATACTTGATCAACAGGTGTTGTTGGAGGGCATTGGTGACTTGGCTACATCATGAAGAATTAAGGGATCGTCATCATTCATATTATCTCAAGCCAAGTCATTTGGATTATCAAGTTTCTATCTTATATCCAATGTGCCTCCTTATGGTAACTTGTACTTAAATTATTTACATTGTTAGTTACTTGCCCCTTTGCATGTTGTGGTTTTGTACCTTGCATGTGTTTGTATATGTTGTGCTTCCTATTTGTTTATCTTGAGTAATCAAGTATGTATGATGGGATGCACATCATGTATGTGTGAGTCTTGTGTTGAGCCTTTTTGCATCTTATCTTATCTTATCTTAGTCGGCTCTCTTAATAGATTAATGGATTATCCCATTTTGGGGGAGTGATGTGCTTTGTGCACGTCACAATCCTAAAAATGTGTGTACATGAGGAATACCACTTAGTATTGATATTACAAGATTATCTAGCTTCTATTTGGTATGTCTTCTCATGAGAAATTCAAATTCTGAACGGTCCATTAATTATCTCTTGTTGGATTTCATTTGCCACTTGTTATTAACGTTGGGTTACCACATTATGGGGGAGTAATATTCTATGTGCATATTACAAGCCCAGAGAATGTGTACATTTGAGATATTGCCACTTAGATTTGATATTACAATTTATCTTGTTCCTAGGTGGCATGCTAGCTCTACAAGTGTCATTTGCTTGTGATTGAGGAGTAAAGATGATGTTGGATCTATTTGCAATCTACCAATGGGAATTATTTCCAAATACTTCTTGTCCTTGACAATTGGTATTCCTTTTAAGTGGTAGAGATTGCTAATCATCTTTACATAGAATTTTGTTTATCGTTTGTCTTCCTTGCCTCTTGTGGATCTTTTTGAGCATGTCTAGTGTTTCTATAGATATAGGGAAAGTGATGATCCCATCGTGTGCATTTTGCATTCAAATGCAAATTCTATATAATGCACATATCTTGGGGGAGCTATCCTATTTTCTGTAGAACACTCTCTTTATGTGTTCATCGTAAAATCTTTTGATCTTCATCAAGTGTGTGTTGGTGGGAGGCAAGCCTTCTCTCTATGGTGCTTTGTGCCATCATGAAAATTTGCGGAGGGTTTGGTTTGTTTGGAACCTAGCTCTCTTTTGGGAACTTGATACCTCTTGTTTTCCTTCAATTGGTATCTTGTTTCCTTCTATTTGGCATGTGTCAATGGATATCTCCTTGATGTATCTTTTAGTTGGTATCCGTCAAGTGATAATTCTTCGTTTGGTATCTTATTTTCACTTGATACCTTATCTTTTGGTATCTTATCAACTGTGTGTTGATTTGATGCTTGAAAGCCTTGAGCATGCATATTTACTACATGTACTTTCGTTGGCATGTTCTCTTTCCTTGACCCAATATATAGGGGAAACTCCACTATGACATAAATTGGCTAAAGTGTGCATGAAATTCAATTTCATATCTATATGCACATATTTATGTGGAGTTTTGTCCTATGTATTGTTGGTCCACTAACTTTTTGGTCCCAATAAGTTTGGGTACCACTTTGTTTGTGGTGTTGTTCTAGGAACAATTGGAGATACATTGGACACTCGGCTCACTTACAAGGAAGGTGTTGACACCATGTGCTTATTGGAGCCATGCTAGGATGATCGAAGAACCATTGTCTACTACATCAATCCAATGCTATCTCGGTAACAAGTATCTACTTCATGCATACATTTCTCGCATTCAACCTTTTATAGGTTGCATCATGGCATGAATTTCTTGAGTCATTCCTGTGGTAGTTGTTTCCTTTCTCAAAGCGTCTCAACGATGATGTCATATTGCTAGTTGTGATGTGTTTGATGTTCGTGTATTGGGAGTTCATTTCTGTACAATAAGAAAATATTAGGCTATGTTCTATGCTTTCAAGCAAAGATCTTATTGGTATATTTATGACCTCCTTTTGGATATCTTGTTCGTTCCTTCTTGTAACTATTTCGTGTGTACATCATTCTTTGTGGATATATCATCATGGTTGTCCTCTACCTAGAATCTTATACACATGAGAGAAGTTACATCTCTAGTTGATATCCTCTTTTCTTTCACGTCCACCGTTGCATTCCCTTTTTTTTATTTACTTGGTGGTTTCGTGAAAGAATTTGTCTTGAGTGCGGATCTTATATCCTTGCATCTTGATGCACTCTTTGGTGGTGAAGATTATTTTTCTCATGCTTGTCTTCACGAGGGTTTTGCCATTTCGATTGGTATCCCTCCTCCTGACAAGGCTATTATTTCCTATCTTCAAGAGGGGTTGTCACAAGCTTTGGTTTTTAATTTTCTTATTAGTAAGCTTATGGACCCACTTGCTAGTGGTTTGTTTGTGGGAAGGATATGTCTTGCACTTTGTGTCTCATTTCATCAAGACTACGTTGATGCTTAATGCTCATCCTTATATTAGTCTTCTCAAGTGCTTTGCCATGACTCACACACATCATTTTGGTTGAGCCTATTCTTAAATTGCCTCTTTTACATGTTGCTCAACCATATGTTTGGTGCAAGTGATATTCTTATTGTCTCATCTACTTGCTTGCACTTATTGTGTGTTTCTATTGATTTTGGGGGAGTGATGATCCTATTTTGTGCTCTTGTATCCAAATACAAAAATTCTTAATAGTGTGCAAATCATGGGGAGCTTCTCTAGTTTCTTTAGGACACTCTTTTGCCCATATCATAATATCTTTTATTAATGTGGCTCGTTGGATCATGTGATTGTTTGGTCCAATTGGTATCTTTTGATTGCTTGCTCCTCTTTTGTATGTCTTTGTGCCATACGATCCTTTTTGCAATCTTTGGATTCTCAATATAGTTTGTTTTCCTCCAACTACTTATCATTGGATATGTGTATTTTTTTGGACTCATATTTTGAGAAATACACACCTTTTGGAGGAACACCTATTATATTGGCTTTCTAAGCTTTTCGCCCATTTTTGCAATCGATGCCAATGGGGGAGAAGTTTAGAGAGTTTAGTTTGGAAAGCTTAGAGAGTTTTGCTTTTGTTGTTTAAGCATTTGCATCTCACACCCATGCATTGCTCTGCATGTGTGTGTGCTTGGTTGTGCTTCTTTCCTTATATAAACTCTCTTGAAAGTGGTTGTCATCAATTACCAAAATGGGGGAGATTGTAAGAGCACATTTCTCCATGTGTGGTTTTGGTAATTGATGACACCCCTATGGACTAATGGTTGCCTTGAGTAATATTCGAAGGATTTTTCCGTAGGTACTTCTTGAAGTCCATCTGTTGGTTTCAAGGAGTTTATATGGTGACCAAGGTGGTATTCAAGGTGTTATCCAAAGATTGGTCATGTAAGAGTTGAGCTTACTGCAAGCATGTCTTGAAGAAGAAGACTGTGTGAGCATTCATGTTTACCTTCAAGACATCATCTTTATGAAGAGAGAGGATAAGATACAAGGTTGATCAAGACTAAGTCAAAGAGTGAACCAAGTTGATCAACACACAAAGCGTACAGGATATACCGAGAAGGATCAAGTGATCCCATGGTATGGTAAGCATTGTCCATTACGCTTTGTGTACTAACCCATGGTCTACGTGAGTGTTCTTTGTAGGGTTAGGTATATTTCCATGGGATTGCATCAAGAGGAAGATCCCATACAACCCATGGAAGATGACATCAAGTGGTGATCGTCATCAAGGTTGCGGTGTGCAAGTTCAAGTGAAGCATCACGAAGAAATCATGCTTGTAGCTTGCCGTCCATTGTGGTGACAATGGACTTGTGAAGGTGTGCCGAAGAGTGACTCACCCATAGTGGAGTATGGGGGAGCAATCAACTAGCCTTCATCGAGCCAACGCAATCACGAAAGGTGGTCCAACTTGAGGGAGTCAAGATCGTCATCATCTAGCTCAAGTGGACTTCGTGCAAGGCAAAGGTTTGCCCTCGATAGGTTTTCTATTTTACAGGTCTCATGGTGATAGTTTGGAGACCGGGTTATAGGATCGATAGCCGTACTATCAAGGGGGGCTCTCAAGTGAGTAACTTGATCGTATCGTTCATCGAGAGCTCAAACCATTGCATCCTTGCATCATATTTTTTAATTCTTATTTGTATTTTCTCTTTTTGAGGTTTTAGAGCTTGTGGTTATCTTCGTGACAAGCTCTAGTACATCTAAAATGGATTTCATATGCTTCTTCTATTGCGTTTTCGGTGTTGGAGGTTTTACCGGTCTTATCCGAGGAAGGGTTCTCACCATTTTCTTATGGGCCTTTTCTCATTTTGTTCTTATTGATTTTTCTATCAATATTGTGTTAGCCCATGTCATTAGCTTTCCAACAAACTTGGTTTCGTTGAATTCGGAGTCCGTTTGCAGAAGTTGTGGCAGTTTTGGTGTTCATAAAAGGGTGCAGCGGTACTACCGCGGCTAGAGCGGATGTAATTTTTTACTACTGCTCCAGAGCGGTACTAACGCGGCTCCAGAGCGGTAGTACCGCTCCGGACCAAAATCTTGTGTTAAGTCCAGCGGTGGTAGGCACGGATGTATTTTTCTAGTACCGCTCGCAAGCAGTAGTACCGCTACCCTTAGCGGTAGTACCGCTATCCCTAGCGGTAGTACCGTGAGGACGAGCGGTGGTACCGCTCCGGCGGTTCTACTGGCCTTTTGCCTCCTCGCTTTTGTTTTTCAAAGGGCTTCCACCGCCCTAGCGGTAGTACCGCTCCCATGAGCGGTAGTACCGCTCTATGCGGGCTGTGAGCATAACGGTTGGATTTTCCCCCACCTATAAAAGGGGGTCTTCTTCCCCATTGAACCTTATCCTTTGAGCTCGAGTTTGCCCCCCATTGTTGACCTTGTTCGAGCTTGCTAACTCTCAATCCCTCCAATGATTCTTGCTAGTTCTTGAGGGAAAAGGGAGAGGAGATCTAGATCCACATTTCCACCAATCACTTTCTCCTCTATGTGAGGGGAACCCCTTGGATCTAGATCTTGGAGTTCTTCGTGTTCTTCTTTGTTCTTCCTCTCATTTTCCTCCCTAGCATTAGTTGCTTCGGTGGGATTTGGGAGAGAAGGACTTGGGCATTTCGTGTGCCCTTGCCATTGCATTTGGTGCATAGGTTTGAGTTCTCCACGGTGATACGTGGAAGTGAAGTTGGAGAAGCTTATTACTCTTGGGTGTTTGAGCACCCTTGAGCTTGTTCCTCTTGGGTGCTTTGGCGCCCTAGACGGTTGGTGGTGCCTCGGAGCTCAATCATTGTGGTGCAAAGCTCCGGGCAAGCTTCGGGGTCTCCAATTAGGTTGTGGAGATTGCCCCGAGCATTTGAGGTCACCTCAGAGCCACAATCCATTGTGGTGAAGCTTCGTGGTGTTGTTGGGAGCCTCCAATTAAGTTGTGGAGTTTGCCCCAACCTAGTTTGTACGGGTTCGGTGACCGCCCTCAAGGATCCCTTAGTGGAATCACGGCATCTTGCATTGTGCGAGGGCGTGAGGAGATTACGGTGACCCTAGTGGCTTCTTGGGGAGCATTGTGCCTCCACACCGCTCCGAACGGAGATTACCATCCTCAAGGGTGTGAACTTCGGGATACATCGTCGTCTCCGTGTGCCTCGGTTATCTCTTACTCGAGCCCTTTACATATGCACTTTACTTTGTGATAGCCATATTGTTTCATGCTTTATATCTTGCTATCACTTAGTTGTTTATCTTGCTTAGCATAAGTTGTTGGTGCACATAGGTGAGCCTAGTCATTTTAGGTTTTGTGCTTGACATATTAAACGTTAGTTTTATTCCGTATTTGTTCAAGCCTAAACCGTAATTATTTTAAAGCGCCTATTCACCCCCCCTCTAGGCGACATCCAGATCCTTTCAGGGGTCATCAGCAGTCTCATGGTCTATCGCAGTATCGAGATCTACCGGAAAAGAAGTAGCGGAGGGGGAACAAATAAATAACAGAGCAATCAAATGCAACACAAATGCAATGGCACGGCAAGATGTGTGGGTGACATGCTCTAATGCATCCCTAAGCAATTTAAAAGAAGGGGGGAAATATCCGGCGATATTTTCCCGGCTCCAGGCATTTTTCGGACATACGATCCTGATGCAAAATGTCCATGTTCACTATGTTAGAGGGGTCTCACAGTAATGTGGATGGCATAATCGGATTCGTTATATTTTTCTGATCATTTTTCATATATAAATTATTTTCATCCGACTTATGGAATATTTTATATGAATTTCCAAAGTTTTAATGTTTTTCTGAATTTCTGGTTTTGTTTTAAAGCGGGTTGACCAAGTCAAATTGACTAGTCAAAAGTACAAGTGTGGCCCACATGTCATTTTCTATGAGGCTAAATCTGCACTAAATTAATCCTAACTAGCTAAACCTAAACATAAAAATAGTCTTACATGAGGGGGGGGGGGTGTTTTCGTTGGGATGAGCCCCTAATCTGATCAAGAGGGTCGGCCTCACATTTTGGAGTGGCACAACCGGCCACTCATACTCAGGGCGCGCACACACACAACCCACACACGCCCATGGCCAGTAGCAGTAGCAGTATAGCTGCAGCGGCAAGCAGGAGCAGGTCAACGACGGCAGCTAGCAGCAGGGCAGGAGCAGCAACAGAGCAACGGCAGCGGCAGTGAGCATCAGCAGCCGCAGCTAGGCACAACAGTAGTAGAAAGCAGCAGCAGCTCTAGCGGCACAGCAGCATCAGCGAACATCAGCAACAAGCATCAGACAGCATCGCGGGCGCGCGGGCGGCTGCAAGGCTGCACCTTGGCATGGCCGGACACATGGCCGGACGCGACCAGGGGCAAGGCAGGGCGCAGCCTACTACTTCTCGAGAATGTGTTGGTTTCCGTGAAGAGGAACGGGTGATGCAGCAAAGTAGATAAGTATTTCCCTCAGTTGTTGAGAACCAAGGTATCAATCCAGTAGGAGATACAAGCAAGTCCCCAATAGATGTACCTACACAAAGAATCAAACACTTGCACCCAACGCTATAAAGGGGTTGTCAATCCCTTCACAGTTACTTGCAAGGATGAGAACTGATAGAGATAGATAGATATGATTGCTTGAACGGAAAGTAAAACAGAAGTAAAAAGATTGCAGAAAGATATTTTTGGTATTTTTTGTTTTAGATCTGAAAGTATAATATGGAAAATAGACCCGGGGGCCATAGGTTTCACTAGAGGCTTCTCTCATGATGGCAAGTATTACGGAGGGTGAACAAATTACTGTCGAGCAATTGATAGAAAAGAGAATAATTATGAAGATATCCAAGGCAATGATTATGCATATAGGCATCACGTCCGTGTCAAGTAGACCGAAACGATTCTGCATCTACTACTATTACTCCACACATCGACCGACTCCTGCCTGCATCTAGAGTATTAAGTTCATGAAGAACAGAGTAACGCATTAGGTAAGATGACATGATGTAGAGGGATAAACTCAAGCAATATCATGAAAACCCCATCTTTTTATCCTCGATGGCAACAATACAATACGTGCCTCGCTACCCCTACTATGTCACTGGGTGAGGACACCGCACGATTGAACCCAAAACTAAGCACTTCTCCCATTGCAAGAATTACCAATCTAGTTGGCCAAACCAAACCAATAACTCGAAGAGACTTGCAAAGATATGAAATCATGCATATAAGAATTCAGAAAAGACTCAAATAATATTCATAGATAATCTGAACATAAACCCACAATTCATCGGATCTCGACAAACACACCGCAAAAGAGTATTACATCGGATAGATCTTCATGAAGATCATGAAGAACATGGTATTGAAGAGCAAAGAGAGAGAAGAAGCCATCTAGCTACTAGCTATGGACCCGAAGGTCTGTGGTGAACTACTCACGCATCATCGGAGGGGCAATGGAGTTGATGTAGATGCCCTCCGTGATCGAATCCCCCTCCGGCAGATTACCGAAAAAGGCTCCTAGATTGGATCTCACGGGAACCGAGGCTCCTGGCAGCGGAAAAGTGTTTTCGTGGCTCCCTCTGGTATCTAGGGAATATTTGTGAATTTATAGGCCGAGAAATAGGGTTGGGCGAGCTACCGTGGGCCCACAAGCCAGGGGGGCGCGCCCTACCCCCCTGGGCGCGCCCCTGTGGCTTGTGGCCACACGGCGGCTCTCCTGCCTTGGTCTCCAAGCTTGGTAGATGTCTTCTGGTCCAAGAAAAATTATTCCGAAGATTTTATTCTGTTTGGACTCCGTTTAATATTCCTTATCTGCAATACTCAAAAACAAGGAAAAAACAGAAACTGGCACTAGGCTCTAGATTAATAGGTTAGTCCCAAAAATAATATAAAATAGCATATTAATGCATATAAAACATCCAAAACAGATAATATAATAGCATGGAACAATCAAAAATTATAGATACGTTGGAGACGTATCACAGCCGGACGCGGCCAACGGCTCACGAGCGCGGCCAGGTAGCGCGACGAGCGGAGCCAGAGGCGCAACGATGCGGCAGCGGCGTACAACGACTAACGAGGGGGGGGACGAGAGGAATCGACAGAGGAGCTCACCACGAGCACGACGGTGAGGTCGAGGAGGCCGGAGGTGTACCGGAGCAGCGGCAAACGACGATGAACGCCGGCGATGTACGCAGAGATGAAGAGGTCGATGGCGAGTGTACTGGCTGTCCCGGCTCGATTCGTTGCTCTGAATGGACGAAGCCGAGGGTGGCGGTCCTCCTCGACGTGTTGGTGCAACGAGGGACTGCCAGTGGCCACGGGATCAAGCCCGGCCATGGCGACGACGACGCGGGCGTGTGCGGGAGAGAGCGTAGCGGTGCGAGGGGAGGGAAGAAGCGGCTAGGGTTCGGTCGAGGAAGCACAGGGCGATGCCTTATCCTCCCAGGGAGCCGTGGGATCGCCGGCACGTGGCCAGTGCACGGCCATGGCGGCCAGGATGGCCATCCACGCCTCCTGTGAGCTGGAGGAAGGGGTGAGAGGGAGATGGGTTGGGTCCTTCCTGTAGTCTTAGAGGCCCATGTGCACTGGGGGTGTTACAACTCTCCTCCACTAAAAGAAATCTCGTCCCGAGATTTAAGAGGTGGAGTAAGGAAGAAAAGTTCTGGTTATGAATTTCTAACGGATCTTCTCGTTCTTGATTGCTCTTCTCGAAGAAGTCGATCCCTTTCGTTGAAGTCTTCAATTCTGGTTTCGATCCTCGGACCTGTGGGTTATGGGCCAACCATGTGGGTTAAGAGTAGGAAGAGCGGTGACATCTTACACGGTCATGGTGGCCAGACCTGTTAGAGGAAAGCTTGTCAGTTAAGTTGGCAACAACGTTGGTACCAAGGGCGGGAACGAATAGAACCATTTTCCTGCTCGTTGAAACGAGGCGGACCAATAGGCAAAGTTCTCGTCCACCGGCGGTTACCGGGATGTTATCAACAATAGTAACAGGGTCTTACTGACAGAGTTGTTCACCGAGGTGTTTAACTAAGCAGGGAATTATTATTGTTTAGTTCATATAATCTCAAGAAAGGTTAAATAGACCAATCGAAAGGAAAATGTATTTATGCACAAGTATTATGAGTATATCCTTCCCACAGAAAGGCAGAGCATGAAATACATGACAGGGCAGCAAATGCGTAACCCTTTGAATAAAAGGGGCAAGGAGAATCATGATGTTTACCCATACAATAATGTTTGGATAATTGATCAAGAAAACTTTTCATTGCGCTCCCAATGTTCTTGTTGATGATCGAAATACCACAGACATGCTTAGGGATAGCATTGACATGGTCATCAGGTAAGGTCAGACTATAGATACGCAAAGGATCCATCAAGAACAACTTATAGGATAAATCTTACAATTTCCTCATGAAAGAATGGCGAACCTTGCTGAACAAGATACTATAACAATAGGTCCTACGGCCAAGTGTGGTAGCCATAACATCACCTTACCGAGTCACGTAGAGACCAAAGTTATACTTTTGAAAAGGTTCCAACCATCATATCTGATTGAGATTCAGATCTGGTTGGTGTCAGGATTCTTCAGACTTAGCAAGACTGAGAAGAAAAAGGATGCAACACAGATCTATGAGATGAGGTTGCAAGAGTCTCGAAACGAAAGACGGAAGCAAGCCTTGAATCATGAGTTGGATTGCAAGACACATGAACACAATGTCAAGGCATTCGTGCCCACATTGAAGTCTTCAGAATGGAAAGCAATCAAGTTCTGGTTGGGATCCATCATAGAAGATATCGAAGTTCCATGTGTAAGTCTGGATTAGTTCTTACAAAGAACTTCTTTAACTAGATCAAATCAATCAGTGGCTTGGGGTGCTAGGAAATTTATATGGAGTGAAGGTAGCAAATCTTCAAAACATACAACACTTCGCACATGCGCGAATGTGTTTTGGGACGATTCCATAGGAAACGAAACAAAACTTTCTCATAATCACGGCGGCAAAAATGCACGTGAACTTAGAGAAAAACACTCCTTTTATCAAACATATTCTTCATGAGGTAGGCACGAAGATAATGCCTTCAAGGTTTCCAACACTAGCTTAAATGTTCATCATGAACCACCAAGAAGATGAGGATGTGGCTGATGGGCTCAACAACAATTCGTCGAGATTTCCACAAAGATGGATTTCCACAATTGTGTGAACAACGTGATAGCATTGGCAAAACCAGATGACATATTGAGGTATACCCGAGGGAAACATCCACAAATAAACATTAATCAAAAGGTGCTCCCAAAATCCGGACTAAGTAGTACGACCAATGTTAGAATGTTGACTCAACATCCAATACACTAAGAATGGACTTATTGTTCATTAACTCCAAGGTAATAGAGTTGGTATGCCATAAGTGTTGAATTTACACATCACATTCCATTTGTCAGTATTCCGGTTAGAAACAACACGTGATCTAAGGAATGAAAGGTGATGGCAAGGATGTCGCCAACGACAACACCAATTACCAAGGAGAAGGATGCTACTTCTCATCATGAATCTAATTGATATCCTGGAAGAGCCCAAAATGCTGATGAGGATCACGACACATTTGTCGAGAAGTCTCATGAAGATGTAATCGATCAGCGACGACATCAAGCAAAGAAATGGTGAAGCGAAAGGTTGTCGGAACCACAGATTAGAGTGCTAGCTCATAATCGAAATTGCCTTTCAAGACAACGAACATGATGTTGAAAGCTCGATGTAAGCTTAGTGCACTGTTGGGATTGTGTTCCGGGGATGAAGGACACAGATATCATGGTCAGGCTCTAGCATGACAATGATGATGTGGCCTAACAGCTTGGAATGACATGATCGAGTACAAACTCATAAGCAAAGAAGATTACTAAGAGTTGTTGAATCGCAATGAGTACTCGATTCAGTTATCGGTGTCCTTGAGTGCCTAACACTTCAGAACCCCACGAAAAATGGAATCAGTGAAACATCATAGTTGATAAGAGCTCATAGGAAGTTATATAGTTCCATGATATTCTCGAGATACCAGGGGTAATACTCGGAGGTAGATCAGAGTAGAGGTTGGACAGGTGTATTGATCTGCAGAAGACAAGTACTTTAACTTGTCCGAGAAAAAGGATCAAAGAAGAACAATCATGGTCGGGACCACGGTTGCAAAGTACCAAATCACAGATACAAGACCAAATTATACCAAGGGAATTTTATTGTTACGAGAAGCTTCTATGATAAGATCAACATCGTTTCCATGGGCATGAACACAAGTTCAAGGTCGACTCCCACTTCTTCAAGGCATTACCTTTCATTCACTCCTCGCTTTCGATGAAGTTGTAGTACTGAAATTTTAACTAGTAAGCACTAGTAGAGTATGAACATCGAAGTTTCCGGGCTCATACAGATTAGGGAAGGTATTGGTTCAACCCATCGGGGCATCTTAGGAACATATACCGCAAGCTTCAAGGCTAAATAACACATGCTTGACAACAGAGCATGGCTGACAAAAGCATAGGATACAATTTATCAGAGGGAGAAGACACAATTTACCAATGGCATCATGTATCAGGGGAAGAACTCACAAGGATTTTGAATGTGAAGGATGCTGTCGGATAAAAACCCAACAATGGCTTGGCATCCCACAAAGGGATCTGATATGAGTATCGGAACTCAATCAGTGGAAGAAGAATGCAAGGCATCAGATTATAGAACATCCAAATAATCCGATGCTTAAATAACCAAAGGAATTGAGACTTCCCAATTGTGTATCAGAATCAGATGCTCCGGTCAAATACAAGTAAGCTGAATGGACTTAGATGGACAATCAATCTAAGTTGATTTGTCGAGAACCAACTCATGTTTGGAAAGACGTCTGAGCCAGACAGATAATTTATGAGAAACAACTGATGACTACGTGCATACACACACAGGTTGAATCAATAAAACCAAATGACAACCACTAAGGATTTAATGAATATTGCTAGACATATGGAATTAACCATAATGCAAGTAGGTGAGAAAGGTCAAGAGCAAAAGGCTAATGAGGATTTCAGAAGATCGAATCACATTACGAAGAATTTTGTGAAACACATGAACAACTGGGGATGAACGAATCCTCGATAAAGATGAGGAGTCATCCGCAGGGGTTGGCGGTGGAAGGAAATCGCAAATGCGACGAGCACAAGTTCTCGGGAGAACATCAGAGAGTATCTTCGGAGTCTTCTGATGAATCAAGCCGTCATCTGGAATGAGGGGCTCTCCGGGGGAAGTAGTTACGAGAACCTAGAGTTAGAGTTAGCAAAAATTTTAACCCGAAAGAAAAGAGAGAACAGAACCCAGAGTATAGAAGAGGAATAAAAGATCCTAATACCACCCGATTGAGATGTGGGCCCGTAAGCCACGCAACTATGTTAGTAAAAGTTTTTGATAACTAGACTCAACTTCGGCCAAGGAGTTGGAAAGGGGGCTACCTACAGGCAGTCGGCTCTGATACCAACTTGTGAAGCCCCCAATTTGACCGTACGCTAAACATACACGCAATGTGTACGACCAAGATTAGGGACTCACTGATCGATATCACAACACAACACTAGACACAAATTAAAGTCATACAACTTCATATTACAAGCCAGGGGCCTCGAGGGCTCGAATACAAAGCTCGACAAACACGACTCAGCGGAAGCAATAATATCTGAGTACAGACATAAGTTAAACAAGTTTTGCCTTAAGGAGGCTAGCACAAACATAACAACGGATCGAAAGAGGCGAGGCCTCCTGCCTGGGAACCTCCTATCCTACTGCTGGTCGGGGGCAGCCTCCACGTAGTAGTAAGCTCCAGCGGTGGTGTAGTAGTCGTCTCCGGCGTACTCCATCTCCTGGGCTCCGTCATCTGAACGCGGTAATCATATCGAAGGGGAAAGAGAATGCAAAGCAGCGGTGAGTACTCATCCAAAGTACTCGCAAGACTGACATCTGAACTATGCTAAGTATGCATCATTATCAAGGGAATGGGGGGTTTTATCTGGGCTGACTGCAGAAAGCAAGAATAGGGGGAAGGCCTAGTCCTATCGAAGACTAGCATCTTCAACATCTTGCAGCATTAGAAGAGTGTAGATTGGTAACTCATATGTAACAATATCATTGTAGCAATTTTATTAAGTAACCACGCCCAGAGATTCTTCCTCGTCTCCCGCGAGAAAGCAATCTCGGAGCCAACATTCATTTCAAATTATCACTTTTAATTATATTAGCTCAGGATATAACTCCAAGTCGTCCTGTTACCGTGGACACGGCTATTCGAATAGATAATTTCATCCCTGCAGGGGTGCACCACGTTTTCCATCACGCTTGATCACCTTTGGCCGGACACACTTTCCTGGGTCATGTGCAGCCTCGAAGATCAACACGTCGTCGCCCTACCTAGGCTCAACAGAGAGGCGAGCCTGCCAGTCTAAATCCTAAGCGCGCATGGGTCATGGGCCCACTCACCCTTTGCACTCCTGCACGATGCGTACGCGGCCGAGGTCAGTCCTAGCACACTCTAATCCAAGATATGTGCCTTCCAGACGACTCGGGCACGCGCCGCTCCATTGCTGACGTCCGAAGAGCTTCGGCTGATACAACGACGCTGAGTACCCATAACTTCTCCCACGTGAAGGTTAGTGCGAAAAGGTCAAATGACCAACTGAGATCAAATACCCAAACCATTAGCATTTTATTAATTGCGGTGACGAGCGCGATACACGATATGTGGTCCCGTCGCCCCGTCTCGAGGTCTTGTGGCAAGGGCCAAGAATGCCCGGCCACGCCCCGTCGTATTACACCAACACCCTCCGGTCATCCTGACCTCATCATGTATCCTCCGGTCATCCTCAACTCATCATGTATCAACAGTAAAGTAAATGTAACCGTGTGTATATAACACCAAGGGGGAAACCCGAGGGATTAACCTCGAAGGAATCCCACCTGATGTAACCGTCAAGGTGACCAGAGAGGATTCACCCTCGATGGTCTACACTTGAGGGGTTGCACGACAGAGTCGTCGTCGGGAGTGGTGAAGGAGGAATCACCCTCGATAACCACGACCGACTAGCTGCACTACAGAGTTAGCATCATGAGTACTTCGAGGTGTCACCCTCGGTACTCGATAGTAGCTCTGCAGAGTCGTACAACTAAGGGGTGTGCGGTGAATGTGACGGGCCTGGCTTGTCGGTCGGTTGACCGAGTCTTCAAGTCTTCAAGTCGTCGATGAAGAAGCAGGGGCAACTGGGACTACGGGGTCACAGGGGATCCATTGGTCAACCTATACTAAGCAGTTGATATAACAGCAGGTATAGTAACAGTTTATCAAAAGAAGGCTATGCATCAGAATAGGAGCTAGCTAATACAGTAGCAAAATCTAATGCAAGAATGAGAGGGAAAGAATTGGGCGATATCGGAATGCTCAAGGAGGGTTTGCTTGCCTTGTTGCCTTGCTGGAAAGGACGGGTCGTCGTCGACGTAGTCGTACTCGGGGTCATCTGTAGTCTCGGGGTCTATCGCAGTATCGAGATCTATCGGAAAAGAAGTAGCGGAGGGGGAACAAATAAATATCAGAGCAATCAAATGCAACACAAATGCAATGGCACGGAAAGATGTGTGGGTGACATGCTCTAATGCATCCCTAAGCATTTTAAAAGAAGGGGGAAATATCCGACGATATTTTCCCGGCTCCAGGCATTTTTCGGACATACGATCCTGATGCAAAATGTCCATGTTCACTATGTTAGAGGGGTCTCACAGTTATGTGGATGGCATAATCGGATTCGTTATATTTTTCTGATCATTTTTCATATATTAATTATTTTCGTCCGACTTACGGATTATTTTATATGAATTTCCAAAGTTTTAATGTTTTTCTGAATTTCTGATTTTGTTTTAAAGCGGGTTGACCAAGTCAAATTGACTAGTCAAAAGTACAAGTGTGGCCCACATGTCATTTTCTATGAGGCTAAATCTGCACTAAATTAATCCTAACTAGCTAAACCTAAACATAAAAATAGTCTTACATGAGGGGGGGTGTTTTGGTTGGGATGAGCCCCTAATCTGATCAAGAGGGTCGGCCTCACATTTTGGAGTGGCACAACTGGCCACTCATACTCAGGGCGCGCACACACACAACCCACACACACACCCATGGCCAGCAGCAGTAGCAGTATAGGTGCAGCGGCAAGCAGGAGCAGCAACAGCAGGTCAACGACGGCAGCTAGCAGCACGGCAGGAGCAGCAGCAGAGCAACGGCAGCGGCAGTGAGCATCAGCAGCCGCGGCTTGGCACAATAGTAGTAGAAAGCAGCAGCAGCTCTAGCGGCACAGCAGCATCAGCGAACATCGGCAACAAGCATCAGACAGCGTCACGGGCGCGCGGGCGGCTGCGAGCGCGCACCTTGGCACGGCCGGACACATGGCCGGACGTGACCAGGGGCAAGGCAGGGCGCAGCCGGACGCGGCCAATGGCTCGCGAGCGCGGCCAGGTAGCGCGGCGAGCGGAGCCAGAGGCGCGACGATGCGGCGGCGGCCTACAACGACTAACAAGGGGGGGGCGAGAGGAATCGACAGACGCGCTCACCACGAGCACGATGGTGAGGTCGAGGAGGCCGGAGGTGGACCGGAGCAAAGGCAAACGACGACGAACGCCGGCGATGTACGCGGAGATGAAGAGGTCGATGGCGAGTGTACTGGCTGTCCCGGCTCGATTCGTTGCTCTGAATGGACGAAGCCGAGGGTGGCGGTCCTCCTTGATGTGTTGGTGCGACGAGGGACTGCCAGTGGCCACGGGATCGAGCCCGGCCATGGCGACGACGATGCGGGCGTGTGCGGGAGAGAGCGAAGCGGCGCGAGGGGAGGGAAGAAGCGGCTAGGGTTCGGTCGAGGAAGCACAGGGCGATGCCTTATCCTCCCAGGTGTTGGAAATATGCCCTAGAGGCAATAATAAATTGGTTATTATTATATTTCCTTGTTCATGATAATCGTTTATTATCCATGCTATAATTGTATTAATTGGAAACTTAATACATGTGTGGGTACATAGACAACACTGTGTCCCTAGTAAGCCTCTAGTTAAACTAGCTCGTTGATCAAAAGATGGTGAAGGTTTCCTAGCCATGGACATGAGATGTCATTTGATAACGGGATCACATCATTAGGAGAATGATGTGATGGACAAGACCCAAACTATAAACGTAGCATATGATCGTGTCAGTTTAATGCTATTGTTTTCTGCGTGTCAAGTATCTGTTCCTATGACCATGAGATCATGCAACTCACTGACACCGGAGGAATACCTTCTGTGTATCAAAAGTCGCAACGTAACTGGGTGACTATAAAGATGCTCTACAGGTATCTCCGAGGGTGTCTGTTGGGTTGGCATGGATCAAGACTGGGATTTGTTACTCCGTATGACGGAGAGGTATCTCAGGGCCCACTCGGTAATACAACATCACAATGAGCCTTGCAAGCAATGTGACTAAACTGTTAGCCACGAGATCTTGTATTACGGAACGAGTAAAGAGACTTGCTAGTAATGGGATTGAACTAGGTATAGAGATACCGACGATCGAATCTCGGGCATGTAACATACCGAAGAACAAAGGGAACAACATACGGGATTAACTGAATCCTTGACATAGAGGTTCGACCGATAAAGATCTTCGTAGAATATGTAGGAGCCAATATGAGCATCTAGGTCCCGCTATTGGTTATTGATCGTAGAGGTGTCTTGGTCATGTCTACATAGTTCTCGAACCCGCAGGGTCTACACACTTAACGTTTGGTGATGGTTAGTATAGTTGAGTTATTGTGTTGGTGACCGAAGGTTGTTCGGAGTACCGGATAAGATCCCGGACATGACGAGGGTCTCCAGAAGAGTCCGGAGGTAAAGATTGATATATGTGATAATAGTGTTTTGATCTCCGGAAGGGTTCCGGAATTCACCGGAAGGGGTTCCGGATGTTTACCGAAGTGTTCGGGTGTAGCAACACTTTATATAGGCCAAAGGGGTAAAGCCCACGAGGTATTGGAAAGTGCAGAAGGAAGTTTTGCTGCTGCCTTAAGCGGTACTACCGCTGGTAAGGCAGTACTACCGCGTAAGCGGTACTACCGCTGTGAAGCGGTACTACCACTCAAGCGGTACCACCGCTCGTGAGCGGTACTACCGCTTGTACGCGGGACTGCTGGGATCCGAGTTGGACTCTTTCCCTGCGGGCCAAACCGACCTTGTGCGGGCAAAACCGACCTGGAGGAGGCTTTTACTCCAAGTTTAGACCCCAAGGCTCAACATTTAAATAGAGGGGAAGGGCTAGCACACGGGACACATTAAGATTTCCCAAGCCGTGTGCCGGCAACCCTAACCCTCTAGTTCCTCCCGTCATAATCTCCGTAGTGCTTGGCGAAGCCCTGCAGAGATTGTTCCTCACCACCATCACCACACCGTCGTGCTGCCGGAACTCATCTACTACTTCATCATCGCTCGCTGGATCGAGGAGGTGAAGGTGTCATCAAGCCGTACGTGTGTTGAACGCGGAGGTGCCGTCCGTTCGGCACTAGTTCGTGATCGGATCGAGGGACGACTTGCGATTTGGATCGCGGAGACGTTCGACTACATCAACCGCGTTTCTTAACGCTTCCGCTTAGCGATCTACAAGGGTATGTAGATTCACTCTCCCTCTCGTAGATGCTCATCACCATGGATAGATCTTGTGTGCGCGTAGGAAAATTTTTGTTTCCCATGCAGCATTCCCCAACACCAGGGAGCTGTGGGATCGCCGGCACGTGGCCAGTGCACGGCCATGGCGGCCAGGATGGCCATCCACGGCCTCGTGTGAGCTGGAGGAAGGGGTGAGAGGGAGATGGGTTGGGCCCTTCCTGTAGTCTTAGAGGCCCATGTGCATAGTGCAACCTTTCCATTTCTCTTTTCTTTTTCTGCATTCTCATTTCTTTCTGTATTGCAAATTGTTTGGCCTCTAAAAGACTTTTGTAAAATATGGAGTTGTACTACATAATTATATTACAATATTTAGTACTGCCATAAAAGGTTTGGGGTTCAATTGAATTCATTTGAATTTTTGTTTGCAATTTAATGTCTAATAAGTTTGTTGTTTGGTTCTATTTTGGAAGCTAGGGTCAACTTGGGAATTCAAATAATGTTGGTTTCACCATGAAAAATACTTGGTGAATTTTTGTAACCCAAACATGATTGATTTTAGTTTTATGTTTGAAGAATTTATTTATTTGACTTTATTTTAAATCTTGAATTTGGCATTGATTTTTAACAAGTGGCATATTGGCTTAGTAAAACATGATGAGTTGGCATCATTAGCATGGGATCATCGTAGTATGATACTGGGGGTGTTACATCGGACCCTCTCTAAGAGGTAAAACCGTACGTCCTGCTTGATTATATCGATGTGTATGAGGATTATAGAGTCAATTGATACGTCTCCAACAAATCTATAACTTTTGCTTGTTCCATGCTATTATAGTATCAATCTTGGATGTTTTAGAATCATTTTATAGCAACTTTATATCATTTTTTGGGACTAACCTATTGACATAGTGCCAAAGTGCCAGTGGTTGTTTTTGCTTGTTTTTTACTTCGCAGAATATCAGTACCAAACGGAGTCCAATCGCGACGAAACTTTCTGGAGAATTTTTTTGGACCAGAAGAAGGCCAGTGGGCCAAAGAAGTAACCAGGAGGGAGACCAGGCCACCCACAACCCACCAGGGCGCGCCATGGGCCCATGAGCGCCCTGATGGGTTGTGGCCGCCTCGGGAACCCCCTCCACCGCCTCTGAGCTCTATAAATACCCAAATATTCCAGAAACCCTAGAGGAGTCGATGAAAAACACATCCAGCCGCCGCAAGTTCCAGAACCGCGAGATCCAATCTAACACCATCACGGAGGGGTTCATCATCCTCATTGGTGCCTCTCTGATGATGCGTGAGTAGTCCACCATAGACCTATGGGTACGTAGGCAGTAGCTAGATGGCTTCCTCTCTCTCTTTTGATTCTCAATACAATGGTCTCTTGGAGATCTATTTGATGTAAACTTTTGTTGTGTGTTTGTTGGGAAAATGTATTATGAGTATTATTCTCAATACAATGAATTTGGAGTTCATGACCAGTTTCTATCCGTGAATATTATTTGAGTTTTCTTTGATCTCTTATATGCATGATTACTTATAGCCTCGTATTTCTTCTTCGAATCTTTGGTTTAGTTAGGCCAACTAGATCGATTTTTCTTGCCATGGGAAGAGGTGCTCTGTGATGGGTTTGATCTTGCCGTGTCCTCTCCCAGTGATAGAAGGGGCAGCGAGGCACGTAGGTATCGTTGCTATTAAGGATAACAAGTTGGGGTCTATTCCTACATGAATAGATCTTGTCTACATCATGTCACCGTTCTTATTGCATTACTCTGTTTTTCCATGAACTTAATACACTAGATGCATGCTGGATAGCGGTCGATGTGTGGAGTAATAGTAGTAGATGCAGAATGGTTTCGGTCTACTAATCTTGGACGTGATGCCTATATAATGATCATCTCCTTGGATATCGTCATGATTATTTGATCTTCTATCAATTGCCCAACAGTAATTTGTTCACCCACCGTGTGCTATTCTCATGAGAGAAGCCACTAGTGAATCCTACGGCCCCCGGGTCTACTTTTCCAACATATTGCTTTCCGATCTATCTTTTTGCCGCTTTTGTTTTCAGATCTATTATTCCAAAAACCCAAAAATACCTTGCTGCACTTTTTATTTGCCTCGTTTATTTTGTGTTCTTGCGAGATCTATCTTTCCAATGTATCATAACCTAATCTATCTTTTTACCGTGGAGAGATTGACAACCTCTCTTTCGCGTCGGGTCGCAAGTATTTGTTCTTTGTGTGCAGGTGTTGTTTACATAGTGTTGCGTGATCCTCCTACTAGTTCGATACCTTGGTTTCAGAACTGAGGGAAATACTTACCTTTGCTGTGCTGCATCATCTCTTCCTCTTTGGGAAAATACCGACGCAATCTCAAGCCACATCCATGGAATTTCTGTCGCTGTTGCTGGGGAGGAAGCAGTCTCTTCTACATTCCAATCTCTGGCGCCGAGGAGACACCATCAACATCTATCAGGTTCCTAATCACAAATCTCATCTCCTTGCAATTACATTATTTTCCATTTGCCTCTCATTTTCCTCTCCGCCACTTCACCAAATTTGCTGTTTTATTCGCCCTCTTTTTCGTTCGCCTTTTTCTCGCTGGATCTGTTTTTCTTTACTTGTGTTGCCATGTGCCTTCTATTTACTTGCATCTTCGCTTGCTAAAAATCTATTGATATGGATCCTCATTCACTTGCTAATCTCTTCAAAAGGCCAAATTATGATGAACAAATTGCTAGTGAGTTAACTGCACTTGATTATCTCTATGAAGTTTTGTTTGAAATTCATGAATCTGAATTTTTTGATGAAGTGTTGAAAGAAGAAATTTATAAGGTCATTCATGATAGCTCCTTGATTGAAAAGCATGATTGCAATGATGTTACTATAAATTCTATTAATGTCAATAATGTTAATGATATGCAAAACTACAAGCTTGGGGATGATAATTTTGTCATGACCACTTCTTATTGCAATGATCATGATTGGGGTGATAATGCTTCTTATGATCTTGAAAATTTATTTAAGCCTCATGTTGAATATGTTATTGATAATAATGTTTGCAATAGTATCAAAAGTGGGTTTGGGAGAGCGTCAACTTTAGGTAAAAAGAATCCCACATATTTGGAGAGTGTTCAATCTTATGAATTTTTTGATAAAAGTGGGTTTGGAGAGGTCATAACTTTAGCTGATGATAATCTCACTATTTTGGAAGATGATAAAAACTTTATGCATGTTGATCATAAAGAGAGTATTGTTTATGATAGATATATTGTTGAATTTGATTACGATCCTACATGTAATTATTATGAGAGAGGAAATTATGGTTGTAGAAATTTTCATGATACTAAATTACCTCTCTTCATGTTGAGATTGCTATTGTCTCTTTCTTCTTCCTTCCATATGCTAGTTTTTGCTTGCCTTGATAATTTGTTTGCTTATAAAATGCCTATGCATAGGAAGTATGTTAGGCTTAAGTGTGTTTTCCATATGCTTCATGATGCTCTCTTTGTGTTGCTATTATCTTTCATGAGGGCATCATTGAAATCTCAAGCCTATCTTAATGGCTATAAAGAAAGAGCTTGTTGGGAGGCAACCCAATGAATAAAATTTATCTTTACCTTTTTCTTTCTGTTCTTGAGTGTTTGCAAAAATTATGCTACTGTTATGATTGTGTTTTTTATGTTTTAATTAGTGTTTGTGCCAAGTAAAGCCTTTAGGATGATTCATAAGATGAGTAGAAACAATGCTGAATCTGAAACAGAAACTTTGCCTCCAGTGCACGAATTTTCATTTTTGACTGGAGCATGATAATGAGCTGAAATTTCAACACAGTATTGCTATACAAATTATTTACGTTGTACTAATTTTTCAGAATTTTTATAGATACAGAAGTATGGTTAGAGTACAGATTACTACAGACTGTTCTCTTTAAGACATATTCTGTTTTCGTTGCATTCTGTGCTTGTTTTGATGAATCTATGGGTTGTATTGAAGGGTATAAGCCATGTTAAAGTTAAAATACAGTAGGTATAATTCAATAATAAAATTTTAATGAGTTTGCATCATTACTTAAAGTGGTGATTTGCTTTATTATACTAACGGATCTCACGAAGATTTTTGTTGTGTTTTGTGTGATTGAAGTTTTCAAGTTGTGGGTGAGATCACGGTGGATGAAGGAATAAGGAGTGAAAAGAGCCTAAGCTTGGGGATGCTACAGCACCCCCAAGATATATCCAAAGAGAAACAATCAACTAAGCTTGGGGATGCCCCGAGTGGCATACCCTCTTTCTTCTAACGACCATCGGTATTTTACTTGGAGCTATATTTTTATTTGTCACATATCATGTGCTTTGCTTGGAGCGTATTGTATTATTTGAGTCTTTGCTTGCTTTGCTTTTTAGTTTGTCACTAGTATCCTTGCTGAACACACCTATTTGAGAGAGCCAAAATTATGCTATGATTTGTTAGAATTGCTCTATATGCTTCACTTAATTTTTTTGAGCTATGGAATTGCTCTAGTGCTTCACTTATATATTTGAGCACGATGTGCTTTAAAATTTTAAATAAATACTCTCATGCTTCACTTAGATTAATTTGATAGTTAGTAAATTTTGAAGAAATCCTCTCATGATTCACTTATACTATTTTGAGAGATGATACTTTTATGCTCATGTTCTTCACTTAAATTTGTTTGAGCTTGTGAAAAGCAATGGCAATATATGAAACTAATCCCAAAGTGATAGATATTCAAGAGGGATATAATATTTTTTTTCATGAAGATCACTGGACAAATTAAACTTGATTCCTTGTAATAGTTTTGAGACATGATGATAGTAATATGTGAGTCATGTTAGTGAGTAATTATGATTTAGTACGAATATTGGCGTTAAGGTTTGTGATTCCCTATGCAAGTACGAAAGTCAATAGTTATGCAATGAAATTATATCCTACTTATGGTGCATTATTCTGTGTTAGTTATGCTCAATGCCCGTTGATGTAAATTTTCGTTTCTTGGTTGGTTGCTTCTCAATCTATTTGCTAGCCTCCACTTGTACTAAGTAGAAATACTACTTGTGCATCCAAAATCTTTAAACCCAGTTTTGCCTTATGAGTCCACCATACCTACCTATATGTGGTATTTCCATGCCGTTCTAAGCAAATTTGTATGTGCCATCTCTAATTTTCAAAATAAATTTCCTTTTTGTGTGCTCGTACCGCTCATGAAACGGTAGGGGGTGTCCAATATTTTTCCATGCTAGATGTGTTATTCTCAAGATGAGTGTTTATTCACTTGTCATTGCACGAGAGTACGGCGGTAATAGGGATGCCCAGTCCCGAAATGCAAAAAAAAAGAAATTTACTTTATGTTGTCAAATAATAAATTACTTGGAAAGTGTTGGTATGGAAGGCAACCATGGATTCGGCTAGCCATGGATTGTGAAAGAATGGTGGAAAAAGGAATACACTTTACTTTATGTTTGGGAACCGCCTATGATATATCTAGCATGGAAAGTATTGTGAACTACTTTCTCGCTTTTGTTGACTGGAAAGGCATGCCACTCAAAACATTTTTCTCTCTCAATTTAAACTTGGATCTATGGCACCTCTACAAATCCCTACTTCCCTCTGCGAAGGGCCTATCTATTTACTTTATGCAATTTTTATTTTTAATTTGAGTCTCCATCTTCTCTTATAATAGCACCAACTAGGGGGCACTATGATCATACTTGTGCATTGGGTGTAGTTTATATTTGAGTGTGTTTCATGAATGGATCAATGATTGAGCATGATGGGCTAGGGATAACTTTCTTTAGTGTTGATATTTTGAAAGACATGGTTGCTTGTTGGCATGCTTGAGTATTAAAGTCTTTATGTCAAAACTAGACTATTGCTTTGAATCATCTAAAAGTCCAAATGTCCATGCTACAAAAGAAAAGAATATGTGATGAACATGTTAGGCATCATTCCACATAAAAAATTCTGTTTTTATCATTTACCTACTCGAGGACGAGTAGGAATTAAGCTTGGGGATGCTGATACGTCTCCAACGTATCTATAATTTTTGCTTGTTCCATGCTGTTATGTTATCAATCTTGGATGTTTTAGAATAATTTTATAGCAACTTTATATCATTTTTTGGGACTAACCTATTGACATAGTGCCAACATGCGAGTTGCTGTTTTTGCTTGTTTTTTCTTCGCAGAATATCAGTACCAAACGGAGTCCAATCGTGACAAAACTTTTTGGAGAATTTTTTGGACCAGAAGAAGGCCAGTGGGCCAAAGAAGTAACCAGGAGGGAGCCTAGGTCGCCCACAACCCACCAGGGCGCGCCAGGGACCCCAGGCGCGCCCTGATGGGTTGTGGCCGCCTCGGGAACCCCCTCCACCGCCTCTGAGCTCTATAAATACCCAAATATTCCAGAAACCCTAGAGGAGTCAACGAAAAACACATCCAGCCGCCGAAGTTCCAGAACCGCGAGATCCAATCTAACACCATCACGGAGGGGTTCATCATCCTCATTGGTGCCTCTCCGATGATGCATGAGTAGTCCACCATAGACCTACGGGTCCGTAGGCAGTAGCTACATGGCTTCCTCTCTCTCTTTTGATTCTCAATACAATGGTCTCTTGGAGATCTATTTGATGTAAACTTTTGCGGTGTGTTTGTTGGGATCCGATAAATTTTGAGTTCATGATCAGTTTCTATCCATGAATATTATTCGAGTCTTCTTTGATCTCTTACATGCATGATTACTTATAGCCTCGTATTTGTTCTTCGAATCTTTGGTTTAGTTAGGCCGACAAGATTGATTTTTCTTGCCATGGGAAGAGGTGCCTTGTGATGGGTTTAATCTTGCGGTGTCCTCTCCCAGTGATAGAAGGGGCAGCGAGGCACGCATGTATCGTTGCTATTAAGGATAACAAGATGGGGTCTATTCCTAAATGAATAGATCTTGTCTACATCATGTCACCATTCTTATTGCATTACTCCATTTTTCCATGAACTTAATACACTAGATGCATGCTGGATAGCGGCCGATGTGTGGAGTAATAGTAGTAGATGCAGAATCATTTCGGTCTACTAATCTTGGACGTGATGCCTATATAATGATCATCGCCTTGTATATCGTCATGATTATTTGATCTTCTATCAATTGCCCAACAATAATTTGTTCACCCACCGTGTGCTATACTCATGAGAGAAGCCACTAGTGAATCCTACGGCCCCCGGGTCTACTTTTCCAACATATTGCTTTCTGATCTATCTTTTTGCCGCTTTTGTTTTCAGATCTATTATTGCAAAAACCCAAAAATACCTTGCTGCACTTTTTATTTGCCTCTTTTATTTTGTGTTCTTGCGAGATCTATCTTTCCAATCTATCATAACCTAATCTATCTTTTTACCGTGGAGAGATTGACAACCTCTCTCTCGCGTCGGGTTGCAAGTATTTGTTCTTTGTGTGCAGGTGTTGTTTACACAAAGAACAAATACTTGCAACTCGACGTGAAAGAGAGGTTGTCAATCTCTCCACGGTAAAAAGATAGATTAGGTTGTGCTAGATTGGATAGATAGATCTCGCAAGAACACAAAATAAAAGAGGCAAATAAAAGGTGCAGCAAGGTATTTTTGGGTTTTTGGAATAATAGATATGAAAACAAAAGCGGCAAAATGATAGATCAGAAAGCAATATGTTGGAAAAGTAGACCCGGGGGCCGTAGGATTCACTAGTGGCTTCTCTCATGAGTATAGCACACGATGGGTGAACAAATTACTGTTGGGCAATTGATAGAAGATCAAATAATCATGATGATATCCAAGGCGATGACCATTATATAGTCATCACGTCCAAGATTAGTAGACTGAAACGATTCTGCATCTACTACTATTACTCCACACATCGACCGCAATATAGTCATCACTATCCAGCATGCATCTAGTGTATTAAGTTCATGGAAAAACGGAGTAATGCAATAAGAACGGTGATATGATGTTGACAAGATCTATTCATCTAGGAATAGACCCCATCTTGTTATCCTTAATAGCAACGATACATGCGTGCCTCGCTGCCCCTTCTGTTACTCGGAGAGGACACCGCAAGATCGAACCCATCACAAAGCACCTCTTCCCATGGCAAGAAAAATCGATCTAGTTGGCCTAACAAAACCAAAGATTCGAAGAAGAAATATGAGGCTATAAGTAATCATGCATATAAGGGATCAAAGAAGACTCGAATAATATTCATGGATAGAAACTGATCATGAACTCAAAATTCATCGGATCCCAACAAACACACCGCAAAAAGTTTACATCAAATAGATCCAAGAGACCATTGTATTGAGAATCAAAAGAGAGACAGGAAGC
Organism: Elymus sibiricus; assembly: GCA_039707655.1. NCBI lineage: Eukaryota > Viridiplantae > Streptophyta > Magnoliopsida > Poales > Poaceae > Elymus > Elymus sibiricus. Next base: position 220,132,963 of record CM077675.1, read on the forward strand.
CATCTAGCTACTTCCTACGGACCCGTAGGTCTATGGTGGACTACTCACGCATCATCGGAGAGACACCAATGAGGATGATGAACCCCTCTGTGATGGTGTTAGATTGGATCTCGCGGTTCTGGAACTTGCGGCGGCTGGATGTATGTTTCGTCGACTCCTCTAGGGTTTCTGAAATATTTGGGTATTTATAGAGCTCAGAGGCGGTGGTGGGGGTTCGCGAGGCTGCCACAACCCATCAGGGCGCGCCCGGGGCCCCTGGCGCGCCTTGGTGGGTTGTGGGCGGACGGGGCTCCCTCCTGGTTACTTCTTTGGCCCACTGGCCTTCTTCTGGTCCAAAACAATTCTCCAAAAAGTTTCATCGCGATTGGACTCCGTTTGGTACTGATATTCTACGAAGTAAAAAACAAGCAAAAACTGCAACTGGCACTTTGGCACTATGTCAATAGGTTAGTCCCAAAAAATGATATAAAGTTGCTATAAAAGGATTCTAAAACATTCAAGATTGACAATATAACAGCATGGAACAAGCAAAAATTATAGATACGTTGGAGACGTATCAGCATCCCCAAGCTTAATTCCTACTCGTCCTTGAGTAGGTAAATGATAAAAACAGAATTTTTGATGTGGAATGCTGCCTAACATGTTCATCACATATTCTTTTCTTTTGTAGCATGGACATTTGGAATTTTAGATGGTTCAAAGCAATATTCTAGTTTTGACATAAAGACTTTAATACTCAAGCACGCCAACAAGCAACCATGTCTTTCAAAATATCAAAACTAAAGAAAGTTATCCCTAGCCCATCATGCTCAATCATTGATCCATTCATGAAACACACTCAAATATTAACTACACCCAATGCACAAGTATGATCATAGTGCCACCCTATTTGGTGCTTTTATAAGAGAAGATGGAGACTCAAATTAAAAATAAAAATTGCATAAAGTAAATAGATAGGCCCTTCGCAGAGGGAAGTAGGGATTTATAGAGGTGCCAGAGCTCAAAGTTTAAATTAAGAGAGAAAAATGTTTTGAGTGGCATGCCTTTCATGTCAACAAAAATGACAAATTAGTTCACAATACTTTCCATGCTCGATACATCATAGGCGGTTCTCAAACATAAAGTAAAGTTTATTCCTTTTTCCACCATTCTTTCACAATCCATGGCTAGCCGTATCCACGGTTGCCTTGCATACCAAGAATTTCCAAGGAATTTATTATTTGACAACATAAAGTAAATTTATTTTTTTTCATTTCGGGACTGGGCATCCCTATTACCGTTGTACTCTCGTGCAATGACAAGTGAATAAACACTCATCTTGAGAATAACACATCTAGCATGTAAAAATTTTGGACACCCCCTGCCGTTTCATGAGCGGTACGAGCAGACAAAAAGGAAATTTATTCGAAAATTAGAGATGGCATATACAAATTTGATTGGAACTGCATGGAAATACCGCATAGAGGTAGGTATGGTGGACTCATATGGCAAAAAAGGGTTTAAAGATTTTGGATGCACAAGTAATATTTCTACTTAGTACAAGTGGAGGCTAGCAAATAGATTGAGAAGCAACCAACCAAGAAACGAAAATTCACATAAACGGGCATTGAGCATAACTAACACTGAATAATGCACCATAAGTAGGATGTAATTTCATTGCATAACTATTGCCTTTCATACTTGCATAGGGAATCACAAACCTTAACACCAATATTCTTACTAAAGCATAATTACTCGCTAACATGACTCACATATTACTATCATCATATCTCAAAACTATTACATGGAAGCAAGTTTAATTTGTCCAATGATCTTCATGAAAGTTTTGATTATATCCCTCTTGAATATCTATCACTTTGGGACTAGTTTCATATATTGTCATTGCTTTTGACAAGCTCAAACAAATTTAAGTGAAGAACATGAGCATAAAAGTTTCATCTCTCAAAATAGTATAAGTTAAGCATGAGAGGATTTCTTCAAAATTTACTAACTCTCAAATTAATCTAAGTGAAGCATTAGACTATTTCTTCAAAATTTCAAAGCACGCCGTGCTCAAAAAGATATAAGTGAAGCAATAGAGCAATTCCATAGCTCAAAAAATTTAAGTGAAGCATATAGAGCAATTCTAACAAATCATAGCATAATTTTGGCTTTCTCAAATAGGTGTGTCCAGCAAGGATACTAGTGACAAACTAAAAAGCAAAGCAAGCTAAGACTAAAATAATACAAGAAGCTCCAAGCAAAACTCATGATATGTGATGAATAAAAATATAGCTCCAAGTAAAATACTGATGGTCATTAGAAGAAAGAGGGGATGCCACTCGAGGCATCCCCAAGCTTAGTTGCTTATTTCTCTTTGGATATATCTTGGGGATGCTGTATCATTCCCAAGCTTAGGCTCTTTTCACTCCTTATTCCTTCATCCATCGTGATCTCATCCAAAACTTGAAAACTTCAATCACACAAAACTCAACAAAATCTTCGTGAGATCCGTTAGTATAATAAAGCAAATCACCACTTTAACTACTGTTTCAAACTCATTCAAATTTTATTATTGCATTATACCTACTGTATTTTTACTTTACCATGGCTTATACCCTTCAATACAAACCATAGATTCATCAAAACAAGCACACAATGCAACGAAAACAGAATTTGTCTTAAATAGAACAGTCCGTAGTAATCTGTACTCTAACCATACTTCTATAACTATAAAAATTCTGAAAAATTAGGACAACATAAAGAATTTGCATAGCAACACTGTGTTAAAATTTCAGCTCATTATCGAGCTCCAATAAAAAAATGAAAATTCATGCACTGGAGGCAAAGTTTCTGTTTCAGATTCAGCATTATTTCTACTCAGCTTATGAATCATCCTAAAGGCTTTACTTGACACAAACACGAAATAAAACATAAAAACACAATCATAACAGAGTCATAATTGTGTCAACACTCAAAAACAGAAAGAAAAAGATGAAAATAATTTATTCATTGGGTTGCCTCCCAACAAGCGCTATTGTTTTACGCCCCTAGCTAGGCATAAGGCATAGATTCATGTATTGTCATCTTTGGTTTTCAACTCCTCAATCGTACAACTAGATTTATTCAATAATTTAGCATGCATACTATCAATAACAATGCTTCTAGGAATAAGACCAAAAATTTCATTCTTGTAAATAGGGTCTTTTACTATTTCAACAAAATCGGGATGAATACTAATCATTTTGAGATCTCCCTTGTGGCTACTAGATGTAGCACCTTTGTTCTTAGTGACTTGCATGGTCTTGCACATTTTTATGGGAGTTTTTTCAATAGTTTTAACGGAAGAAAAGGCCAAACTCAAGTTACTAAAAATTTCTTCCAACTTATCAATCCGGTAAGGGCTTTCTTCTATTCTTTCGTTAACCATAGTTTATTTTTCCTTCAACAATTTAAAGGCATATCCCGCTTTTGACCCAATTTTATTAGCAAGATCATGCATTTTCTTATCCAAATTTTCAAGATTTTCTTTGGTAATCATCTTCTTTTCAATAGCATCTAGCCTTTCCATAACATGTGCGAGGGTTAAAGTTGTTTCATTGATCGTAAGAGATGGCAATCCCACTAAACTTCCCATAGCATTAAAAGCGTCCAAAGATGGACACATCAAGAAATTCTCACTGGTAATCGTATCAAGGACGAATCTATACCAAGTGGTGATGCCCACATAAAAACTGCGAAGGAGAACAACGGTAGATTGCTTATGAATAGATCTATTATGAGCATTGCAAATCCTATACCAAGCATCTTTTAGGTTCTCTCCTCCCCTTTGCTTAAAATTAAGAACTTCATTCTTGGGAGTACACGCAATAGAGGAAGAACGCCATAACGACAAGGTAGACAAACAAGAGATCTGACGAGAAAAAGGCAAACGAAAAAGAGGGCGAATAAAACGGCAAATTTGGTGAAGTGGGGGAGAGGAAAACGAGAGGCAAATGGCAAATAATGTCATTGCAAGGAGATGAGATTTCAATTAGGAACCTGATAGATGTTGATGGTGTCTCCTCGGCGCTAGAGATTGGCACGTAAAGAGACCGCTTCCTCCCCGGCAACGGCGCCAGAAATTCCTTTGACATGGCTTGAGACTGCGTCGGTATTTCCCCAAAGAGGAAGGGATGATGCAGCACAGCGACGGTAAGTATTTCCGTCAATTATGAAACCAAGGTATCGAACTAGTAGGAGGATCACACAACACTATGTAAACAACACCTGCACACAAAGAACAAATACTTGCAACCCGACGCGATAGATCTCGCAAGAACACAAAATAAAAGAGGCAAATAAAAAGTGCAGCAAGGTATTTTTGGGTTTTTGGAATAATAGATCTGAAAACAAAAGCGGCAAAAAGATAGATCGGAAAGCAATATGTTGGAAAAGTAGACCCGGGGGCCGTAGGATTCACTAGTGGCTTCTCTCATGAGTATAGCACATGGTGGGTGAACAAATTACTATTGGGCAATTGATAGAAGATCAAATAATCATGACGATATCCAAGGCGATGATCATTATATAGGCATCACGTCCAAGATTAATAGACCGAAACGATTCTGCATCTACTGCTATTACTCCACACATCGACCGCTATCCAGCATGCATCTAGTGTATTAAGTTCATGGAAAAACAAAGTAATGCAATAAGAACGGTGACATGATCTAGACAAGATCTATTCGTGTAGGAATAGACCCCATCTTGTTATCCTTAATAGCAACGATACATGCGTGCCTCACTGCCCCTTCTGTCACTGGGAGAGGACACCGCAAGATCGAACCCATCACAAAGCACCTCTTCCCATGGCCAGAAAAATCGATCTAGGTTGCCTAACTAAACCATAGATTCGAAGAAGAAATACGAGGCTATAAGTAATCATGCATATAAGAGATCAAAGAAGACTCAAATAATATTCATGGATAGAAACTGATCATGAACTCAAAATTCATCGGATCCCAACAAACACACCGCAAAAAGTTTACATCAAATAGATCCCCAAGAGACCATTGTATTGAGAATCAAAAGAGAGAGAGGAAGCCATCTAGCTACTGCCTACGGACCCATAGGTCTATGGTGGACTACTTATGGATCATCGGAGAGGCGCCAATGAGGATGATGAACCCCTCCGTGATGGTGTTAGATTGGATCTCGCGGTTCTGGAACTTGCGGTGGCTGGATTTTTTTTGTTGAATCCTCTAGGGTTTCTGGATTATTTGGGTATTTATAGAGCTCAGAGGCGGTGGAGGGGGTTCCCGAGCCGGCAACAACCCATCAGGGCGCGCCAGGGGCCCCTGGCGCGCCCTGGTGGGTTGTGGGCGGCCTGGGCTCCCTCCTGGTTACTTCTTTGGCCCACTGGCCTTCTTTTGGTCCAAAAAAATTCTCCAAAAAGTTTCGTCACGATTGGGCTCCATTTGGTACTGATATTCTGCGAAGTAAAAAACAAGCAAAAACAACAAGTGGCACTTTGGCACTATGTCAATAGGTTAGTCCCAAAAAATGATATAAAGTTGCTATAAAATGATTCTAAAACATCCAAGATTGATAATATAACAGCATGGAACAAGAAAAAATTATAGATACGTTGGAGACGTATCAAGGTGCAGGAGGAACTAATGGAGCTCTGGTAGGTGCTGATGAGGTAGTCCTTGTCTCTGGAGCTGGCACAGTAGGAGTCATGGACTGGGTGTTGAACTGAGTGCTGGTCCTGAGAGGTGGACTGTCATCATCATCAGTGGAATGAGGGCTAGGCACTGCATCCACTTCCTTCTTGAGCTCATCCACAGTCGTCGTCAGCTCATCCACCTTGTTGTTCAATGTAGTGAACTTATCTTCAACAATCCTCTCAAGGTTTTCTTTGTTCAGCAAGATGTTCTTGATGTACTTCTACATACCCTGGATGGTGCTAATGAGAAGATCCATTTGCTCACTCTTAGTCCTGGGAACCTAAGCACTAGTGGCTCTAGCTACGTCTGCCTCTCCCTGTGAAGTTGATGAAGTGGGATGACTGGGATCCATCACCACAACATTATCCTCAAACTCTGGCTGAAATGGCATATGAGGACGATCAAGTGCATATGCATTCTTCCCCAACTTGGAGTTGATGAGCATCTGTATGTAAGGAGCATATCCACAAGATCGTTTCTGATCAGCAGCTGTCCTCTTGACTGTCTCAACTATCAAATCCATCACTCTAAATTTGGTGTGGGTGTCTATGTGGTGCAGCATGTTAATGGAGTACCCTCTGATCATCTTATCATCTCCCGACTTGGGCATCAAAGTATACCTCAAGATAGTGTTGGTAGTGGGTAGTCCTGCCTGCAGATAGTAGATTGATCCAAACTTGTGTGTCTTCACATATTCAGCAGGGATGGTGTTGTACATATTAGGCATGGTATTATGATTCATCTTGGCCTCAATAATCGTCAAGATCTCCCTTTTGTACCTACGGGGCTCCTAAGATGGTAGCCCACTCGTCAATAGTGGATTGGTACCTAACTCCCTCATTCATCCATATGATACGGCCATCTTGATAGAAATGAGATGTGGAGTAGAACTGCATGATCATCTCATCATTCCAGGCAGTGAACTCTCTCCCAACAAAGTTCTTAATATCAATGCACCTAAAGTTGTCCTGCACACTGGGGAAGTAGTCCTCATTCTCCTTGATGTAGGCCCAGTGAACATACCTCATATCACTGACAGCTGGGCTCTTGTTGAGTAGGACACTCTCATAGAAATCCAGCTGTTCCTTTGTGTAGAATATGTCATCTACAGCAGTCTTTCTCCTGGAGGCATATGGATCATTTGCTCTCCAAGCCCTCAGTCCTGAATCCCTCCTCTTCTTCATATCCTCAGCAATTGGATGAGCATCATTGTGTACTCGCAAATGTGGTCTTAGCTTCCTCAAAACTGAAATGTCATCCTCTTCTTCCATGGTGGAAGATCTCTTGTCCTTATCAAAAGCTGAAATGTCTTTGGTTGTCTTCTTGGACTTAGTGGCAGCAGCTTTCTTGGGTGCAGAGGGCTTCTTTGGAGCATACTGCTTTCTCTTTGATGGAGCTTGCTTGGGCATAGCATCTGCAAGCGGTTTCTTCTTCTTGGAAGGAGGAGCTTTGGCAGCTGGCTCTTCCCCCACTTCCTCTTCCTCTTCATCAAGGTACTCTGGAGTAGCGGGTGAACAGTAGCTTTGACATATCTTATCCTTTCCCTCTTCTTCTCTCCTCCCTTCTTAGGCATAGAGCTCTTGGAAGGTTCAGCAGAAACAAACATATTTCCTTTAGCACTCTCGGGTGCTCTCATTGCTTCAGAACTAGCATATTCTTTCCTGACTAGCCTCTTGGTAGAATTGGCCTTTGTAGCAGATTTCTTAGCAGCCCTCTCTTTCTTGTCTTGCTGCTTCTTGGCTAGCACTTCCTCTGGCACAAAGTCTGAGTCCTCCTCATCAGAATTCAACTTTCTCCTTGCCCTGGTGGCAGCCTTGGGCAGCCCATGAGAACTTGGGGTGCCTCGAACTTTTGAAGATGAAGAACTGGCCTCTGGGCTTGTGCATGAACTCATGTCAACATCCCTCTCCCTGAACTCATTCTACCTATCATTGGACTCTGACATGCTGACCCTGTGAATAGTGTATAGAAGAGCAGAGGGGTTGTCACAAAACACAGAAAGTTTTAGCAAATTTGAACTCAGAATCTGTTTAATTTTCTGCAAAAAGGATTTCGGTTCCATCAAGTAAAAAAAATTTGGAGCCACCGAGACGTACAACCTCCTTAACGGAAACTTGGCAGCCTCTTCGGTTTCACCAAAAATGGCCACTCGGTTTCATCGAGACTGTTCTTTGTAGCCCTAAAACCAAAATCGGTAGAACCAATTTTTCTGACTCGGTGACACCAAGATTTGATTTGCGGACAGTTAAACCTAAAAATTCATCGTTCTCTAATCTAATGGAATTTCTTGAGGATGGATCTTCTTCACACTATGGGAAGAAGATGGAAATTAATATTTTGCACATGAATCATACGGGGAGTGCAAAGATTTGACGAGTTACCCTAACTCGGCGACGACCTCCTATGGCGGTGACGGCGGGGCGATTGCTATCAACGGCGGGAACCTCCTGTGGTGCAGACACACGGGAGCGAGGGACAAGTCCGAAGACATTGAGCGACAGCTAGGGTTTTGCAGGGACCATGGGTTTTGAAGAAGTAATTTCAAAAACCGGTTCCGCTGAGTATATATATCCCATAGCTGTCGGTGACACCGGTTCTAAAAGATCGGTGACACCGAGTTCCTCTACTGTCAGTTGATAGGGAAACTCGGTGAAGCCGAGATTATGGAATCGGTTCTACCGAGGTTCTTAAAACCAGATCAACCCTAGGATTCGGTGGAACCAAGATTTTAAGGTTGGTTACACCAAGATTACACTGGGGAGGTTTTGGAAGTCAGCTCTTAACGGAAGGGAACTCTGAGTGCTCCTCACACAGAGGGTTCGAGAAGTGCTTGCTCAAATTTTGTGATGAAGCATGAATAGAATTTGAGACGAGAAAGCATAGATAGCTAGAGGGAGGTACTTAGGCATTCTTGCATATCCAATTGTCCAAAGAAAAACGAAAGCAAAATAACAACAATTAGATATCCTTGAATGAGAAAAGATATGCATACCATCATGCTCACACAATAAATTGTCAAATGAAATATGGCAAACATGCAAAACCACTCTAGTATCTACCAAGCATTTTGGCGATGACGGAGTCATCTATATATGAGTACATTGACTTAGGAGCCAAGTAAAAATACTTGATCATAGGTCGTACTCATCGTTTAAGCACAAGTGGGGTTGCCACTTTTACATAAGGCATTTAATGTGTTCACATCCTTAAGAGATGCTTTAACTCAATTCTTAGAGTTAAGCTCCCCCTTGATGTGACATCCCCCCTAAGAGGGATAAACTAACCTTGGGTTTTGTCGTAGAAGACTTCATGTGGGTAAGGTAGTAGTGGATTCTCATTGTTGATGAAGATCATCTTGAGTTGGGAGCAATCCTCGTTGGTTTCTTACTCTTCGCACATAGATGGGTTAGTCCCACACAAGAGACAAATACAAGGATATCTATGGACGTGGAGTGCAATGTATACATGATGATGTCCATGGATTCATTAATTACCTTGTCCCTTGCTTACCTTTGAGGGAATGTGTGACTCCTTGAACTATTGCAAAAAGTTGGAGTTGATTGCAAATAGTCCTTGCCAATAATGAATGTGAGTGAATTTCATTGGCGGAGTCACCCCTCAAGAACTTCTCTAGTTCTTCTTCTTGGGGACCCACATCAAATTGATGGGAATCCTTGGAGTTGAAGTAGCACTAGTTGAAGTAGAACTTGGAGTAGCCTTGGGAACCCACTTGACCATGGCTTGGGACTCATCTTCATATGAGTCAATCTCCTCTTGAAGCTTGTCCTTGCCCTTCAGCTTGTGGTCTTGTGGTGGAAGGTCATCTTGAGGTTTTGTTCCCTTGGGAATAGTTTGATCATACTTCTCCCTTTGAGGAACAAACATCGTCTTGGGGTATTGACCTTCTTCCCATTCAACTCCATTGGCGTTGAAGTAGCCAATGCCTTGGTTCTTTCGGTATCCTCCATGCTTGCGTACAATCTCCTCGAATTGATTACATCCGGCAAGACTTTTGTAGATACCTTTTCCTATAATCCCTTTCAATAGATCATTTTCTTGCTCAAGTGTAAATTGGCTAAGAGAATCATTAGTGGAATCAATAGAACTACTAGAAGCAATATCATTGGATTTATCATTTTTATTGCTACTAGTTGAAGAACCTTGCTTGCCTTTGTTAATAGTTTGCTTAGTCTTAACTTGTGGAATGAATGTAGACAAGAGTAGTTGTTTGGGTAGATAAGAAGAAGTCTTCTTTCGGAGATCGTCATTGATAGCTTTAAGAAACTCCTACTCTTGCTCCAAATTGAGCTTCTCGAAGCGTAGTTTGTCATGAGTTCTTACAAGCTCTCTATGATCTTCTAGAGTAGATTCATGGGCTGACTTAAGAGTGTTTAATTCTTTAGTTAGTCGCTCTATTTCCTTCTTATCATCATCACACGACTTATCTTGACTAGCATGATTATTATCTAGTTCATTTTGCTAACATCGCTAGTTTTATCAAAGAGCAAGTCATCATCTCCAAGTAAGTCATCCTCATCACTATTGAAGTCAATGTATTTGGGGTGTGATACCTTGGGGCCTTTAGCCATGAAGCAACTTCCACTCCCTTCATTTGGTGAATCAACTATGTCATAGGAGTTGGAGGAAACAAGTGCAAGTCTGGCAACACCTTATTCTTGACTATAGTCGGAGTCGGAGTGATAGCTTCTCTCGGAGTGGTTGTAGGATTCGGAGCCAGAAACCCATTCACCAACATGAGCTTGATGTCTTATTCTTGTGTAGCTCTTGGTGTACTTGTCCTTCTTCTCCGAGTCTTTACTTGTCCGCCAGGGTCTTCGTTCATAATGATCATCTCTACTCCTTCACTCTCTTCGAGGTGACTCATCTCTTGAGCTCTTTCTTCTAGGTGACTCTTCTATTCTTTTGTGGGGGGGTCGTGCACTCATTGGAGTAGTGTCCGGGCCTTCCACAATTGTAACAATTCCGGTCATGACTAGATGAACGCTTCTCTTCATATCTTGAATTAAAGTTTCCCTCTTTGCCTCTACTCTTGTAGAACTTGTTGAATTTCTTGACCATGAGGCTTATCTCATCATTCGTCACAAGGTTGTCATTTGATGTAGTGGGAGTGTCACTTGAAGCTTTGTAAGCACCGCTTGACTTGTTATGAAGCTCTTCCTTATCCTTGAGTGACATCTCATGAGAGACAACCCTTCCAATGACTTCCGTAGCTTTGAGATCTTTGTAGTTTGGCATCATTTGGATCAATGTGCACACGGTGTCATACTTTCCATCCAAGGCTCTGAGTATCTTCTTGATGATGAACTTGTCGGTCATTTCTTCGCTTCATAAGCCGGCAATCTCATTGGTGATGAGAGCAAACCTAGAGTACATTTCCGCGACTCCTTCACCATCCTTCATCTTGAACTTGGCAAGTTGACTTTGTAGCACATCCAACTTAGATTCCCTGACGGATTCGGTACCTTCGTTCATATCAACCAAAGTATCCCAAATTTCCTTTGCATTCTCAAGACGGCTAATCTTGTTGAATTCTTCGGGGCATAGGCAGTTGAATAGAATGTCACATGCATGAGCATTGTATTGCAACATCTTCAATTCTTCCACAGTCGCTTCACAATCCAGTTCCTTTCCATCACCAAAGAATTCACCTTGCAAGCCAACACAAACAACAACCCATACGGCGGGGTTATGACCAAGAATATGCATTTTCATCTTATGCTTTCAACTAGCAAAGTTTGTACCATAAAAATATGGACCTCTACGATGATAATTTCCCTCACTAGACGCCATACTCTCCTAGGTTGTGAGACCAATGCAATGGAGACCAAAGCTCTGATACCACTTGTAGGATCCAAAGTATGTCTAGAGGGGGGTGATTGGACTACTTGACTAAATAAAAATCTAGCATTTTCCCAATTTTAGTTGTTGGCCAATTTTAACAGTTGTAGCAAGTCAAGTACACCCTACACATGCAAATCTAAGAGTATAGCAGCAGAAAGTAAAGACATGCACATGAAAGTAAAGGTAGGGAGAGGAGAATCAAATGCAATTGATGACATGAAGATTTTTCGTGTGGTCCCAATAGGTGGTGCTATCGTACGTCCACTCTGATGGAGACTTCAACCCACGGAGGGTAGCAGTCGCGAGAGTCCATGGAGGACTCCACCCGTTAGGGTCCACAAAATAGCAACCTCATCTATTCCATCATGGCTTGCATCCACGAAGGACTAGCCTCACTATGGGTAGATCTTCACGAAGTAGGCAATCTCCTTGCCCTTACAAACTCCTTGGTTCAACTCCACAATCATGAAGAAGGAGGCTCCCAAGCGACACCTAACCAATCTAGGAGGCACCACCGTCGTAATAGATGTGGTAGTATGATGAACTCCTTGCTCTTGTGCTTCAAAAGATAGTCTCCTCAACACTCAATCCTCTCTCACAGATTTGGCATGTGTAGAAGAGATTGATTGGATGGACAGCAACTTGGGGAGGCTAGAAACCAAGATCCAACGGTTGGAGGGTAGGTGGTTCTCTCTCAAAAAATTGGATATGGCAAGTGGGTGTATGTTCTGAGTGCTTCTCTTGCGAGTGAGAGGTGGTGGAGGGGTATATATAGGCATCTCCAAAAATCCAACGGTTACAACATTATTGCCCAACTCGTTGAAACCGAAGTGAAAATTTGGTTGCACCGACTAGTGCAAGATGTGGCAACTTTGGCCTTTTCGGTGAGACCGATAGATGAATCTCGGTGGTACCGATATGGGTGTCCTAGGCAGTTAACAAATCTCGGTGTCACTAATTCATAAAAATCAGAAGTTCCGATATAAAAAATTGGTTAACAGAATGTTGGTCACTGGTTTCGGTTGCACCAAATGGAATGTTGGTAGTACTGAGATGCTAGGGTTTGGCTAGGGTTCTGTCTGGGTTAAAACTCGGTGGATCTGAATGGGAAACTTGGTGTCACCGAATTTTGAATTTGGGCTTTGGACAGAAGATTTGTGTGGGAAAGTGGGACGAGGCCCGCACTGCTGCACTGCTCCAAGAGGCGGCAAGCCCATTGCTCGAGGAGCTTGCTTCCCGTGTCAGGCTGCTACTGTCACTTGCTTCTTCATCACCGTCTCGCCTGCTCGGCTTCGACTGCTCCCCTACACCGTCATTGTGTTGGGATGAGCCCCTGCAGCGCACCCCTCCAGCACCACTACATGAAGAACACCCTGCACTTCCAACTGAAGAAGCACCAATTGCCACTCCTGTGGGTGCTAGGGAGGAGATGTCGAGCTCTCCCATGTCATTGCTTCCATCGCCAAGCTCTCCCATGTCATGACGTCCGATGAAGCATCGCAAAAAACTAGTTGGGGTGGTAATCTCACAAGAGGGTGGCCTATCTCTGCGTAGGACCAGTGCGCGTGCCTTGTTGCTTCCAGGAAGGCTCCTACGGTGGCCAAATGACCTGGGCATAATTATGGATAGTGAAAATGTTACGACCGGGGCTCTACATGAGTTCGCTGAGAGGTTCAAGGAGTAGTTTACTTCGGCTACCATCGCGGCCATGCGAGCTCTGTTCAAGCTGGCGGATGAGCAGGCTACGAATGTTGAAGATGCCCTTGTCCACCATGGACACGCAACTGCTATGGAACACGACGGTATAATGCGTGCAGACGTAGAGACAACGGCTGCTATCTGACTGTCTCACAGTGCAGTCTTTGGGCCTTTAGTTCATCATGTTAGCTTTCTCTTATTACTGTGTTATGTGGTCTATGCTGAGGTTTTGGTAGAGTTGGTTGTTGTCTGTGTTTTGCTATATCAGTAGCTGGGTTGTTGCTTTCAAAGCCTGTAGGTGCTTGTTAGGTGTCTTGTGTGTGTGTGTGCGGCTCTCTGCTGCTTTGTAATTCCCAGGGCTAAGTAGTTCCAAATGAATGATCAACCTTGAAATGTACTCAGCTAGAATATCAAGGGTCTTAACTGCCCAGACCGTCGGGCCGCTGTCAATGAGACTATTGCATCTTCCTCTTGTCAACTAGTTTATCTTCAAGAGACCAAACTCAAAAACGTCGATCAATTAGCCACTCCATTCCTAGGCGGGAACCGACTGAGAAATTTTGCTCAGAGCGTTGATTGGTACAAGGGGGGAATCCTTCTTCTGTGGATGACATGTATGTGGGCATCTCTAACATCCTATGCACCACCTACTACCTTTCGGCAATTATCCATCTTCGGTAAGTTGACATTCATTTCAAGCTTACTATTGTCTATGGGTCGTCCAACTCCTCAGACAAGGATGATTTCTTTGCCGAGCTCGTGGCGCATAAACCTCCTCGAGGTGTCATGTGTCTTGCGTGTGGGGACTTCAGTCAAATTTACAAAGCCAGAGACAAAAATAGGCATAATATGAATATAAGTCGTATTATGTGTTTCCATGATGCGTTAAACAACTGCGAGTTGAAGGAGCTTCACTTACAAAATCGGCGTTTCACTTGGAGCAATGAGAGGGTGAATCCAACTTTGTGCAAACCTGACTCCCTATTTTGCAATGACGATTGTGAGACTCACTTAAGCACGCATATCATGCATGCCCTTTCATCCTCGCTGTGCGACCACTGCCCACTCTTGCTTGCTGATGCTAGGGGACCTAGAAGGCCTAGAAGCTTCAAGTTCGAGAATTTCTGGACTTCCATGCTGGGATTCCAACTGGTTGTCCAAAGGCTTGAATGAGCCCATTGACCACCTGGAGTCGTACCATGTGCTTTTCCACAAGCTATAAAAAACCGCCCTTCGCCTTACCAAGTGGACCAGGAGGCTTTTCTCCAAAGCAAAGTTGCACCTCCATGCCACGCTTTTGGTCATCCTCCATCTCGACACCGCTCAAGAGATTCGCTCCCTCTCCCGGGATGAGCAAGACCTTCGGCTAAGGCTCCAGAGAAGGCTTGTTGGCTTGCAGTTCGTGAGCGGGCAAGAAAGAAGCAACGTGCTAGAATGTTAAATTTGAAAGAGGAAGACACCAACACAAAATTCTTCCACCTACACATCAATGGAAGGAGGAGAAAGAACCATATCCATAGGCTCAAGCATAACCAAGGATGGGTCACCGAGCATGAAAATAAAGAGGACATCATCCACAATCACTTCTCATGGGTTACAGTAAAAGGGGCTCCAAGCTCTTGGGACTTTAATTGGGAGGAGCTTGACCTCGGCTCACACGATCTACTCGAACTGGACGATCACATCAGCGAGGAAGAAGTGAGGGAGGCCATCAATGATAACCCACAAGTGTAAGGGATCGTTTATAGCCTTTTTCGATAAGTAAGAGTGTCGAACCCAACGAGGAGCTAAAGGTAGAATTAATATTCTCCCAAGTTTTATCGACCACCGATACAATTCTACGCACGCTAACGCTTACTTTACCTAGAACAAGTATGAAACTATTTTGCTGGATAAAACTAGAAGTACTTAGTAGGTGAAATAGATAGTTTTGCAAGAAAATAAAGAACAAGTAAATAAAAGTTAGGGGCTTCTTAGATAAATATTAATTAAGTTCGAAAGCTTTTGTAGCACAACAGAAAGATTTGTCCCTAGGCAATCGATAACTCGACCGGTAATCAGTATTGCAGTTTTATATGAGGCGGAGGCATACGCTAACATACTTCCCGTATTTGGATCATATGAACTTATGATTGGAACTCTAGCAAGCATCCGCAAGTACTAAAGATCATTAACGTAAACCCAACCATAGCATTAACACTTCAAGTCCTCTTTACTCCCATACGTAACAACCCCCTAACTCGGGTGTAAGCTTCTGTCACTCTAGCCACCCACTATAAGCGAGTCATGAACGTATTGCAAAACCCTATAGAGGGAACCCTCCACGTGTGCGCGGCACGGAAGGAACCATAGGATAGGACCAAAATAGAACATACAACTCAAACCAATCACGATCATCAATCAATCCATAGGACAAAAGAAATCTACTCAAACATCACAGGATGGCCACACATCATTGGATAATAATATATAGCATTAAGCACCATGTTTAAGTAGAGATTACAGTGGGGAATAGAGGTTTTACACCGCTGCATAGAGGGGCAGAGAGTTGATGGTGACGACGGCAAAGTTGTTGGTGTAGATCGCCGTCACGATGGTTGCCCCGACGGCGTACCGGCGCCACCGGGAGAGAGGGGGAGAGAGCCCCCCTCCTTCTTGTTGTTCCTTGGTCTCCCCCCTAGATGGCAAGAGAGTTTACCCTCTAGTCCATGGCCGCCATGGCTCCCAGAGGGCAGCAGCCCCTCCGAGATTGGATCTCTCTCTGTTTCTCTCCTGTTTTCGCGACTGTTTTCTGACCCGTTCACCGTTTCCTAAATATCTGGAGATCCGTAACTCCGATTGGGCTGAAATTTTGAGGCGATTTTTAGCGCGAAATTATCTTTCATGCGGCAAAAGTAGGGCTCCAACCGACCTAAGGGGTGGTCACAAGCTATCAGGGTGCGACCACCCCCCTGGCTAGGCCCTGTTGGCTTGTGGGTCCCTCGGGCATCGTGTTGCATTGATTCTTCTTCCCAAAATTCACATATATTCCAAAAAAACTCTGTATATTATTATCGCGTTTGGACTTCGTTTGATATGGATTTTGTACGAAAGAAAAAACACACAAAAAACAGGAACTGGCACTGGGCACTGAATAAGTAAGTTACTCCCGAAAAATAATATAAAATGTTGCCAAAAGTATATGAAAGTTGTAGAATATTGGCATGAAACAATAAAAAATTATAGATATGACAGAGACGTATCAGTATCCCCAAGCTTAATTCCTTCTCGTCCTCGAGTAGGTAAATGATAAAAATATAATTTTTTATGTGGAATACTACCTAACATAATCTTGAACAAATGTCTAATCATGGCATATTAAGATACAATTGATTCAAGGCAATAGTTTATCATTTGACATAAAGACATCAATACTCAAGTTTACTTGCAAACAATCATGTCCTTTCAAAATAACAATGCTAAAGAATGCTATCCCTAGAAAATCATATAGCCTGTCATGCTTGGTCTTCTTAGCATAAAGTATAAATCATGAGCACCCAGTGTCAAACCAAGCAATTGGATCATACTTTTATACCTCACTCAATACATGAGCCTGAACCATGGATATAGCATATAGGTCGAATAGAGTATGGTGGTAGGTTTCAATGGAGTAAAAGTGGAAAAAAAGGCACACATCAACTAGGTGGATCAACGGGCTATAGTGATGCCCATCAATCGATATCGATGTGATGAGTAGGGATTGCCATGCAACGGATGCACTCAGAGCTATAAGTGTATGAAAGCTCAAATGAAACTAAGTGGGTGTGCATCCAACTTGCTTGCTCATGAAGACCTCAGACATTTGAGGAAGCCCATCATCGGAATATACAAGCCATGTTCTATAAAGAAAAATTCCCACTGGTATATGAAAATGACAAATCAGGAGAATCTCTATATGAAGAACATGGTGCTACTTTGAAGCACAAGTGTGGTAAAGGATAGTAGCAAGTCCCTTCTCACTTTTTCTCTCATTTATTTTTTCCTATTTTCTTTTTTTCTTATTTCTTTTTTCTTTCTTTTTTTCTTTCTTTTTTTCTTTCTTTTTCTTTTTTCTTTCTTTTTTTCTTTTTCTTGGTGGGCTCATTTGCCCCCCCCCCATTTTTCAATTTTTCGTCTAGAGTCTCATCCTAACTTGTGGGGGAATCATAGTCTCCATCATCCTTTCTCACCGGGACAATTCTCTAATAATGATGATCATCACACTTTTATCACACTCGATATGAAAAACTACTAAACAATATGACTCTATATGAATGTCTCTCGCAGTTTACCAGGATGTGCAATGATCTAGTGTAGCGAAAGATATCAAAAAATGGACAATCCATGGAAATATCATGCTAGCTATCTTACGATCATGCAAAGCAATATGAAAATGAGTGTACTAGTCATATGATGTAACGGTGGAAGTTGCATGGCAATGTACCTCGGAATGGCTATGGAAATGCCATGATAGATAGGTATGGTGGCTGTTTTGAGGAAGATATAAGGTGGCTTATGTGCAACAGAGCATATCATGTCGCGGGGTTTGGATGCACCAGCAAAGTTTGCACCAATCCTCGAGGTGAGAATTGGCAATGCATGGTACCCAAGAGGCTAGCAAATATGAGGTGGTGAGAGCGCGTACATCCATGTATTCACATTAGTCATAAAGAACACACATACTTATTGCAAGGTTTTATTAGCTCTCTCGAAGCAAATTACTACTCGCTTTCCCTTAGGGAGGAGGTTGGTAGGATTTAACCATCGCCCGCCCCCGATTATAACAGCACAAATGATTTCAATCAGGGATAAATTATGCTCCAACTTCCTCGCATAACTAGAGAATATACATGCATGCTTAGGGAATCACAAACCTTAACACCGATATTCCTACCAATCCATAATCATCCACTAGTACCCCCACATATTACTATCTTAATGTCGCAAAACTATTGAAAGGAATCAAACATATCATATTCAGTGACCTACAAGTTTTATATAGGATTTTATGACTAACCATGTGAATGACCAATTCCTGCCAACTCTCTAAATAGGTATAAGTGAAGCATGAGAGTTTAATTCTTTATACAAAAGACCTTGACATTCTACAAATAACAGTTTTCTATATGTAGAGAAATAGGTATCCAACTTCAAATGATGTAAGTGAAGCACATGAAGCATTCTATAAAGCCATACTCAAAAGATATAAGTGAAGTGCAAAGAGCATTTTTATAAATCAACCATGGACTTTCCCATTCCAGCATGGTGCATTTCTAAAATAAAAATAAAAGGCACACGACGCTCCAAAAATTTACGCATATCATGTGAACAAAACAAAAGGCGAGACATGCCGATAATTGTTGAAGAAGAAAGATGGGATGCCTTCCGGGGCATCCCCAAACTTAGATGCTTGAGTCTCCTTGAATATTTACTTGGGGTGCCTTGGGCATCCCCAATCTTGAACTCTTGCCTCTCTTTTCCTCTCATATCGATACCTGCTCGATCTTCGAACACTTCATCCACACAAAACTTAACAAAATTTTATTAGAAAGGTTAGTACATATAATCACCAAATCTCATTATGTCCTGCCATAATATTATTGTATAATTATAATCTAAAATTACCTAATGTATTCTATCACAATTCTATGGCTCCCAAGTCGATGGGGCTCAACAAGAACTCAAGCATAAGCAAACAAAGCAACTATAACAGCAATTTGTGAAAACCAAGACATACTGTAAAGATGCAAATGAAACCTATACTTTCCAAACTCAAAACATTCTGCAAAATTAGGAAGTAATAATTTTTTTTCATAAAAGTACTGTGTAAAAATTTCAGAATTTTTTCACGCTCCAGTAAAATATGAAATTTTAAACACTACAGCAAAAGTTTCTGTTTTTTGCACAACACATATCAAACAAGCAATTCAAACATCCTAGAGGTAAATGTTGGCACATTATTTTTATAATACAATGGATTTGTACAATGGGATAATTATTTTTGTTGAAAATTTGATGTAATCAAGATTCACAAAGTTTCCATGGGCATGAACAAAAGTTCAAGGACGCCCCCACTTCAACGATGCTCGTCTTTCTCACTTTCACTTTTATTTTTCAAAAGGTTTTAGGTTCCCCACTTTACTTTTTGTTTTTAATTATTTTAAAAGCACACAACATAAATAAATGACTCTCTAAAACTTCCGTTTTGTCTCCCTGACAGCGCTTTCTTTAAAGCCATTAAGCTAGGCATATAGTGCTCAAGTAATTGATCCACCCGGATCCCAAGGTATATCAAAGCCAATTTTAATTAACAATGATTTGTAATTTAACAGTGAGCACAAAGGAACATATATCATGTAACAATGAAGTCTAACTCTCTTCCTATGCATTGGCATGTCATAAAAGAACAATTCATTCACACAAAGTAAAGGCCAATACATAGCATTAGTAGTTTCTTGTAATTTTATCGAATCGAAAACATAGAGAGGTGAAGATTTGGTTCCACTTTCGTAATAATTGCAAGTACGAGGAGCAACCACATGCATATTATATTCATTAAAATCATCATGTGTAATATTAAAAGGCAACCCATCAACATAGTCCCTAATAAGTGCAAACTTCTCCGATATTGTGTAGTTGGGAGAATTCAAAACGATAATAGGACTATCATGTGTGGGTGCAATAGCAAAAATTTAATGCTTAACATAAGGAACTATAGCAAGTTCATCTCCACAAGCATAATTCATATTGTCATCATGGCCACAAGCATAGCAAGCATCAAGTTCATCAAAAATGGATATTTCAAATGAATCCAATTATCATAGCATTCATCCTTCGGTATGTGCGAAGGGAAATTAAACAATGTATGAGTTGAAGAGTTACGCTCATTAGAAGGTGGGCATAGGTAGCTAATCCGCTCTTCCTCCTTTTGTTCTTCGCTCTCCTCCTCTTTTTCATCTAATGAGCTCACAGTTTCAGCAATTCCTTCTTCCATAGATTCCTGGAAAATATTAGTCTCTTCCAAGGCAACAGACATTTTCTCAATAAATCCTTTAACATAAGCATTAGAAGCATAGTTTTCATAGAAATATTTAATATGACAAAATTTTCAGATTTGTAAAGAGTAGCATCATACTTTTCAATCAAAGAAGCAATTTCATATGCACCCTTAAAAGCAAAAAATTCTTCAATTTATTAAATATCATAATAACAATAGGCATCCTTGGCATAAGAAGATAATATTTCATTATCATTAAACACACATTGATAGCGAAGGTGTTTTTTAGTGTCTTTAGAACTACAAGTAAATTCATGTATTTCACATAAAATCCAAGCATAGCAACACAAAAAATTAATTTGATGCTGTAAGAGTTTCCCTTTTTGAGATAAGCGGTGTCGCACAAAATAAGAATGCTCATATAATGATTTTCCCTCAACTAAGCTAGTTGGGTTTTCAGCACGAGCACAAAGGGATCCAAGATGATCCAAGTAAAAAGCTTCAGCAGTGTAGTAGATTTTGGGTGGTTCCTCAACCACTGGGTTAGCAAGTGCAACTAATTTTTTTGGTATTTTGCATTTCCTACCCATAACTAAAGATACAAAACAACTTAGAATAGGAAATAAAATTACTTAGTGATAAAGCAAACGAGCACACATGAGAATATCAACTGCTATGTTATTGCTCCCCGGCAACGGCGCGAGAATAAGGTCTTGATAACCCACAAGTATAGGGGATCGTTCGTAGCCTTTTTCGTTAAGTAAGAGTGTCGAACCCAAAGAGGAGCTAAAGGTAGAATTAATATTCTCTCAAGTTTTATCGACCGCCGATACAACTCTACACACGCTAACACTTACTTTACCTAGAACAAGTATGAAACTATTTTGCGGGAATAAAACTAGAAGTACTTAGTAGGTCAAATAGATAGTTTTGCAAGAAAATAAAGAACAAGTAAATAAAAGTTAGGGACTGCTTAGATAAATAATAATTAAGTTAATTGTTTAGTAGAAAGTTATTTGTAGCACAAGAGAAAGATTTGTCCCTAGGAAATCGATAACTAGATCGGTAATCATTGTTGCAGTTTTATATGAGGGAGAGGCATACGCTAACATACTTTCCGTACTTGGATCATATGCACTTATGATTGGAACTCTAGCAAGCATCTGCAACTACTAAATATCATTAAGGTAAACCCAACCATAGCATTAACACTTCCAGTCCTCTTTACTCCCATACGCAACAACCCCCTTACTCAGGTGTAAGCTTCTGTCAATCTAGCTACCCACTATAAGCGAGTCATGAATGTATTGCAACACCCTACAGCGGGAATCTGATACGTCCATTTTGCATCATGATTTCCTACAGCTATTTATAATGTTTTGTTAAATAATAATTCTTTAGGGAGTGATTCTAATGCCTTTTCTCTCATAATATGCAAGGTTTATACAAAGACGGAGAATACCGGCAGCTGGAATTCTGGACCTGAAAAAGCACATCTGAGATACCTATTATGCACTTCTCCAAACAAAATGAAACTTTACGGTGAATATTTTTGGATTATATTAAAAATACTGGATCAAACAACAACCGGAGGAGCCCACCCTGGTGGGCAAAAGACACCAGGACGCGCCAGGCCCCCCAGGCGCGCCCTGGTGGGTTGTGCCCTCCTCAGCCCACCTCCGGTGCCCATCTTCTGGTATACAAGGTCTTTTGACCTAGAAAAAACAAACAGAGGACTTTCGGGATGGAACGCCGCCGTCTAGAGGCGGAACTTGCGCAGGAGCACTTTTGCCCTCCGGCGGAGCGATTCTGCCGGGGGAACTTCCCTTCCGGAGGGGGAAATCGAAGCCATCGTCATCACGAACACCCCTCTCATCTTTGGGAGGCCAATGTTCATCAACATCTTCAACAGCACCATCTCCTCTCAAACCCTAGTTCATCTCTTGTGTTCTATATTTGTACCAGAACCTCAGATTGGTACCTGTGGGTGACTAGTAGTGTTGATTACATCTTGTAGTTGAACACTATATGGTTTATTTGGTGGAAGATTATATGTTATTTGTGAGTAGTTACCTTTTTTCTTGAGGTCATGGGAGAATTCATGTTGCAAGTAATCATGTGAATTTGATATGTGCTCGATATTTTAATGATATGTATGTTGTGATTCCCTTGGTGGTGTCATGTGAACGTCGACTACATAACACTTCACCATCCTTGGGCCTAAGGGAATGCATTGTGGAGTAGTTATTAGATGATGGGTTGCTAGAGTGACAGAAGCTTAAACCCTAGTTTACGCGCTACTTCGTAAGGGGCTGATTTGGATCCAAACGTTTAATGCTATGGTTAGATTTTATCTCAATACTTTTCTTGTAGTTGCGGATGCTTGCGAGGGGGTTAATCATAAGTGGGAGGTTGTTCAAGTAAGAACAACACCCAAGCACCGGTCCACCCACATATCAAATTATCAGAGTAGCGAACACGAATCAAACCAACATGACAAAAGTGACTAAATGAAATTCCCGTGTACCCTCAAGAACACTTTGCCTATTACTAGAAACTGTTCTGGCCTGTCCTTTGCCACAAAAGGATTGGGCTACCATGCTGCACTTTATTTACTGTTACCGTTACTTGCTCGTTACCAATTATCTTGCTATCAAACTATTTGTTACCTACAATTTCAGTGCTTGCAGAAATTACCTTGCTGAAAACCGCTTGTCATTTCCTTCTGCTCCTCGTTTGGTTCGACACTCTTACTTATCGAAAGGACTACGATTGGTCCCCAATACTTGTGGGTCATCAAGACTCTTTTCTGGCATCGTTGCCGGGGAGTGAAGCGCTCTTGGTAATTGGAAATCAGGAAGGAGAAACTTATACTACGTGCTGAAATTTATTGTTACTTGATACTATGGAAAACAATCCTTTGAGGGGTTTGTTCGGGGTATCTTCACCTCGACCGGAACCACAATTAGTTGCCCCTCAACCTGCTGCACCTACTTAAAATATTGCTTATGAAATTCCTTTGGGTATGGTAGAACAACTGCTTGTTAAACCTTATGCAGGAGATGGAACTGAACATCCTGATATGCACCTATTATATGTGAACGAAATTTGTGGATTATTTAAGCTTGTAGGTTTACCCGGAGATGAAGCTAAGAAGAAGGTTTTCCCTTTATCTTTGAAGGGAAAAGCATTGAGATGGTACAGGCTATGTGATGACATTGGATCATGGAACTGGAATCGATTGCAATTGGAATTCCATCAAAAGTTTTATCCCATGCATCTAGTTCATCGTGATCGGAATTATATATATAATTTTTGGCCTTGTGAAGGAGAAAGCATCGCTCTAGCTTGTTGGAGGCTTGAGTCAATGGTATATTCATGCCCAAATCATGATATCCCGAGAGAAGTTATTATTCAGAATTTTTATGCTCGGCTTTCTCATAATGATCAATCCATGCTCGATACTTCTTGTACTGGTTCTTTTATGAAGAAGACTATTGAATTCAAGTGGGATCTCTTAGAAAGAATTAAACGCAACTCTGAATATTGGGAACTCAACAAAGGTAATGAGTCAGGTATAAAGCATAAGTTTGATTGTGTTAAATCTTTTATGAATACCGACGCTTTTCACAAGTTTAGCACTAAATATGGACTTGACTCTGAGATAGTAGCCTCTTTCTGTGAATCATTTGCTACTCATGTTGATCTCCCTAAAGAGAAGTGGTTTAAATATCATCCCCCTATTAAAGAAGAAATTAAAGAACCGGTCATAGCTAAAGATGAAACCATCATTTACAATGTTGATCCAGTTGTGCCTACCGCTTATATTGAAAACCCACCTTTCCCTGTTAGGATTAAGGAACATGCTAAGGTATCAACTGTTGTTCGCAAGAGTAATAGTAGAGCACCTAAGCCCCCTAAGCAAATTAAAGTAGAACCTAGTGTTGCTATGGTTAAAGATCTATTAAAGTAGAACCTAGTAATATTGAATGGCATGTTATCTACTTCTGTGATGAAGCTGCTAGAATTGCCAAACCCGATGAAAAAGATAAACATAGACCCATAGTGGGCATGCTTGTTGTCTCAATCAAAATAGGAGATCATTGCTATCATGGTTTATGTGACTTGGGTGCTAGTTTTAGTGCTATTCCTTTTACCTTATACCAAGAAATTATGAATGAAATAGCACCTGCTGAAATAGAAGATATTGATGTTACTATCAAACTTGCTAATAGAGACACTATCACAACACTTGGGATTGTTAGAGATGTTGAAGTCTTGTGTGGGAAAGTAAAATACCCTACTGATTTTCTAGTTCTTGGTTCCCCACAAGATGACTTTTGTCCCATTATCTTTGGTAGACCTTTCTTGAACACCGTCAATGCTAAGATAGATTGTGAAAAACAAACTGTCGGTGTCAGTTTTGGTGATGTGTCTCATGAGTTTAATTTTTTCCAAGTTTAGTAGACAACCTCGTGATAGAGGACTATCTAGTAAGGAAGAAATAATTGGTCTTGCTTCTATTGCCATGCCTCCTACTGACCCACTAGAACAATATTTGCTTGACCATGAAAATGATATGCACTTGCGTGAAAGAAATGAAATAGATAAAAATTTCTTTGAACAACAACATCTCCTGAAACACAATTTGCCTATTGAAACTCTTGGAGGTCCTCCTCCACCTAAAGGTGATCCTGTGTTTGAATTAAAGCAATTGCCTGATACTTTGAAGTATGCTTATCTTGATGAGAAAAAGATATATCCTGTTATTATTAGTACTAACCTTTCAGAACATGAAGAAGAAAGATTATTAAAAATTCTGAAGAAGCACCGGGCTGCTATTGGATATACTCTTGATGATCTTAAGGGCATTAGTCCCACTCTATGTCAGCACAAGATTAATATGGAACCTGATGCTAAACCCGTTGTTGATTACCAACGGCGATTAAATCCTAAGATGAAAGAAGTGGTAAGAACAGAAATATTAAAGCTTCTGGAAGCAGGTATAATCTATCCCATAGCTGATAGTAGATGGGTAAGTCCCGTTCATTGTGTCCCTAAGATGGGTGGTATTACCGTTGTTCCTAATGATAAGAATGAACTCATTCCACAAAGAATTGTTACTAGCTATAGAATGGTAATTGATTTTAGAAAATTAAATAAAGCCACTAGAAAGGATCATTACCCTCTGCCTTTTATTGATCAGATGCTAGAAAGGTTATCTAAGCACACACACTTTTCTTTTATGGACGGATATTCTAGTTTCTCACAAATACCTATATCACAATCTGATCAAGAGAAAACCACCTTTACTTGTCCTTTTGGAACCTATGCTTATAGACGTATGCTTTTTGGTTTATGCAATGCACCTGCTACCTTTCAAAGATGTATGACTGCTATATTCTTTGATTTTTTTGAAAATATTGTGGAGGTTTTCATGGATGATTTTTCCATTTACGGAACTTCTTTTGACGATTGCTTAAGCAACCTTGATCGAGTTTTGCAGAGATGTGAACAAACTAATCTTGTCTTGAATTGGGAGAAGTGCCACTTTATGGTTAATGAAGGTATTGTCTTGGGGCATAAAATATCTGAACGAGGTATTGAGGTGGATAAAGCTAAAGTTGATGCAATTGAGAAAATGCCATGTCCTAAAGTTATTAAAGGTATTCGAAGTTTCCTTGGTCATGCTGGTTTCTATAGGAGGTTCATTAAAGACTTCTCTAAATTTTCTAGGCCTCTTACTAATCTTTTGCAAAAGGACATCCCTTTTATTTTTGATGATGATTGTGTAGAAGCCTTTGAATTACTCAAGAAAGCCTTAACCTCTGCACCTATCGTTCAACCACCTGATTGGAACTTGCCTTTTGAAATTATGTGTGATGCTAGTGATTATGCTGTTGGCGCTGTTCTAGGATAACGAGTTGATAAGAAGTTGATTGTCATCCATTATGCTAGCAAAACTCTAGACAGTGCCCAACGAAATTATGCTACTACTGAAAAAGAATTTTTAGCAGTTGTGTTTGCTTGTGATAAATTTAGATCCTACATTGTTGATTCCAAAGTCATTGTTCACACCGATCATGATGCTATAAAATATCTTACGGAAAAGAAAGATACTAAACCTAGACTCATTAGGTGGGTTCTCTTGCTTCAAGAATTTGACCTACATATCGTTGATAGGAAGGGAGCTGAGAACCCCATAGCTGATAACTTGTCTAGGTTAGAAAATATTCTTGATGACCCACTACCTATTAATGATAGCTTTCCTGATGAACAGTTAGCTGCAATAAATGTTTCTCAAAACACTCCTTGGTATGCTGATTATGCTAATTACATTGTCGCTAAATATATACCACCTAGCTTCACATGCCAACAAAAGAAAAAATTCTTCTATGATTTAAGACATTACTTTTGGGATGACCCACATCTTTATAAAGAAGGGGTAGATGGTATTATTAGATGTTGTGTACCTAAGCATGGACAGGAACAAATCCTACGAAAATGTCATTCCAAAGCTTATGGAGGACATCATGGGGGAGATAGAACTGCTCATAAGGTATTGCAATCTGGTTTTTATTGGCCTACTCTCTTCAAGGATGCCCGTAAGTTTGTCTTGTCTTGTGATGAATGTCAAAGAATTGGTAATATCGGTAAGCGTCAGGAAATGCATATGAATTATTCACTTGTTGTTGAACCATTTGATGTTTGGGGTTTTGATTATATGGGACCTTTTCCTTCCTCTAACGGGTACACCGATATTTTGGTTGCTGTTGATTATGTCACTAAGTGGGTAGAAGCTATTCCAACTAGTAGTGTTGATCACAACACCTGCATTAAAATGCTTAAAGAAGTTATCTTCCCAAGGTTTGGAGTCCCTAGATATTTAATGACTGATGGTGGTTCACACTTTATTCACGGTGCTTTCCGTAAGATGCTTGCTAAATATGATGTTAACCATAGAATCGCATAACCCTATCATCCTCAATCTAGTGGTCAATTTGAACTTAGCAATAGAGAAATAAAATTAATATTACAAAAAATTGTCAATAGGTCCCGAAAGAATTGGTCTAAGAAACTAGATGATGCACTTTGGGCCTACAGAACAACTTATAAAAATCCTATGGGTATGTCTCTGTACAAAATGGTATACGGAAAAGCTTGTCATTTGCCTCTAGAGTTAGAACATAAAGCATTTTGGGCAATTAAAGAACTGAATTATGATTTCAAACATGCCGGTGAGAAGAGGTTATTTGATATTAGCTCACTAGATGAATGGAGAACCCAAGCCTAGGAAAATGCCAAAATATTCAAAGAAAAAGTAAAAAGATGGCATGACAAAAGATCCAAAAGCGAGAATTCAAAATAGGAGACTATATTCTTTTGTTCACCTCTGGTTTAAGATTTTTTGCAGGTAAGCTTCTCTCCAAATGGGAAGGACCATATATTATCGAAGAGATTTATCATTCCGGAGCTATCAAGATTAATAATGCCGAAGGTACTAACCCGAAGGTGGTCAATGGACAAAGAATTAAACATTATATTTCAGGTACGCCTATTAATGTTGAAAGCAATGTTATCCAAACCATGACACCGGAGGAACACATAAAAGAAACCTTCCGGAACACTAGAGAACTCTGAAAAATAGGAGGTACGTGATACGGTAAGTAAACGGACTCCGAAAAATCCGCAAAAATATTTTCTGTCAGTTTTGGAATATTAGAAAAATTAGGAAAATAAGAAATAAACCGGAAGGCAACCGAGGTGAGCACGATACACCAGGGCGCGCCAGCGCTGCCAGGCGCGCCCTGGTGGGTTGTGCCCACCTCGGACACCTTCCCGACTCCGTTTTCCTTCCATATGCTTGCTTTCCAAGAATAAAAATTCTCTATATATACCCCCCGACTGTTTTGACCACCGCATCGCAGAAAAATACTCTGTTCTTGTTTCGTGTTGTTTTCTCGTCAGATCTAGATCTTCATGGCTCCACCAAGCTCCTCCAAGGACAAGTTCTTCGAGAAGGTCATCAACCCGTACTTGCCGGAGGTGATGAAGCACCCTCAAGCCATCGAGATGTGTGAGGGGGTGCTCCACATCCGCAATGTTCAGGGACCCAAGAGGACCAGAAGCGTGGAAGATAGGCTCAAGGCAGTGGAACAAGACATCTTCATGTGCCAAAGGATAGTGGAGCATGGACTTAGTGCCAACCACTCCATGACCACGGAATTCACCCGTGATCAGATGGTGGACGGCTAGTCTACGAAAGACACCATCTCCACCCTCAACGAGCAAATCAATTTTCTGCAAAGTCAAATTTATGATCTTCAAAACCAAGTTTTAGAATATGAAGCAAGATTTAAAGGTATGAGTTTACCTGCGAGTTGCAGGACTCAGGGGACTCTTGCGTCAACTTTTGATGGTGAGCCCTTGCCCTGGAAGCTGGAGGACAAGTCTACCACCTCATCACCACCACCTGCTTCATCACCACCACCAAAGGAGACTTGAGCACACGGGTTTGGGCACTCCCCTTGGCTTGAGCCAAGCTTGGGGGAGGTTCCCCGGTATCGTATCACCATCACTTTTATTCGCCTTTACCTAATTTAGTTCGATCTTAAGTTTCCTTTTGATCTAGTTGAATAAAAGTTTAGCATGATCTATTTTCGTGTGTTAGTTTCGTGGTCTATCTATCTATGTAATTGAGTGAGAGTTATATAATAAAGTTTAGTTTGAGCTTTTGCTTCTTTATTTTCTTGTTGCAATCAAATAAAGGGAAAGAGAAATAAATGAAAAGAATCATATGCTAATCTTATGGTAAATAATGACATCACATAAGGAAAAGTATAATTGGTAAAAAAAATTGGAGATTGACAAACATAGCATTGGTCAATGATGCAATTCATGAAAGAATTAATAAGGGAAGAGAAGATTCACATGCAAATACACTATCTTGGACATCTTTTATGATTGTGAGCCCCCATTAAATATTATATGCTGAATTGTTGACGTTGGACAAGGAAGCCAACGTAATGATTTATGCCTGTTCATACCCACATAGAAGTTATATTGTCATAGATCCTTCAACATGTGGTGCTTGCTCAATATCTTTGCTAGCCAAAAATTCCGCACTAAGTAGAGATACTACTTGTGCATCCAAAACCCAAAACCCAAATTCATGTTTTGAGAGTCCACCATACCTACCTACGGATCGAGTAAGATCCTTCCAGTCAGTTGTCATCGGTGCAATAAGGCAATAAAAATTGCTTATAAATGTGTTTTGATCAATTAGTGTAAGAGAAAATTGAGCGCTATACAAACTTATGATGGCAAAGTAATAAAAGCGAAGGACTGCATAATAAAGGTTGCTATCATAGGGGGCAATATAGCGTGACATTCTTTTACATTAAGGGATTGAGCATACAAACCAAAAAGCGCATGACAACCTCTGCTTCCCTCTGCGAAGGGCCTATCTTTTACTTTTATGTATATACTTTTATGCAAGAGTCAAAGTATTCTTCCCTATTCCTTTTTACTTTTTCTTTTGCAAGCATCATGTGGCGAGGAAAGATCTAGGCACATATATCCGGTTGGATGTGAATGAGCATGAGTTATTATTGTTAACATCACCCTTGAGGTGAGTATGTTGGGAGGCAAAACTATAAGCCCCTATCTTTCTATGTGTCCGGTTGAAACTTTTTGCTCATGGGTATGCTGTGAGTGTTAGTAATCATAGAATACTAAATGATGGTTGAGTATGTGGACTTGCCAAAAGGCTCCGACACGAGACCCTTCCTGAAAATATGATGAATTGTAGTTGCAAAGTTGACCGAGTACATAGTTTGTTCGTTTTCAATAGAGTTTATGCTTTATACTTCTATGTTGTGATGAATTGTTACTTGTTCATGAGAAGTTATATGATGAAAGTATATGAATAAGTTTTATGATAGAGTTTGTTGATGTTATGATAATAAGCATGATGCTACTATGTCCATATTTTGTTTTTATCGACACCTCTCTCTCAAACCGTGTGGACATGCTTTTCAATATCAGCTTTCGCTTGAGGACAAGCGAGGTCTAAGCTTGGGGGAGTTGATACGTCCATTTTGTATCATGATTTCCTACTGCTATTTATAATGTTTTGTTAAATAATAATACTTTAGGGGGTGATTCTAATGCCTTTTCTCTAATAATATGCAAGGTTTATACAAAGAGGGAGAATACCGACATCTGGAATTCTGGACCTGAAAAAGCACATCAGAGATACCTATTCTGCACTTCTCCAAACAAGCTGAAACTTTACGGAGGATATTTTTGGATTATATTAAAAATACTGGAGCAAACAACTACCGGAGGGGGACACCCTGGTGGGCACAAGACACCAGGGCGCGCGCCCTGGTGGGTTGTGCCCTCCTCGGCCCACCTCCGGTGCCCATCTTCTGGTATATAAGGTCTTTTGACCTAGAAAAAATAAAGAGAGGACTTTCGGGATGGAACGCTGCCGTCTCGAGGCAGAACTTGGGCAGGAGCACTTTTGCCCTCCGGCGAAACGATTCCACCGGGGGAACTTCCATCCCGGAGGGGGAAATCGAAGCCATCGTCATCACCAACACCCCTCTCATCTTTGGGAGGCCAATCTTCATCAACATCTTCAACAGCACCATCTCCTCTCAAACCCTACTTCATCTCTTGTGTTCAATCTTTGTACCGGAACCTCAGATTGGTACCTGTGGGTGACTAGTAGTGTTGATTACATCTTGTAGTTGATTACTATATGGTTTATTTGGTGGAAGATTATATGTTCAGATCCATTATGCTATTCAATACCCCTCTGATCTTGAGCATGAATATTATTTGTGAGTAGTTACCTTTATTCTTGAGGTCACGGGAGAAGTCATGTTGAAGTAATCATGTGAATTTGATATGTGTTCGATATTTTGATGATATGTAAGTTGTGATTCCCTTAGTGGTGTCATGTGAACGTCGACTACATGACACTTCACCATCCTTGGGCCTAAGGGAATGCATTGTGGAGTAGTTATTAGATGGTGGGTTGCTAGAGTGACAGAAGCTTAAACCCTAGTTTATGCGCTACTTCGTAAGGGGCTGATTTGGATCCAAACGTTTAATGCTATGGTTTGATTTTATCTTAATACTTTTCTCATAGTTGTGGATGCTTGCGAGGGGGTTAATCATAAGTGGGAGGTTGTTCAAGTAAGAACAGCACCCAAGCACCGGTCCACCCACATATGAAATTACCAAAGTAGCGAACACGAATCAAACCAACATGATAAAAGTGACTAGATGAAATTCTCGTGTACCCTCAAGAACACTTTGCCTATTACTAGAAACTGTTCTGGCCTGTCCTTTGCCACAAAAGGATTGGGCTACCTTGCTACACTTTATTTACCGTTATCGTTACTTGCTCGTTACCAATTATCTTGCTATCAAACTATCTGTTACCTACAATTTCAGTGCTTGCAGAAATTACCTTGCTGAAAACCGCTTTTCATTTCCTTCTACTCCTCGTTTGGTTCGACACTCTTACTTATCGAAAGGACTACGAGTGATCCCCTATACTTGTGGGTCATCAGAATCCTCCACGTGTGCGCGGCAGGGAAGGCACCATAGGACAGCACCAAAATAAAACATACAACTCAAACCAATCACGATCATCAATCAACCCATAGGACAAAACAAATCTACCCAAACATCATAGGATAGCCACACATCATTGGATAATAATATATAGCATTAAGAACCATGTTCAAGTAGAGATTACAGCAGGGAATCGAGGCCTTACACCGCTGCATAGAGGGGGAGAGAGTTGATGGTGACGGTGGTGAAGTTATTGGTGTAGATCGCCATCACGATGGTTGCCCCAGTGACGTTCCGGTGCCACCGGGAGAGAGGGGGAGAGAGCCACCCTCCTTCTTCTTCTTCTTCCTTGGTCTCCTCCCTACAAGGGAGGAGAGTTTCCCCTCTGGTCCATGGCTGCCATGGCTCCCGAAGAGCAGCAGCCCCTCCGAGATTGGATCTCTCTCTCTATTTCTCTCCTATTTTCGCGACTGTTTTCTGACTCCTTCACCGTTTCTTAAATATCCAGAGATCCATAACTCCGATTGGGCTGAAATATTAAGGGTATTTTTATTGCGACATTATCTTTCTTGTGGCGAAAGAAGGGTTGCAACCAACTTAAGGGGTGGGCACAAGCTATCAGGGCACGGCCACCCCCTCGTTCGCGCCTGGTTGGCTTGTGGGGGCCTTGGACATCGTGTTGCGTTGATTTTTCTTCCCAAAATTCACATATATTCCAAAAAAATCTCCGTAAATTTTTATCGTGTTTGGACTTCGTTTGATATGGATTTTCTGCGAAACAAAATGGAGGAACATGCACTGGGGTTAGTCCCAAACAATAATATAAAATGTTGCCAAAAGTATATGAAAATTGTAGAATATTGGCATGAAACAATCAAAAATTATAGATACGACGGAGATGTGTCAATCAACTCTATGTCGAATGACAAGGCTCTAGGCCCGGATGGCTTCACGATGGCATTCTTCAAGAAGTGTTGGGATATTGCCAAAGTTGACTTTCTTCGGATCATTAATCTCTTTGACTATCTTCATGTGACCAACCTACATTGGCTAAACTCAGCAAATGTTGTGCTTCTCTCCAACAAAGATGGGGCCGAAGGGATATCGGATTATAGGCTAACTAGCCTCATCCATGTGTTTGCCAAACTCCTTGCCACACGGCTTATCCCTCATATGGGTTCGCTCATATCCAATGCCCAAAGTGCATTCATTACGAGAAGGAGCATCCATGACAACTTCATGTACATGCGCAATCTTTCTCGGCGGCTACACAGAAGCAAACCATCATCCCTATTGTTCAAGCTAGATATTTGAAAGGCTTTCGACTCGGTGAAGTGGGAGTATTTCCTTCGTCTCCTCCAAAAAAAGAGGGTTCCCTTGCAAATTCTGGAACTGGATTTGGGCCCTTCTGTGCACATCCTCCTCAGGAATCCTTCTCAATGGCATGCTGGGCCCTCCCATCTTCCATGGGGGTGGGCTTCGATAGAGGGATCCTCTCTCCCCGCTGCTTTTCGTCGTCTCCATCGCCATCGACCCCCTCCAAAAGATTATGCAGCTGGCCATGCGGGATGGGCTCTTCCACAAGTTAAGAGGACGTCACACCTTGTTAGGTAGCTCCCTCTATGCGGATGACGCGATGGTATTCATGGCGCCAATCAAGAGAGATATTGAAAATCTTTCCGACATTCTACAATATTTGGGGTACGTCACGGGTGTCGTGGGAGTAATCCTAACAATAGTACGGGTGAAAGTGCAATCATGCCCTTATATTATATTTTGATGTTGATGACAATGTACATGTAGAGGACTAATGATGTTTGTCAAGTAAATCTCAGGTATTAGTTCTCAAATCTCAATATGTGAGGATCACGGACGCGTGGAATTATTATGAGTTGAGAAGGAAGGAACAAAGAGGTTTACGGATCTCGTTTTATTTTCTTCTTGAGTATAGGGATCCTGCACTATTAAGAGGGGATCGATTGGGTTAGCAAAAGACATTCTCAAGTCAATTCAAACTCCTTTCTTCGGTTAAAAACTGCACCGTGTATAAATTACAAAGTGATGCTTCTCTGTGATGGCCGGATGTTCGGGCCCTGTGCCGGATGTCCGGGAGTCCATTCAGTCGCCGGATTTCGAGGAAGTGACCCGGATATCTGGCCCCTCTGCTATCCAGAATACATCAGTTTCACCAGATATGGGTCGGATGTCCAGCACACCGCCGGATGTCCGGGACCCCGGATATCCGAGTCTTCTACCGGATTTCCGACCCGCACAATGCCAGTACCGCGGTTGTCTGATGGTGTGGTATGCCGGATGTCCGGGCATAAGCCGGATGTCCGGGTGTTCACATACTGGCCGGATGTCCGGGACATCCCCAGATGTTTGGCTCCCCTGTTTTTCTCTCTGGCTAAGTGTATCATGTGCACACCTCACAGACGCCGGATGTCCGGCCCGACACAGCCACTTACACTACAACGGCCATATTTGCAGCCACACTATAAATACCTCTTCACCACTTCGTGGAGAGGTTGACCATTTACTTTGAGCTAACCCTAGAACACACATTTCTCTCTCTCACATCCTCATACACCAAATCCAAGATCCCAAGAGCTTTTGAGAGTATTTGTGAGAAGTTCCCCAATCAAGTGATAGATCCACTCCTTCCCCTTCTCTTCACCAAAGGAATTTGTGAGCAAGTCTTGAGCTTTTCCCCATCGTTCTTGTTACTCTTGGACGTTGGAGACTCCTAGGTGGTAGGAGTTCTTCGGTGCGGAATCAACCATTGTGATTTCCCCCTGAAAGTTTGTGAGGGTATAGAGACCACCCCAAGGTCTACCACTAGTGGTTGAGAAACGCCTTCGTGATGTTGTCCCAAGGAGAGAATAGGGTGAGCCTTCATGGCTTTGGTGTTCCTTTGCGGTAACATCCACCTCTCTAAATGGTAACGTAGCTTCCCTCCAAGGAAGTGAACATCGGCATACATCCTCGTCTCTCGGAGTTGCGGTTATCCCTAACCCTAACTCCCTACTTGTGGTTATTTGTCTTTGTGGTATTACTTGTATTACTTGTGCTTGCCTATATACTTACTTGTTGCTTTGCTTAGTACACATAGCACAACTATCATCTTTGCAATTGTTAGGCTCACTTTCATATTCCGCAATATTTCCTAAAATTGCTAAGTAACAATTAAAATTTATAACTATACCTATTCACCCCCCCCTCTAGGTCCATCTCGATCCTTTCAATTGGTATCAGAGCCTCGTGCTCTAATCTTGTGGCTTAACTACCCTAGAGCGAGATGGATAAGGATGGGAATCCTTTTGTTGCACTCCCTATCGAGAAAGGGACACCCTCTTTGGATGAGCGTAGATCTTTCACCTCTGAGGATCTTGAAAGGGCCCTCGCCAAGCAAAACAAGGAGCATGATGCTTCTATTGAGGCATTGGTCAAAATGAAGTTGGATGCATTAGCTGCAAGAACTCCACCACTGGAAAACCCGGGCAGTGTGATAAAGCAACCAAATGCATCCCTTCCTAATTTGGGCCAACAACCTCAAGCTGGTGACCACACCGGTATGTATGCAAAATCTAGAGTTGAGAAACCTAGGTATAATGTAGCGGGAAACCCTCCTTTACTTGATAACACTGCCGATTTTTCTTTGTGGAGGGTTGGTATGCAGGATCATCTTAGGTTTGTCAACGATGAAATGCTGGAGGTCATGGAGAAAGGTTACTGAATCCCAAGGATCTCACACCAGGTGAAGAATATGACAAACACCTCAATGACACCGCAATCATGCTCATAGAAAGGGCATGTCGGACAAGCAGAAAAGGCCTACATTCACCTCACAAATGCAAAAGAACTATGGGATAGCCTTGTGATGACCAAGACTGGAACTTCCTCCCTCTGTCTTGCACAATATGAGATTGCAAAACGGGCATTACAATATTTCTGCATGGAGAAAGGTGAAGACCCCAAGCAACTTCATGAGCGATTGATGACACTTATCGCTGACATTGAATCATATGATTGTGACAAGAGCCAAGATGGATTCAACTTGACCAAGCATTTTCTTGTGGACAAATTGCTAAATGCCCTTGCTCCATATCACCATCAAATGGTGTGGGACATAAGAAGAGAACATGGATTCAAGGACATGTCTCCCGATGATGTCATTTCAACCTTCCAACTATTTGAAGAATCAAAGGCAAATGCTACAAGACACCTTGCCATGCATGGTTCCTCATCACCCAAGACAAACCTAGCCTTGAAGGCCAAGCACGTAAAGGATGATGATTTGAGTGAAGAAGAAGAAGAAGATGTTGAAGAAGAAGGCTATGAAGTTGACTTGGATGAGGGGCCCTCATATGAAGACATGGCTCTCTTTGTGAAGAAGTTCAGTGCAGGAAAATTCAAGGGAAGATTCCAAAAGAAGAAAGTAAGGACTTGCTACAATTGTGAAGAAACCAACCATTTCTCAAACGAGTGCCCCTATGAAAAGAGAGAAGATAAACCAAGATTTCCGAAGATATTTGTGAAGAAGAAGTTGCCCAACCCATTGAACTCCAAGTTCAAGAAGAGAGATGGGAAGGCTATGGTTGCCCAAGATGAGTCCGACCCCGATGATGTTAGAGGTGTTGCAGGTGTAGCCTAAGACACTCAAACCACATTGAGACTCGTAAACAAGACCGGTGATGTTGTCACATACAACTATATGAAAGACTACGAAGGCAACGCACACAAATGTCTCATGGCAAAGGCCACAGTAGGTGATGATGAGGGTCAAGCCTCTCCGGACAAGGTGAAGGTAACTCCACGTCCAAACCCTCCTCTATTTATTCCTACCACACCTATTGATGAATATCTTGATGCTGAGGATCATGATCATGAATATGAAATAAGTGATGCTATGTTTGCTAAAATGGAGAAAGTCATGTGCTCTCTCAAAGGAAAGAAGCTCGTTATGTTTCGTATGCTTATGGAGATGGTGAGTAAGCACACCATCTCCATCAAGGAACTCGAAACCCTCGTTACTGAGGAAAAGGAAAAATGTGAAATCCTTGAGCGGAAAGTCCTATATGAGGAAGCACGTAATCATGAATTGTGCCTAAAAATAGGTGCAAACATTGATAGACACACTAAAGATTGTGAGCTCCTACATTTGCCTCTCAAGACAAAGGAAGAAGAGCTCAATCTCCTTACTAAGAAGTTTGACGAACTCAAGCTCACTTATCTTAACACACTTGGGAAAGCCTATTCATCTCCTATTATAAATGTTGATGCTTCTGCTACTAACCCCAGTGGTGACCTAGCTAGCTTACTTGAGGAGAATCGGGTGTTAAAGGCTCAAATTGAAAAAGGGCTCATGTCATGTGCCCAAGGACAAAATAACCTCAATGAAGTGTTGAGTCAACACAAGGAGGTAGTGGCCAAGGAAGGGCTTGGATTTGATCCAATCACAAGCAAGAATAAGGTAGCGACTCATAAGTCTACAACTCCCCTCAAGGAGACATTTGTGCGAGAAGGGCACAAGGAGAAAGGAAATGGTAAGGTTGAAAAGGCTATGAGTAGGAAGGCCACTAGGGGCAAGCCTACTCCCAACAAGCCAAAAGAATTTATGCCTCCATCATATGTGCTTCGTAAGGGAAAAGATGGAGATGTTTATGCTCAGTTTGTTGGACCTAGAAATGCTTTTCGGTTTTATGCAATTTGGGTTCCTAAGACCCTTGTTACTAACTTGAGAGGTCCCATTGTAAAATGGGTGCCTCTAACCAAGACTTGAATTGTGTGTAGGTTGCTGCCTCCGGTGGAGTCAAATGGGTGATTGATAGCAGTTGCTCAAATCATATGACCGGAGATGACAAACTGCTCATGGACTTCATGGAAGCTATTCGACCATTTATGAGCATTGTCTTTGGTGGAGGGTCTAAAGGACACGTACTTGGTTTGGGCAAGGTGGCTATCACCAATGACATGTCACTTACAAATGTCATGCTTGTCCAATCCCTGAAATATCATTTGCTTTTTGTTTGTCAATTGGCTTCTGTTGGTTATCATACACTATTTGGACTAACGGATGTGAAAGTCTTTAAGAGAGATACTCTTGAAGTTGACTTTGCGGGGGAGTTGGATGGCAACCTTTACACGGTTGATTTCTCGAAAGAGAGCACATTCCATGCAACTTGCATGGTAAAGGCCGACAAGGGATGGCTATGGCATCGCCGACTAGCCCATGTCGGCATGAGAAATCTTCAAGATCTCTTAATGGCTGAACACATCCTTGGACTAACCAATGTACTTTTGAGAAAGATCGTGTGTGTAGTGCATGCATAGCAGGGAAGCAACATCAATCAAAGCATCCCCCAAGAACATAGTATCAACTTCAAGACCTTTGGAGCTCCTTCACGTGTATCTCTTTGGGCCTCCTTCATGGGACAGTCTTGGTGGGAAGAAGTATGGGTTTGTTATTGTTGATGATTACTCAAGATACACATGGGTGTTCTTTGTCAAGTCCAAGGACAAGACAAAAATCACCTTCATTGATTTTGCCAAGCAAGCTCAACGCAAGTTTGACAAAGAAATCTTAGCAATAAAAAGTGACAACGGTTCCGAATTCAAGACTTTGGAAGAGTTTCTTAGTGATGAAGGAATTGAGCATCAATACTCCGCACCATATACCCCACAAGAAAATGGGGTGGCGGAGAGGAAGAACCACACACTTGTGGAAATGGCGAGGTCCATGTTGGATGAGTACAAATCACCTCATAGCATTTGGGTAGAGGCTGTCAACACAGCATGTCATGCATCAAATTGTCTTTTCCTTGGCAAGACCTTGGAGAAGACCCCATATGAACTCATAACCAGAAACAAACCAAACGAAAAATAGTTTCGGGTCTTTGGTTGCAAATGCTTCATTCTCAACAAGAGAGAACGGTTAGGAAAATTTCAATCTAAAACAACCGAAGGAATATTTGTTGGTTATGGATCAAACTCCCATGCCTATAGGGTCTACAACAAATCCATTGGATGTGTTGTAGAAACTCGTGATGTGGTGTTTGATGAATTTAATGGCTCCCATGGGGAGCAAGTTGATCTAAGTGATGCAGGTGATGATGATCCTTCACAAGACATTTTGACCATGGGTGTAGGTGCTCTCCTTCCAATGGAACATGTTCCTTGTGAAGGTGCAAATGAGGACACAAGCACCACTCATGC
Source organism: Elymus sibiricus (assembly GCA_039707655.1). Lineage (NCBI taxonomy): Eukaryota > Viridiplantae > Streptophyta > Magnoliopsida > Poales > Poaceae > Elymus > Elymus sibiricus. The sequence goes on from CM077675.1 coordinate 220,172,035, forward strand.
TCAAACTACTACTACACCAACATCACCACAAGATCCCATCCTCCAGGAAGAGTTCATGATTGTAACATCCCAAATGGAATGTTAAATAAATGAATTGAATGAATAATTGTTTGATTGAGTGATTGAATTGAGTGAAAATTTGAAACTTTTGAAAAACATTTTTTGAACTTGGAATGAGAAGGAATAAAATGAGTTTCCCCCTTTTCTTTTGAATTCAAATTCATCCAATTCAAATCATGGAGAGAAGATGACATGACTTCTTCAAACAAAGTATTTGAAAAGTGGATTTGATAGTTTTTGGAATCTATTCCATTTTTGGTTCTATTTCAAAGCTTGAAAGAATTCAAAGTTCATTTCCCCAAATTTCAAATTTGAGAGGAGGAACATGACCCTCCATACCAGGGGAATTTTTGTGAAATATTTGAACCCTAAAAACCCAGGGAGTTATTTGAAAAATATTTGCAAAAGAAACAAAAACAATTTAGGCATTTTCTGAAAATTAAATTTTCAAAAGTATTTATTTTGGTCGTGGAAAAATGTTATTCACATTTCTTATTTTCTGCTGATCGTTTTGATATAAAATATCACTATATTGGATTTGTTTTGATTTCCCAAATCACCTTTTTCCTTCTGCTTTTAAACAAAAGGAAAAAAATCCGTTTTATTAGGAAACCCCGAAGCCCAATAGGAATAGTGCCGGCCCAGGATTCCTTTACCAGATCCGAATCGATTCGGAATCGGCCGCCCGATCGCCTCACCCTCCCTTTCACTCGCTGACACCCAGGCCCCACCGCCCAATCCAAATCGCCGTCGCCCATCTCTTTCCTTTCCCACGCGACCTCGCAGGATCCTCGCTGGATTCGATCGCCGCCGCGATTACTTGCCCTTTGGCCGACCCCGTGCCGCCCCCTATAAAGCCCCCAAACCCCGCACCCCGTTCCGCCCGAGCCTCCCCATCGCCGACCCTCTCCTCTCGCCGGAATCTCTCGCCGAAGCAGAGCCCCGTCGCCTCGCCATTGCTGTGCTGCCACTCGTCTCCGACCGCCCCGAGACCAATCACCACCACCACTCGCCTCGCCTTGATCCACTGAACCCAACCATACACTCGCCGGAGCCCTACACCCCTCGGAACCCCCTCGCCGTCGATGTCGAAAGCTCGCCACCACCCCGAGCTCGTGCCGCTCGTCTCCGACTCCCTCTCACCACGTTGTCGCCACCATTGGACGTGCCGTTCTGCGCTGCATCGACTGGAGCCCGTGCCGTCGCCGTAGACCCACCGGAGCTCCCTCCCCGATGACCCCGAGCCCCCTGTTGCCACCGCCGCCTCGCCGGAATCCCCTCCCCGGCGACCTAGCTTCGGTAAGCCTCCCCGACCGTCCGATCTATTTCAACAACTAAGATTAGATCACTTAAACGCAGCAGCGTTTTCTTCTAAAAGCTGGCCGTTCGCTCTATTACACCGCACGCGCACACCCCTAGTCCAATCAGATTTAGCCACGTGTACCCCTGTCCGTTAGAAATGATTTTTCTTTTTCTGTTTTAATTTCAATTCCAGAAATAGTTCTGCATTTAGTTTTGCTATATCTTTTAGAGTTTTTAATATTTTTGAGTGATTCTTTTTGCATTAGGCCACAAACTTATTCTAGTTTCTGTAGATATCAAGTTTGACCATATTTGAAACTTTAAAATTTGAATTCATTGAAATTTTCTCAAATCACTAGAATTTGAATAACTTGATTTAAAAACATATTTTTGAGTGATTCTTTTTGCTACTGGTTTGTATTAGTTATATTTATCACCCTGTTCAATTTGAGAATTTTAGAATATTTTAAATTAGGGTGTCAAGCAAAACAGTTTCTGGTTTACTTCTTTTTAGGTTTATTTCTATTTCTTTTGTTTTAATTTTTTTTAATTTGTTTTATTTTATATTAGTTGACAAGTTTTATATTGTTTTCTGTTAGTTAACAGTAGTAATTCAACAAGGATTATTTTTATTTTATTTACTTTGCTTGCATGAAATCAATTCTAGTTGAATCATAACTTGCAAATTGATTTCATTGCTAGTTTCATTTCCTATTTAAAAATATTTTTATAAATTGTTTTATAAGTTTTACTTTATGTTAACTTAGTTGTTTTATATTTTGTTTTCTCTTATTTTATTATTTTATTATTTTATTTGTTTTACTTGTTGTTAAGTTTATTAGCTAGAAAACTTATATTGTTTAGGGTGTTGTTTTCTTAGTTCTTTAGTTGTTCTTCAAAAGCAATTCTTTTGCTAGTAAAAATATTTACTAAAATACTTTTGTTAGATTTTGCTTTGTTGTGTCTTGTTGCTATTGAAAATAGGATTATTTGTAGGCAAAACTACCTTTGGTTGTTTGATGAAGTTTTGTTGTTTCAACTTTTGTCTTAAGTATTTCCTTCATCACAACACTTTTGTGTTTGGTTTTTGTGTTGCTTTTTGATTGTTAGTATTGATTGCTAGTATGATTGCTTATATGAGTGCAATGTTTGATTATATAGATTTCATCGGAGAGTGACGAATTGTTCTATCAAGTTATTTCTGAGAACGATATTTGTCTTCATCAACAGCACAGGCAAGTTCACTTTGATCATCTTACATTACCTATGTTTTATTTGCATTAGAATAAATCTTTCCATCATACATCCAGTAGGATATTGAGCTTGAACTTGAGGTAGTATTGATAAGGTAGGATAAACCCAACACCCTGTTACCATTGCCAGGGAAGGGACGTGACTTCACAATTGCTACGCTTTAGTAGACGGGGTTTGGTTGTGAGATTCAGGAGTGTTGTGAGGTTAATTAATTATTTCAAGACCTACATGATGATCAAGACTTCAAGACTTCAAGGACTCAATATACCTCTGGGTGGATTGGACATGCATCTGGCAGCCTGATATCTATCATGGTTATGCCCGGGAATCCTGGTATCTACCTGTGATCATCCCGACGGAATGCCACCCAGGCTCAAAGAGATGGATGGATAATTCAAGGCCGGAAAGCTTACATGTGCAACCGCAAGTCAATATGGGCTCTGGCTTGGTTGACCTTAGTGGTGACTCTGGTAGGTCAGATTGCTACGAGATGTAGAAGAATGGTAGGATTGGATGGGCACTGACTTTCTACCGGAGGATCGCTTTGGAAGACCATGTTTCGATCGTCTCGTTCTCAAACATCAGGCAGTGCGAGGACACAATGAGAGGGATCGAATCTTGCAGGTAAAGTGTACAAACCTTTGCAGAGGGTCAAACTAATCGATTAGCCGTGTCCCCGGTTACGGACAATATGAGCACCGGAGATGATACTATCAGCCAGTCTCAACACAATTAATAAATTTTCATGATGAGTGGGTCTATTAATAATTTTGGGACATGAGAATTGGTTGGTGGAACCATCTCATTAACAACCAACTTTTGTAGTGATATTTCCGTTTGACTCCTTTGTTGTAGGGAAAATAAAACCAGCTTTTATGCAAAAAAAAACTCAGATACAGAGCCACAAAGCCTTTGCATATAGATTAGCCTTTATCATTTATTTTATGGTGATCTTGCCGGTACATTCAATGTACTGACCTACACGGCTGCAACGTCTTATGTTGCAGATACTTTTCTACGACGAGTAAGAGTACGATTTAGGGTTACGGTCTACACTCAACCTGCCGTTGGTGTTTATTGGGACTCCACTCCCGTTGACTGTTTCCGCTGAGATTTAAGAGGTATATATCAGTTTACGTTATTTACATGTGGTTGCACTTTGATATATACATTGATGTACTGTGTGTGCCAGCATACTGATCCAGGGATGTCACTAACACACAAAGGCTTGACTCGTTTTGAGTCGGGACGCTACAGAAATGGTATCAGAGCACATGTTGACTATAGGACGTGACCCTAGAAACTGGAAAGCCCATAGGATAGGATATCTCTCAAAATTATTCTCAAAAAAAATCTCTTTTACTTCTTATCCCTTATGATTTTTATCAAATAGTTAGATAATACCCTTGTCCCTTTGACCACTATGGAAAGAGCTACAAAAAAATTGAAGACTATAAGGACATGAAGAAATTGAAGACCATGAAGAATTTCCAAGATTTTATGCCCCCTAGAAGACCAAACCCCTGTTGCATACTCACGTTAGTTACGATGATTTGTGAGCTGTCATTTGTGTGCATTTTTCCGACGGCCACAAATAAAACATATTTTCAAAACTATTGTTTGTATTGTGTGTATCTCCCTCTATTTCCCTAGTATCTCATCCCAAAACCCTTGGACTCAATAGATGGTGAATGAAGCTGGACTTGTATTCTCTGGACCAATGACCCAGCTGGTGGCAGAAGTATGGATTCAAAACATGGAGAATAGCTTCGGGAGCAACTCGATTGCAAGGAAGTATGAGGTTCAATACGCTAGTACTTTACCCAAAGTGCTGCAACTTGGTGGAAAATGCATCAAGCCATACAAGGATGTAATGGAGCAAAAACTTGGGAGGAATTCAAGAAGACTCTGTTAAGATCCCGTCTCATCCAGAAGCACTGTGATAGCCCTATAAAGAAGCTTTGCTCTTGCAAGATCTGTGGAGAAATGGGACACACCCATGAAGAACACAAGGATGGATGACCTCATTGTGAAGGAAATCACCCAGCTGAGGAATGCCCGACTGGGCAGGTGACATGTCTCTTGTGTGAAGGAAGTACTCACTACCCAGCTCAGTGCCACATTTACCCCAAGGTGCAACAAGTTGTCAAGCAGGAGAAAGAAGCAAGGAAAGAATCCCTCGGGAAAAAGTTAGAAGAACCCATGATGATGGAAGATATACCAGACCGAATCATAGATACCAAGCCATGTTATTCATGTCGACAAGAAGGACATATCTCTCAAGATTGTCCGAACAAGTATCTGGGAGCCTTCCCAACAGAAGAAGTGCAATACAATCCAAAGGAGATAGAAGGAATGATCAACCTGGACAAGAAGAAAGGCCAATTAAACGGAGGCATCAGATGTTTGCATTGTAGCTTGGAGAGGCCCCACTATTTTTGCAAGAGGTATGAGCCAAGCATCAGGAAAGGAACCCAACCCAAGAAGAAGAAAAGGACTCCGTGGTTTTCTACACGGAAGGATCTGAGCCACATCACTTGTCATCGATGCAACAAGACCGGACACTACTCCTATACCTGCCCGGAGAAGAAGGCTAAACATCAGTAGTTTGAGTTTTGGATTTTGGAAGAAATAAATGTAATAGGAAGCACTGTTGTTTTCCTTGAGGTTATGAAGTTGGATTATGTAACGGAAGTCTCAGAGATTGTAATAACTTCATCAATAGAATTTATTATCATGATTTTCTATGTTGAACTGTATGAGTTGTTACTCTATAAACAAAGATATCCGACCATTTTCAAGGATATGAGAAAATATGGTCTATGCAGGCATGAGTATCATTCATTTTAAGTGTGGTAGTAATCGGTGAGACCACAAGAACCAAGGAAAAAGAATGAACACTTCATGCCAAGGAGTTTGGATAAAGGAAATGCTGGACCATATCAAACTATGTGGATGACAGCATTTGTAATAAAGTACTTTTAAAAAGTTGGAGTTTTGAGAATATAATAAGGATGAAATGAAGGAATGATTTTGATGAACCAATACCTAATTGGTAAATAGACCAATGGAAAGGAAAAAGGAATTCCATAGAATGGATCCTAGACAAGAATAAGTCTGTGATTTATTACCCCGGAGGTATGATGGAATGAATTGAAGTAATGTCGGAAGATGAAATGCTAGTAACCCCAAAGTTGAGTTAAAGCTGTACAAGTATTGAAGTGAGCCCACAACCCACAGACCTCAGGGTTGATGAAGATCAAGCACTACCTTTATGAAGAAAGGTACTTGGAAGTAGCTATGCCTGATCAGCAGACGTTTTCTTAGGATCATACGTAAAACCTGAGAGTTGTGAAGAAACGATAGACCGTTTGTTCAGCTTGCAGAATCAATGGATTTATCCGAACTTCATTCGTGGACAAGAGAAATTCTGCAACGCCTGAGAGGAAGCCCAACTGTTAGAATACGAGATTCGCTAAACCTTACACAGAGTAATGATTTGGGTGCGGAATGGATTGATCACCATGACGACTTACTCTTGTCATTCGCTCTTGTTATTTGGAATGGTAAATCTGAGAGACTTACCCATAGTAAAGAGACGATGCCCTTTTGAAGCTTTTGTTTTAAGCCTTAGAATGGTATGATGAGGATCCCTTGTACATGGAAGTTGTTGCCAAACGTATGAATTGTACGGTGAGGAATGAAGCCAAGACCCATTTCACTGCAGGATAACCACAAATGGTAGACCACCATGAGAATCATCGATAAGTTAATTAGAAATGATCACGAGACCTGTTAGTTAAGAAGACCCAGTAACGGAAGAAGTTTGTATTGACCAAGGAAACACTGGATTTTGAAGGAAACGTTATGAATATAAAGGAAGAGCATCACCAAAAGAGTTTATGTGGAGAATGTGAAGAGGAAAATATTGCCAAGGACCCCAGAGGATGGTCATGATTTTAAGGGACCAGTAACTCTCATTTTAAGTGTGGTAGCACCCACACTTTTCAGGTCAATGGATTTGCTAGTAGACCCCCAAACCCTAACCTTTTCTTTCTAGCCTCTTCGAATCTCGAGGACAAGATTCATTTTAAGTGTGGTAGGTTTGTAACATCCCAAAATTTGGCATGTTAAATAAATGAATTGAATGAATGATTGTTTGATTGAGTGATTGAATTGAGTGAAAATTTGAAACTATTGAAAAACATTTTTTGAACTTGGAATTAGAGGGAATAAAATGACTTTCCCCCTTTGCTTTTGAATTCAAATTCATCCAATTCAAATCATGGAGAGAAGATGACATGACTTCTTAAAATAAAGTATTTGAAAAGTGGATTTGAAAGTTTTTGGAATCTATTCCATTTTTGGTTCTATTTCAAAGCTTGAAAGAATTCAAAGTTCATTTCCCCAAATTTCAAATTTGAGAGGAGGAACATGACCCTCCATACCAGGGGCATTTTTGTGAAATATTTGAACCCTAAAAACCTAGGGAGTTATTTGAAAAATATTTGTAAAAGAAACATAAACAATTTAGGCATTTTCTGAAAATTAAATTTTCAAAAGTATTTATTTTGGTCGTGGAAAAATGTTATTCACATTTCTTATTTTTTGCTGATCATTTTGATATAAAATATCACTATATTGGATTTGTTTTGATTTCCCAAATCACCTTTTTCCTTCTGCTTTTAAAGAAAAGGAAAAAACCCGTTTTATTAGCAAACCCTGAAGCCCAATAGGAATAGTGCCGGCCCAGGATTCCTTCACCAGATCCGAATCGATTCGGAATCGGCCGCCCGATCGCCTCACCCTCCCTTTCACTCACTGACACCCAGGCCCCACCGCCCAATCCAAATCGCCGTCGCCCATCTCTTTCCTTTCCCTCGCGAGCTCGCCGGATCCTCGCCGGATTCAATCACCGCTGCGATTACTTGCCCTTTGGCCGACCCCGTGCCGCCCCCTATAAAGCCCCCCCAACCCCGCACCCCGTTCCGCCCGAGCCCCCCATCGCCGACCCTCTCCTCTCGCCGGAATCTCTCGCCGGAGCAGAGCCCCGCCGCCTCGCCATTGCTGTGCTGCCGCTCGTCTCCGACTGCCCCGAGACTAATCACCACCACCACTCGCCTTGCCTTGATCCACTGAACCCAACCATACACTCGCCGGAGCCCCACACCCCTCGGAACCCCCTCGCCGTCGATGCCGAAAGCTCGCCGCCGCCCCGAGCTCGTGCCGCTCGTCTCCGACTCCCTCTCACCTCGCCATCGCCACCATTGGACGTGCCGCTCTGCGCTGCGTCGACTGGAGCCCGCGCCGTCGCCGTAGACCCACCAGAGCTCCCTCCCCGACGACCCTGAGCCCCCTGTTGCCACCGCCGCCTCACCGGAATCCCCTCGCCGGCGACCTAGATTCTGTAAGCCTCCCTGACCGTCCGATCTATTTCAACAGCTAAGATTAGATCACTTAAACGCCAAAGCGTTTTCTTCTCAAAGCCGGCCGTTCGCTCTGTTACACGGCACACGCACACCCCTAGTCCAATCAGATTTAGCCACGTGTACCCCTATCCGTTAGAAACGATTTTTCTTTTTCTGTTTTAATTTCAATTCCAGAAATAGTTCTGCTTTTAGTTTTGCTATATCTTTTAGAGTTTTTAATATTTTTGAGTGATTCTTTTTGCATTAGGTCACAAACTTATTCTAGTTTCTGTAGATATCAAGTTTGACCATATTTGAAACTTTAAAATTTGAATTCATTGAAATTTTCTCAAATCACAAGAATTTGAATAACTTGAGTTTAAAAACATATTTTTGAGTGATTCTTTTTGCTACTAGTTTGTAATAGTTATATTTATCACCCTGTTCAATTTGAGAATTTTAGAATATTTTAAATTAGGGTGTCAAGCAAAACAGATTCTGTTTTAGTTCTTTTTAGGTTTATTTCTATTTCTCTTGTTTTATTTTTTTTGATTTGTTTTCTTTTATATTAGTTGACAAGTTTTATATTCTTTTTTGTTAGTTAACAGTAGTAATTCAACAAGGATTATTTTTATTTTATTTACTTTGCTTGCATGAAATCAATTCTAGTTGAATCATAACTTGCAAATTGATTTCATTGCTAGTTTGATTTCCTATTTAAAAATATTTTTATAAATTGTTTTATAAGTTTTACTTTCTGTTAACTTAGTTGTTTTATATTTTGTTTTCTCTTATTTTATTATTTTATTTGTTTTACTTGTTGTTAAGTTTATTAGCTAGAAAACTTATATTGTTTAGGGTGTTGTTTTCTTAGTTCTTTAGTTGTTCTTCAAAAGCAATTCTTTTGCTAGTAAAAATATTTACTAAAATACTTTTGTTAGATTTTGCTTTGTTGTGTCTTGTTGCTATTGAAAATAGGATTATTTGTAGGCAAAACTACCTTTGGTTGTTTGATGAAGTTTTGTTGTTTTAACTTTTGTCTTAAGTATTTCCTTCATCACAACACTTTTGTGTTTGGTTTTTGTGTTGCTTTTTGATTGTTAGTATTGATTGCTAGTATGATTGCTTATATGAGTGCAATGTTTGATTATATAGATTTCATCGGAGAGTGATGATTGGATGGGCACTGACTTTCTACCGGAGGATCGCTTTGGAAGACCATGTTTCGATCGTCTCGTTCTCAAACATCAGGCAGTGCGAGGACACAACGAGAGGGATCGAATCTTGCGGGTAAAGTGTACAAACCTCTGCAGAGTGTCAAACTAATTGATTAGCCGTGTCCCCGGTTACGGACAATATGAGCACCGAAGATGATACTATCAGCCAGTCTCAACACAATTAATAAATTTTCATGATGAGTGAGTCTATTAATAATTTTGGGACATGAGAATTGGTTGGTGGAACCATCTCATTAACAACCAACTTTTGTAGTGATATTTCCGTTTGACTCCTTTGTTGTGGGGAAAATAAAACCAGCTTTTATGCAAAAAAACTCAGATACAGAGCCACAAAGCCTTTGCATATAGATTAGCCTTTATCATTTATTTTATGGTGATCATGCCGGTACATTCAATGTACTGACCTACACGGCTGCAACGTCTTATGTTGCAGATACTTTTCTACGATGAGTAAGAGTACGATTTAGGGTTACGGTCTACACTCAACCTGCCGTTGGGGTTTATTGGGACTCCACTCCCGTTGACTGTTTCTGCTGAGATTTAAGAGGTATATATCAGTTTACGTTATTTACATGTGGTTGCATTTTGATATATACATTGATGTACTGTGTGTGCCAGCATACTGATTCAGGGATGGCACTAACACACAGAGGCTTGACTCGTTTTGTGTCGGGAATCTACAATGATCCAAGATCAAGACTCTACACAAGAACAAGTTCGTCATCAAGTACAAGAACACGAACAAATTCATCATCAAAAACAAGAACAAGAACATGCACATGTCGATGATGACGAACCATATGATGATGGTGAACCTCAACAAATGATGCATGCAGAAGAAGATCTTTCACCACACATTGTAGATCCATATGTTGAAGATGTTGACGATGGGAACGAAATTGAACCTCGTGAAACCTTAACCTTGACGTGGCTTGAGACTGCGTCGGTATTTCCCCAAAGAGGAAGGGATAATGCAGCACAGCGACGGTAAGTATTTCCCTCAGTTATGAAACAAAGGTTATCGAACCAGTAGGAGGATCACCACCACCCAATAAGCAGCACCTGCACACAAACAACAAATACTTTTCAATAGCATATAATCTCTCCATAACGTGTTCGAGAGTTAAAGTTGTTTCATTGATCAGGATAGGTGGTGACCCCACTAAACTTCTCAAAGCATTAAAAGCATCCAAAGATGTACACATCAAGAAATTCCCACCGGTGATCGTATCAAGGACGAATCTATACCAAGTGGTGATGCCCACATAAAAACTGCGAAGAAGAACAACGGTAGATTGCTTATGGATAGATCTATTATGAGTATTGCAAATCCTATATCAAGCATCTTTTAGATTCTCCCCTTCCCTTTGCTTAAAGTTAAGAACCTCATTATCGGGGGTACACGCAATAAAGGAAGAACTAGCCATAGTGACAAGGCAAGAGATCCGGCAAGAAGAAGGCAAACGAAAAAGAGAGCGAATAAAACGGCAAATTGATGAAGTGGGGGAGAGGAAAACGAGAGGCAAATGGAAAATAATGTAATTGCAAGGAGATGAGATTTGTGATTAGGAACCTGGTAGATGATGATGGAGTCCCCTCGGCGCCTACGATAGGCACGTAGAAGAGACCACTTCCTCCCCAGCAACGGCGCCAGAAATTCCTTTGACGTGGCTTGAGACTGCATCGGTATTTCCCCAAAGAGGAAGGGATGATGCAGCACAGCGACGATAAGTATTTCCCTCAGTTATGAAACCAAGGTTATCGAACCAGTAGGAGGATCACCACCAACCAATAAGCAGCACCTGCACACAAACAACAAATACTTGCAACCCGACGCGAAAGAGAGGTTGCCAATCACTCTACGGTAAAAAGATAGATTAGGTAGTGATAGATAGGAGAGATAGATCTCTCAAGAACACAAAATAGAAAGAGCAAATAAAATATGCAGCAATATTTTTTGGGTTTTTGGTTTTGTAGATCTGAAAACAAAGATGCAAAAAGATAGATCTGAAAGAAATATGTTGGAAAAGTAGACTCGGGGGCCGTAGGGTTCACTACACTACAGGAATCAGGCACTTTGCCGTCTGTCATGGCAGACGGCAAAGGGCACAACGGCGGACGGCAAAGGCCTTTGCCGTCCGCTAGTGGACGGCACAATTTTGGGCCGAACGAACTCCGGAAAAGGGGTTCTTTGCCGTCTGCTTCGGCCCAGAGGACGGCAAAGATTCTTTGCCATCAGCTTGCAGACGACAAAGGACCTGGACGGCGTACTACCGACGGCGCCACCGTTAGGTGGCTAACGGACCCCCACCCCTTTGCCGTCTGCCGCCCGCCCCCCTTTGCCGTCTGCCGTGGCCGCCCTCCCTTTGTCGTCCGCCACCCCCCCCCTTTGCCGTCCGCCGCCCGCCCCCCCTTTGCCGTCTGCCGCCCGCCTTTCCTTTGTCGTCTGCTCCTGACGGCAATGTCCCCAGCCTGGCTTTCCCAGGTTTCATAGGCGGCCGCCACATGGCAGCTTTGCCGACGAGGCAGACGGCAAAGAGGCTGTATTGCCTCTTTTTTTGTTTTTGTTACATTCAACAATTTTCAAACAAACAATATATGATATATACATAAATATTTCACAGAAACAATGTGCAACAGCCATATATGATCAACAAACAATTGTACCAAATTAAAAGTATCAAATGCCACATTGTTCGCCATATTACAATATAGGTTCATCCATACATACATATAGTCTCATCGATACATGAAAACAGAAAGTAAACCTAGCACTACATCAAAGCAAGCTGTCGTGAACTCGTCTCAAATCTGCAAAATTGGAAATAAGAAAGTTAGAAAAATAATACTAGAATTAAGAAGTAGAAGAAGATCTAGAATTAGAAGAAGATGAAGAAGATGAAGGGGTTGTTTGGTTTCAAGACACAACTAGCCACACTTTGCCACAACTCAACTTAGGCAAGTTTGACCATGTTAGGTGTGTGTTTGTTTCTTGCCACAACTAAGGCAAGAATTTTTTTATTAGCACTAACACCCACATGTCATAGATAGAAAAAGTGTGGCAAGATTCCCTTAGGCAAGCCAAAGTGTGGCTAACTATTTGAGCACCTCAAGTAAGGCAAGTGTGGTAAAATTGTGGCTAGCCAAAGTGTGGTAAAATTGTGGCTAGCCAAAGTGTGGTAAAATTGTGGCAAGCCAAATTGTGGCTAACTCCTTCGCCGACAGCGGAGACACAACAATTTGTAGACTTTCGGTCGGCCATAGATAGCTCTTTGCCAAAAGTACGAAAGCGATACCCGTTGATGTCGTATTTTTCAAATGAACGGACCTTATAGTCAAAACTATTAGCGACTTGTCTCAATTCGGCGTCCATAGACTCTGAATTAGCCTACAAGTTTGATACGAAAGGATTGTTGCATTAGCCGCAAACTAGACGAAGAAATGAAATGGACTAATGGAAATTACCGTTTGTTTGAACCAAGAGATGAAACCGGGATAGCCGCCTCCATGCTTTGCCAGAAGCTCATACTCTTCGATGGAATCCTTTTGGATCACCGCTCCATCCGAGAATTTGGCGACGTATCGACTGTATCACATATCCGGGAATACGAGTAGTTCAAAGGAATTAGAAGTTGCGAAACAATGTACCGAGAACTTACTCGATGTATGGCCGCACTTCTGTTAGGTTGTTGAAGATATACAACGAAATGGTCCGCCATTCTTCGACATCCAACGTTACTGTTTTCGAAGCGCCGGCTGGTGCGAGCTTCCCTTGGAATAGGCTGAGGTTGGATCGAACTTTTTCACGGTCGCCATCATTGTACCGAGGCTTCGGATTATGCAAATGACGATTATTGGCTTCGTAGTGTGCTGTCACGAAGTTTGCCGCCTCCTCAGTAATGAATGCCTCGGCCATCGATGCTTCAATTCTATGTTTATTTTTACATTTTGCTCGAAGCGTCTTCTGCATCCTCTCAGTTGCAAAGCACCAACGATTTTGCACGGGCCCCCCCAATCTTGCCTCGGTCGGGAGATGCAAAATCAAATGTTGCATTGGATTAAAGAAGCCCGGTGGAAAGATCTTTTCTAACTTGCAGATCAACTCCGGCACCAACTTTTCCAGTTCATCTAGCACGTCAGGCGATAGTTCTTTCGCACAAAGAGCGCGGAAGAAATAGCTCAGCTCTACCAGTACTAGCCATTCATCCTCAGGGATAAAGCCACACAACATCACTGGCATTACCCGCTCAAGCCATATGTGCCAATCATGACTCTTGAGACCAAATATTTTCAATTTGTCAAGACTCGCTCCCCTCTTTAGATTCGCTGCATACCCATCGGGGAACATCAACTGCATTTTCACCCACAAGAGCATTTCCCTCATAGCTGGCCTTCCAAGATTGAACCATGCCTTTGACTTCCTCCAGTTCTTCTTTCCTTTCGGTTGTCGCATGTTTTGTAACGGTCTATCACATAGAGCCTCCTGATCGACTCTAGCCTTAGGATTATCCTTTGTCTTTCCCTCTATGCCGAACAATGTACCAAAAAGGGCCTTGGCGATATTCTTTTCAGTGTGCATCACGTCGATGTTGTGTGGGCAAAGGAGGTCTTTAAAGAAAGGCAGATCCCACAAGCATATCTTGTGAGTCCAGGCGTGTTTCGAATTATACCCTTTGAAATACCCTGGACGATTTGGATCCGGCTCGAGAGCGTTTATCTAATCCAGGGTCTGTTGGCCTGTCAATGCAGATGGTGCAGAGTTTTTGACAACTCTACCTTTCATGAAATTCTTCTTGTCTTTTCTGAACTTATGGCGAGGATCCAGGAACTGTCTATGCAAGTCGAAGCAAGAATACTTGCGACCCGCCTACAGCCAACGGAACTCAAGAGCTGCCTTGCATGTGGGGCACGGGAACCTTCCATGCACACACCAACCAATGAATAGTGCATACGCCGGCAAGTCATGCGTCGAGTACATGTACCACACATGCATTTTGAAGTTTTTTTTATAGCGGCGTCATATGTCTTGATCCCATTATCCCAAGCTTCTTGCAATTCATCCTTAAGCGGTTGCATGTACACATTCATATTCTTCCCCGGATAGTTGGGCCCTGGAATTATCAACGTCAAGAAAATGTTCTTTCTTTTCATAATCTCTCCGGGGGGAAGATTGAGTGGAATGACAAATACAGGCCAGCAACTGTATTGGGTTGCCGTCATACCAAACATATTGAACCCATCCGTGCTGATGGTGACTCGAGGATGCCTTGGATCTGCCGCTTTATCCTTATGTAATGCATCGAAGTGCTTCCACGCAAAAGCGTCTGAAGTGTGTCCCAACATCGGATTCCCATCTGCATCTAGTTCGGTTCTTTTGCCCAATTTATGCCACGACATATGTCTGGCCGTCTCTTCGACCATGAAAAGACGTTGAAGTCTTGGTATGATTGGCATATACCGAAGAACATTAACGGGGATTTTGGTCTGACTCTTCTCACCCATACCGTTGTCTACCACAACATACCTGGAAGACTTGCAAATGGGACAATAGTTCAAGCCCGCATACTCAAGCCTAAATAAGGAACATCCATTCTCACAGGCATCTATCTTCTCATAGGGCATCTTAAGCGCACGTAGGATTTTGTCCGACTGGTACAGGTTTGCTGGCAATACATGGCCTTTGGGTAGAAAGCGTCCAAATATCGTCATCATCGTGTCGTAGCATTCTCTGTCTAGGTTGAACTGAGCCTTCAGAGCCATTACTTGCGCAATGGCATCCAGCTGACAAAGCTCAGTGTGCTCGTGGAGAGGATGTTTGGAAGACTCCAACATTTCATAGAAGGCCTTTGCAGATTCCTCCATCTCATTGTACGAATCCCGAGCATCATCAAAGTCTTGCACCATGTCTTCGATCCTGGTACCATGCTCGTTGGTGCGACGACGAACAACCTCAGCTCTGGCACATTGGGCAGACTCACCATGAAATCTCCACACCGTATAATCAGGCGTAAAACCCCACTTCTGCAAGTGTTTACCCATTTCATCCCGTGTCCACTTTTTATGGTTGTCGCAATGGACACAGGGGCACCAGGTTATTTCCTGGCCATTTGCAAATGCGGCGCTCAGAAACCCCTTGGTTTTTGTTAACCATTCAATGGTCATTTCTTTCTGACTAGGGTGACCGGTGTACATCCAAGCACGATCACTCATCTTGCCTACCTACTAAACACACAAGAAATATATATATAATTCATCATCTATATTCATCCGTTAATCAAGTTTGTCAGTTTTATTACGTCCATGCAACCTACATGCTAATAGGTAGAGATAGGTCCTAATCCCACCCGAGTATGTGTAGATTGGGTTCGTTTTCCCATGCTCTACTCCGGATCCGACGCATAATTTCGGCAGCACCTCCTCTCTGTTCTCCTGATACAAGTCTGGCAATAAGCATAGAGGATGTGTACCCGGAGAACAACAGGGAGGCACTGACGAAATTCCACATCAGATCCGGTGCAGAGCATACGGGAAAACGAACCCAATCTACACATACTCGGGCTGTCCATGGATAACGTTGGACAATTCGAAAGGATGGCGGTTATAAATATGCAAAGACATGCATATTTATAGATGCCGCCCTTTCGAACGGGAGACGCATACTGGTCACGCATACTGATGATTGAAGACACCTATAGCTAGCAAGTTTCATCGGCACGAAGACCGGAACCGAGCAAATTAAGGGGGCCGGGGGAGGAGATGTCATTTGTGCTCACCCACGAACGCAGCAGGGGAGCTCGTCCAACGCATGGGGAGGTCATCGAACAGCAGACCCTCGCAGCGACGAAACAACTACACATTGAAATGAAACTCGATCAACACAAATATGATGTTTTTCATAACAAAATCGGAAAATATATGACCTAACACATAATTTAAAAAACTATGACCCCGTCGGCCTCTGGAAGGCCGAAGAGGTGTCGGGGGTCGGGGGGCGGGGGTTAGTTGTGTTGGGGGCGGCGTATTAACAGCTGCGCGGGGGTGTGGTGATGTGGTGTCGCCGGGGTATCGAGAAGGGGGCTCACCGGAGGGGGGTCGCCGGGGGTGTCGTGCCGGGGTGTCGTGCCGGGGGTGTCGTGGCGGGGTGTCATGCCGGGGGTGTCGTGCAGGGGGCTCACCGCAGAATTCTTCTTCTTCTTATTTAGCTTTTTCTTATTTTTTTTCTTCTAGGTTTTTCTTTTCTTATTTTTCTTCTAAGTTTTTTATTTTCTATCTAAGCTCTACTAGGTTTTTCTTCTCCTCCTCTCCTCTTTCTTCTTCTTATTCTTATTCGTCTTCTTCTCTCCTTCTTCTTCTTCTTCTTCTTCTTCTTCTTCTTCTTCTTTTTTCCTTCTCCTCTTCTTCTTCTTCTTCTTTTCCTTCTTCTTTTCCTTGTTCTTTTCTTCTTCTTCTTTCTTCTAGTTTTTTATTTTCATCTTTTTCTTCTAAGTTTTTTCTTTTCTACTCCCTCCGTTCCTAAATATAAGTCTTTGTAGACATTTCAATAGGAGAGTAAGTACGGAGCAAAATGAATGAACCTATACTCTAAAATATGTCTATATACATCCGTATGTAGTTCAATGGTGAAATCTCTAAAAAGACTTATATTTAGGAACGGAGGGAGTATCTAAGTTTTTCTACCTAATAAACTAATTAACTAATTTAACAGAAGAAAAAACAAAAAAACAAAAAATGGTGGTGGCCGGGGATGGGGAGCTCACCGGAGACGGCGGGGGCGGTCGGGGCGTCGGGGGGTGTTGGGGGCGTGACGTCCGAGGGCGGGGGCGGCTAACGGCGAGGAAAGGAGGCGGTCGGACGGGGCGGAGGTGGCGGCGTTGCGTCGGGGGCGGATGGGTCGGCGAGGGCGGCCGGGCCGCGGGGGACGACGCGGGCATGGCGTCCGGTGGCGGGGGCGGGGGCGGAGGCGGCCGGTGGCGACGAGAGGAGGCGGCCGGACGGGGTGGAGGTGGCGGCGGGGGCGGCGGGGGGCGGTGGGGGCGGGGGCGGTGGGGGGCGGCAGGGGCGTGGCATACGGTGGCGAGGGCGGGGGCGGAGGCGGACGGCGGTGAGGAGAGGAGGCGGCCGGGGCGGTGGGCAGACGACGGAGGCGGCCGGCGGTGGGCGTCGGGGAGAGAGGGGACTGGGAGTGGGTGAGAGTGAGAGAGAGGGGCCAGGGTGGGGGCGGGAACGGCCGTTAGTACCCGTTAGAGCATTCCCGTCTGCTAGCGGACGGCAAAGAGGCTAGCCTCTTTGCCGTCTGCTTTAGGACTCTTTGCCGTCCGCTAGCAAACGGTAAAGAAGTCGCCAAGTTTAACCTAGGCACCACGCGGTCAAGTGGGGCCCAGCTGTGGCTTTGCCGTCTGCTGTGCGCCTCTTTGCCGTCCGCTCGCCGACGGCAAAGAGCTGACTGACGGCAAAGAAGCTCTGTGCCATCAGCCATCTATTTTCCATCTGCCAGCTGACAGCTGACGGCAAAGACCCTCTTTGCCATCTGCCAGCCGACGGCAAAGAGCTGGCAGACGGCAAATAACTGAATTCCAGTAGTGCTAGTGGCTTCTCTCATGAGTATAGCGCACGGTGGGTGAACAAATTACTGTTGGGCAATTGATAGAAAATCGAATAGTCATGACGATATCCAAGGCAATGATCATTATATAGGCATCACGTCCAAGATAGGTAGACCGACTCCTGCCTGCATCTACCTCTATTACTCCACACATCGACCGCTATCCAACATGCATCTAGTGTATTAAGTTCATGGAAAAACGGAGTAATGCAATATGAACGATGACATGATGTAAACAAGATCTATTCATGTAGGAATAGACCCCATCTTGTTATCCTTAATAGCAACGATACATGCATGTCTTGCTGCCCCTTCTATCACTGGGAAAGAACACCGCAAGATCGAACCCATCACAAAGCACCTCTTCCCATGGCAAGACAAATCGATCTAGTCGGCCTAACTAACCAAAGATTCGAAGAAGAAATACGATGCTATAAGAAATCATGCATATAAGAGATCAAAGAAGACTCAAATAATATTCATGGATAGAAACTGATCATGAACTCAAAATTCATCGGATCCCAACAAACACACCGCAAAAGTTTACATCAAATAGATCTCCAAGAGATCATTGTATTGAGAATCATAAGAGAGAGAGAGGAAGCCATCTAGCTACTGCCTACAGACCCGTAAGTCTATGGTGGACTACTCACGCATCATCGGAGAGGCACCTATGAGGAAGATGAACCCCTCCGTGATGGTGTTTAGATTGGATCTCGTGGTTCTGGAACTTGCGACGGCTGGAATTGTGTTTCGTCAACTCTCCTAGGGTTTTTGGAATATTTTAGGCATTTATAGGCATCATAGGCGGTGGAGAGGGGTCCCGAGGAGGGCACAACCCATCAGGGCATGCCGGGACCCCCCTGGCGTGCCCTGGTGGGTTGTGGTCTCCTCGGCCCACTTCTCCGGTACTTCTTTGGCCACTGAGTGTCTTCTGGTCCAGAAAAAATCTCCATAAAATTTCGTCGCGATTGGACTCCGTTTGGTATTGATTTTTTGCGAAGTAAAAAACAGGCAAAAATAGCAACTGGCACTTTGGCACTATGTCAATAGGTTAGTCCCAAAAAATGACATAAAGTTGTTATAAAATGATTGTAAAACATCCAAGAATGATAATATAACAGCATGGAACAAGCAAAAATTATAGATACGTTGGAGACGTATCAGCATCCCCAAGCTTAATTCCTACTCGTCCTCGAGTAAGTAAATGATAAAAACAGAATTTTTGATGTGGAATGCTGCCTAACATGTTCGTCATATTCTTTTCTTTTGTATAGCATGGACATTTGGACTTGTAAATGATTCAAAGCAATAGTCTAGTTTTAACATAATGACTTCAATACTCAAGCATGTCATAAAGCAACCATGTCTTTCAAAATATCAACACTAAAGAAAGTTATCCCTAGCCCATCATGCTCAATCATTGATCCATTCATGAAACACACTCAAATATTAGCTACACCCAATGCTCAAGTACGATCATAGTGCCTCCCAACTGGTGCTTATAAGAGAAGATGGAGACTCAAAGTAAAAATAAAAATTGCATAAAGTAAATAGATAGGCCCTTCGCAGAGGGAAGTAGGGATTTGTAGAGGTGCCAGAGCTCAAAGTTTTAAATTGAGAGAGAAAAATATTTTGGATGGCATGCTTTTCCTGTCAACGAAAACGACAAAGTAGCTCACAATACTTTCCATGCTAGATATGTCATAGGCGGTTCCCAAACAGAAAATAAAGTTTATTCCTTTTTCCACCAAACTTTCACTTTCCATGGCGGGCCGTATCCACGGTTGCCTTCCATACCAACACTTTCCAAGGAATTTATTATTTGGCAACATAAAGTAAATATTTTTGTTTCATTTCGGGAATGGGCATCCCTATTACCGCCGCACTCTCATGCAATGACAAGTGAATAAACACTCATCTTGAGAATAACACATCTAGCATGGAAAAATATTGGACACTCCCCACCGTTTCATGAGCGGTACTAGCACACAAAAGAGAAAATTTATTTTGAAAATTTAGAGATGGCACATACAAATTTGCTTGGAAAGGCACGGAAATACCGCATATAGGTATATATGGTGGACTCATAAGGCAAAACTTGGTTTAAGGATTTTGGATGCACAAGTAGTATTTGTACTTAGTACAAATGGAGGCTAGCAAATAGATTGAGAAGCAACCAAACCAAGAAACGAAAATTCACATAAGTGAGCATTGATCATAACTAACACCGAATAATGCACCACAAGTAGGATGTAATTTCATTGCATAACTATTGACTTTCGTGCATGCATAGGGAATCACAAACCTTAACACCAATATTCCTACTCAAACATAATTACTCATTAACATGACTCACATATTACTATCATCATGTTTCAAAAATATTACAAGGAATCAAGTTTAATTTGCCCAATGATCTTGATGAAAGTTTTTATTATATCCTCCTTGGATATCTATCACTTTGGGACTAGTTTCATATATTGCCATTGCTTTTTGGCAAGCTCAAACAAATTTAAGTGAAGCACATGAGCATAAAGATTTCATCTCTCAAAAAGATATAAGTGAAGCATGAGAGGATTTCTTCAAAATTTACTAACTCTCAAATTAATCTAAGTGAAGCATGAGAGTATTTCTACAAAAATTTCCAAGCACACCGTGCTCAAAAAGATACAAGTGAAGCACTAGAGCAATTCTATAGCTCAAAAAGTTTAAGTGAAGCATAGAGAGCAATTCTAACAAATCATGGCATAATTTTGGCTCTCCCAAATAGGTGTGTAAATCAAGGATACAAGGGGAAAATAAACAAGCCAAGCAAGCAAAGATACAAGACGCTCCAAGCAAAACTCATGATATGTGACGAATAAAAATATAGCTCCAAGTAAAATACCGATGGTTGTTAGAAGAAAGAGGGGATGCCACTCGGGGGCATCCCCAAGCTTAGTTGCTTGTTACTATTTGGATATATCTTGGGGGTGCGGTAGCATCCCCAAGCTTAGGCTTTTATCACTCCTTATTCCTTCATCCATCGTGATCTCACCCAAAACTTGAAAACTTCAATCACAGAAAACTCAACAAAATCTTCGTGAGATCCGTTAGTATAATAAAGCAAATCACTACTTTAGGTGCTGTTGCAAACTCATTCATATTTTATAATTGCATTATACCTACTGTATTTTAACTTTACCATGGTTCATATCCTTCAATATAAACCATAGATTCATCAAAACAAGCACACAATGCAACGAAAACAGAATCTGTCTTAAACAGAACAGTCTGTAGTAATCTGTACTCTAACCATACTTATGTAACTCTTAAAATTCTGAAAAATTAGGACAACGTAAGGAATTTGTATAGAAACACTGTGTTAAAATTTCAGCTCAAGATCACGTTCCAGCAAAAAATGACAATTCATATACTGGACGCAAAGTTTCTGTTTCAGATTCAGCATCACTTCTACTCATCCTATGAATCATCCTAAAGGCTTTACTTGGCACAAACATTAAATAAACCATAAAAACACAATCATAACAGAGGCATAATTGTGTCAACACTCAAAAAAAGAAAGGAAAAAGCAAAAATTTATTTATTCATTGGGTTGCCTCCCAACAAGCGCTATCGTTTTATGCCCCTAGCTAGGCATAACGCATAGATTCAAGTATTGTCATATTTAGTTTTCAACTCTTTAATCACACAACTAGATTTCTTCAAGGATTTAGCATGCATATTCTTAACGATAACACTCCTAGGAAGAAAACCAAAAAATTCATTCTTGTAAATAGGATCCCTTATGATTTCAACAAAGTCGGGATGAATACTAATCATTTTAAGATCTCCCTTGTGGCTACTAGGTGTAGCAACTTTGTTCTTAATGACTTGCGTGGTCTTGCCAATCTTTACGGGAGTTTTTTCAATAGTTTTGATAGAATAAAAAGCCGAACCCAAATTACTAAAAATCTCTTCCAACTTATCAATACGGTAAGGACTTTCTTCTACCCTTTCGTTAACTACGATTTCTTTTGCTTTTAGTAATTTAATGGCATCTCCCGCCTTAGCCCCAATTTTATTAGGAAGATTATGCAATTTATTATCCAAATCTTCAAGATGTTCTCTAGTAATCATCTTCTTTTCAATAGCATATAATCTCTCCATAACGTGTTCGAGAGTTAAAGTTGTTTCATTGATCATGATAGGTGGTGATCCCACTAAACTTCCCAAAGCATTAAAAGCATCCAAAGATGGACACATCAAGAAATTCCCACCGGTAATCATATCAAGGACGAATCTATACCAAGTGGTGATGCCCACATAAAAACTGCGAAGAAGAACAACGGTAGATTGCTTATGGATAGATCTATTATGAGCATTGCAAATCCTATATCAAGCATCTTTTAGATTCTCCCCTCCCCTTTGCTTAAAGTTAAGAACCTCATTATCGGGGGTACACACAATAAAGGAAGAACTAGCCATAGTGACAAGGCAAGAGATCCAGCGAGAAGAAGGCAAACGAAAAAGAGAGCGAATAAAACGGCAAATTGATGAAGTGGGAGGGGGGAAACGAGAGGCAAATGGAAAATAATGTAATTGCAAGGAGATGATATTTGTGATTAGGAACCTGGTAGATGATGATGGATTCCCCTCGGCGCCTATGATAGGCATGTAGAAGAGACCGCTTCCTCCCCAGCAACGGCGCCAGAAATTCCTTTGACGTGGCTTGAGACTGCATCGGTATTTCCCCAAAGAGGAAGGGATGACGCAGCACAGCAACGGTAAGTATTTCCTTCAGTTATGAAACCAAGGTTATTGAACTAGTAGGAGGATCACCACCACCCAATAAGCAGCACCTGCACACAAACAACAAATACTTGCAACCCGACGCGAAAGAGAGGTTGCCAATCACTCTACGGTAAAAAGATAGATTAGGTAGTGATAGATAGGAGAGATGGATCTCTCAAGAACACAAAATAGAAAGAACAAATAAAATATGCAGCAATATTTTTTTGGGTTTTTGGTTTTGTAGATCTGAAAACAAAGATGCAAAAAGATAGATCTGAAAGAAATATGTTGGAAAATTAGACTCGGGGGTCGTAGGGTTCACTAGTGGCTTCTCTCATGAGTATAGCGCACGGTGGGTGAACAAATTACTGTTGGGCAATTGATAGAAAATCGAATAGTCATGACAATATCCAAGGCGATGATCATTATATAGGCATCACGTCCAAGATAGGTAGACCGAGTCCTGCCTGCATCTACCTCTATTACTCCACACATCGACCGCTATCCAGCATGCATCTAGTGTATTAAGTTTATGGAAAAATGGAGTAATGCAATATGAACGATGACATGATGTAGACAAGATCTATTCATGTAGGAATAAACCCCATCTTGTTATCCTTAATAGCAATGACACATGCGTGTCTTGCTGCCCCTTCTGTCACTGGGAAAGAACACTGCAAGATCCAACCCATCACAAAGCACCTCTTCCCATGGCAAGAAAAATCGATCTAGTCGGCCTAACTAACCAAAGATTCGAAGAAGAAATACGATGCTATAAGAAATCATGCATATAAGAGATCAAAGAAGACTCAAATAATATTCATGGATAGAAACTGATCATGAACTCAAAATTCATCGGATCCCAACAAACACACCATAAAAGTTTACATCAAATAGATCTCCAAGAGACCATTGTATTGAGAATCATAAGAGAGAGAGAGAGAGGAAGCCATCTAGCTACTGCCTACGGACTCGTAGGACTATGGTGGACTACTCACGCA
This sequence comes from Elymus sibiricus, assembly GCA_039707655.1. Taxonomy (NCBI): domain Eukaryota; kingdom Viridiplantae; phylum Streptophyta; class Magnoliopsida; order Poales; family Poaceae; genus Elymus; species Elymus sibiricus. Next base: position 220,195,676 of record CM077675.1, read on the forward strand.
TCATCGGAGAGGCACCTATGAGGAAGATGAACCCCTCCGTGATGGTGTTTAGATTGGATCTCGCGGTTCTGGAACTTGCGGCGGCTGGAATTGTGTTTCGTCGACTCTCCTATGGTTTTTGGAATACTTGGGCATTTATAGGCATCAGAGGCGGTGGAGAGGGGTCCCGAGGAGGGCACAACCCATCAGGGCGCGCCGGGGCCCCCCTGGCGTGCCCTGGTGGGTTGTGGTCTCCTCGGCCCACTTCTCCGGTACTTCTTTGGCCCACTGGGTGTCTTGTGGTCCAGAAAAAATCTCCAAAAAGTTTTGTCGCAATTGGACTCCGTTTGGTATTAATTTTCTGCGAAGTAAAAAACAAGCAAAAACAACAACTAGCACTTTGGCACTATGTCAATAGGTTAGTCCCAAAAAATGATATAAAGTTGTTATAAAATGATTATAAAACATCCAACAATGATAATGTAACAGCATGGAACAAGCAAAAATTATAGATACGTTGCAGACGTATCAAACCTCCATCATGCCTCGTGTGGCCCTCGTGTTGATGTTAAGCAAATCCATACCGGCATATCGGAAGGTAGAGTCACTCGTAAACAATTAAAAAACTTTTGTGCTCACTTTTCGTTTGTCTCTAGTGTTGTGCCACTCAAGGGACAAGATGCGTTGACGGACAACGACTGGCTTGTTGCAATGCAAGAAGAGTTGAACAGCTTCGAGCGCAACAAAGTATGGTCCTTAGTCAAAAGGCCAACTAAGGAACACAATGTTATTGGAACAAAATGGATTGTCAAGAACAAGCAAGATGAGCATGGTGTAATCATCAGAAACAAGGCAAGGTTAGTGGCACAAGGGTACTCACAAGTTGAAAGTTTGGACTTTGATGAGACCTTTGCTCCCGTTGCCCGTCTTGAATCAATTCGCATCTTACTTGCTTATGCTGCTTTCAATGGTTTAACTTTACATCAAATGGATGTGAAGAGTGCATTTCTTAATGGTCCTCTACAAGAAGAGGTCTATGTATCACAACCACCCGGTTTCGTTGACCCCGATCACAAAGACTATGTGTACAAACTTCACAAGGCTCTGTATGGCCTCAAACAAGCACCTCGTGCTTGGTATGATCATCTTAAGAAGTTTTTACTCAATGATGGTTTTGTGAGAGGGGTGATTGACCCTACTCTTTTTTTATGCGAAAAGGGTGATTTGATCTTATGCCAAATTTACGTAGATGATATCATTTTTGGTTCTCCTAACATTCATTTATGCAAGAAGTTTGCGGAATCCATGACCAAGACCTTTGAGATGTCACTCAATGCGGACTTGAAGTTCTTTCTCGGTTTTCAAATTCAACAATTTCAATAAGGAATTTTCTTATCTCAAACCAAGTATCTCAAGGACATTCTTGCGAAGTTCGGAATAATAGACGCCAACCCATGCAAGACGCCCATGCCAACCAATTTTTTTCTTAACGAAGACACAAACGGTATCCTGTTTGACCCATCTCTTTACCGCTCTATGATTGGTTCATTGCTTTACCTTTGTGCATCTAGACCACACATCATGTTAAGTGTAGGCATTTGTGCAAGATTTCAAGCTTCCTCTACGGAAAGTCATCATAAGGCGGTTAAGCATATTCTTAGATACCTTGTTCACACCCCAAAGTTGGGTCTATGGTACCCCAAGGATGCCAAGTTTGATTTCATTGGGTACACGGATGCGGATTGGGCTGGAGACAAGGTGGGAAGAAAATCCACCTCCGGGGCATGTCAGTTTCTTAGACGCTCCTTGGTAAGTTGGTCCTCGAAGAAGTAAAATTGTGTCTCCCTATCCACCGCTGAAGCCGAATATATTGCAACTGCAAAGTTGTGCAACACAATTGCTATGGATGAGGCAAACATTGAAGGACTATGGTATAACTTACAGACATGTGCCTCTACGATGCGACAATGAAAGTGCCATCAAGATTACTGAAAACCCTATTGATCACCCTCGCACCAAGCACATTAACATTCGGTATCACTTCTTAAGAGCCCATGTGCAAAAGGGTGACATTGCTCTTGCTCATGTTGGTACGGATATACAACTTGCTGACATCTTCACCAAACTGCTGGATGAAGCTAGGTTCTGTCAACTTAGGCGTGAACTTGGTATCTTGCAGCTTGATAGCATTATGTGACATTTTTGCACACCTGCATACATTTACTTCATGTGTTGTCTAGGTGTAGGCATGTATTTAGGGGGAGACATTCAACTCATGAGTACTCTCACCCTATATGATGCATAAATAAACCAAACACTCTCAAAGTTACTTTGCTCATTTTTGTGACTTGGCACTTTAAATGATGGAGTAGTGATCTTGGGCCCAAGGTTCAAATCTTGGCGGTGCCAAATCACTTATGCTCACACATGGTAGCTTCGATCATTATCATCTTGCGAAGTAGAGCTTGTCTTCGTTATTTTAAGTCATGTGCATTCCTATATATGTGTGTTACAGCTTCATCTATATCTCACGTATAAATCTCCTTGGCGGAATCTGGCCTTTATATATATTTTACTCTGAAAAGTGGTCTCAGCCTCCGGACATCCGGCCCCATCGCCGGATTTCCGGCCTGCCCAGTATCCAGAATGTCAAAAATGACAACCTCAGGCGCCGGACATCCGGCGTAGACGCCGGATTTTCGGGATGGCTTGGTTCCAGAAAGCAAAAATTCCTGTCTCCAGGCGTCGGACATCCGGCACCTCCGCCGGACATCCGACGAGTCTCGGGTTCTGCTTTTTCTCAGGCCTCGAATATCTGGCTCATACCGCCAGATATCCGACCCCCCTGCTTACCAGAGAGCCTCGAATCGGCTGGCTCTGACCCCGGATGTCCGGGACCTAATCCGGATATCCGGCCGTCGGGTGCGCATAAAAACTGAATCTGGAGGGGGGCGGGGCAGTTCTTCCCCAAACCCCCACTAGCCCCTCCCCAACCCATTCGGCCGCCGGAGCCGCCACTGCTCCTCTGCCGCCGCCCCGGTCTCCCTCGTCCCTCCCAGCCCCCGATCTCCTCGCTTCACGTCCTCCTCCTCCCGATCTACCTCCCCACCCACTCCATTGGTGTGTTGGTGGTCCGATTCGTCCGGAAGGTGGACCGCTTGGTGCCGGGGTTCTTTGTTGCTTCATGATGGCTCGGACTGAGAATGCCGGCAAGTACCCCGCCGGGGGACAGCCATCCCATGGTATGCTCATCCTTGCCTCGGTTCATCTCTATATAGTTGTGCCTTGGTATGTGCTTCATGCATGCATATGTTCCTCTCTCAAATATCTGATTGCCATGGCTCGTCTTGTCCTCACTAAAATGTTCCTACTATCATTCCATTCTCCATCATTGGTCATGCAATTTACCTTGGTCATGTTGACATTTTGCCCTAAGCACACTCATGGACCAAATGTCACCATTTTCATGTGTTATTTCTGTGTGTTCCTCTGGCTATTTCTACTTACCTCCCTCTCATCAGTGTCCTGTTACTTTCAGGCACTCGCCGACAGGGCTCCACCGATTACGAGGAGAATGTCCGGCCTAAGAAGAAGTCGACCACTAAGAAGTGCTTTACCGGGCCTAGTCGCAACCATCGGTCACGACCATCCTATGACTCTGATCCGGATGATGTGGACTATAATGTGGAAGAGGACGAAGACTTTGTTCCCAGGCGTCCTGTTGGTCAGTCTAAGCCAGGGACACGCTGGCTCCGGAGGCACCTGTGCCTCCAGTCCGAGGCTCTCCTCTGCCAGTGACTAATGGTCGCCCCATTTCCATGGACATGCCTGTGTGTGGCAATCGCCCGGTCCACAACTTCAAGACCATGGGGACGGGTCCTTATCTCGAGTTCAGGCGCGATATCAATCAATTTGAGATGATTGCTGATGCTGAAGACCGTCGGTTCCGTACTCGCATGCAGCAGGACATCTATGCAAGTGTGGTTCGTGGGCGTGGCCTGGCACCTCAATCCTATTTGGACTTGACTTTTCTTCGCAACAATCTTGTGCACTTCCCGGACAATACTGTCAAGATCATTGATGACATGCATGTTGGTCCGGCCATGACCTTCAGGTGTGACTGGAATGACGGTGCTATTCTTCAGTTCTACGCCACCTGTTACTTTGGGCCTGACAACACACTCACCTGGATGACTGATGATGCACAGCTGAGTATCTCTTACAGCCGTTTTGTCCAGATTTTGGGTCTTTCTGGTAATGGACACCGGATCCATAGTGAGGTCTCTATCTTTCGGTCTCCCTACTACATTCTCTTTCAGTGTGTGCTTCGCACTCTTTACCCAAAGAAGGGAGATCGCTCGCGGGCACGCAGCTATTGAATTGACCTCATGGTGCGCATGCACTCTCATCCCACGGAGCCACTTGACACTGCTCACTTTATCTGGCATGAGATCCGTCTGACGAGTTTCCAGCAGACGCGTCAGTTTCCTTATGCTCCATTCATTCAGGCACTGATTGACCACACTGCTCCCTTTGCGGTTGCCAAAACTACTATGCATGCTAAGTGGAAGCCTGCTCATCACATGTATGAGCTTGACCATGTTCAACCCACTGCTCCTTCTCAGTTCAGGAGGACTCCTGCAGCCCAGGGCAAGGCTCCTGCTCAAGCCCAGAGGGCTTCTGGTCCTTCCTCTTCCTCTATGAGGGACCCATTTGGCCGCCTTGCCTCTTTCATGGGGAAAGCTCAGTCTGCTATCATGAAGGCTATCACTTTCAACTGTCAGAAGAATCATGCTGTCCAGCAAAGCCTCATCCTCTCCAAGAATCAGCTCAAGCAGTGTCTCCGCGCTCGTGGGAGTCCGGTGAGCGATGATGATGATCCTCTCCCGCCTGCTCCATCTTCCTCCGCCTTTGGGTTTCCGACCCGTGCCGAGTTCACCGAGTTCTTCGATGGGGTAGTTGATGATGATGTCATCCGCCAGGAGTGATTCCTCTCTATGTACTAGTGCCTTCGCCCCTTTTTGTGTGTTCCTGACAAAGGGGGAGAAGTAGTATCTCTATGCTACGCTATCGTGTGAACCATATATTTGTGTTAAGTTTATTAGGTTGTAAGACTTTAATTGTGACATTATGGTATGATGTATCCCAAGTACTATCTTATATGCTATCATTTATCTCTATCATATGAGCTTGTGTTCATGGGTTGTCTACGGCTTGCATATGTTTCAAACACTCTCCCGTGTGCAAACATAACACATGTGCATTGAATTATTGTTAATCCAAAGTTGCACACATTAAGGGGGAGCTCAGTCATAATTATCATATGACTTGTGCTTTTATGAAATACATTGCAATATCTTTTATACTACATGTATGATTGTCATCAACAAACAAAAAGGGGGAGATTGAAAGTGAAATCATGCCCTTATATTATATTTTGATGTTGATGACAATGTACATGTAGAGGACTAATGATGTTTGTCAAGTAAATCTCATGTATTAGTTCTCAAATCTCAATATGCGAGGATCACGGACGCGTGGAATTATTATGAGTTGAGAAGGAAGGAACAAAGAGGTTTACGGACCTCGTTTTCTTTTCTACTTGAGTATAGGGATCCCGCACTATTAAGAGGGGGTCGATTGGGTTAGCAAAAGACATGCTCAAGTCAATTCAAACTCCTTTGTTCGGTTAAAAACTGCACCATGTATAAATTACAAAGTGATGCTTCTCTGTGATGGCCGGATGTCCGGGCCCTATGCCGGATGTCCGGGAGTCCATTCAGTCGCCGGATTTCCGGGAAGTTCCCCGGATATCTGGCCCCTCTGCTATCCAGAATGCATCAGTTTCACCAGATATGGGCCGGATGTCCGGAACACAGGATGTCCGGGACCCCGGATATCCGAGTCTTCTGCCGGATTTCCGACCCACACAATGCCAGTACCGCGGTTGTCTGATGGTGTGGTATGCCGGATGTCCGGGTGTTCACATACTGGCCAGATGTCTGGGACATCCCCGGATGTCCGGCTCCCCTGTTTTCCTCTCTGGCTCAGTGTATCGTGTGCACAACTCACAGACGCCGGATGTCCGGCCCTTGGCCCGGATGTCCGGCCCCACACAGCCACTTACACTACAACCGCCATACTTGTACCCACACTATAAATACCTCTTCACCACTTCGTGGAGAGGTTGACCATTCACTTTGAGCTAACCCTAGAACACACATTTCTCTCTCACACATCCTCATACACCAAATCCAAGATCCCAAGAGCATTTGAGAGTATTTGTGAGAAGTTCTCCAATCACGTGATAGATCCACTCCTTCCCCTTCTCTTCACCAAAGGAATTTGTGATTTGAGCAAGTCTTGAGCTTTTCCCCATCGTTCTTGTTACTCTTGGAGGTTGGAGACTCCTAGGCGGTAGGAGTTCTTCGGTGAGGAATCAACCATTGTGATTTCCCTCGGAAAGTTTGTGAGGGTTTGGAGACCACCCCAAGGTCTACCACTAGTGGTTGAGAAACGCCTTCGTGGTGTTGTCTCAAGGAGAGAATAGGGTGAGCCTTCGTGGCGTTGGTGTGCCTTCGTGGTAACATCCACCTCTCTAAACGGTGACGTAGCTTCCCTCCAAGGAAGTGAACATCGGCATACATCCTCGTCTCTCGAAGTTTTGGTTATCCCTAACCCTAACTCCCTACTTGTGGTTATTTGTCTTTGTGGTATTACTTGTATTACTTGTGCTTGCCTATCTACTTACTTGTTGCTCTGCTTAATTCACATAGCACAACTATCATCTTTGCAATTGTTAGGCTCACTTTCATATTCCGCAATATTGCCTAAAATTGCTAAGTAACAATTAAAATTTGTAACTGTACCTATTCACCCCCCCTCTAGGTCCATCTCGATCCTTTCAACGGGGGGTACGTATGAGTAGGGCGAAGCCTAGCTACGGAGCAAGTGTCACACTCGGAATTTACGAGTTCGAGCCCCACTCGGAAGTGGTAAAAGTCCTACGTCTCGAGCCCGGGGGCTAAGTGTTGCTTTGTATGTGTTCTGATTACAGAGAGTTCGTAACCCCTCTTCGGTGCAGGGGGTGGCTTATATAGAGTGCACCACCACCAGCCGAGTGCCATTACGAGGGTCATTAATGCTAGTAACTGTCGGAGTTACTAGAAACTGCCGTGTTAACTACGAGCGTTACAGGTAACGCAACGTCTATTGTATTCAATGCTAATTAAGTCTCTCAAACGTTGTAGCTCCCACGTCGCCTCCGCTTCTTCACGTCCGGGTGCTAAAGCTAGGCTGAGTGGTTAATAGCATCCGAGTGACTTCCAAGGGTCCGAGTGCATATTGTACATTCGTCCGAGTGTTAAGGTAGTCTAGGTACTTGTGTGAACTTGTAGGGCCCCAGGTGTGTCCTAGATAAGAGGTCCATGACCCTACCTAGGGTAGGTGACCTCGTCAACGGGCTTATGCACAAACTTCCACAAGAGCGAAGTGGTTCCCATTCGTTGTAACCGTGTCAACTTGGACCACACCCTTCAAAGTTTGCCAACCGCGAAGACATCCTTTCCTATGAGATACTTGGGCCTCCCGCTCTCATTATGGAAGCTTAAAGTGGTGGATTTCCAATTCCTAGAAGATAAGGTGGCCAAAAAGCTTGTACCTCGGGACGGCCAAAAACATCAACACCATAGGCCGCACGAACCTTGTCAAGTCGGTTATAACCTCCCAGGCGGTGTTCTTAATTACGCCGCTCATTGTTCCCCCAACCACGTTACAAAATGTGAACAAAGCTTGAAAGGGCATTCCTTTGGTCCGGGACTGATAAGACTACCGGTTCTAAATGCAAAGTAAAATGGGAAGACATTTGTCTGCCTTTGGCCTATGAGGGTCTTTGGGTACTCAACACCACAAAGTTTGCACGGGCACTTCACTTGAGGTGGCCTTGGTACGAATGGAAAGAGCCAACCAAACTTTGGGTGGGCACGGGTAACCCGTGCGACGAGGGAGACCTTGGCTTCTTTTATGCCTCCACCAGCATCATTGTGGGAAACGGGGCGAAGAACCCCTTTTGGGACTCCCCTTGGGTCTTTAGGCGGAAGCCGAGAGAGATCACTCCTACTTGGAAGCATACAACTAGCGGTCACTACTCGGCGGCGTGCGCACACAGTTCTTGGGAACTTGGATATCCCCTATGGATCAGGCGGCGTGGAAGGCTTGGGCTCCCCCCAAAGTTAGTTCTTTGCGTGGAATGTCAGGCCCTCACAACAACATCAACGTGCTTCAACGATCTCGAGGAGGCTTTGCAATGGGGAATCACCGCCGTGCACCTACACCGTCAACGGCCGTGACTACAACATGGGATACTATCTTGTCGATGGCATTCAACCTCAGTGGGCGGCGTTTGTGAAGACCATATTTGAACCACATGGCAGAAAACAAAAGCACTTCGCAATAATGCAGGAAGCAGCTAGGAAGGATGTGAACAGGGCATTAGGAATGCTTCAAGCTCGTTGGGAAATTGTTCGTGGAGCTGCAATGATGTGGGAATCAGAAACTTTATGACAGCTGATGACATGTTGTGTTATTTTGCACAATATGATTGTCGAGGATGAAGATGATGGTGTTGCCCAAACCAATGATTTTAAAGCGCCTGGTGAACAAGTTTAAATCCCGAAAGGTCAAGTGCAGCTGAGTTGATGAACTTTATAAAGATACATCAAAATCTTCGAGATCTTCATGTGCACGCGCAGCTACCGAGTGATCTTGTGGAGCATATGTGGGCCGACAATGAAAAAAAAAGATGTTTGAGTTATGCGCTTAAAATAAATTTTATGTAAGCACTATTTATTTTTGATACAAACATTTGTTATTTACGTGCGACATTGTCGTGTATGATCAACGTGTATGAATTTACATGATTTTGAAAGTCTGAATTTAAGATATATTGGATGCTAAGAACGAGATATGAAGACCCATCCGAATACGTACCTCAACGTGACGGCCGCATCCACGGATGTATAAGAGGTCGGATTTTTCAAATCGGACTGTAGAGCGAGCCACCACGCCACGCGCAATGTCACCGCGGGTCGAACGAACGGACGGTGAGGTACAGACGGAATCAGGCTAGGCACTGTCTGGCCGTGAAGTGTTTGTGTGTGTTGCTGATGTACTACTGTACTATTGGTAAATACGCATCACGCCGGATTGCCTCCGTGCTCGACCTTGGAGGCACTCACGGCGTTGCCAGTGTTACAAGAGAAGCCATTATTAGTTGCCGTAACGTAACGTTGATTTCTGTAAGCGGCTGCGTACACGTCGTGCAGAGTTAACCAAGAAGAAGTCCGAACAATCCAGAAGGAGCTGGTCACTGGCGCTGGGGTGGAGATATTTTTTGACACCCAAGTCGCGACCACGAGCTGGAGTCTGGAACATTGGATAAGTCCATGCATGCGTCCCAAGAACTGTTCACGCAGCAGCACTTGTTGGTCGATCTTCGGTCTTCTTTTTCTCGAACGTACGTACGCACCTTCTAGAATTCACTACTGGCCAGAGTACTGCACATCTTCTTCTTTTTTTTCTTTTTTTTTTTTGCGGGTGGTGCACATCTTCTTTTGATCTGATTGAGGGGCTTGCCGCCCCAATGACCGAACCCTTCTTAACTATCTTTGTCTTTCTGGCTCCCATCCTGACTGACCCTTAAGCGCTTTCAGAGATGGTGAATATCAAAAATCAGTCGCTCGGGACGAACACCGACGTCGATCAGGCTGTATGCATGTATGTAGTATGTAACTTGGTGGGACCCGGAGCTAGCTATAGGCTCGTCGTAAGGTCTGCCGTCATTTCGCCCATTGGAAATATGATTGTTCGTAATACTTATACGTAAAAGATTGAATCGGTGCAATAGATGCCCTCGACTGGCTCTTCTAAACCCATGCAGCAAGAACAAATTATAATCAAAATCCATTTCAAGTATAAAAGCGCTGTCATAAATCACTACAGCGCAGTTGTAAATCACTACAATGGGGGCGTCACTATTTTTTTTCGAAACGGAGGCAAAAGATTTGCCTCATTGATTAATTAAGAAGAAGAGAGTTGCCCAGTTTATTAATGGAAAACCGGACGAAAACCAATACAAAGAAACCACATGCGGACTACTCCCAAAGTCTGAAACCCCATGACCGCACCGTCAACCCTATGGGCATTCCTAACATGCAACAGATCCAAGCCCACACGCATCTACATCGCAAAGGAACCCCAAAAAAAGAACACCCCGGATGTAGAGAAATGACCCCACCAAAACCATGATGATAAATTAAACCATGAGGACGACCCAAAAGACCGAGGAGCAACCATTAAGCAGCCGCAGACGCCTTCCCTATGGCATCACTCTTCTTGTTCTTGCTTTTGAGAGACTTCTTCACCTTCTTGATCTTGTCTTTGTTAACCTTCTCACTCAGGATGCACGCATGCAATCGCCTTACCAGACCCAGGGCTAGCCGCCTCCAAGCTAGAGAGCAAGGTGCAAAGCTCTTTTGCAAAGAGAGCATTGGAACACGGTGCCAGCGCATCTGCCCCAACAACATCTCCACCCCCAACAACATCTCCACCTGGGGGGACCACACGCTCAATGGCCACAGGCAAGCGAGTGACAGCGGCATCCAAACCTGCACACACCACAAAGTCGGCTTGACAAGACTCCATGGACGGTGGTGAGAGTGTCGTGGGCACCACCAAAGCCCCTGGCGAGCCCATCTCCTTCGGACTCACCACCGAAAGAGGTGGAGTGGACTCCTCACAAAGCTCTGTCAACTCAGGCATAATCTGTAGAACTGGAGCCACAATCTCAACGATCACTTCACCCCCAGCGTCAAGCGACACCATAGAGCGAGGCCTAGCACGAGGAGAGAAACCTCCATAGAGGTCAACATCCTCTTCATCTGCAGAACCAACCTGAAGCTCGGAGAGCAGAGAGCCAATCGACACAACCTGAAGATTACCAAGAGCAACCTCCGCCCTTGCCAAGACACTCTCAACACGCACAAGACATTCACGAAGCTCACTATTAACTGAGAAAAGGCGCCGTGATAAATCACTACAGCACAGTTGTAATTCATATGAAAGTACGTAGATTCAATCGAGTCCCAGCTATTTGCAAATCGATCCAAGCACAAGGTATTCATGCTAGCATGTAGAGACTGCTCTGGTTTATTCAAGCTCGATACATAATAATTTACATCTGATTAGCTCCTAACTTTTGACTCTACTGACTCCTATTCTGAAGAGAAGATCATTGTTTCTTGATCTACGTGATACACATACACCGGAGAAGAAGCAGAAGCAAAGCTTCTCTTCGTTCTCTACCCCAGTCTACTTCCTGCTAACTACCCATAATTACAGGCAAGACCCTCTGATCTCTTTCTATTTCCTCCTCTCCTCCCTTGGGCCGCCGGCGACGGCCTTGCCCTTTCTCCGGTGCGCTGCGGACGGATCCGTAGCGTCGTACAATTCCGCCATCGAGCGGTGCCTCCTGTTCATCCGCGCCCTCCCGCCCACCTCCTGCTCGTCGTCCTCCTCCTCATGATCCGCGCCGAAGCCGAAGCCGGCGACGGGGTCACGCGCGGCTGGGGCGGGCGGAGCGTTGACGGAGCGAGGCGAAGAGGAGGAGTAGGCGGCCGACGCGGCCGTGCCCGATCCTCGCGGGGTGAAGGCGGCGCCCGAGGAGCAGCTGCTCTCGCTGAGGTGGAGGAGCTGCTCAGCCGCCGCGAGCTCCAGAGCCGTGAACCGCGTCGGCCTGCGCCCCGCCGCCTCGGCCGGCGCATGGTCGCGGAGGGCCTCTTCCATGGCCGGCGGTTGTGGCCTGGCCGGTGGTTTGCTTAGGTCGCGCCCGGCGTGTGGAGGGGTTGGGCTCCGGTTAATTTCGTGTGCGTCTCTGCCTTTGTCTCACACTAATTTCCATTTTTATTTATTGGGCTAAGGTTAATCATGTGGTTGCTGCGCCGTGGCTGGGCACAGCGAAACCGACTTCAACCGGCGTGCCTGCAGAAATAAAATAAACTTGAGGGGGCTGGTCGTACTTTTGCTTTGAGTACAGGCCGAGCGTACTGGTACACTTTCTTTTTTTGAGAAATCAGCTAGAGCTCTGCCTTTGCATCAAGAAAAAAAAAATCGACCAGTTTACAAGAAAAAAAACCGGCCGAAAACTCATACACCGAAACACATACTAGCCCTGAGGTTATGTACCCAGCGAGCCGACTTCCCTATCGCCCAAACGACCAGAGTTGTCACCCTACCACATGACCTGGAGCCGTTCCGGCTTACAAACCTCGGCAACTCGCACACGTCAGCCCCGAGGCCACACTCCACACGAGCCTACGACTCTATCGTCCACGCGACCAGATCCGACACTTCACAACACCGAGTTGTTCCTCGGAGCCGCCGCTCCGACTTACCCACCGTCCCGTGGCCGCGCTCCATTCGAGCTGACAACTCTGCCGCCCACGTGATCAGAACCGACACTTCCCAACACTGATCTCCGGAGCCGCTGCTTCGACTTCCTCACTGACCCCGAGGTCGCGCACTCTCCTGGTCGACGAAGAAACCGCAAAGCCACCCGGCTCACCACGAACTGACAAAGCACCAGACCTCCAAGGTGTCGCCCCCAAGAGGGAAGCGACGAGTACACTGTCGACGCCCGCTCCGACCAAGGTTGAAATTTGGGTTTTCACTAGGAAAGCCTGAGACCGAGGCAACAATCGTGGTGAAGGGGTTCTACAACACCGCCTCCAAGGAGGGAACGACATCCTAAGACGCCGTCGAAGCTGGCAACGACCAAGGTCGAGCTAGGCTTTCGCACGTAGCTCACTAAATCCATCCTCACAACAGCCTGCCCAACAGACCGTCTCCAAACATGCCGACCGTCTCGTCGAAGCCGCATGACCAAGCACGCCGGACAGCTCGCCGCCGCCAACAACCATCGGCTCAACAAACCACCGCGGCCCACCTCGCTCCATTGCAGCCCCACCCACGCAGAACGGGGCATGGAAGGCCCATCTCCACCACCGTAGACCACCGGCGTTGCCATGCCGCCGCCCATGCCGCCACCACAGCAACGCCACCGACGGGAGACCCGCCGGGTCCGCCGCGCCCGCCACGCGCGAGATCCGGGCCGAGCATCCCCAGATCCGCGCCTAGGATGCCGCTAGCCGACCACCCCTCGCCGGAGCCGTCAACCGCCCGTAGCCGAGCACGAACGCCGCCGCCTCGACCAGCACCCAAGCAGTCGCCACCTCCTCATGAGACGCGCCGACGAGCCTGTCCCGGGGCCGCCGCCCCGGCCTCTTCGCGCTAGGCCGCCAACCACCATTGCGTCGGCCGGCGGGATCAACTCCCATCTTCGCAGCAGACCGCCCCGCCACCCTGGTGACTGAAGCAGTCCGTCCGCAGCAGTCGAACGCGGGTGCCGACGCGCACTGCCCATCGGGAAGCTCGTCCCGGGGACGCCGCCCTGGCATCCTCTCGCCGGCCCGACGCCAGATCCGCCGCAACCACCAGCCCTGCTTGTGCACCACATGGAAGAAGAAGAGGATGGGGAACGCCGCGCCGACGCCGTCCTCGAAAGTAGCACGGGCTTTGCCGCCGGCTTGTTCGGGCGACGACAAGGTGCAGAGGACGGTGAGTGGGGGCGGTGGCTAGGGTTGCAGTCGCCCACAGGAGCGACGCGAGGCCCTTGTGCGTAAGGACTTTCACATAGACCATTCTTTTACACTGGTCCACTTTCGATGTTAGTTGATGTTAAAGAAAAGAAAATTTACTGGATGTCAGTCACATCATGTGGGACAAAATTAGCAAATTATTCCACATAAAAACACTGCCCAAAGTTCCATTTTGTAAAATATGCAGCAGTACAAATTAGTACGAGTATTCGACTTGCGAGCTATGTATAAACTTTGAGGGGCTATGTGGAAGATAGCTGCCTCTACGCAAATGCTAACGAGATTCGCGTGATATTTCTGTGGCCGAGATAACTCGGAGGTGTATATAGCAGCCACGTCATCTCACCGCACTTCACGTGGTGTGCAATCGACCAGGTACTCTGTTGGGCCCATGTTGCTTCTAACAGAAAACAAATTGCTTCTTAAAGAAAACAAATTATTTGTCCAAGATTTTTTGCGGGTTAAAGTATTTGTTTATGTGATAGCATGTATTCTCACCATTTCTTTTCAATTCGCATATAAGATTTGTCTTAAATCAAACTACGTAAAGTTTAACCAAATTTATATTAGATAATATCAGCATCTACAATACTAAAGTTATACAATATGAAAAGTTAATTTCACGATCCAACTAAAAATACTGATTGATATTGTGATCTCCTATAATTTGATCAAACTGGATGAAGTTTGAGTTTTTTTTATGATAAAGAAGGCTTCCCTTTGTTTTCATTTATCAGAAACCACCAAGTATTTATAGCTACAAAACAGAAAATTGGGGCCATACAAACTAGATAACCTAGAGTACTTTTTCCGAAAAAAGGTTTCCCCGCTTTGTATTACAAAGCAACCAACACCGATACAATCAACGATAGGTGCTGGGACGGAAGTAGCACAATCACGCCCTGTCGGGGAAACGACACCTATGGGATCGAAGGATCCCTTTACGGTTCGGCAAGGGAGAAAGGACAGCACAAAGAGCGGAACTAACGATCAACGCGAGGGGATTTACCCAGGTTCGGGCCGCTCGGAAGCGTAAAACCCTACTCTTGCTTGGTTGTATTACTGTGGATGTTCTTGGCCAAGTTCTGGGAGCTACAGTAGCAGCTACGCATGCAGAATGGGTCGAATGTCTCCATCCCCCCCCTGTAGCTACGCCTTGGGCCTCCTTTTATATGTCCAAGGGGTCTCCAACAGTGGCGAAGTACAAGAGGTGTAAAGTATCTACAGTATCTCATGATTACCAGTATCCCATGATTACCAGTATCTCATGATTACTACTGACGCCTTAGGACAAACATCTTAGGACAAGACGCGTTCAATGCTCTGAACAGGTGTCCCTGCCTTTCTTGGGGATGGAAAAAGGACTCGTCCCATCAGCACCGCTTAACCCCTTCTGCGGCCAGCGCCGTGACACGCAACCAGGAGGACAAGCCCTAAACGACAGGCTGGTCGCTGCGCTGGAGCGGCGGCACTGTGCTGAAGCGGTGGGATCTTGCCGGGTGCTGATCTTGCCGGGGCTCGACGGGCCAGCCCGGCAAGATCTTGCCGGACGCCCAGCCTTCGGTCTTCTGATCTTCTGCTTAAACGCCTTCTTGATATCTTGCATTTGTCTCCAGCCGTCCTCCGGCAGGCCTTGTCGCAGGTATGGCTACAACTGTCCGTGCACAAGTACGGGCTACTAAAGGACCCGATCTTTAGTACACCGACAGGAGCCCCCGGGCCTAGGCCATACACGGGTGCGAGGCGTTGTTGGGCTAGGCCCAAAACAGTGCACGGGCACGCGTGGCAGGAGTTACTGTCATAATCTTCTCATTTACTGCGCCCTCCCACGACGCGCGTTGAATGTGGAACGTGGGGGACGTGCGCGGAATGACCGCAACCTCCGCTCCTTCCTCGTAAAAAAGGAAATCCGCAGGGGTGCTGCTCATTTACCTCTCATCTTTTCCAATCTGGACGCTGCCATCATCCTCCTCCTCGAGCCTGAAACGCGCCTCCTCCATTCTTCCGCCACCCGCACGCCCACGCCACCTTCGGACTCCGCTTCCACTGCCGCCATGCCGCCCAAAGCAGGCAAGGGCAAAGCGGCGAAAGCCGCCGGCTCAGCCGCAGGAGCAGATGAAGGGGATCTTGTGCGGATGCGGAGAGAGCGCGCCGTCTTCGACCCGACGCTTGACGGGCACACCTTGATTACTCAGTACAGGTGCGTATGGGGGAAGAAGACAAATGGCCATCCCAAAACTCGTGCGCTTTAGGCTTCTGCCGGGGGCGGCGCGAATAGATACCCTTTCTTCGCTGCTTATTTTTACTGCGGGCTCTGTCCTCCTTTCTCCGACTTCTTCGTCGACATCATGTACACATACGGATTCCGCCTTTTGGATTTCACGCCGAACGCCGTAACGTGCATGTCTGTCTTTGCGCATCTTTGCGAAAACTTTGCCGGAGTGGTCCCCAACACGGCCCTCTTCCGCCACTACTTCATCCCCGCATCGAGACAGGAGACGCCCTCTCTGGATCTATCACTTGGATTCCAAGGACATGGAACAAGGATATATACCTAGGGGGTCTCTACCGCAAGAAGTGGGATGAGTGGCGATCCGAGTAGTGCTGGATCCAGGAGAAAGACCCTCAGCCATTCTGCGTGCCCCGGCAAATGAAGGTGGCCCGTGGTGAGAATTGGAGCGACCTCGACCCTGAAGACAAGAAGCTCACAATTGCAATCACCAGGATCCACCGCCTGAAGGCTGTCGGGCTCACGATTGAAATGGTTGGCACAGATTTCCTTCGCCGGCGCATCGCCCCTCTGCACAATAAGGGGAGGCTAGCCTAGGACTTCAAGAACGCAGCAGATATTATGAGGCTGCGCCCTGGCTTGAATCACAACTTCACGGTCTTGCAGCACATGTATCTCCGCCACAAGCTGTTCAGGCCTGACGGGAGGTTCATGTTGCCGCCTGGAGTCGTGCCTCTGTGCAACAACTCTGCCCTGAGCTCCATCATTGCTATGATGCCAGTGTGGAACGCCCACGGCCTTGACGGGACTTGGGTAGAGCCGCCTCCAGAGCAAGTGCAGGAGTTCTTCGACAACTTGTCGGAGAGGGCCATCCGGGAAGATCCCAAACTTATTCGTCCCACCACTGATGAAGAAATGGCTTACATTGCTAGCAAGGCGGAAGAGGCAAACCTTGCCGCGGAGGCCGGCGACTTTGGCTTCACGGGAGGAGACACCAGTGAAGAAGAGACGGTGCCGGAGGAGACCTCTTCTGAGCAAGAGGAAGTTGCCGAGGAGCAGAGCGGCATGGTTGCCGGGGGCTCTACCGTCGAGGGCGCAACCAAGGAGCAGCCGCACGAGGAGCCCCCAGCTCCAGGGAAGAAAAAGCGCGTTCTTCGGAAAGCCAGCTCTGGCGCCCCAGCAAGTCAGCCTCCCTCAAGGGATGAGGTTCCCGGCAAGAAGGCGGCCGGCAAGGCCGCGCAGCGGCAAGAGGCCCAACAACCGCCCGTGCGACGTACGACACGCTCGACCGTGGCACAAACTGGTGCGGCGGGAGCGTCCCATACGACGGCACCAGCGGCTGGAGCAGCAGGGTCGCAGCAACCTACTGCTTCCGCTGCAGCCAAGCGCGCCAGGTCTCCTTCTCCACCTCCTCGCCCAGGTGCCGAAGCGGAAGTCGTCTTCGACCTCTCTGCCTTGGAATCCGAAGAAGAAGAGTAAGGGCCTTGCCACACCTTATAATTCTTGTATTTCTGGCTTCACTTGACTAATTCACTTTGGCTTGTCTCCACAGAGATGCAGAAACCTTGGTGCAAAGGATGGCGAAGAGGGCGAAGACCTCAACGGGCGACGAACCGCCGGCAAGCACCTCAGGTGCGCCAGAAACGATCAACATCAGCCCGGAGTCGAGCCCACAACGCAGTCCTCAACACAGCCCCCGACGCAGCCCCCAGGGTGCGTATCTTCACTGCTGACATCTTTCCGCTGGTAAGTGCCAGGGTGCGTATCTTCACTGCTGACATCTCCGGGCGTGCAGGAGCGGAGCGGCAACAAGGAGTACCAATGGGAACTGTCCCTGATGTGCCGCCGCCATCGACTACACCGCGCAGAGATGAGTCTTCGGCAAGCGAGCTTTACCGCGATGAAGAAGAGCCGGCGAGCACTGGCTCCGGTAACCCTCCTCAGCAGCTCGACGCAGGTAAACCGCTCGCCTCAGAGTACTTGCTATTCCTGTTTTTCTCTTCTTCTTTTTTTTGTCTTCTTGAACTTCAATCTTGGTCTCATCTTGCTTCCCTTCCTGGGCTTCCAGATTTTCTCTTGGCGGAACCCATGGATGTCGAAACCGTCATCGAGGAGACCGCCAGGGACGCTACCGCCGAGGCCGACAGGGTTGCAGCGGACGAGGCCGCCAAGGCCGCACAGGAAGAGACCGCCAAGAAGTCTGCTGAGGGGACCGGCAAGGAGACCGACGACCGCACTGACGACATTCCTGCCGCAGGAGCGCCTAGCGCCACACCGGTCGTGGAGCCCCCAGCTGCCGGTGAAGATCAACCGTCAACATCTGACGTGCCCCCGTCAAGCAGTTACCTCAAGGTCGGTGACAACCTGTTCGTCAGCATGCCAGGGACGGCAAGCACTGGGGTGCCGGTGGAAGGAGAAACTCTGGATGGAGATGTCATCGCCGCCGCCAGCAGCAATGAACCCAAGGAAGAGCAGCTACTCCAAGCCGTGCACGACAACTATCAGAAGCTCCAGGCACTCTACCGCGCCCGGAAGGATAAGCTGGATTCCAGGGCAGCGGTTGTTGATGTAGCAGAGGCGGACTTCCAAAAGCGCGTAGAGGAGATGCAGGCTTGGTATGCTGAGGCCTTCCAAGAGCTGAAGACTGCTCGGGAACAGCTGAGCGAGAACTGGAACGACCTCCTCATGAAGCAATCTGATGTCGAGAAGGCACACGAGGAGGCTGCACAGCAGGCCGCCGTAACAGAAGCTCGCCTGACGGAGCGCCACATCGGGCTCCATGCTCATGAAGAGGACCTTACTGCTCGCGAGGAGGCGCTTGCCGCCAAGCTCCACAGCAAGGACGAGGAGATCGAGAAACTTGTCGCGCAGCGGACCCAGGAGCTAGAGCAGAAACACATGGAGACGCTCAGAGCTCTGACTGAAGATCACGTCGGCAAACTGAAGGAAGCCGTCGATGCTGCCGGAGCTGCAGAGGCCGCCAAGAGCTTGCTGGAGGGGAAGGTGAAGAAGCTAGAGGCTGATCTCGAGGATCACGGCAAGAAGGTCTCAACACTCGAAGCTGAAAGAGACAAAGCTCTTCACAGCTTGATGGAGGCCCAGGTTGCCACATCCGAGAAGACTCAGCAGCTCACCTCCGCCAAGGAATCCATCGTTGATCTGGAGCAGAAGCTGACCACGCTGAAGGAGACCCTTGAGACCGCCAGGGGTTGGGAGAAGACCTTGATCAAAGACCTCCACAATGAACAGGAGCTGCTCAAGAGTGCTGCCGCCACACACAACGACTATGTGGCAGGCGTGCAGATCTGGACTGAGAAGCTCATCGACGTTGCAAAGAAGCTTGCCGCGCAACTGTCCATCATGGGTCTGCAAGGCTTCAGCTATTCTTTTGACGACAGGGTGTCCACAAGCGCCAGGCTGACCATGTTCTTTGACCGCATGCTCGAAGCCTTGGAGCAGCTTCACTCTGACCGAACATCCCAGCTGGCGAACGAATCCCGCAAGCTCTGCCAGGCCGTCCTCCGCGAGGTGCTGGTCAAAGTTGTGCACAAGAACCCCGGCATCAACCTCTCCAACGTCTTCAAACGCTTGCCGAAGGATGTGGACGTCAAGGTACTCGAAGAGCTTGTCGCGCCCATCGTTGACAGGGTGAGCCAAATCAAGAGGGTTGAAGGCGATCGCCGGGATTAGCTGTTTCTCTTTATCTTGTCGCCATCGCTCCATGCCAAAGACAATTTATCTTTAGTTAGAAACGCGGCAACTATCATGTAATATAACTTGCTGTCTCTGGATTAATGTATGCTATTCCCCTCGTTTGATTTCTTTCTGTATGGTGTATGCCCTACGCTTATGCTGGGAACTTGCCGGTGCGCACCCCCGCGAGCGCTGGGTTCGGGACTTCAGCAGCCTGCTGGAGGCGCAGCTACCGGCAAGAAACCTTGACGTTTTCAGTGCAGCCACCTAAACTGTTGAGCGGACTCGAAACAGAGTAAGGGCGTGACCGATCATGACAAGGCTCCATCGCGTGCAGGTTTTCCATACAAAAGTCGAAATCGTTCAAGGAGGATAGCCTTACAACAAAAATCTGTTTTAAAGGGTTTCTGGAACTTAGCTTTTCGTTGTTGTTCTTCTTCCGGCAAGATGTCAACCTTGAACGTCGCCTGTCGGTATCCATACCATCCTCCCCCCTGGCAAACTTGCATGCGAGGGAACCTTCTATCCTTTTGAGAAAAAGAAAGAAGAGAAAATATGGAACCTTGGCGGTTCATTAGCTCTTACCGGAAGCAAGAGCAATACAACATCTCAGATAAGCATGCATATAAAATGACATGAAATCATCAAGAATTGTAAAACACTTAGCTTAATTAAACTATGCACAGGGTCTTCGCCTAGCTTTGTACAAAGGATTACATGCTGCATCGGCAAGACTTGTACAAAAGGTGGTTGCCGGGAGCGTTTCTGCGGCAAGAACCTAAGGTTCTGCGCGAAACTGCTGCTAACCGGTAACCGCGCCTTACGGGTAGAACTTACGAAGATGTTCGATATTCCAGGAGTTGCTCACTGGCACGCCATCTTCGGTCTCCAGGCGGACAGCGCCAGGCCTGGTGACTCGTACTACCCGATAAGGGCCTTCCCACTTCGGCGTCAACTTGTTGGAATTCTTGGCCGACTGAACGCGCCGAAGAACAAGGTCGCCTTCCTCAAGACTCCGGGCATGAACCTTGCGGCTATGATAGCGGCGCAAAGCTTGCTGGTAGCGTGCAGCACGCACAGCAGCCCGAAGACGATCTTCCTCAAGGAGCACAGCGTCATCTTGCCGTAGCTGCTCTTGCTCGAGCTCATCATAAGCGAGCACTCGAGGTGACCCGTATATGAGTTCCGTGGGGAGAACTGCTTCAGCCCCGTAGACCAGGGCGAAGGGAGTCTGGCCGGTAGCTCGATTTGGTGTCGTTCTGATTGACCAAAGAACCGCCGGCAGCTCATCAATCCAGCGTCTTCCGCACTTGTGCAGCTTGTCGAAAGTTCTGGTCCTGAGACCGCGCAGCACTTCAGCATTTGCCCTCTCCGCTTGGCCGTTGCTTCTCGGGTGAGCAACGGAGGCAAAACAGATCTTGCCGCCAAGGTCTTGGACGTACTGCATAAAGGTGCGGCTTGTGAACTGCGTGCCATTGTCGGTGATGATCCTGTTCGGCACACCAAACCGGCACACTATTCCCTTAAAGAACTTGACCGCTGACTGTGCTGTCACCTTTCTCACTGCTTCCACTTCCGGCCACTTCATGAACTTGTCGATAGCAACGTACAAGTACTCGAAGCCCCCGGTAGCGCGGGGGAAAGGACCCAGTATGTCGAGTCCCCAGACCGAGAAGGGTCAGGAAAGAGGGATTGTCTGAAGAGCTTGAGCTGGCTGATGAAGTTGCTTTGAATGGAACTAGCACGCTTCACACTTGGTTACTAGTGCAGTTGCATCCTGGAGAGCAGTGGGCCAGAAGAAACCTTGCCGGAATGCCTTGCCGACAAGAGCTCTCGAGCCTATGTGGGAGCCACATATGCCTCCATGAATCTCTGCCAACAGCTCTAGTCCATCCTCCCGAGGAATGCACTTCAATTTCACACCGTTGGGTCTCTTTCTGTACAGGACGTCGTCGACGAACTGGTACATACTAGACTGACGGGCTACTTTCTCCGCTTCTTCCTGTTCCTCAGGGAGTTCTCCTGTCTGAAGGAAACGAACTATGTGTTGTGCCCATGCCGGAGCATGTGGCTCGACGACAAGGACTAAAGGCATCTCTTCGGCCGCGGGAGCGCTTGCTTCAGCGGCAAGAACCTGAGGTTCTGCGCAAAGCTGCTGCTCACCGGCAACCGGCATATCCTCAGCTACGGGGGTGCGTACTTCTGCGGCAAGAACCTGAGGCTCTGCGCGAAGCCGCTGCTCACCGGCAACCGTGTCGTTCCCGGCAACTTCCTTGCCGGCGACTTCTGGAAGCTCTGCCGGGAAGTACTTGCCGGTACTTAACTTCCTTCTCTTGTCCGGCCTCGTCGGTGGTGTTACGGATGGCTGAGTCAGGCGGAGCACAAAAGTTCCTGGTTCCACAGGTAACTTGAGGGCAGCACGCTTCGACAGGTCGTCAGCAATGCAGTTCTCTGCTCGAGGAACATGCTCTGTTTGTAAACCGTCAAAACGCTCCTCCAGCCTTCTCACTTCATCGACATAAGCTTCCATCAACGGGCTCTGGTAATCCTTGTTGACTTGCCTGACGACAAGCTGGGAGTCACCTCTGACGATGAGCTTCTTGATCCCAAGGTCTGCCGCGATCCTGAGACCGGCAAGCAGCCCTTCATACTCTGCAGTGTTGTTCGTTGATCTCTCCCGGGGAAAGTGCATCTGAATCACATACTTGAGGTGCTCTCCGGTGGGTGCGACAAGCAGCACGCCAGCACCGGCGCCTTGTAGAGAAAAAGCCCCATCAAAGTACATAATCCATTCGCGATCTGTTTCCTTGCCGGGGACAACCGACTCTTGAACTTCTTCGTCTGGCGTTGGTGTCCACTCTGCAATGAACTCTGCCAAGGCTCTGTTCTGAATAGTTGAAGTGCTTTCAAACTTGAGGCCAAAGCATGACAGCTCCAACGCCCACTCCACAATCCTGCCGGTTGCTTCTGGATTCCGCAAGATCCGTTGCAGCGGAAAGCGAGTGACGACGGTAATCTCATGTGCTTGGAAGTAATGGCGCAGCTTCCCCGAGGCCATAAGGAGGCCGAAGAGCAGCTTTTGCACACCAGAATATCTTGACCTAGCCCCTGCAAAAGGGAGCTGACAAAATAGACTGGGCGCTGCACCATCTTCTTCTTCTGCACTGCTTCACTTGACTGTGCGGGCTCTGTCTTGTCGGCACCAGACTCTGCCGGGGATGGTCCTGGCTTGTCGCTTGACGAGCTTGCCGCTGCCGCTGCCTCTTCGTCTGCTTCTCTCTGCGCCACTAGCGTAGCACTAACCACTTGATTCATTGCCGCTAGATACAGCAGCAACGGCTCTTGTGGCCTAGGTGCGACCAGTGTCGGCGGAGAGGAGAGGTACCTCTTCAAGTCCTGCAGCGCTGCCTCCGCTTCCGGAGTCCATTTCATTGGTCCTGCCTTCTTCAAGATTTTGAAAAAGGGCAGGGCGCGCTCAGCGGACTTGGAGATGAACCTGCTCAGAGCAGCAATGCAGCCGGCAAGCCGGCGCACATCTTTGACACGTCTTGGTGCTTCAATCTGCTCAATTGCCTTGATCTTGTCGGGATTGGCTTCAATTCCACGTTGAGACACAAAGAACCCGAGAAGCTTGCCGGATGGAACGCCAAACGCGCACTTCTCCGGATTGAGCTTCAGATTGATCCTACGCAGATTTGCAAACATCTCTTCCAGATCTTGTATAAGAGTTGCCTTGTCCTTGGTCTTGACCACTATGTCATCCATATAGGCTTCCATATTTCTATGCAGCTGGGTCTCGAAACCAATCTGAACAGCTCTTGCGAAGGTCGAACCAGCACTTTTCAACCCGAAAGGCATACGTATGAAGCAATACGTGCCACATGGGGTGATAAATGCGGTTTTCTCTTCGTCTTCTTCGGTCATGAAAATCTGATGGTAGCCTGAATATGCGTCAAGGAATGACAGCAAATCGCAACCAGCAGTGGAGTCCACAATCTGGTCGATGCGCGGCAAGGGAAAAGGATCTTTTGGACATGCTCTATTGATATCAGTATAGTCGATACATAGCCTCCATTTTCCATTCGCCTTGCGCACTACAACTGGATTGGCCAACCATGTCGGATGGAGGACTCCTCTAACCAGACCTGCTGCTTCAAGCTTTCTGATTTCTTCGGCGATAAACTCTTGCCGCTCCAAGGCTTGCTTCCTGATCTTCTGCTTGACGGGCCGCGCATGAGGGCAGACAGCAAGGTGGTGCTCAATTACCTCCCTGGGAACACCGGGGATATCAGATGGTTGCCATGCAAACACATCGATATTCGCCCGCAGGAAGGCAACGAGCGCGCTTTCCTATTTGTCATCAAGGGTGGAACTTATGGTGAACGTTCCTCCCGTACCATCCTCCTTGGCGGGCACCTTCTTCGTCTCTGGTGGAGCAGCCTTGGATTTTTTGCTCTTGCCGGCAGAGCTCTCCGGCACGTCCTCGACGGGAGCGCAGCACTCCGAGGAGGTGCGCTTGCCGGAGTGGGTGCTAGAGGTCTTGCCGGGCTTCTTCTTCTTCCCGGGAGCTTCAGCGATAGGAGCAGGTGCCTTGGCGGCAGATGCTGCAACTGCCTCCCGGTAGAGTTTGTCGGTGCAGATAAGCGCATCCTTCTTGTCGGAGTGGATGGTGATGACGCTCATCGGCCCGGGCATCTTCAGCACGTTATAGGCGTAGTGCGATGCCGCCATGAACTTGGCCAGCGCCGGGCGACCAAGAATCCCATTATAGGGTAATGGAATCTTGGCGACATCGAAGACGATCTTCTCCGTCCTGAAGTTCAACTCGCTGCCAAACGTCACTGGCAGGGTGATCTTGCCCTTCGGCTGGTTCCTTCCCGGATTGACCCCTTGGAATGAGCCTGTTTCCTCGAGATCTTCGTTGGGAATTTGCAATCTCTTGATCACATCGGGCGAGATCAGGTTTAGGCCGGCCCCACCGTCAACTAACATCTTTGTCACCTTGAGGTTGCGGATCGTTGGTGAAACCAACAATGGCAAGCACCCGACCGCAGTTGTGCGATCAGGGTGGTCCTCGGCGTCAAAAACGATAGGCGTGTGGGACCACTTCAGTGGCTTCCGGGCATCGAGCGAGGGCTCAGCTGCATTAATCTCGCGCGCCCACTGCTTGAGCTGGCGGTGAGAGGAATGCAACGAGGCGCCTCCGTCAACGCACATGGTCTCTGTCGCCTTCTGGAACTCGTGCTCGCTGGACTCGTCACCCTCTGCATCATCATCATCATCCCCCTGCTCCTTGTCGCGGCCTTGGGCGGGCCGCTCCTTCTGTTGCTTGGCCTTGCCGTGGCGACCTCCTCGACCACGCTTCTTGCCGGACCCTCCAGCGCCATCCTGGGCCTTCTCCTTGTCTCGCCTTTCGTACTCGGCTCTCTGCTTCTCGACAAGCTCCTCAACTTGCCGGCAGTTTTGGAGATCGTGGCCCTTGGTGCGGTGGATCTTGCAATACTGCTTGGCGGAGCCTTCCGGCTTGTCGGCAGCCGCCAAGGCCTAACATGCGGCACACCCGGCACCCTCCTTGTCGGGGTCGTCAGTCTTGGCCTTCTTGGCGGTGCCGGGGTTGCCGGATCCCTCGACGGCAAGCACGGCCTTGCCCTTGCGCTTCCTGGCCTTCCGTCGGCCCTTCTTTGCCGGGGCAGCAGCGTCTTCGCTTTCGGAGTCGACTCCTGCGCCAGCGTTCTCGCCGGGGAGTCTCCTTCCTTCTTCTGCCCGAGCGCATTTGTCAGCCAGAGCATAAAGCTCGGTGACATCCCTGACCTTGTTCATCGCAAGCTCTTCCCGCATCTTGCGGTTGCGCACATTCTGATGGAAGGCGCTGATGACAGCGGCAGGATGAACGTCTGGAATGTTGTGCTGGATACGGCTGAACCTCTGGATGTACTTGCGCAAGGTTTCGCCATCCTTCTGTGGAATGATATGCAAGTCGCTTTCCTGGCCAGGAGCTTGGTGGCCGCCAGTAAAGGCGCCAACAAACTCATGACACAGATCTGCCCAGGAGGAAATGGAATTCTCCGGCAGATGCATCAACCACGACCTGACGTTGGGCTTCAGCACCAACGGGAAGTAGTTGGCGAGGATCTTGTCGTCTCGAGCCCCGGCAGCCTGCACCGCAATGGTGTAGATGCTCAGGAACTCTGACGGGTGAGTCTTGCCGTCGTACTTCTCCGGCACCTCCAGCTTGAAAGAGCGGGAGTTGGGCCACTGGACTCGCCGCAGCTCACGAGTAAACGCTGGACAGCCCACCTCGTAAGGCAGGCTACCAGGATACCCTGGCGCAGGCTCGTCGACAGTGGGTCCCGCGCGCTTGTCGGACTGACGGCGCGCTTCCCGTCGCCGCTCGATGGTGGTTCGAGCGTCCTCCTTCTGCCGTTCCCGAAGAATCAGACGTTGATCGCGGCGAACCCGCGGATCGGACGACGCCGTGGAATCGTCATCACGGGCGTCGACCCGCCGAGTTAGCGACCGCTCTTGACGTGGTAGAGGGGAGCGTATCGTAGATGCACCGCCTCCAGTCTTCTCGCCATCGGCCCGCACCGGTCCAGTAGACTGCCGCCGTGAAGGCTGTGCTTGCTGCGGCCTGTCGTTGTTGGCTAGACCGATGAGGCTCTGAATGGCAGCTCTCCACTCATCTAGCTTCTCCGCAGTGGGAGGGAAGTCTAGGAGCAGCTGAGCTCACGCCAACGCTTCTGCTGGTGTAGGCGGCGGCGAAAGATGCGAAGAACGTGAGGTGCTCAAACTCCTAACTGGGTTAGAAGGAGCACCGTCACGGTCCTGCAACCGCGCGCGGCTTCCACCGGCGTGTTGACGTGGATCTTGGACCTGCGTATCTTGAGAGTGATGCGCAGGGGTTTTCCCATGGGGATGCTTGGAACCACCGACGTCACGGTGCTGCACGTCGCGCGCGTCTTGAGAAGGCCGCGGTGCATGCGCCGGCGTGGGTGTCTTGGAAGGCGCCGTCCCGTCCTTGGAGATCGCTGCACCACCCATAGGTAGCGCGGCCTTGTCCTTGGACCTGGCGCTCGCCTGGCTTGGATCGCCAGAACGTCGCGGAGGCTCAAGACCTCCACCTCCTCCACCAGCGCCCGCGCCATCACCCGTCTGTTTGGGTACGGGGGGGCTGGACGCAGATGGACCAACCGCCGTGAAACCCTTCTTCTTGGGGGCCATGGCGATGAAAGATGGTCAAGAACTGGCGCGCCGACCGCTAGATCGGGTTCGCGCAACCTTTTCTCCCCTACCTGGCGCGCCAAAGATGTCGGGGAAACGACACCTATGGGATCGAAGGATCCCTTTACGGTTCGGCAAGGGAGAAAGGACAGCACAAAGAGCGGAACTAACGATCAACGCGAGGGGATTTACCCAGGTTCGGGCCGCTCGGAAGCGTAAAACCCTACTCCTGCTTGGTTGTATTACTGTGGATGTTCTTGGCCAAGTTCTGGGAGCTACAGTAGCAGCTACACATGCAGAATGGGTCGAATGTCTCCATCTCCCCCCTGTAGCTACGCCTTGGGCCTCCTTTTATATGTCCAAGGGGTCTCCAACAGTGGCGAAGTACAAGAGGTGTAAAGTATCTACAGTATCTCATGATTACCAGTATCCCATGATTACCAGTATCTCATGATTACTACTGACGCCTTAGGACAAACGTCTTAGGACAAGACGCGTTCAATGCTCTGAACAGGTGTCCCTGCCTTTCTTGGGGATGGAAAAAGGACTCGTCCCATCAGCACCGCTTAACCCCTTCTGCGGCCAGCGCCGTGACATGCAACCAGGAGGACAAGCCCTAAACGACAGGCTGGTCGCTGCGCTGGAGCGGCGGCACTGTGCTGAAG
Organism: Elymus sibiricus; assembly: GCA_039707655.1. Taxonomy (NCBI): domain Eukaryota; kingdom Viridiplantae; phylum Streptophyta; class Magnoliopsida; order Poales; family Poaceae; genus Elymus; species Elymus sibiricus. The sequence goes on from CM077675.1 coordinate 220,223,176, forward strand.
CGGTGGGATCTTGCCGGGTGCTGATCTTGCCGGGGCTCGACGGGCCAGCCCGGCAAGATCTTGCCGGACGCCCAGCCTTCGGTCTTCTGATTTTCTGCTTAAACGCCTTCTTGATATCTTGCATCTGTCTTCAGCTGTCCTCCGGCAGGCCTTGCCGCAGGTATGGCTACAACTGTCCGTGCACAAGTACGGGGTACTAAAGGACCCGATCTTTAGTACACCGACACGCCCAAAAGAAATGAGAGAGAAAATACAAAAGGAACAAATGCCGACAACGGTGGATCAACAAAAACGAAGAAGCCTCGCGACCGCCGCGCCCACCGGAGATCTCCCACCAAGCATCTAGACTCCGAAGCGCCGGTACCAATCAACACCTCCAAGAAGAGACGCGATGATGACGACGTTGTTGCCAAGGGTTTCCCCCTGTACACGGCGAGGAGAAGGAAAGGGTAGCCCCCGACGCCCTCCAGGAAGCTCCGGCGGCACCCTCAGGCGCCACCGCGGCAGTGTCGGCCAGGCCGACAGGGATTTCTCCCGATTCCAACCTTCACCTCGGGCGCTCCGGAGCCCGCCACCATACCGACCACCACCCTGCGCCAACACGATCTTGAAGCTTCCCATGCCGTCTCACCACGGCACCGCGAAGTGGGGCCTGCACAACGAAGAACAGGAGTCGGGACTAGGGGCAACAGTACCTTTGGCACACGGGAGGGCCCAACCTCCACCGTCGACGACGGTAACCGACCGGACGCAACAAGAAGAGCATACCAGGCCCGTGGGCCCACAGGCCCGCCCGAGCGCTCAAATGCCCGTAAAGCTCCCGTCGCCGCGCTGCAGAAGGCATGCCATCGGCGTCGCCACCCCAGGTCCGAGCCGCTCCCCACCTCACCATGCAGAAGGCATCGTAGCCGCACTGGGGCCAGCCCGCTAGGACCCAGATGAGGCCCTAAGGGCCCATATCTAGGCGGGGGCTGCGCCACTAGTCCGCCCCGCCGCCAAGGGAAGCGCCACCACCACGCCGGTCGCCAGCTCCCGCCACCAGGTCGCCGGCCGCAGCCAACCGAGACGCACCGCCGCCGCCCCATTGCCCCGGGAAGGAGGGCCGTGCACGGGAAAAGGAGATCCCGCCGCCGCCACCACCACCCGAGCTAGAGCCGGGGGCGCCCGCCGACAACGGCAGGGAGAAAGGAAGGAGAAGTGGGGATGGAGGGAGGGAGCTGCGCGGCGCCCCGGCCGCCTCCCGGGAAGACGCCGCTAGGGCGCAGGAGGGGAAGGGGGAGAGCTCGTCAGCCCGCCCGTTGTTTTCCTCAGCGACCGACTTACAGTCAAGCGCCTCAGCAAGTTTACAATCAACCATTACATAAAAATAAGATAGTAGATTATGACAGCAGTAAACTAAACGAAGCTTCTTCTAACACATGTTTTTTTTGTGTGCCCAAACCGACTTCTCGATCTTGAATTGATCCTAAGCACACCAAAACGTCAGTCCAAATACCTCTTTGATGTCTGCTCTAGCATTCCTACAATGCACTTCAGCTTTATTTGGTTTTCCTGTTTTATTTACAAAATAGTCCGATCATTTAGCCATCTAGCAATCATATTTATGGGAACACAAGGGTAAGTAAAAAAAATCATTATCAAATATCAAATGTAGTATTAGAAAACAGTATAACTCAGCTACCTAGGAGCCTCCACGATGCTTTGAGTCTCTCAGTCGTTAGATCGCTCAAACGTACGATTCAAGACAGCTCAGGTCGTCCGAGTTCGCTCACGCGTAGCATGCACCGTCTCACAGGCCGCTGCTTTGCGGAACAAGCTGGCTTTTCTCTCTGTAGTCGGGCCATTGAAGACCCATGCATTTGCATTTGGATGCTAAGAGCATCTCCAGCCGTTTGCCCCCAGCGCACCTGGCGAAGACGCAAAACGTTTCATCCGGCGCTATTTTCGTCCTGGGGGCTCAACTTTCCAGTCGCATCCTCAAGTTTCGGCCACACGCACATGCAAATTCAAACTTTTCATTTCTCGCTATCAAAAAACGACGCAAGTCGACGATCATGCCACAGTTCGGCGTCGGTCATGCCACAGGTCGGCGTCCGTCATGCCACAGGCCGACGTCCATCATGCCACAGGCCGGCGATCACCACCACAGGTCCGACGATCAAACATGCCAATAGTCCGGCGTATAAAAAGGCGGGAGACATGCACATAGAACTCAAATGGCCACCTCGTCATCTCCCGGAGCGTCCGTTGAGGTCGGCGTAGGTGTCGGCGTAGGCGTAGGCGAGGGGGTGTTCGGCGTCGGAGATGAAGGCGCACTCGGCGACGGCGTGGGCGATGCGGTCGGCGCCAACATGAGGTTCAAGATGAGGTTGCGCTCCGCCAAGTACCACGCCTTCCTGCGGGTACATGTCCGTCGTGATGCCTCCCATGAGGAACGCCAGGTCGGTGTTGCGCTTCTTCGCGGCGACGTTGGTCCTGAGGAGGTCGAGCTTGGCGTCCTGCTTCGTCATCAGCGCCGAACACCTCGCCTCCGACTTCTCCTCCCTCTGGGCGGAGTGGGTCTTTGCGTCGGCGATGCATTGCTCGATCGACGCCTGCAGCCGTTCGGCAGTCGGCACCGTGTCCCTGGCCTTCTTCGCCTTCTTGTTGCCGTCAGGCCGCCCTTTCCCCGCCCCAGGAGGAGGCGCGTCCGGGCTGTACACGCCGTCCTTCTTGTTGCCGACTGGGAACTTTTTCGTGCGCCGGCGATAAAAAACAGGCCTGGGGGGTCCGTTGGGGGCGTGGCTGGAGATGCTCTAAAAACCCAATTCGTATAATACAAGACGTTCTACCACTATCCTCCACAATCGAACAAATTCTTTGTTCTTTTCGTGCCGCTGTTTCTTCCTCCTCGGTGCGCCCGCGTTCCTTCGTCCTTGATGCCTCAGCGTTCCATCATTGGTGAGCTTCTGTTGTGTGACTACATCCGCGTCGGTTGCGTCCAACCGTCATGTACCCTTCCTTCCCAGCCTCTTTTTTACTAAGTTACATAATATAAGAGCGTTTTTACACTATCCTAGCATATAACATGCTCTTATATTATAGGACAGAGGGAGTATATTTTAATTTCGACTATGTTTCATCCAACCGTCACACACCGCTAGAAGAGGTGCAGGACCAGCCTACCCCACTGATGGACGCCACAGGCGGTTGGTGGCCACCGTGGGATGAAGGAGCTAGACGACCTGGCCGACGCCTAGCGCATGAGCTTGCTAGACTAGCTAGATTTTCTTTAGTCCATGAATGGTTTGAGGAACCTCTAAATGAAATTGTAATACTCCTCACAAACGATGTAACTGTTATTGCGAATGAATAAAGGTCGGGTTTATTTCGTAAAAAAAAGTCACATAAGGGCATCTACAATCGAACCTAGCAAATCTGACCCCCTTAAACGTCCGCGGACGCGCCCGGTCAGTGACCGGGCGTGTCCGTTTTGATCTCCTATAATTTGGTCTGCGCAGCCACACTTTTCATTTTTCTTCTCATATGTCCGGTCACTTGCAAGTGATTAGTGGAGAAGAAGAGAAAGAAATAAAATAATGAATAAGAAAAGAGAAAAGGTGGTCCGGAGTGGGGTTGCGTCCTACGTGGCGGACTGACCGGGCGTGCCCGGACGCGTCCGCGAGCCCTCATATTGTCCTCATATTTGAGATGGATATGAGGGGTGCCGGTCAGTCCGGACGTTTGAAACGGATATGAAGGGCCCGGTTGGGTCGTATTTTTGTGACCGGTCAGTGATCGGGAGGGCGTTCCAAACGTTTGAGAATCATACAGGGGATCCGGCTGTAGATGCTCTAACCATCTTTCTTCTCAAGTTCGTGTCTCCAACAATCCAATCCCTAGATGTCTTTGGATTGGAGTTACAGGAACTATTGATTTCTTACTATTTCCATCTTGTTCACTTTTCTGTGTAAATTCCTAATTAGCGTACGACACCGATGTTATAAATGAGGATTAGTGTGTTATTGTTTGCTCAAACGATTTTCATGTCTTAGCTTCATATGAATTGGATTAATACATAATGCTACATCATATGACTAACTATTTTGAAGGTGCAACACACACAGAGAACCTTTTCCTTGCCGGGTGTTTGGCAACCTGAAACAACTTCTACTCCTCAGTGCCAGGGTGCTCGAGAACCGTTGCTGCCTACTGGTGAGCCTATGTGCCACTCCTCGTCCTACTAACCCCTGAACGCAATGCATCTAGTTCTCTACCTACTAATTATAGAAAAAATATTCCTAATTAAAATTCTCTTACAGAAATATTTACTACAAGGAATGGAGATGAATATAGCATCCGAATGTGAAGGATGTCACTCCGATCCTTGCTCACCCGGTAGATGCACATATAATGTGCAAAGACTATGTTGTTTAAGCTGAGGAGCTGTGTAGTTGTACTTATGCCCAATACTAGCATTAAATGTTTTCGTAAATTTGGGTATTTTTGGAGATGTGCATGTGTCGAAAAGTACCAGTTTAGTATTTTTAGATTATAACATACTTGAAGAAGTCACTTTACCTTTAGTTAGTCTACTATATTAAGTTTCAGCGGCATGATCACCAATGCAATCGTTTTACAAAGTAATATGACCTTTTCTGCCTCGTAATTATCCAACTAATGCCGGTTATCCTGAACTTCCAGCAAGCAGATGAATGTGAGTGGTTCTGAAGCAAGTAAAGACGACATGTTCTCAAGCAGCTTTAGTGCAATATCTGAAACAAAAGTAAACAACACATGGTGCACTTACAAGACGGTATTATTATGCCTTTCATGCATCATATTGCGGCTGTTCTACTCCCGAGCTCATGTGAGCTCGGGTGAACAGTAAAATCGAAAAAAATGGAAAATAAATTCAAAAAATTCTGAATTTTTTTTGTGTGAAACATTGACAAAATGTTTGTTGGATTACAAAATTTCATCACCATATGACATTCGTGTAAATCATGGCAAAAAAATGAAATCGATGCTCCAAAATGTGTTCCAAAACAACATTTTGGAGTGCTGATTTTGTTTTTTTTGCCATGATTTACACGAATGTCGTATTGTGATGAAATTTTACAAGCCAACAAACATTTTGCCAATGCTTCACATAAAAAAATCAGAATTTTTTGAATTTGTTTTCCATCTTTTCGATTTTACTGTTCACCCGAGCTCACATGAGCTCGGGAGTAGAACAACACTTTCGCATATTTTACCACTATTTAAACTAAGACTTAACTATCGCCTTATGTTTTCAATGTTATTTCGACAAATCATTACACAACATCAGAAAATACTTGGGAGTATCTATAAAGATAAGCTAGGAACTTTGATTTCGTAAACAAACATGCCCCACCTTCACATCGTGTGTCATAATTTAAACCAATAAAATTATACCACAAATCTTAGTGTTTTCTTATATTTCAATCATTATTTTTCAAACTTCTTTAATTATTTTCTTAACATGGATGGGCGCGGCAACACGCGCTTTCATCTTCTAGTTATTTCCTGTTTTCCAAATGGTCCAGAAGACCACAGACACACATGTAAATACCAGATGTTTCTCATCGGATCTAAGACTTTTAAGCCAAGTGTTAACCAAGGCATCAACACTATCAGGTACATCAAGCAGACTAAAAGCGCACGTTATAGTATTCCGAAGCATCCTATCCAAGGAGCATTTCATTAAAAGATGATCAATGGATTCATCTAACCCGCAGAAAGCACAAGTCATAATCCCCTCTTAACTAAGTTGTCTTTTGTTAAAATTATTTTTCTAGGAACTAGCCACATAAAGATTTTAACTCTACTAGGGATTTTTGTTCTCCACATCAATTTTTGTGGAAAATTAATACCATTCTCAGTCAGTTCCTATAGTATGATTTAATACAATATTCACCATTTTCTAGCAAGGTCCATTTAATAGTATCTTTTCCATCAGTGAGAGTAATGTCAGTGCATAAATCTTTGATGTGATTCCACAATTTAAGTGATTCCCCAATAAGTGTCCTTCTAAAATGAATTTGGTCAACCCCTTTTTCAAAAGGATCAAGTACTAATATTTTTGGTCAAAGGGGATATTATACACTCTAGGGAAATTGTATTCGAGTGGTTTATGTCCCATTCACTATCCTTTCCCAAATTTAGCATTTTTCCACCTCCAACAATTTTTTTACATAAAGATAAGAAATGGTCTTTGAATTTTAGCAAACCATTCCAAAATTGAGAATTACCTTGTCCGGGTTTCCAATAAGGTATTGGTTTCTCTAACATTTCCTTGTTAAAATTTCTTGCCAAAGGCCTTCAAAATTGTTGATTTTCCTCCACCATTTGTAGACTAAGGCTTGATTCATAATAGTAAGGGTTTGAATGCCTAAACCCCTAAATCTTGTGCTCTCTGCACCTCATACCATTTGACAAGATGAAATTTATTTTTCTTATCTTCTTCCTGCCAGGACCCCACTACCAACACATAAAATACATCATAAAGTTTGGAATGCCAATGAGGGAAGATTGAATCAAAGTAACCCTACTACCACTAGGGAATAACCTACCATGTCTAGTACTAAATTTTTTCTCCTCCTTATCTTCAGAATCTTTCCAATGTTTTTTGTAATCCTCTTCTCAGCTACAGGCATTCCTAAATATTTCAAAGGAAGTGATCCGGCTAGACAAGTAAATACATGAGCAAAATTTGTTTGTTTATTCTTGGCCTACCCAAATAAAAACAACTCAATTTTATGAAAGTTAATCTTAAGACTAGACATCTGTTCAAAAAGACATAGAAAGAATTTTAAGTTGTGAGCTATGAAGATTGGCTTAAGACAAAACTTATATGCAAAGTGAAAGTGCAACTAATCCCCGGATGATTTTCGTAATTCATAAAACATATAAATCATTGAACTAATGCCTACTCAAAGAAATTTTTAGGAAAGTTCAATTTAGGTATGGAATGTGGAGGTGGACCCCTCAAAATGCAAAGGACATGTGTTGGCAAAGCTTCAAGACTCTACATTTTTGTAGTGATCTAAAATCACATTGAGTTCATAGGAAAACCAATACTATTAAAAGGGGATGAGGTTTTGATCATGGACTAACTACTCAAGTGCTTAGAGATATTGCTCCAAAACCCTCAGCCACAATCTCACATTCATCTATGTGCAAAACCCTAAAGTCTAGCTCGGTTCCACCGAAACAAATCTACCCGGACCCACCGAGAAACACTTTACATAGCCACTGCTTAAACCCTAGAAACTCGGTCTCACCGTGATGACCCTTCGGTCTCAACGAAGAGCACTTGCCAACCTTCTGTTACCTATTAATTTCATCTCGATATTTTCGAGGGGTTTCAATCGGTCTCACCGAAGTGTAGAAAGTGATTAGGTCATCAGCCATCGGTCCCACCGAGTTGTTTCATCTGGTCTCATAGAAAAGCCTAAAGTTCAAACCTTTTGTACTAGTCGGTCTCACCGAGTGGTTTCACCCAGTCCCGGCGAGTAGTGAATAAAGGTGTGTAACAACTAGATTTTTGGTGTTGTATATGTATACCCCCACCCATTCTACCAACTCTCACATAGCAACCAAGACGAAACTACCACTTCCCATATCCATTTCTGAGAGACAACCACCTACCCTTGTGTTGAAATCAAGAGGATTCCACTCCAACCTTTGATCCTTGATTTCTAGCTTCCCCAAGTTACTTTCCGCTCCAATCCCTCTCCTACCACATACCCAAAATCTTTGAGAGAGTGTTTGAGTGTTGAGGAAACTATCTTTTGAAGCACAAGAGCAAGAGTTCATCTTCAACAACAACATCTGTTACCTTTTGGAGAGTGGTGTCTCCTAGATTTGTTAGGTGTCACTTGGAAGCCTCCAAGCTTGTGGAGTTGAACCAAGGAGTTTGTAAAGGGCAAGGAGATCACCTACTTCGTGAAGATCTACCCCGAGTGAGGCTAGTCCTTCGTGTATGTAAGCCATGATGGCATATATATGGTCGCTTCTTCATGGACCCTTTGTGGGTGGAGCACTTCATGGACTCGCACAACCATTGCCCTCTGTGGGTTTAAGTCTCCATCAACGTGGACTTGCGATAGCACAACCTATCGGAACCACACCAAAAATCACCGTGTCTTCATTGCTTTTGATAATCTCCGAACCCCTCCTTTACATTCATGTGCAAAGTCTTTACTTTGTGCTGCCACTATATTGGACTTGCATATGTAGGGTTTTACTAGACTTGCTAGAATTACTAAAATTTGCCAAGAACTAAAATTAGGAAAAGGCTAGGTTTTCATGGGTCAAGTAGTCTAATCACCCCCTCTACACCTACTTGCGATCCTACACAAAGTCAAAAAGAAACGGAGGAAGTACTATGGTACAAGCTTATAGACGTACCTCAAGTCAAATGTAACATGCTCACACGTACGGATATCTTGCCGTAATGCCGTACAAAGCTCTTTGACCGCCAAGATGATTATTTTCCCATGAAACCCATATCCAACGGTTTTGCTGCTGAGCACATCCATTAGTTGATCAAATGTTATTGGGGTAATCAAGGGTTTGCACATACTGCATCTGTTGTTTTTGTAGTTGTTTTAGGCATCGCAATTTTGCAAAATCATCCACTCACTCAAATCATGTGTTGGACAATTCTTAGTCATAGTCTTAAACCTATTCCAAGCTTGGGCTACACGCTCATGCTCAAGTTTCTTACAATTCATGATAAAAGATTTCTTAATTGAATAATTTTAGTTGGAGGATAATATTTGATAATGAATGGATCCTTGCATTTAGTCCATGAATCAATGCTATTCTTTGGTAAAGACCAAAGTCATTCTTTTGCCCTAACTCTTGATGAGATCGGATTTTTTTAACATGAGAATATTAGCTTGTACTTATTTATATTTTTGCATATCATAAAGTTCAACAAAAATGTTTAAGTCAAAAGCAACAAGTTCATTATAAGAACCAGATAATTGTTGTTTCATCACCAAACCTAGTAAAGTGGGTGTGGTTTGATAGGATTCAACCTTACTAGTTGTTGTACCAATGAGTGTACTAATAAAGTCATCATTATTAGTACTTGAAAAGTCACATAGTTTGGTATTTTGGGTAGAAATAGACATGATTTGAAGCCTAAAAAAGCAACTATTTGCTATAATAAAAATTGTTATGCAATTTTTGGGTTTTTTTGGAGCGTAGAAAAGCAAAATAACAATTAACAAAATGTAAGTAAACAAGACAAATAACAAGTAAAGTAACTGGGTGTAGGACCCATGATGGTAGTTAATATCTTCCCAGAAATGATGCCCTAAAAGGCTTGCCTCCTCTAGTATAGCAAGTCGTTCACCCCCAAGTGCAGAGCTTTGTAGGCAAGCGACAATTCCCTCAAGTGGATAACCTTAAGTTTTATCAAATGAGTAGGAGTATTTGATCTACGGTCAGTGATCAACACCTACACACACAATTACAATACTTGTCTCAGTTCCCAAAAAACCCATAGAGATTGATAGTCTCACTAGCCTTGCTAGTGACAGAGGATTAATACAACTTGTGTTTGAGAGTGATTATTGCAGTGAAAGAAATAAAAGTCCAGATTGTAAATGCAAATAAAAGTGTGTTAGTTGAGGTTTAAATCATTTTGTATGAATGTACCGAGATCCAAAGTTTCACTAGTGGCATCTCTCCATAAAATATAACATGGCATGGTGAACAAACTACATTGGCATATCGATTAAATTGCAGTTTCAATGATTATGATCATACATGGCATAATTGCATATAGTCATCATGTGCGTACATCTGTAGACCATTAATCTCACAACATCTATAACTAATGCTCCACCCAAAGACCGCTATGCAGCATGAGTCTCAGTGTATTAAGTAAAACATAGTATTACATTAAGAATGATGAAATTATGTAGCTAATATATTGTCTTCACCGGCATTTCAGGGACAAGTACACAACTATCTTTTTTTTCTTTAGTGGTGACAACTCAGTACAAGTGAAAGTGCATGTGGCACTAAAATATATTTTTGGTGTGATGACAATGTTGTTATTGGAACTAATATCGGTTTGTATAGTTTATCTAAGGATATTGGTTTCACGGAGATCACGAAGGAGTTGTTTGACCCCCCCCCCCAATTCAAAAAGGTCAAGGCGTGGTTTACTGATGACTCAAATGTTTTCGTTTTGGTTCGACTTGAGTCGTAGGAAAAACTACACTATCAAGAGGGGTCATCGTGGATAAGTGTCTTGTGGGAATGCCTCCAAAACTTATACGCCAGATCTCCTATACCTACCACCAAGAATCCATACGTAGTGTGCTTTGCCGAGGTGTCATGTGAGCTTCAGTAGAAACTCTCTGGGCACCCTGTGTGCACGGGGTCTCTGCCGAGGTGGTCAGAAACTTTATGGACACCCTGTGTGCACGAGACCCTTATGCAAACGGGGTGCCACGAAACTCTACGGACAACCCATGTGGACGGGGTGGTTGAAAATTCTCTAAACACCCATGCGCACGGGGCAAGTTTAGCCCGCGCGCACGGGGTCCAACGTGTAGAAATCCCCACCCGACCAAGAACACTATAAAAGCCCCCTTCATCCACCTCCAAGCTCTAACACTAATGTCTTGTTGTGTTCCTGCATTGTTGCACCTCATTTAGCTTAATACTCTCAATAACTCCACCCGAACTTGTTGAAACTTTGGGGATTGGGAGAGCAAGACCCGATCTACACTTTGACCAAACCAAATTCGTGTTCCCCACAATATTTGTCCACCATTGACTTGTTACTCTTGGAGCTTGGGCTCATAGGAGGTTAAAGGTTCCTCCGGAAGCTTCATTGCTTGTGGTGTGCTTCGAAGACGTTTGTAAAGGTGTGGTGGTTGCCTTCAAGACCAAGTGATTCGAGGCTTGTCCATTAGGAGTGGCACGAAATAGATACGGTGAGCCTTCCTAGGCATTCCGCAAGCTTTGGCTCCAGCACCGCTCTAAATGAATATTAGCTCTTCTCCAAGGAAGAGTGAACTTCGGGATAAAATGTGCGTCCTCAACTCACTTGTGGTTAATCCTTTCTCGCACTTTACTTTTCTTTGTATGCTTGTAGGCTTGTTAATTACCTTGTTTCCTAGCATATTTAGCTCTACTTGTGTTTGTCATATAGGTTGTGTTCACCTAGTTGCATATCTAGTGAACCCTATTTATCTGCATATCCTTAAAATTGACAAACAAGATTAAAATTTATAGTCTTCTATTCACCCCCCTCTAGTCGACCGTATCGATCCTTTCAACAAGGCTTTTCCAATTTCTATCACAGCGGTAGGTTAAACCCAACTAACATACGCAACTCCCTCTTGGAGATCATTTATCTTAACATGCCTATGATAACCCACAAGTATAGGGGATCGCAACAGTTTTCAAGGGTAGAGTATTCAACCCAAATTTATAGATTCGACACAAGGGGAGCCAAAGAATACTTGAGAGTATTAGCAGTTGAGTTGTCAATTCAACCACACCTGGAGATTAAATATCTGCAGCAGAGTGATCAGTAGCACAGTAATATGATAGTTTTGATAGCAGTAGCAATAGTAATGGTAGCGGTAACAGTAGTAGCAATAGTTTTGTAGCAGTTGGAACAGCAGCAACAACAGTAGTAACTTAGCAAGAACAATAAGTGGAAAGGTCATAGGCACTGGATCGGTAACTCGTTGAATGATATTCATCATGTAACAGTCATAACCTAGGGCGATACAGAACTAGCTCAGTTCATCAATGTAATGTAGGCATGTATTCCGTAAATAGTCATACGTGCTTATGATAAAGAACTTGCATGACATCTTTTGTCCTACCCTCCCGTGGCAGCGGGGTCCATAAGGAAACTAAGGGATATTAAGGCCTCCTTTTAATAGAGAACCGGAACAAAGCATTAACACATGGTGAATACATGAACTCCTCAAACTACGGTCATCACCGCGAAGTATCCCAAATATTGTCACTATGGGGTTGACGGATCATAACACGCAATAGGTGCATATGACTACGCAAGATCGGATCAAGAACATAGATATAGAGATGATAACATAAACGGTTCAGATCTGAAATCATGGCACTCAGGCCCTAGTGACAAGCATTAGGCATAGCAAAGTCATAGCAACATCAATCTCAGAACATAATGGATACTAGTGATCAAGCCCTAACAAAACAAACTCGATTACATGATGAATCTCATCCAACTCCTCACCGACCAGCAAGCCTACGAAGGAATTACTCACTCCCGGTGGGGAGCATCATGGAATTAGCGATGGAGAAAGGTTGGTGATGATGAAGACAGAAGATTCCCCTCTCCGGAGCCCCAAACGGGCTCCAGATCTGGCCTCCCGATGAAGAACGGGAGGTGGCGGCGGCTCCGTCTCGTGAAACGTGATAATTCTTTCTCTCTTATTTTTTTCTCCAAATTTAGGAATTTATAGTGGCGGAGTTAGGGCAAGTGGGGCCCCGAGGTGCCCATCCCCCACCAGGGCGCGCCGGGAGGGGGCTGGCGCGCCCTGGTGGGTGATGCTCACCCTGGGCCCCCTCTCCGGTGGCTCCAGTATTTTTTATATTTTCCAAAATAAATCTCCAAAAAGTTTCGTTCCATTCCGAGAACTTTTATTTCTGCACAAAAAACAACAACATGGCAATTCTGCTGAAAACAGCGTCAGTCCGGGTTAGTTCCATTCAAATCATGCAAATTAGAGTCCAAAACAAGGGCAAAAGGGTGAGGAAAAGTAGATACGTTGGAGACGTATCAACTCCCCCAAGCTTAAACCTTTGCTTGTCCTCAAGCAATTCAGTTGATAAACTGAAAGTGATAAAGAAAAACTTTTATGAACTCTTTTGTTCTTGTTTACATATATATGCTTAAGTAGCAACCAGGTTTTCAGCAAAGATTATGACTAACCATGTCAACAAAAACTCTTAAAAATTGTATTTACTCATATCAATAACATAAGCAACTAGTGAGCAATAATAATATATCTCAAGCGCCAACATTTTGTCAAAACAATCGTGATACAATATGACAATAGTGGTATCTCGCTAGCCCTTTCTGAGACCGCAAAACATAAATGCAGAGCACCTCCAAAGTTCAAGCAACGACTAAACATTGTAATTCATGGTAGAAAAGATCCAGTCATGCTGCACCCAACATTAACTATACACAATGCATGAGGATGATAATAGTGCTCTCAGGTCTGGCGCTTATTTAAGAAGGTGATGACTCAACATAAAAGTAAATAGATAGTCCCTTCGCAGAGGGAAGCATGGATTTGCAGCGGTGCCAGAGCTCAAAGTGTAAAACAGAGATAGATATAATTTTGGGAGGTACACCTTTCCTGTCAATGTCACGACCAAGAGTTATCAATATCTTCCATGCTAAAAAAATTAGCGGCGGTTCCCAAGCGGTAAAAGTAAAGGTTTACTCCCCCTCCACCAACAATCACACTCCACGGCGGGCCGCATCCACGGGTACCGTCCAAACCAACAACATTCCTGGGGGAGTTTTGTTTAATTATTTTTGATTTTTGATTTCGGGACTGGGAATCCCTATTACCGCCCATCTCGTGTAAGGACAAGTGAATAAACACTCGTCATGAGAATAACCCACTTAGCATGGAAGATACTGACCGCCCCCTGTCGCTCCATGAGCGGTCCAGGCACACAAAACAGATGTTTATTTGAAATTTTAGAGGTGGCACATGCAAATTTACTTTGGAACGGCAGGGTAATACCGCATATAGGTAGATATAGTGGACTCATCTGGCATAACTTGGTTTAAGGGTTTTGATGCACAAGCACTATTCCCGCTTAGTACAGGCAAAGGCTAGCAGTTAGATTGAGAAGCGGCCAGCTAGAGAGCGAAGACGGTCATGAACATGCATTACATATAATCAACATTGAATACTATCATGAGTAGGATATGGACACCATGAACATAAATATTATGAAGGCTATGTTGGTTTTGATTCAACTACATGCGTGAACATGTGCCAAGTCAAGCCACTTGAAATATTCAGAGGAGGATACCATATCATCATACCGCATCACAACCATTTTAATGCATGTTGACACCCAAGATAAATCATTATCCACTCCTAGCTACTTAAGCATGGCATGAACAACTATAATCTCTAATGGTCATTGCAAACATGTTTAATCATAATGAGCTGAATCAAGGGGTACTAGGTTAAACATATTTACAAAAACAAAAACAAGTTGAGTTCATACCCGCCTTTCTCTGCCACAATCAATTCATCAAATTTCATCATTATTGCCTTTCACTTGCACGACCGAATGATAAGAGAATAATAATAGTGCAAGAATGCCGTGGACTAAGCTGGAATCTGCAAACATTTTTATTCAAGAGGAGAAGACAAGGTAATATGGGTTCTTTGTTAGGTAAACGATAATGCAGATGAGAACCACTCAACAATTTCATCGTGGTCTTCTCCTAGGTATGACTCGAGTAAAAAGAAAAGAATTTTAGAGAAACACACTGAAATATTTTTGGAGTTTTTGGTTTTTTATTGAAAGAAGCAAATTAAAGAGAAAAAAACAAAAAAGAGAAAAACTATTTACACGGGAAAGCTCCCAACAAGTAAAAGAAGAAGTGAGAAATCTTTTTGGGTTTTCTTTTGATGCAACAATTAAACTAAGCTAAAAAGAAAAACTAAAAAGAAGTAGGAAATGTTTTTGGATTTTCTCAAAGTTTTTCAAACACACAAGAAGAAAGCGAGAAAACAAATCTAACATGGATATTACAATGAAAAAGTATGAACACCGACAACTGGAATGAAATGTGCGAACATGAATGTAATGTCGGTGGAAATACGTACTCCCCCAAGCTTAGGCTTTTGGCCTAGCTTGGTAATCACCATCCGTATGAATAATAATCTGGGCGATGGCTCATTGAGAACCTCGGAGCAGACTCCGTGGCCCTCCTGGCAGCTTCAACCTCCGCGTTGTACTCATAAGCTTCGCTCTCAAGAACATAATATCTTCCCCTAGTGTGAAAATCAAAGAGAGCAGGAGCAGGCAAAACAACAGGCACAACAGGTTTTTTATTGAATCTCAAGTTATAGGTGTAGTTGGTGGCCGTACCCGTAAGGAACTTATGACGCTTCATAGCATCAAAGTCTAAATACTGAGTAGGTAGGACGGGGTCATTAGGCCAAGGTTAAACATTTAATCTCTCAGCTACACGGGAGGCATAAATTCCTCCATAAAAATTACCATTAGCAGCATTAAGCTGCAACCTCCGTGCAACAATTGCACCAAGATTATAATCCTTATTCCTAGTTATGGCTGTTTGTAAGAGACTCAAATCATGAGCACATAAGGTGCTACAGTCTTGTTTGCCTACAATACATTTACCGTTAAAGAGCGCAAAATATTGGAGTGATGGAAAATGGATGCTATTAATTCTCCCTTGTGTAACCCCTCTATCTTCGCCAAAACAAAGATTAACTAAAAATGATTCGTACTCGGATCCTGTTGGTTCATCGAAGGAACCCTCATATGGAAGTTTGCATGCTTCACAAAACATTTCTAACGGCATGGTAAAGGAATGATCGTGCAGGTTGAATGAGACTCTAGACTCACGAGGAAAATATTTAAATTTCTTTGTGAAGGTTTTCGTGAGTTCGAGGCATTGAGGGCACCTATCTCCGATGAAGGGAGCAAGACCTGTGTTGTGGATAAATTGATAAAATACCTCCTTAATACCTGCACCTTCCATGAACTCGTCGCAGGGCCACAAGCATGATTTGGTAGCGGCATCTCGCATCGAACTTTCGCTTGGTTCAACATAAGACTGTCGAACTGAGCTCCCACTTGACGAGGCTCCCGAGGATCTCCTCCTCAAAGAACTCCTAAAGAATTGCATTTTTATTCCTATAAAAATTCTGAAAAGTTTTAGTCCACAAAAATTTGTCAACAAAACTTTGTAAGATTGTTAGCAACTACTCACAAGCATGCATAGAGCCCATATTGAGCATTCAAACTACTTAGAACTCTAAGAATTCAACATGCAAGCTCATCTACAGCAGCACCAAGAGTAGCTAATTACTCTAAAAATAACCCACTAAAACAAAAACTAATTGGAGCAATGGAGGAGTTACATACCAAGTAGCAATCCCTCCAAACAGTTTTGGAAACGGAGCTTCGAGCAAAGAGATCGAAATCCGCGGGTTTGAGAGCAAGAACACGAAAATGGTGACTGTGGTGATTTTTTGCTGGAGGTTGTAGGACCGAAAGTATGTCTAGAGGGGGGGTGATTAGACTACTTGACCAAATAAAATTTCTACCTTTTCCCAATTTTAGTGTTGGCAGATTTTAGCATTCATGGCAAGTCAAGTACACCCTACACATGCATGTCTAAGAGTATAGCAGCGGAAAGTAACAACTAGCATGAGCAGAAAGGAAGGGTAGGAGGATCAAACGCAATTGTAGACACGATGATTTTTCCCGTGGTTCCGATAGGTGGTGCTATCGTACGTCCACGTTTATGGAGTCTTCAACCCACGGAGGGTAACGGTCGCGAGAGTCCACGGAGGGCTCCACCCATAAGGGTCCACGAAGTAGCAACCTTGACTATTCCATAACGGCTTCCGTCCACGAAGGACTAGCCTCACTATGGGTAGATCTTCACGAAGTAGGCGATCTCCTTGCCCTTACAAACTTCTTGGTTCAACTCCACAACACGAAGTAGGAGGCTCCCAAGCGACACCTAACCAATCTAGGAGGCACCACCCTCCAAAAGGTAATAGGCTCGGCAATGACGATGAACTCCTTGCTCTTGTGCTTCAAGATGATAGACTCCTCAACACACAATCACTCTCTCACATATTTGGCTTGGTGGAAGAGATGGGATTGGTGAAAAGCAACTTGGGGAGGCTAGAGATCAAGATTCATATGGTTGGAATGGAATGGCATGATCTCAACACATGAGTAGGTGGCTCTCTCTCAGAAAATTGGATGGGGCAAGTATGGAATAGTTCTGAGTGCTTCTCTTTCGAGTGGGTGGTGGTGAAGGGGTATATATAGGCATCCCCAAAAATCCAACCGTTACACACAAAATGACCAACTCGGTGACACCGATGTGTTAATCTCGGTGGTACCGAAGTGACCAAAAGGTGGCAACTTTTGAATCTCGGTGAGATCGATATATGAAACTCGGTTGCACCGATAAGGTGACCAATGGTCAGATTGCCCATTCTCGGTGACGCCGATCCAACAATCTCGGTGGTACCGATATTGTGAAACTGCGTAACAGAAAGTTGGCAACCTAAACTCGGTGGCACCGAAGCAGAATCGGTTACACCGAAAGGCTAGGGTTTGGCTAATGTCTGTCTGAGTATGGGAATCGGTGGCACCGAGTGTATGTGTTGGTTGCACTCAAAGTGATTTCTCACAAAGTAAAATGTAGAGTCCTCTTGCTTGAAGCTTTGCCAATCCATTTCCTTGCATCTTGGGGTATTTCCACAATTTCCACAATCCTTTTGCCAATCCTATGATTGAACTTTTCCTGAAATATACTTAGTGGAAACATTAGTTCAACGACTTATATGTTGTTATTAATTACCAAAACCACCAAGGGAGCAAATGTGCTTTCAATCTCCCCCTTTTTGGTAATTGATGACAACATATAGATCAAAGCTTCGACATATGGTATAATCAATGAATATAATCGTCGCTTTGAGAAGTATGTGATAAGCAAGAGCTCCCCCTAAATTTGTGCATTATTTTAAATTTGTGTTTGAATGCAAATGCACAATCGATTAGGTACATGGGGCACTTCTGCCATGTCACATACATCTTGGTGGTGTGCAAGAATAATTAGAATGAACATCATAGCACAACACAATCAAGCAAAGGTGAATGATCATCTCATAAGCATTAAGATGATAGGAAATAGTAGCAACACACATTAAGCGTATGATCAAAACACCACATAGTTCAACACAAACACATCAAAAGACCAATTGTTTTTGAAAAAGCGATAAAAACCAAACGCTCTCTCACTCGAAGCCTAAAGATCTATATACACTTCTTCCCCTTTGGCAACAAGTTACCAAAAAGTTCAAAGAGATATAGCTAAGCGTTCTTGGGCTGATCTCCTCCGGTTGTTGATGAAGGAGTCGAGAGAACTACGTCGGCGAAGATCTCAGCTGATGTCGCGGATGGAGTTGGAGTGGCAACTGGAGGAACTGGAGCTGATGGAGCTGAGGTGACAGTAGCAGGTGCTGATGAAGAAGGCCTCAAATCTGGAGCTGGCACGGTGGCTGATCCGGCCTGAGTGGTGAAGTGTGTGCCTGGCCTGAGAGGAGAGTCATCCTCATCATCATCAACTTCCTTCTTAAGCTCATTGACTGTCTTGGTCAGCCCATCCACCTTGTCATTAAGGGTCTTGATCCTGTTCTCAAAGATCCTGACAAGACGGTTTTGATTGTTCAGAATGTCCTTAATGTCCTTCTGCATGCCCTGAATTGATGAGATCAACACATCCATTTGCTCGTTCCTGGATCTAGGGACTTGAGCACTAGTGGCTCTAGCTGCCTCTGCCTCTGCCTGTGCTGCATCTGATGTGGGATGATCTGGGTCCATCACCACAACGTTGTCCTCAAGATCTGGCTGTAGGGGCAAATGGGGTCTGTCAAGAGCAAAAATGTGCTTCTCCAGCTTGGAGTTGATGAGCATCTGAATGTAGGGTGCATAGCAGCATGAGCGCTTCTGATCAGCAGCAACCCTCTTCACAGTCTCTACTATCAAGGCCATCACTCGTATCCTGGTGTGTCTATCCAGATGGATCAGCATGTTGATGGAATAGCCTCGAATCATCTTCTCATCTCCAGACTTAGGCATCAATGTGTGCCTCAAGATAGTGTTCATGGTGCGGAGGCCAGCCTGGAGGAAGTAAATGGATCCTAGCTTGTGTGATTTCAAGTTGGCAGCACGGATCTCATTGTACATGTTCTTCATAGAATCATGGCTCTCCTTGGATTCAGAATAGACATCCAAGTCACCATATTGCACCTCTAGGACTCCTAAGATGACAGCCCATTCATCAACAGTAGACTCATATCTTGCTCCTTCAGTCATCCACACAATCCTACCATCTCCATAGAAATGAGCAGTGGAGTAGAATTGCATGATCATCTCATCGTTCCATGCAGTGACCTCTTTGCCAACAAATTCATCTAGGCCAATGCAATGAAAGTTGTCTTTAACATTTGGAAGGTGATCTTCATTGGCCTTGATATACTTCCAATCAACGTATCTCATGTCACTCACAGCTGGGCTCTTGTCAAGCAAGATTGTCTCATAGAAATCTTGTTGCTCCTTGGTGTAGAACCTGTAATCCACAGTTGTCTTTCTCCTTTGGGCATATGGATCAATAGCTCTCCATGCCCTCAAACCAGAATCCTTCCTCTTCTTCATATCTTCAGCAAGTGGATGGCTGGCATTATGTTCAGGAAGGTGTGGTCTAAGCTTCATCAAGGCAGACATGGCATCCTCATCCTCAACTCTGGAGGTAGTTCCCTTGTTCTTCTCAGAAGCTGGAATCTGTCTGGATGTCCTCTTGGGCTTTTCAGCAGCAGCCTTCTTGGGGGCAGACTTGGTGCTCTTGGATGTGCCAGTGTTTGGCATAGCATCTGCCATAAGCTTCTTTTGCTTCTTCTTGGGAGGGGCCTTGACAACCTGCTCTTCCTCCTCCTCAGCAGCAGCACCAGCAGCCTCCTCAGGGTCCTCATACATGGAAGTTTGCCTACCAGCGACATAGACAATCCTCTTTCTGGCATGCTTTTTCTCTCCTGCCTTCTTAGGCAATGACTTCCTTGGGGGCTCAATGGTCATGGAAGCCCTAGCACTCTCAGGTGCTCTCATAGCCTCAGAGCTAGCATAAACCATGCTGACAGTCCTCCTTGAAGAGGTGGCTTCATTAGCAGACCTCTTAGCAGCTTTCTCTTGCTTCTTGGCAAGAATTTCCTCTGGCACAAAATCTGAATCCTCCTCATCTGAATTTAGCTTCTTCCTGGCCCTAGTAGCAGCTTTGGGCAACCCATGAGAACTGGGGGTGCCTGGATCTGAAGAGGAACTAGACTCAGGACTAGTGCCTGAACTCATGACAATATTCTGCTCTTGGAAGTTGTTCTCACTGTCCTCAACACTTGACATACTGACCCTGTGAATAGAATATAGAGGAGTAGAAGAAGATGAGTCATCACAAAATGCAGCAGTTTTTTTTGAAAGTTTGAACTAAGATTTCTCAAAATTTTCCATTCTGCCAAATGTATGTCGGTACAGCCGAGACAAAATTTTTGGACCCACCGAGACAAACAACCTGCTTTCCAGAAACTTGGCACTATTCTCGGTCACATCGAGAATTAGTACTCGGTTCCACCGAGGTGTTCTCAGCTGACCAGAAAAACAGAATCGGTGCTACTGATTCTTTTGCATCGGTTCTACCGAGATTCATGAGGCGGACGGCAAAACCTAAAAAATCAATCGTTTGCTAATCTACAGGAACTTTTAGAGGATAGGGAGGTTTGCAATCTGTGGCTTATAGATAAATCTAACTTCATTGCGCAAGAATCAGACGGGGAGCGCAAGAAGAATCGAATCCGTACCCTAATTTGGCGACGGATCCGCTACGGCGAAGACGGCGGCGAAGATGCCCGTCGACGGCGAGGATACCAGCGGCGGAGACGCACGGGGAAGCAAAGGCGACGACCAGGGGTCACGAATCGGCAGCGTAGGGTTTTGGGGCGCGACGATTTGAAGATTGAGTTTCAAAGCGTCGGGTCCACAACATATATACCCGTTGCTGTCGGTGACACCGATTCTAAATTTTCGGTGTCACCGAGTTCCTCAACTGTCAGTTGATAGGGAAACTCGGTGTAACCGAGAATATGGAATCAGTAGTACCGAGATAGAAAACCAGATCAACCCTAGGCATTCGGTGAGACCGAGAATTGTGGGTTGGTTCCACCGAGATGCACTTGGGAGGTTTTAATGGCCAGTCCTTTGTCGATACGGAACTCCGAGTGCTCCACACACAGAGGGATCAAAAAGTACTTGTTCAAATTTTGTGATGCAGCATGAATGGAATATTAGGTGAGAAAGCATAGATAGCTAGAGAGTGGTCCTAGGCATTCTTGTCCATCCAATTGGCAAAAGATAAATCAAAAGCCAAATAGCAACAATCGGATGTCCTCGAATTGGTAAATAAATGCAGACAAACATGCTCACACAATAAGATGTCAAATGAAATCATGACAAACATGCACATACATACTAGCATCTAACAAGCACTTTGGCGATGACGAAGTCATCTATATATGAGTATATTGACTTAGGAGCCAAGTAAGAATAGTTGATCATAGGTCATACTCATCGTTTAAGCACAAGTGAGGTTACCACTTTTACATAAAGCATTTAATGTTGTCACATTCTAAGAGATGCTTTGACTCAAGTCTTAGAGTAAAGCTCCCCCTTGATGTGACACCCCCCCATAGGAGGGATAAACTAACCTTGGGTTTTGTCGATGAAGACTTCATGTGGGTGAGGTAGTGGTGGATGCTCAAGGTTGATGAAGATCACCATGAGTTGGGAGCATCCTTGTTGTTTCCTTACTCTTCTCACCTACATGGGTTAGTCCCAACACACAAGAGACAAATACGAGGATATCTATGGACATGGAGTGCAAAGCATGTGTAATGATGTCCATTGATTTGTTGATTACCTTGTCCCTTGCTTACCTTTGAGGGAATGTGTGACTCCTTGAACTATCGCATAGAGTTGATGTTGTTTGCAAATAGTTCTTGCCAATAATGAATGTGAGTGAATTTCATTGGCGGAGTCACCCCTCAAGAACTCTCTAGTTCTTCTTCTTGGGGACCCACATCAAGTTGATGGGGATCCTTGGTGTTGAAGTAGCCTTTGTAGAAGTTGAGCTTGAAGTAGCCTTGGGAACCCACTCCACCAAAGCTAGGGATTCATCTTCATATGAGTCAATGTCCTCTTGAAGCTTGTTCTTGCCCTTGAGCTTGTGGTCTTGTGGTGGAAGGTCATCTTGAGTGTTTGTTCCCTTGGGAAGAGTATTTCCATACTTCTCCTTTTGAGGAACAAACTTGGGCTTGGGGTATTGACCTTCTTCCCATTCAACTCCATTAGCGTTGAAGTAGCCAACACCATGGTTCTTTCGGTATCCTCCGTGCTTGCGTACAATTTCCTCAAATTGCTTACACCCGGCAAGACTCTTGTAGATATCTTTCTCTATAATTCCTTTCAATAAAGCATCTTCTTGCTCAAGTGTAACTTGGCTAAGAGAATCATCATTAGTGGAATCAATAGAACTACTAGAAGCAACATCATTAGGTTTAGCATTTTTATTGTTGCTACTAGATGAAGAACTTTTCTTGCCTTTGTTACTATTTTGTTTAGTTTTAACTTGTGGCATGAATGTAGACAAGAGTAGTCATTTGGCTAGATAAGATGAAGTCTTCTTTCGGAGATCGTCATTGATAGCTTTAAGAAACTCATGCTCTTGCTCCAAGTTGAGCTTCTCGAAGCGTAGCTTCCCATGAGTCCTTACAAGCTCTCTATGATATTCAAGAGTAGATTCATGAGCTAACTTAAGAGTGTTTAGTTATTTAGTTAGTTGTTCTATTTTCATCTTATCATCATCAATTGACTTATCTTGACTAGCATGAGAATTATCAAGTTCATTTTGACTAACATCACTAGTTTTATCAAAGAGCAAGTCATCATCACAAAGCAAATCATCTTCATCACTATTGAAATCAAGATACTCGGGGTGTAATACCTTGGGGTCTTTAGCCATGAAGCAACTTCCACTCCCTTCATTTGGTGAATCAAATAGATCATAGGAGTTGGTAGTCACTAGTGCAATTCCAGCAACACCATCATCTTGACTGTAGTCGGAGTCGGAGTGATAGCTTCTCTCGGAGTTGTTGTCGGAGTCGGAGCCGGAAACCTATTCACCAACATGAGCTTGATGTTTTCTTGTTGTATAGCTCTTCTTTGTCTTTGAGTGTCATCTCATGAGCAACAATCCTTCCAATGACTTCCGTAGGCTTGAGATCTTTGTAGTTGGGCATCATTTGGATCAATGTGCACACGGTGTCGTATCTCTCATCCAAATCTCTAAGTATCTTCTTGATGATGAATTTGTCGGTCATTTCTTCGCTTCCTAAGCCGGTAATCTCATTTGTGATGAGAGCTAGCCTAGAGTACATCTCTGCGACTCCTTTACCATCCTTCATCTTGAACTTGTCAAGCTGACTTTGAAGAACATCTAACTTGGATTCTCTCACGGACTCGATTCCTTCGTGCATATCAACCAAAGTATCCCAAATCTCTTTTGCATTCTCAAGACGGCTGATTTTGTTGAATTCTTCGGGGCATGGGCAGTGGAAGAGAATGTCACATGCTTGAGCATTGTATTGCAACATCTTCAATTCATCCGCGGTCGCTTCACGATCCGGTTCCTTTCCATCACCAAAGAATTCACCTTGCAAGCCAACATGAACAACAGTCCATACGGCAGGGTTATGACCAAGAATATGCATTTTCATTTTGTGCTTCCAACTAGCAAAATTAGTGCCATCAAAGTACGAACCTCTACGGTGATAATTTCCCTCACTAGACGCCATACTCTCCTAGGTTGTGAGACCAATGCAATGAAGACCAATGCTCTGATACCACTTGTAGGACCGAAAGTATGTCTAGAGGGGGGCTGATTAGACTACTTGACCAAATAAAATTTCTACCTTTTCCCAATTTTAGTGTTGGCAGATTTTAGCATTCATGGCAAGTCAAGTACACCCTACACATGCATGTCTAAGAGTATAGCAGCGGAAAGTAACAACAAGCATGAGTAGAAAGGAAGGGTAGGAGGATCAAACGCAATTGTAGACACGATGATTTTTCCCGTGGTTCCGATAGGTGGTGCTATCGTACGTCCACGTTTATGGAGTCTTCAACCCACGGAGGGTAACGGTCGCGAGAGTCCACGGAGGGCTCCACCCATAAGGGTCCACAAAGTAGCAACCTTGACTATTCCATAATGGCTTCCATCCACGAAGGACTAGCCTCACTATGGGTAGATCTTCACGAAGTAGGCGATCTCCTTGCCCTTACAAACTTCTTGGTTCAACTCCACAACACGAAGTAGGAGGCTCCCAAGCGACACCTAACCAATCTAGGAGGCACCACCCTCCAAAAGGTAATAGGCTCGGCAATGACGATGAACTCCTTGCTCTTGTGCTTCAAGATGATAGACTCCTCAACACACAATCACTCTCTCACAGATTTGGCTTGGTGGAAGAGATGGGATTGGTGGAAAGCAACTTGGGGAGGCTAGAGATCAAGATTCATATGGTTGGAATGGAATGGCATGATCTCAACACACGAGTAGGTGGCTCTCTCTCAGAAAACTGGATGGGGCAAGTATGGAATAGTTCTGAGTGCTTCTCTTTCGAGTGGGTGGTGGTGAAGGGGTATATATAGGCATCCCTAAAAATCCAACCGTTACACACAAAATGACCAACTCGGTGACACCGATGTGTTAATCTCGGTGGTACCGAAGTGACCAAAAGGTGGCAACTTTTGAATCTCGGTGAGACCGATATATGAAACTCGGTTGCACCGATAAGGTGACCAACGGTCAGATTGCCCATTCTCGGTGACGCCGATCCAACAATCTTGGTGGTACCGATATTGTGAAACTGCGTAACAGAAAGTTGGCAACCTAAACTCGGTGGCACCGAAGCAGAATCGGTTGCACCGAAAGGCTAGGGTTTGGCTAATGTCTGTCTGAGTATGGGAATCGGTGGCACCGAGTGTATGTGTTGGTTGCACCGATTTTGGATATTTGACTTTGGATAGACTTTTGTGGAAGAGCTTGTGGGTCTTTTTGGTGACTATCACTTGTGCACGTATGAGCATTTTGTTCACCAACAGTACCTTACCCCCTTTTAATAGTATTGGCTTTCCTATGGACTCAAAGTGATTTCTCACAAAGTAAAATGTAGAGTCCTCTTGCTTGAAGCTTTGCCAATCCATTTCCTTGCATCTTGGGGTATTTCCACAATCTCCACAATCCTTTTGCCAATCCTATCATTGAACTTTTCCTGAAATATACTTAGTGGAAACATTAGTTCAATGACTTATATGTTGTTATTAATTACCAAAACCACCAAGGGAGCAAATGTGCTTTCAGAGGTAGGTGACCATGTGGGCTAAAGAGATAAGTGAGGGGGCCTACGTGGGGGCCACCACCCACCAGGGCGCGCCTGGGGGTGCTGGCGCGCCCTGGTGTATTGTGGGCACCAGGTGTTATTTGCACCAAAAATTCATAAATATTCGGAAAAAATTCGTGTTAAATTTTCAGAGCATTCTGAGAATTTTTATTTTTGGGTCAATTTTTATTGCACGGAGAAAACAGAAAACAGGATAAACATGGCATTTTATTTTATTTGACTAACTAAAACAGAAAATAAAAGATAGGAGTAGAAAGTTGTGCTTACTAGATTAATCGACGTCATACCTCTAAAAAATGATTCATTAATAAGGTTGATCAAGTCTTATTAACAACCACTTCCGATTAGCAAGAAGCCGAAGAACTTTCGTAAAACACTAGGTTACCTCAATGGGGATGTGCATATCCCCTACAATAAGTATATCATATTTCTTTTTGGCAGTAGGTAGAGGTAATTGAAAACTTCCAATAGTGATGGTCGAAGATTCTTCAATAACATTTATACCATTCACTTGAAATTGTTTCTTCGGAAAGTGCACCGTGTGCTCATTACCATTAATATGAAAAGTGACTTTACTTTTATTGCAATCAATAACAGCCCCTGCAGTATTCAAAAAGGGTCTACCAAGGATAATCGACATGTTGTCGTCCTCGGGCATCTCAAGAATAACAAAGTCCGTTAAGATAGTAACATTTGCAACAACAACGGGCACATCCTCACAAATACCAATAGGTATGGCTGTTGATTTGTCAGCCATTTGCAATTATATCTTAGTAGGTGTGAGTTTATTCAAATCAAGTCTTTTATATAAGGAGAAAGGCATAACACTAACACCAGCTCCCAAATCACACAAAGCAGTTTTAACATAGTTTATTTTGATGGAGCAAGGTATAGTTGGGATTCCTGGATCTCCAAGTTTTTTAGGTACTCCATCCTTAAAAGAATAATTAGCAAGCATGGTGGAGATTTCAGCTTCAGGTATTTTTCTTTTATTAGTGATGATGTCTTTCATATACTTTGCATAAGGGGCCATTTTCAAAATATCAGTCAAACGGGTACGCAAAAAGACTGGCCTAATCATTTCGCCAAAGCGCTCAAATTCTTCATCATCCTTTTTCTTAGATGGCTTAGGTGGAAATGGCATGGGTTTCTGAACCCATGGCTCTCTTTCTTTACCATGTTTCCTAGCCACAAAGTCTTTTCTATCATAACGTTTATTTTTAGGTTGTGGGTTATCAAGATCAGGAGCAGGCTCTATTTCAACATCATTATCTGGTTCTCTATTATTATTAGGTTGAGCATCATTGTGAACATCATCATTATCATTTTCATTATCACTAGGTTGATGTTCACTACCAGACTGAGTTTCAACATCGGAAGTAGAGACATCATTATTATCAGGAGGTTTTTGTGTCTCAGGTTCACTAGAGGTATGCAAAGTCCTATCATTTTTCTTTTTCTTTTTCTTCTTAGAAGGACTAGGTGCATCAGGATTAATTCTATGAGAGTCTTGTTCAATTCTTTGAGGATGACCCTCAGGATAAAGTGGTTCTTGGGTCATTCTACCTCCTCTAGTTACTACTCTAGCAGCAAAGTCATGCATATTACTATTCATTCATCAAGCAATTCTTTTTGACACTTAGCTACTTGTTCTAGTTGGGTTTGAACCATAGAGGCATGCTTTCCTACACCTCTAACATCATTACTGATTCCAAATAACAAGTCACTCAAGCGAGCAATCATATCACAATTGTATTTCAATTGTTTCAGAACATGAGCATTGAAATGATCTTGCTTCATAATATAGTTATCAAACTCATATAAGCATTGACTAGGAGGTTTATTGTGAGGGATGCCACTTTCATTAAACTTTAATAAAGAATTTACCTCTACCACCTGTGGGGGTTGTGGTGTGTCAAGGCCATGTATTTCTTCAATAGGTGGCAAAGTCTTAACATCCTCAGCTTTAATACCTTTTTCCTTCATAGATTTCTTTGCCTCTTGCATATCTTCAGGACTGAGAAATAAGATACTCCTCTTCTTCGGAGTGCGTTTAGGCGGTGGTTCAGGAAGAGTCCAATCATCATAATTCTTCAATATGTTATTAAATAATTCCTCAGCTTGTTCAACAGTTCGCTCCCTGAAAACATAACCAGCAGAACTATCTAGGAAGTCCCTAGAAGCATCTATTAGTCCATTATAAAAGATATCAAGTATTTCATTTTTCTTGAGAGGATGATCAGGCAAAGAATTAAGCAACTGGAGAAGCCTCCCCCAAGCTTGTGGGAGACTCTCTTCTTCAATTTGCACAAAGTTAAATATTTCCTGTAAGGCAGCTTGTTTCTTATGAGCAGGAAAATATTTTTCAGAGAAGTGGTAAATCATATCCTGGGGACTACGCACACAACCAGAAGCAAGATTATTATACCATGTCTTAGCATCACCCTTTAATGAGAACGGAAACAACTTAAGGATGTAATAGTAGCGAATCTTCTCATCATGAGCAAAGAGGGTGGCTATATCATTCAGCTTAGTAAGGTGTGCCACTATAGTTTTAGTTTCATAGCCATGGAAAGGATCAGATTCAACAAAAGTGATTAACTCTGGGTCGACAAAGAATTCATAATCCTTATCGGTAACAAATATAGCTGAAGTAGCAAACTTAGGATCACATTTCATTCTAGCATTCAAAGTCTTTTACTTATACTTGCATAGCAATTTCTTAAGATCGTCTCTATCTTTGCAAGAAAGAATTTCTCTAGTTATTTCCTCATCCATAACTTAACCTTCAGGTATCTTAGGCATTTCAAACATAGGAGAGCTAGGATTAAGAGGTGTTCATAATCATCATCAGTTTCATAAGCCTTATTAGTTTCAGCAATTTCATTTTCTTTAGCTCTAGCAATTTGTTCATCAAGAAATTCTCCTAGCGGCACATTATCATCAAGCATGGTACTAGCATCATCCTAAGCATCATTCATAGCAGAAGTAGCATCATCAATAACTTGCGACATATCAGGATTACTAGCATGTGGTGGTGTTGCAAACTTACTCATAACAGAAGGTGAATCAAGTGTAGAGCTAGATGGTATTTCCTTACCTCCCCTCGTAGTAGAGGGAAAAATCTTAGTCTTTTGATCCTTCAGATTCTTCATAGTGATAAATTGATATAAATCCCAAGTGACTCAACAAATATTGCTATGTTCCCCGGCAACGGCGCCAGAAAAAGGTCTTGATAACCCACAAGTATAGGGGATCACAATAGTTTTCGAGGGTAGAGTATTCAACCCAAATTTATAGATTCGACACAAGGGGAGCCAAAGAATACTTGAGAGTATTAGCAGTTGAGTTGTCAATTCAACCACACCTGGAGATTAAATATCTGCAGCATAGTGATCAGTAGCACAGTAATATGATAGTTTTGATAGCAGTAGCAATAGTAATGGTAGAGGTAACAGTAGTAGCAATAGTTTTGTAGCAGTTGGAACAGCAGCAACGTGTAACAGCCCGGGACCGACGCTCAAGAAGATTCCCGTTTTATTCCATTGTCATCGTGTGATTCGTTTGGTTGTCGCATTCATCATCGCATCATCTGCATAGCATCGTCACTCGTTTTCGAAAACTTGCATCCGTTCGTAGTTGCCGGTTCTCTCCGCTCGTGTCGTTGACGTTTTGAGACCAACCACACTCACACGCGCCCGCGACATCGTTTAAAAAAATGTTTTTAAAAGCGCGCAAAAAATATTCTCGGATTGGGTCGAAAGTTGGCATGCGGTCTTGTTATATTGTAGGTAGACCGCCTGCCAAATTTCGCCGCAATCGGAGGTCGTTTGATACCCGAACGGTCGACCGTAGCGTCACCGTCATCGGTTTATTCGTTGGACATTTGCGGTATTTGAAAACCTGTCACGGGCCTCAAATCTTCCTCTCATCTCAGCCCAACCCACTCTACACAACCCACTAGCCTAGTCTAGCCCCTAACCATCGCGGGAGCCGTCCGATCGCGATCCTACGGTCCGAATTCGGACGAAATTGCTAACCCTAGCCCCAATTGCTATAAATAGATGCCCATCCCTGCCTAATCTGGCCTAACCCTAGCCTCCTCGGGATCCGCGCCCAGCCAACCAGCTCCCCGCCGCCTCCTTCCCTGTCTCCCACCTCGCGCGGCACTCCTGGCCCAGATCGGGGCCTGCCTGAGTCCATCTGGGCCCGGACGAGCCCGTCCGCCGCCGTCCGCTCTCGATCCAGGGAAAGGAGCTCCCCGATCTCGCGCCCGAGCCGGCGCCAGACCGCTGCCCCGCCGGCGAGCCGTGCCCCGCCAGACCTTGCCGCACCCGCGCTGGCTAGCCCCCGTCGTTGCCTCGTCTGTTGCCGGCGAGCAGCTCCGCGGGTCGCCCTCTCCCTCTCCCCGCGGTTCGTCTCCAGGAGGTCCCTGCCATGGCGGAATCGCCGCAGCTCGCCGTCGGAGCTCCACCCGCCGCCGCTGTTGCCTGGATCCGTCCGCGGGAGGCCAGATCCGGTCATCCCCATCGGCCTCCGCCCCAGTCCTGCCGTCACCGGATTCCCCCACCGGCGCCATGGCCTCCAGCTCGGGGGAGACGAAGCTCCCGCCCGAGCCACTCGCTCGCCTGAGCGCTGCCGCCCGCGTGGGTCGCGCCTGCCCTGAGGCCCAGTGCCCCCAGCTGGCCCAAGCCAGGGCCCAGCCAAGCCGCCGCCGACATGGGCTTAGCCCACTGTGGTGAGCGCCCCTAAATCCCGCTCGTGCGCCGTTTCGCTATCCGTCGCCCGTTGCTGCTGTTGGGCTCGTTAGATTCGGCCCGTAGTTGTTTTTTTTAGTGCTGCGAATTTCCTAATTATCTCTGGAATTGACCGATTGGCAGAAAAACCCACGATTTTAATATGCTTATAATTAAATAACCGTGCATCATATCCAAATACTTTATACATGTAAAACATGTATAATTTCGAGTAGATTCACAATATTCCACTTTCATAAATGATAAAAATGTTTAACATGTCATTTTCTATGAATTGGCATAATTGTTAGGATTTGCATTGCGCATTCATATTTAACCGTGCATTGGAATTAATCAAACCCTATATGAAAAATGTGTAGCATTTTTATAGGCCTTTTTTCATGCATGTTAAAAATATTTCATGTGTTGGTTGCATTATTTTGCATACATAACTTTACTAATAGGTTTATGCAATAAACTTGCCTAATTAATTGTGACATATTTTCCTACATGAACCTATGCATATTATATATGATTGTGGGGTAGAAAAATCCATAGAATTTATCATCGCAATTAGTTTTGTCATTTGAGCATTTTTGTGTGCATGTCATTTTAGCTATGATGCCCTTTTGTTTAATTTGTGTGAATTAATCCATGCATATTTTGAAATAGTTGCAAACATGAGATATGCCTTTGAACATGTGTGCTAGGCCCTGGTCATTTTGGTTGCTATAGAAATGCATGTTTAGGTGTTATTTTCTTGTTGCCAACATGCCATAAAAATGTGCTGTTTTGAGGGTCCAAAATATTTCTAAGTCTGAAATCTGTGTTATTTTGTTGCTGTCTTGCCATGTGTTTTGCTATTGATCTAGGAGTCTTTTGTGGTTGCCACCAAGGAGTCTTTTGCTAAGCATGTTGTTGCCTATCATGTTGTGCTAATAGTTTGCATGAATAGGTTTTACATCATAATTAATTCTGCTGTCCAATATGTCAATCTGTTAAAAACTGCTGCACATGTCTACTCTTATTTTCACTAAGTCTGAGAATCTGTTTTCTTCATGATGCCATGTTATGTTGATGCTAGCCATGTTTCTAGGCATAAGTAGTCCTTGCCACCATGGAATGAATTGTTATGCATCATGTCCTCTACCATGCTGTTAAGTTTCATGCCAATATATGCCCTGTAGAATATAGTTTTACTGCTGCCAATATGCCTTCGTGAAAAACTGCTATGCTAAAAACTGTTATTTTTACCAAGTCATAATCTGCTATATTTTATTGCCATGTTGTGAGCTTCCTACCATGTGATCCATGACTCTTTTGAGTATGATATGTGAAGATGAAATGAAGTGTGTGTTATATGCTACTTCTCCATGCTTAGTTTGTGCATTTTAGAATCTTGTAACTTGTTGTTTTCATGTGTGCAATATGCTATGCTGCTGTTTTGGGAAGATTTCAAATAAAACTTGTGTTGGTTGTTGTGGTTGAACCGTAACTCCGTTTTGAGCATGTCCTATATGAAACTTGCTTAGAATTTCATGTAGTTTCATAATATCTTGCTGCATCCATGATTTGGTATGTTTGTGGTTGTCATTTTCATGCATTTTGCATTCATGGCATATAATCTTGTGATTGTCATATCTTTTAAACCGTAGCTCCGTTTGAGATGTTCCATATATGTAAATCGACTAGAATGACGTGTAGAATTGCATGGTACACTTTATTTTTGTGTTTAATAAATATAAAACATGATTAGTTCAGATCTGGACCAATTTTGAAATTAACATATGGGGTCGTTTCGGAAATGCTATATGTTGTTTCCGGCCTCATTTAAAATTGCCTAGATGTGTAGTTTACTTATGCTTCACCTCTTGCCATGTTTAACAACATTTAATATTGTTGTGTACCTAAATGGGAGTGAACTTAATATTTTGAATGTGGAGTTTGATCAATATGCAACCCGTTGCATATTGAGCTTCACTTAATGTGTAGAAGTTGATTGTTGTGCTTGCCATGTCGTGCATAACATGCATCATATTTGAAGTGCATCATGTCATGCATATGTCGTGGTGTATCGTGTGTTGATTGTGTTCCCGATATGCTTCTTCTCGATAGAGTTCCGAAACCGCTTCGGAGTGTGAGGATCCGTTCGACTACGTTGGTTCGTCTTCTTCATGGATTCGTTCTTCTTCCAAGCGGGATCTCAGGCAAGATGATCATTTCCCTGGATACCATTACTATCATTGCCATGCTAGATGTCTCGTTTCTATCGCTTGTCTCGCTACCTACCACTTGTTGTCTAGCCTCCCAAATTGCCATGAAAAGCCTCTAACCCCTCCACATCCCAGCAAAACATTGTTTGGCTATGTTACTACTTGCTCAGCCCTTCTTATAGCGTTGCTAGTTGCAGGTGCAATGTTTCCATGTGCCAACATGGATGTTTTTGATATATCACAATATTATTGCTATTTAATTAAATGCACATATATACTTGGTAAAGGGTGGAAGGCTTGGCCTTTTGCTTGGTGTTTTGTTCCACTCTTGCCGCCCTATTTACTTGTGTACCGGTGTTATGTTCCATAATTGAGCGCTCCTAACATGCTCGAGGTTGTTATGGGGACCCCCTTGATTTTCGTTTTAGGATAAAACTTGTCTGGCAAGGCCTAACATTGGTACTACATTTGCCTAATAACTAATAAACCTGCATAGGGAGTAATTAACCCGAGGACCTTTAATCAACAACCCGGGCCAGTGCTCCTCATGAGTGTTGGTCCAAAATAGAGCACTGTGCGGTGCCACCCCAGGGCAACTTGGGTGATGTCTATCAGGCCACCGTACGCGTCGCTTATCCGTCGTGTCCTGAGAACGAGATACGCGGCTCCTATCGGGTTCGTCGACATGCCGGGCGGTCTTGCTGGACTTGTTTTACCTTTCTCGAATGTCTTGTGCGAGGAATTCCGAGAATACTTCGGGCTATCTCGAGGTTGCGGTTTTCCAGTGGAATTGCCTAGGAACATCACGAGATTCGTGGTCGAGGTTATTCTCGCGGCGTGTGGTTAGTTTGTGATGGATGAGTTGGAGCACCCCTGCAGGGTTAAATCTTTCGGAAAGCCGTGCCCGCGGTTACGTGGCAACTTGGAAACTTTGTTTAACACCCGGTCATAGCAAACTTGAAGTAAACTCAAATAAAATACACCAATTGTGTGTGTAACCGTGACTGTCTCTTCTCGTGAATTTCTGATCCGAGAGAGAACATGGTGGGGTTATGCTTGATCGTAAGTAGGTGTTCAGGATCTCTTAGAGATCATTACTAGATCACGTCCGCTGATATGACAATCACCCCCCTTTATTCTTGTACTCGTATGTTAGCACTCAAATAAATGCTTAGTGCTTGCTGCAGTCTCACCACTTAACCATACCTCACCCACTAAGCTGTAATAGTCTTGATACCATTGGAAATGAGATTGCTGAGTCCCCGTGGCTCACAGATTACTACAACAACAGTTGCAGGTACAGGTAATGCGATGATATGACGTGAGCGCGATGTTTGTTTGATTTGGAGTTCTTCTTCTTCTTCTTCGATCTAGGATAAGTTCCAGGCGGCAGCCTGGGAAAGCAAGGATGAATGTCATTTTATCGTTTGTTTTTCGTCCGTAGTCGGACCCTGCTCTTCTGTATGAGGTTTGGATATGTTGTTGTATTGATGTGATATTGATGTAGCTTGTGGAGAGTGTAAGCCAATTTCATATACTCATCTCTTCTTTACATGTACTTGTAATGATATCCATTCTTGCGAAACGACGAGATGCGCTTCTATCCCTGTTGAGGCCCTCGTGCCAAAATAAGGATAGGATCGCATCTTGGGCGTGACACAACGGCAGTAGTAACTTAGCAAGAACAATAAGTGGAAAGGTCGTAGGCACTGGATCAGTAACTCGTTGGATGATATTCTTCATGTAACAGTGATAACCTAGGGCTATACAGAACTAGCTCAGTTCATCAATGTAATGTAGGCATGTATTCCATAAATAGTCATACATGCTTATGGTAAAGAACTTGCATGACATCTTTTGTCCTACCCTCCCGTGGCAGTGGGGTCCATAAGGAAACTAAGGGATATTAAGGCCTACTTTTAATAGAGAACCGTAACAAAGCATTAACACATGGTGAATACATGAACTCCTCAAACTACGGTCATCACCGCAAAGTATCCCAAATATTGTCACTATGGGGTTGACGGATCATAACACGTAATAGGTGCATATGACTAGGCAAGATCGGATCAAGAACATAGATATAGAGATGATAACATAAACGGTTCAGATATGAAATCATGGCACTCGGGCCCTAGTGACAAGCATTAGGCATAGCAAAGTCATAGCAACATCAATCTCAGAACATAATGGATACAAGTGATCAAGCCCTAACAAAACTAACTCGATTACATGATGCATCTCATCCAACTCCTCACTGACCAGCAAGCCTACGAAGGAATACTCACTCCCGGTGGGGAGCATCATGGAATTGGTGATGGAGAAAGGTTGGTGATGACGAAGACCGAAGATTCCCCTCTTCGGAGCCCCAAACTGACTCCAGATCTGGCCTCCCGATGAAGAACATGAGGTGGCGGCGGCTCCGTCTCGTGAAATGCGACAATTCTTTCTCTCTTATTTTTTCTCCAAATTTAGGAATTTATAGTGGCGGAGTTAGGGCAAGTGGGGCCCCGAGGTGCCCATCCCCCACCAGGGCGCGCTGGGAGGGGGCTGGCGCGCCCTGGTGGGTGATGCTCACCCTGGCCCCCCTCTCCGGTGGTTTTTGGCTCCAGTATTTTTTATATTTTCCAAAATAAATCTCCAAAAAGTTTCGTTCCATTCCGAGAACTTTTATTTCTGCACAAAAAACAACACCATGGCAATTCTGCTGAAAACAACGTCAGTCCGGGTTAGTTCTATTCAAATCATGCAAATTAGAGTCCAAAACAAGGGCAAAAGGGTGAGGAAAAGTAGATACGTTGGAGACGTATCAGCCTACTGCAATACTAATATATCACATAGCATATATGTCTATATTATGCAACAAGAGCTCATATGAATCCAGGAATAAAACATATATAAATTTGATCACAAAGTGATAATTCCTCGCATCACAACGAACACACCATAAAAGATTACATGAGATGGATCACAATCATGTAGGGAAGCTCACGTGATCATTGTATTGAAGAACAAGGGATAGATATCTATCTAGCTACTGCTATGGACCCATAGTCTAAAGAGGACAACTTACACATGTACATGGTGGCAATAAGGTTGACGCAGATCGTCATTCTGATGAATTCCCCCATTGGTAGAGTACCGGAAATGGCTATCAGATTGATTCATGGAAGATAGAGAGGTGCAGCGGCAAAAAAATCCTCAATAAATAAAGTAGGGTTTTCAAGAATATATAAAGCCAGTGGAAGAAAGTGGCGGTGGAGAGGGGGCTTGCGTGGCCCATGCTGCCCTGGCTCGCGGCTCCCTGTTGATAACCCACAAGTGTAGGGGATCATTTGTAGCCTTTTACGATAAATAAGAGTGTCAAACCCAACGAGGAGATAAAGTTAGAACAAATATTCCCTCAAGTTCTATCGACCACCGATACATCTCTATGCACACTTTAACGTTTGCTTTACCTAGAACAAGTATGGAACTATTTTGTAGGTGATAGGATAGTTTGCACGAATAAAACTAGAAGTACTTTGCGGGAATAAAATTACGAGTAAATTGCAAGATAATAAAAGTTAGTTGTTTAGTAGAAAGCTTTTGTCAAACAAGAAGGTTATTTGTCCCTAGGCAAT
Organism: Elymus sibiricus; assembly: GCA_039707655.1. Taxonomy (NCBI): domain Eukaryota; kingdom Viridiplantae; phylum Streptophyta; class Magnoliopsida; order Poales; family Poaceae; genus Elymus; species Elymus sibiricus. Next base: position 220,259,091 of record CM077675.1, read on the forward strand.
TGATAACTAGACCGGTAATCATTATTGCAATTTTATATGAGGGAGAGGCATGAGCTAACATACTTTCCGTGCTTGGATCATATGCACTTATGATTGGAACTCTAGCAAGCATTCGCAACTACCGAAGATCATGAAGGTAAAACCCAACCATAGCATTAAGTATCAAGTCCTCTTTACTCCCATACGCAACAACCCACCTACCCGGGTCTGTGTTTCTGTCACTCACGCCACCCACCATAAGCAAATCATGAACATATTGCAACACCCTACAGCGGGGATCCCTCACGTTTGTGTGACACGGAGGGAACCATAGGACAGCACCAAAATAAAACGTACAACTCATACCAACCACGATCATCAATTAGCCCATAGGACAAAACGGATTTACTCAAACATCATAGGATAGCCACATATCATTGGGAAATAATAGATGGAGTTGAGGACCATGTTTAAGTAGAGATTACAGCGGGGAAGAGAGGTGTTACACCACTGCATAGAGGGGGAGAAAGTTGGTGTTGACGGCGGAGAAGTTGTTGGTGTAGATCGCGGTCACGATGATTGCCCCGGCGGCGTTCCGGCGCCACCGGGAGAGAGGGGGAGAGAGACCCCCTCCTTCTTCTTCTTCCTTGGCCTCCCCCCTAGATGGGAGGAGAGTTCCCCCTCTGGTCCATGGCCTCCATGGCGGTGGAGGGGCAGGAGCCCCTCCGAGATTGGATCTCCCTCTCTGTTCTCTTCTGTTTCACGTTCTTATTTTCTGGCCAAAAACCATTTCTTATATTCCCGGAGTTCCGTAACTCCGATTGCGCTAAGATTTTAACACGATTTTTCCCGGATATAAGCTTCCTTGCGCCCAAAGTAGAGCTCAAATCGACTTACGAGGAGGCCACAATACACCACCACGCGCCTGGGCCCTGGGGGGCGCCCTGGTGTCTCGTGTTGGCTGTGGGCCTCCTTTTGCATTGATTCCACCTCCCAAAAATCAGAAATATTCCAAAATAATTCTCCGTAAATTTTTATCGCGTTTGGCCTTCGTTTGATATGGATATTCTATGAAACAAAAAACATGCAACAAACAGGAATTGGCACTAGGCACCGGATCAATACATTAGTCCCAAAAAATGATATAAAGTTGCTATAAAATGATTATAAAACATCCAAGAATGATAATATAATAGCATGGAACAATAAAAAATTATAGATATGTTGGATACGTATCACCTGTCTGCGAGTTAGGGTTGTATGGGTGATGGAGTCGAATCCATTAGATCTAAGGTAGGGGGTCCCAAGCTAGTAGCCTTGACACGATGGTATAAATGGGCACATAGTTTTACCCAGGTTCGGGATCTCTCGAAGAGACAATACCCTATATCCTGCTTTTGATTGTATTGATTTGGGATAGAATACAAAGTACAAGTGATCTACCACGAGATCATTGTGTCTCATCTCTAGGAAGTGTTGAGATTGTAATGATCTATCGACTAGCCACGCCTCGGCTTATATAATGTACCAGAGGCCAAGGATTACATGAGTCCTAGTCTACTACGTCGATGGCGAGGAGTCCTTGTCTTGTATGCAAAATCTTGTGGAATCTTCCTTGTGTGCGCCATGGGCTGCCCAAAGTGGACCATGACAGAACCAACAAAGGGGGTCCTCGGCTCGGCCCACCTGACCGGGAGTCGACATGGTAAGTACCCTTTGTCCACAACACCATCAATGGGGCCCATGGGCACCACCTTCCAGCCTCCCTATACTTCACCGGACCTTCTCGACTTGAAACTTGCCTACATATTCTTTTCCAAGTTTTTTGTTCCTAAAAATATAATTTCTGTAAAGTTCTAAAATAATAGAAAAAAATTTGACACAAGGCACTAATTAATATGTTAGACTAGGAAAATAAAAATTGATACCAAAGTATGGTATGATATAATAATAACATTAAACAAGAAAAAAATTATGGGTACATATAGGGTGTTTCAGCATGCGGCGATTTTTATTTTGAGATGTTTTGAAAAAAGATGGACTGGTTTGGAGATATGGATGTAGGTGCTTGGTCTAGCATGGTAGAAAGTGAGTCCAACCCCTTCCAACGTCTAGTTGACACTAATGGCATCTCCAAAGCACACAATCAAATCACATGCAAACGTCCTGACCGCGCTGTAAGGATGCAGTTTGTCATCCAACGTCGTCCCGCATCGATCCACGGGCCAGTTCATTTTCCTGCAAACCAGAAACAAACTAGGGGAGGCTTTGCGGGAGTCTCTACCGCCGCTACATAGGACTCCGACACTCAACCCACCTAAAACCCCGCCCGGACCCCACGTTTCCATCCTTCCCTCTATCTCTGCATGTGCTTCCTCCCTCGCGGCCATTGTTGATGTACCACCCCGTCCAGCCGCCAATCCCTTTCCAGACCTTTGTGATCTCCAACGCCACACTCGGTCACCACACGTCTTGTCTTGCGCCACTGGTCCACACCTGCCGTACGTCCGTCGTGTAGGTACCATCCGCCCCTACGAGGGTCACCACACCCAGTTAGTTTTGGTGAAATGTATGTCCTAATTTTTTTGTCCCTTCTTTTAAGAAATGGATTAGAACATGGAGTACATGTACAAGCACTACATTCACTCGTCTGATGATTCGTCCAACAAGGAGGATTATGTGTGTGAAGTGACGATGATGTAGACGGTCCTTACATATGCAGAGCGTGTGGAAGAGTTTTTAATTTCAAGGGATCGACCAAGGAGCATCTAGTGCTGAATGGAACATGGCATAGGTGAATTTGACACCGATGGACGACTATTTTGCACCAAGGCCCTACTCGTGGACCATTTTTGTCGGCACTTTCAGATGTGAAAAAATGTCTTGATTACCTCTGCAATGGAGTCCGGTTCTACAATGACTACTTCACCTCAAAAAAGATGTAGTAGGAAGGATTGGATTATCTGGTTAGCAGAAGATCACGGTTGCATTGCAGATGCTTGCATATGGCATGACAGTAGATTCATGGAGCGAGTACCTCCAGATGTCTAAGAGCACATGCGGAGACTCCATGGTCAGATTTTCTACTGCGGCGGTTGAGGTGTTTGGACCTCAGTACTTGAGAGAAACAATTACCGCAGACACCGAGAGGCTCTTGGCAATGTACGAAGCAAGATGGTGGCCAGGTTTGCTCGTATCTCTTAATTGCATGCATTGGAGATCTAAGAACTACGCAAAATCTAAATAATGCAATACAGGACCATGCTTAGAAGCCTGCCATAATTTGTGAAGCAGTTGCACCACATGACTTCTAGATTTGGCATGCTTTCTTTGGTATGCACGGGTCTCGAAATGACATTGATACGTCTCCAATGTATCTATAATTTTTTATTGTTTCATGCTATTATATAATCAATCTTAGATACTTCTTATGCAATTTAATATCATTTTTTTGAACTAACCTATTAACCCAGTTCCTAGTGCGAGTTGCTATTTTCTACCTGTTTTTGGTTTTACAAAAAATCCATACCAAATGTTGTCCAAACGCTACAAAATATTTTGATGATTTTTTCTGGACCAGAAGACACCCTAGAAGCTTCCGGGGAGGACCAAAAGACCTACGAGGATACGACAAGGCAATAGGGCGCGCCTAGTAGGGAAGGGTGCGCCCTAATGACTTGTGGGCCCCTCGTGGATCTGTGTGACCTAATTCCACTTCTATAAATTCCCAAATGTTCTGAAACCCCCAAAGAGCCACCGGAAACAATTTTTCCGCTGCCGCAAGTATTTGTTCTTCCGTGATCCCATCTGGAGGTATTTTCCGGCACCCTGACAAAAGGGGAATCGACCACGGTGGGCTTCTACATCAACCTTCATGCCTCTCCAATGATGTGTGACTAGTCTACCACAGACCTACGGGTCCATAGTGATTAGCTAGATGACTTCTTCTCCCTCTTTGATATTCAATACCATGTTCTCTTCGAAGATCTATTGGATGTAATCCTTTTGTGCGGTGTGTTTGTTGGGATCCGATGAATTATGGGTTTATGATCAAATTCTTCACTAAAAGTAATTGAGTCAAATTTGAACTTTATTATGTGTGATTTATCTAGCTATGTAATGATTTCCGATCTATGGATTTTCATTGGCCAAGTTGATCTATCAATTTTCAGTGGAAGTGGTGCATAGTGGTGGGTTCAATCTTGTGGTGTCCTCACCCAGTGACAACAGAGGTAGTGAGGCATGTATTGTGCTGTTGCCACTAAGGATAAAACGACGGGGTCTGAACATATTGCTTGTATTTCTTTGTCTACCTTATGTCATATTTCTTAAAGTGTTACTCTGTTTGTTTGGACTTAATACGATAGGTGCACACAGGAGTCAGTCGATTGGTGGAGTAATATAAGTAGATGTGGGCAGCAGTCAGTCTACTTGTCATGAACGTAATGCCTATGCATATGATCACGCCATGAATAACTTCATAATTATTCGCTTTTTTATCAATTGCCCAACAGTAATTTGTCTACCCACCATAAGCTATGCTAAAAGAGAGAAGCCTCTAGTGAAAACCATGGCCCCAGGGTCTACTTTAATCATATTACAAAACTAAAAATATATTGCTGCACTTTATTTACTTTTATTTTTCTTTGCAAATTATCTATCTACCCTTACCAAATTTAATCCTTGCTTTCAACATGTACAAGGGGATTGACAGCCCTCTTGCCTGCGTTTGGGCGCAAGTATTTGCTCTTTTGTGTGTATGTGCTACTGACTGTTGCTTGATTGGTTCTCCTACTGGTTCGATAAGCCTTGGTTCTTAACCGAGGGAAATACTTTTCACTACTTTACTACATTATCCTTCCTCTTCGAGGAATCCTAACGCATCTCAAGTAGCAGAAAATTTCTGGCGCCGTTGTCGGGGAGTATCAAACAAACATCTACACGTTCCTTCATACAAATTAGCATTTACTTGTTCTACTTTTTACTTCCCTAGATATTATCCTTATCATTGACACACAATACCATAATATAAAAGTTGCAAATAAAATAAATGGATCCTCATCCACTTGCTAATCCTTTCAAATTTGCTTCTTGTCGTAAACCAATAGCTAATAATGAAGAAGTTATAAAAGTAAATGCTATTAGGATACACTCATTGAATGAAAAACATGATTGCAATGATGTTAATATGAATTCCATGAAGGTGTTTCTTTTGATCTTGAAAATTTATTTAAGCCGCATATTGAATTTACTATTGATAATGAAAATTGCCATAGTATTGAAAGAGGGTTTGGAAGAGTGTCAACTTTAGGTAAAAAGAATCCCACATATTCGGTGAGTGTTAAATCTTATGATTTTATTGATAAAAATGGGTTTGGAGAGGTCATGACTTTAGTTAAAGTTAATCCCACTATCTTGGAAGATTGCTAATTTTTTGTGCATGTGGATCATGAAGAGAATATTTTATATGATATCTATATTTTTGAATTGGAATATAATCCTACATGTAATTATTATGAGAGAGGAAAATATGATTATAGAAATTGTCATGCTACTCACTTACCTCTCTTTGTGTTTGAAAGAACATGCGGTGCCCCCATGTTTGGTTTTGGTAATTGATGACAATCTCTATGGACTAATGGTTGCGTTGAGTTATATTCATAGGATTTGTCCATAGGCTTTTCTTGAAGTCCATTTGTTGGTTTCAAGGAGTTTATGTGTTGACCAAGGTGGTATCCAAGGATCTATCCAAAGATTGGTCTAGTGAGTGTTGAGCTAATTGCTAGCATGTCTTGAAGAAGAAGATTGTGTGAACATTCATGTGTATCTTCAAGACATCATCTTTATGAAGAGAGAAGATTTCACACAAAGCGTAGAAGATACACCGAGTGGGATCAAGTGATCTCACGGTTTGGTAAGCATTGTCCATTGCGCTTTGTGTACTAACCCATGGTCTTTGTGAGAGTTCTATGTGGGGTTAGGTTTGCTTCCATGGGCTTACGTCAAGAGGAAGATCACATACAACCCATGGAGGATGACATCAACTCAAGGTTGTGTTGTGCAAGCTCAAGTGAAGCATCACGGAGAGATCATGCTTGAGGCTTGCCGTTCATTGTGGTGACAATGGACTTGTGAAGATGTGCCGAAGAGTGGCTCACCCATAGTGGAGCATGGGGGAGCAATCAACTAGTCTTCATCGAGCCGACGCAATCAAGAAAGGTGGTCCATCTTGAGAAGGACAAGATCGTCATCATCTAGCTCAAGTGGACTATGCGCAAGGCAAAGGTTTGACCTTGATAGGGTTTTCTATTTTACCGGTCTCATGGTGGCAGTTGGGAGACCGGGTTATAGGATCGATAGCCGTACTATCAAGGGGGGCTCTCAAGTGAGTAGCTTGATCATATCGTTCGTTGAGAGCTCAAACCATTGCATTCTTGACATCATCATCTTTCTTCGTTCTTGGTTGGCTTTTCTCTATGTGGGTTCTTGAGCTTATGGTCAGCTTCATGACAAGCTCAAGTTCATCGAAAACGGAGTACATATGCATCTTCTATGATGTTTTCGATGTTGGAGTTTTTGCCGGTTCTTCATTCATAGAGGTTTCACATCTCTATATCATTGGCATTTTCATACTGCCTATTCTTAAGATAACTCTTGTCGTCTTGAATCCAACAAGCTTGAGTTTGCTCAATTCGGAGCTCATATGCGAAGGTTATGGCAGTTCTGGTTTTTCTGGTTCCATCTGGCTGCTCTGGTTCTTTGTTACCCTCCCGAGGGCGGTAGTACCGCTGGCCACAGCGGTAGTACCACTGGGGGGTTCCGGCTCCTTACGCGGGGCATCAGACACTACTTTGCCTGGTGTCTGGTGACCAGCGCCTCCCGAGCGGTAGTAGGGGCGGTAGTACTAAGCGGTACTACCGCTGCCGCTTCTACTACTGAGTTCTGCGTGTGGGCGGTACTACCGCTCCCATGGGCGGTACTACCTGTTGTGTCGGTAGAAGGGGCGGTAGTACTAAGCGGTACTACCGCTGCCGCTTCTACTACTGAGTTCTGCGTGTGGGCGGTACTACCGCTCCCATGGGCGGTACTACCGCTTGTGTGCGGGCTGTGGGGTAACGGTTGGATTTTCTCCCACCTATAAAAGGTGGTATTCTTCCCCAATGCATCTTATCTCTTTAGCTCGAGTTTGCCCCCCTTTGTTGACCTTCTTCGAGCTTGCTAACTCTCAATCCCTCCAATGATTCTTGCTAGTTCTTGAGGGAAAAGAGAGAGGAGATCTAGATCCACATTTCCACCAATCACTTTCTCCTCTAAGTGAGGGGAACCCCTTGGATCTAGATCTTGGAGTTCTTCATGTTCTTCTTTGTTCTTCCTCTCATTTTCCTCCCTAGCATTAGTTGCTTTGGTGGGATTTGGGAGAGAAGGACTTGGGCACTTCGTGTGCCCTTGCCATTGCGTTTGGTGCATAGGTTTGAGTTCTCCACGGTGATACGTGGAAGTGAAGTTTGAGAAGCTTATTACTCTAGGGTGTTTGTGCACCCTAGAGCTTGTTCCTCTTGGGTGCCTTGGTTCCCTAGACGGCTTGTGTTGCCTCGGAGCTCAATCATTGTGGTGCAAAGCTCCGGGCAAGCGTCGGGGTCTCCAATTAGGTTGTGGAGATTGCCCCGAGCATTTGAGGTCACCTCGGAGCCACAGTCCGTTGTCGTGAAGCTTTGTGGTGTCGTTGGGAGCCTCCAATTAAGCTATGGAGATTGCCCCAACCTAGTTTGTACGGGTTCGATGACCGCCCTCAAGGGTCCCTTAGTGGAATCACGGCATCTTGCATTGTGCGACGGCGTGAGGAGATTACGGTGGCCTTAGTGGCATCTTGGGGAGCATTGTGCCTCCACACCGCTCCGAACGGAGATTAGCATCCGCAAGGGTGTGAACTTCGGGATACATCGTCGTCTCCGCATGCTTCGGTTATCTCTTACCCGAGCCCTTTACTTATGCACTTTACTTTGTGATAGCCATATTGTTTCATACTTTATATCTTGCTATCACTTAGTTGTTTATCTTGCGTAGCATAAGTTGTTGGTGCACATAGGTGAGCCTAGTTGTTTTAGGTTTTGTGCTTGACATATTAAACGTTAGTTTTATTCCGCATTTGTTCAAGCCTAAACCGTAATTATTTTTAAGCGCCTATTCACCCCCCCCCCTCTAGGCGACATCCACGTCCTTTCAGTGTTGAAATTATTAATGCTTCATTCTACCTATTTGCATATGCTAGATATTTCTTGTCTTGATAATTTGTTTTCCTATAAAATGCCTATGCATAGGAAGAGGGTTAGACTTAAATGTGTTTGTTACATGTTATATGATGCTCTCTTTGTGCTTCAATTCTTGTCTTTTATGTGAGCATCATTATTTGGCCAAGCCTATCTTTAGGGCTATAAAAAAAGAGCTTGTTCGGAGACAACCCAATAAACTTTTTATTCTGTATTTGTGTGATGACATGATTTTTCTATTGCAATGATTGCGTTTTTATATTTTAATTAGTGTTTGTGACAAGGAAAGCCTTTAGGATGATTTGGATGATAGTAGAATTGATACGGTGCAAAAACAGAAACTTTTACGCCCAGTATTTGAATTTCCAAAAAAATTCTGGAACGTGATAAATTTCTGGACTTTTACAAAGTATAGTCTTGCAAATTTTCCACGTTGTCCTAATTTTTCAGAATTTTTGGAGTTATAGAAGTATGGTTTTAGTACAGATCATCCAGATTGTTCTGTTTTAGACAGATTATGTTATAAATTGCATAGTGTGCTTGTTTTAATGATTTTATGGATTGTATCGGGGGGTATAAATCATGGAAGAGTTATTATACAATATATATTAGGCAAGAATAATTATTAATTGGTCTATGATAGTACCTACAGTTTATGATTTGCCTATTATACTAACAGATCTCACGAGTCTGTTGAGTTTTATGTGTTGAAGTTTTCATGTTTTGGGTGAGATCACTATGGATGAAGGAATAAGGAGCAGCAAGATCATAAGCTTTAGGACTCCCATGGCACCCCAAGGTAATATTCAAGGAAGACCTAAGTGTCTAAGCTTGTGGATGCCCCGAATGACATCCCCTCTTTCTGTCCACAATTCATCGGTATGTTACTTGGAGCTACATATTTATTCATCACATGATATGAGTTTTGGTTGGAGCGTCGTGTATTATAGTTTCATTTTGCTTTGTTATTAGTTTGACACAATTATCGTTTGCTGGACACACCTTTTTAGAGAGACACACATTCATTATAATTTATTAGAATACTCTATGTGCTTCACTTATATCTTTTGAGCTATGCAGTTGCTCATATGCTTCACTTATATCTTTAGAGTATGGCGGTGGTTATATTTTATAGAGATGATTGCACTCTCATGCTCCACTTAAATCTTTTTGAGAGTCTTAAATGGAAGTGGTAACATGCACTGGTTATTGTGACTAGTCTGAAAATGATAGGTATATAAGAGGGATATAATAAAAACTTGCATGTGGATCACTAAATATGGCTTGCGTGATTTGATTATATTGATGTAGTAATATGAAAGGGTATAGATTCATGATCATTGGTTAGTAAAGATATCAATATTAAAGCTTGTTATTAACTACTCATTTAAGTGTCGGCCATGGCATGACCGGGATATTGGAGCACTTTTATTCCTCGCTGAAATTATTGTGTTGTTTGAGTCGGGGGTGCGCGATGATTAAATTCTCCAAACCGCCTCCCTAGGGGCACGCAAATAATGCTTTGCTTTGAGAGACCTGATAAGACTTTCATAATAGGCATGTGAGTTCTTTATTTTATGACTAATGTGAGTTCATGGACTATATGCACTCCCACTTTTCCGCAATTTTCTAGCCTCTTCGATACCGTGCATTGCCCTTTCTCACCTCGAGAGTTGGTGCAAATTTCACCGGTGCATCCAAACCCCATGATATGATAAGCTCTATCACACATAAGCCTCCTTATATCCTCCTCAAAACAACCACCATACCTACTTATCATGGCATTTCCGTAGCCATTCCGAGATATATTTCCATGCAACTTTCATTTGTCCTGTTTCATGACATATGTGTTCATTGTCATATTGCTTTGCATGATCACATAGAGCTGGCATTATATTTTTGGCAAAGCCACCGTTCATCATTGTAGTACATGTTACGCTAGATCATTGCACATCCTGGTACACTGCCAGAGGCGTTCATATAGAGTCATATTTTGTTCTAGGTTTTATCAAGTTGTAAGTAAATAAAAGTGTGATGATCATCATTATTAGAGCATTGTCCCAGTGAGGAAAAATAATGGATGATGGAGGATAAAAAGAGAGAAGGGGCAATGCTACTATCCTTTTACCACACTTGTGCTTCAAAGTAGCACCATGTTCTTCATATAAAGAGTCTCCTGATTTTTCACTTTCATATACTAGTGGGAATTATTTTTCGTTATAGTACTTGGCTTGTATATTCCGATAACAGGCTTCCTCAAATGCCCCAGGTCTTCATGAGCAAGCAAGTTGGATGCGCACCCACTTAGTTTCAGTTTGAGCTTTCATATACTTATAGCTCTAGTGCATCTGTTGCATGGAAATCCCTACTCCTCGCATTAATATCGATTGATGGGCCTCTCCATTGTCTATTGATCCGCCTAGTTGATCCGAGACTTTCTCCACTTTTTGTTTTCCCTTATTAATCTGTATGAACATATTCTATTACACCTGTAGTGCTATGTCCATTGCTCACGCTCATGTATTGAGTGTAGTTGAAAATGCTAAAGTGCGTGAAAAAGTATGAACCAAATGCCTGACTTGACACCTGGGTGCTCATGATTTGTACTTGTGTTAGGAAGACGGAGTCATGCCATGCTTACATAATTCAATGAGTAGGGATAACATTCTTAAGCATCATATATTTTGAAACAGTGATGATTATGTTCTTATGTTCATGGATATTATTATGTTGATATTGGTTACTTCATCGTTTGCCAGTATTCATTCTGTACAAGATATTACATGATAAAGATGCTAGGTTGCATTCAACATAAAAAAATATGTTATTTATCAAGGGTCATTTACATTTTCCCCCTAATCTTGCCCCAGTCTCATCTTTACCCCAAAAAGAAACATGTGCTCAACTTTGCCCCTCTTCCGTCTGGTGCCGTTGCAGAAATACCCCTTCGTACCCTTTCCGTCCAGTCAAAGTGGTTTGACCGTGCTGGAGACACATTTCGGACAATTTACCCCTGGTACTTACATGTGGGGCCCTTCGGACAGTTACACTCACTCGCAGATCTCCTCTCCTCTCTTCTCTTCTCTCTGGCGACTAGAACCCTAACCCTAGCCCGCTCGCGATTTCGTCCGCCGTCGGCCGCCGTGGAGGGATAGCGCGGGGATTGAGATGCGCGGCGGCTGGATCTGACCCGCCGCTCCTCTTCACCGAGGGATTTCGTGGATGGCTGCCGTTCGTGGAAGCGGCGCCGGCAGCGGCAGAGCTGAGAGCTCTCAGACCACAGCGGCGACCACACCAGCTGTTCCAATGGGGTAAGTGTCTCTGCACAGTCACCATTAGCTTACTCGCGCGATTGCTATGCTCACTGTCTTTGCCTTCCTCTATTTTTTTTCTCAACATTTACCGTAGGATGGATCCAGCTAGAGCTTTCTATCTCAACTGTAGGATGGAAACCACCGTGTTAGGCAGTTCTGGTACAAAAGGATCCGGCACAGGGTTTAATTTCCGTCTTCTAGTTGACCGCACATCAACATTTGTGAAGTTTAGAGCTGCAATCTCAGATAAATATCCATGGGGCCTATATGATGCTGTAGAAATTAGGTATTGGGACATGGGAAATACTAATTGGGTGCCAGTGCAGTCTGATGATGAATTGGGAATTATGTTTGCAACCAATGCTGAAACTAAGACAGTAGAGTTAGAAATTAATGTGATACAAAGGCTTAGAGGAGAGACTGAGAGGAGGGGAACTAGATCTCAAGCTCACAGTTCTCAAGCTAGGTGCAGTCAAACAAGAGGAAGAGGGAGTTCAGGTGCAATAGGGAGTTCAGGTGCAAGAGGGAGTTCAGGTGCAAGAGGAAGAGGGAATTCAGGTGGCAGAGGTAGTTCAGGTGGAAGAAGAAATTCAGAAACTAGTTCAGTGCATGAACCAGGTCCTAGCAGTAGCAACCAAGCAGATGCTGATCCAATCATAGAAGAGGAACAACCTGATGATGTACCCACAGATGATGAGGATGAATTAATGCATCCTGATTTTGTAATAGGGAAGAAGCCAAAGGGGAAGGAAGCAGCTCAACATGATGATTACATTGCTCCTCCAGAGTTTGATCAGACAGATTCAGATGAGAGAGAGGAGGAGAATGACATGGGTTACTCTGAGAGTTCTGATGAGGCCAGGCCAGATGTGCATTTTGACAGAGATGATCCTTCTCTTGCAGAAGGAACTATATTCTCTGATGTTGTGGAGTGCAGAAATGCATTAGCCACTTATGCAATCAAGACTCAAAGTGAATTCAAAATTGACAAGAGTGAGCCTGGTAGGCTAACAATACACTGTGCATATAGAAGGTGTAAGTGGAGGATGCATGCATCCTTTCTGAAAAATACCAAACTATTTCAGGTAGACTAACAGTTAATTGTGCATGTTGTTTATGATTGTGATGTTGTTTATCATTCTGATCCTTGTTACAATGTTTAATTGCAGGTCAAAGTAAACAGAAATCCTCACACATGCCCAAGTGTGACAAGAAGACAAAGGTTGAGGTCAGCAAAGTGCAGATGGATTGCAGATGCAGTTAAGAACTGGGTGAGAGAAAACTCCAATATAGCTGTCACACAACTTCATATTGACCTGAAGAAGAAGTATGGATTGCAGCTGCCATACATGACAGTATTTTATGGTAAGAAAATGGCCATTGACAACATCTATGGTAAGTGGACTGACAGTTTTCAATTATTGTACACATTCAAGGCTGAGGTAGAGAAAGCATCACCTGGTAGTGTAGTTCACATTGATAGGCACATTGTTCAGTTTGAAAAGAATTGTCAAAGCAGGTCCAAAGAGTGCTTTAGGAGAGTGTTTGTGTCATTTAAGGCATGTTGGAAGGGTTTTTTAGATGGTTGTAGGCCATATCTGGCAGTAGATGCCACTGCACTGAATGGTAGGTTCAAAGGACAACTAGTCAGTGCCTGTGCTGTAGATGCAAACCACTGGATATTTCCAGTTGCATATGGTGTGCTAGAGGTAGAGAACCTGGAGAGATGGACATGGTTCTTTGAGCACTTAAAAGGTGACTGCAATTGATAAAGAGAAGAGAAAGTGGAGGTATCCTGTTGATCTGCAAGCACAAACTTGTAGCTGTAGAAAATGGCAAATCACTGGACAACCTTGCATTCATGCATTATATTTCATTACTTCACTCAGAGGTCCAGCAAGTGAGATTGATCAATATGTGCATGAATTTTACTCTGTGCAAAGATTCAATCTTACTTATGCAGAGAATTTGCCTGCAATGGAGGGGAAGCAGCAGTGGGACATTGTTAATACTGGGTTTAAACTGTGTGCACCAGTGCAAAATAGACCACCTAGAAGACCAAGGAAAACTAGGATAAGGGCACAGGCAGAAGGAAAGGGTCTTGGAGGAAGGCAAAAGAAATGCAGTAGATGTGGAAGACTTGGTCACAGAGGCACCCATTGCAAAGAGTCAATTGATCCTGCATTTGGAGAAGATGAGCATTGGGGTGCAGAAAATGCTCCAGAAAATGCTCTTGAAACTGCTCCAAGCTCTCCACCAACTGCTACAAGCTCTCCACCAACTGCTCCAAGCTCTCCACCAGCACTTGTCAGGTATGTTTTCTACTACATGTTCATGCATTCATTGTGTAACTTCATTATTTCATACTCATCTTGATTGTTTACATGCTTCTCAGTCCAAAGAAAAATACTAAAAGAGTTTCTGAGAGAGGAACCAGGTGGGGGTCACCACAGAAGAAGGCGAAAGGCGGGAAAAGTGTTGTCAGCACAAGGAGCAAAGCTGCAAATCCTGCTGCCAACACTAGGAGCAAGAGGGCCAAACTAGTGTGAGCAGCTTATGTTGGTTCTGTTCAACTAGAGTGATGAACTGCTATGTTAGATGTAATGTGGTAACTGATGTTGGTTGCTTTGCATGTTGTCAAACTGTTGTGAACTCCTGTGTAATGTGCCAATGTTGTCCCTGTGCTACACTTGTGTGCTCATATGTGTCCCTGTGCTACACTTGTGTGCTCATATTTGTCCCTGTGCTACACTTGTGTGCTCATATTTGCCCCTGGATTGATATATATTTGTGCTCATATTTACCACATTGAAACAAGACTAGCCAAAAGTACCTCAATGTGCATTCATAAAGGATTTAAACCACATTAAGCATCAGTACATTCAAAGGTCACAACATACCATTACATCTACTACAATTTCATAGTTCACACCATTATATAAAGGCTCCATTACATAAAGGCTCCAGAACATAACTAGATAACCTAGATCAGCAAACACTTAATTAGCCTAATTTGACCACATGGAAACAAGACTAGCCACAATGCTTATGCCAAGAACAATGACAAAGCACATTGTTTCCATCAGCTCATTCTTTTTCTTCAACTTTTGCTTCAGCTTCTTGTTTTTAGTGGTAAGATCCATAACCCTCCTCTCCAGATTGCTTGCTTTGATCCAATTGTGTTCAAGGGCAGCATGTAAATCATCAAAAGCAAGCCCAACATAGTCAGTAGGAGCGGGGTCAATCCATACAACCCAATCACATTCATCAGGAAGCTGCAAAAGCATAGTTCACAAATAATGTCAAACTGAAACCTTAGCATCAATTCGACAGAAAAATATATCAAATTGAGGTAAATCTAGCACTTACATCAACTAGACAACCCAAAAAACGTCTACCAGTGCTTGCTCCTCCCCAAGCTACACGGCGAGCCGGAACTAGCCCGTGCCCTGGGCATCTACGCTTCGAGCGCTCCTCAAGGCCACAGAAGATGGGATTGGGAATGAAATACTCTGAACTATACTGCACAATGCCGCAACCATCCACCTACAAACGAAATCGGACGCACATGGA
Organism: Elymus sibiricus; assembly: GCA_039707655.1. NCBI lineage: Eukaryota > Viridiplantae > Streptophyta > Magnoliopsida > Poales > Poaceae > Elymus > Elymus sibiricus. The sequence continues at coordinate 220,274,224 of CM077675.1, forward strand.
TAAAAAATCCCAAATCCGCACAAACCCTAGATCTCAAATCCCCAAATATGCAAACTTTACTAACCTCGTTGTCCGCGGCTGAAGTCACCGAGCACTGATCTGTCGAGGACATGGACGCCATCTTCCTTTCCTAGATCTCCAGCACTGAGCCGTCGAAATCGCCTGTGCGGCCGCCTCCTCCTACACTCTGTTCTTAGCGTCGGGAGGAAGAAGAAAACCGAGAGAGATAACTGTTCGGTGGGCCCCACATGTAAGTAGGGGCAAACTTGTTCCAAACTTGTCCCGAAAACGGTCAAACCACTTTGACTGGACGGAAACGACGCGGAGGGGTATTTCTGAAACGGCACCAGGCGGAAGAGGGGCAAAGTTGAGCACAGGTTTTTTTTAGGGGTAAAGATGAGATTGGGGCAAGATTAGGGGGGAAAATGGAATTGACCCATTTATCAATAACCTACTCGGGGACGAGCAGTAATTAAGCTTGGGGATGCTGATACGTCTCCAATGTATCTATAATTTTCGATTGTTTCATGCTCTTATATTATCAATCTTAGATACTTTTTATGCAATTTTATATCATTTTTGGGAACTAACCTATTAACCCAGTGCCTAGTGCCAATTGCTGTTTTCTGCCAATTTTTGGTTTTACAAAAACTCCATACCAAACAGAGCGCTACAAAACATTTTGAAGATGTTTCTGGAACAAAAGACACCCTAAAAGCTTCGAGGGAGGACCAGAAGACCTGCGAGGAGAAGACAAGACAACGATGCGTGCCTAGGGGGGTAGGGCGCGCCCTGATGTCCTGTTGGCCCCTCGTGCCTCTGTCTGACCTAATTACACTTCTACAAATTTCAAAATATTCTGAAACCCCCAGAGAGCCACCCGAAACAATTTTTCCGCTGCCGCTAGTCTCTGTTCTTCCGCGATCCCATCTGGAGGCCTTTTCCACCACCCTGCCAAAGGGAATCGATCATGGAGGGCTTCTACATCAACCTTGTTGCCTCTCCGATGATGTGTGGGTAGTCTACCACAGCCCTACAAGTCCATAGTGATAGCTAGATGGTTTCTTCTCTCTATTTGATATTCAATACCATGTTCTCTTCGGAGATCTATTCGATGTAATCCTTTTGTGAGGTGTGTTTGTTGGGATCTGATGAATTGTAGGTTTATGATCAGATTATTCATTGAAAGTAATTGAGTCAAATCTGAACTTTATTATGTGTGATTTATGTAGCTATGTAATGCTTTCCGATCTATGGGTTTTCTTTGGCCAAGTTGATCTATCGTTCTTCAGTGGAAGTGGTTTATAGTAGTGGGTTCAATCTTGTTGTGTCCTCACCCAGTGACAGCAGGGGTAGCGAGGCACGTATTGTGTTGTTGCCACTAAGGATAAAACGTCGGGGTATAAACATATTGCTTGTCTTTCTTTGTCTACATTATGTCATCTTGCTTAAAGTGTTGCTCTATTTGTTATGAACTTAATAGCATAGATGTAGGCAGGAGTCGGTTGATTGGTGGAATAATAGTAGTAGATGTAGGTAGGAGTCGGTCTACCTGTCATGGACTTAATGCCTATGTATATGATCATGCCATGAATAACATCATAATCATTCGCTTTTCTATTAATTGCCCAACAGTAATTTGTCAACCCACCGTATGCTATGCTAAAAGAGAGAAGCCTCTAGTGAAAAACTACGCCCCCCTGGGTCTACTTTAATCTTATTATAAAAACCAAAAATACATTGCTGCACTTTATTTACTTTTATTTTAATTTGCAAATTATCTATCTACCATTATAAGATTTAATCCTTGATTTCAACAAGTACAAAGGGATTGACAACCCTCTTGCCTGCATTGGGTGCAAGTATTTGCTCTTTTGTGTGTCGGTGCTGCTAACGGTTGCTCGATTGGTTCTCCTACTGGTTCGATAAATCTTGGTTCTTAACTGCGGGAAATACTTCTCGCTACTTTACTACATCACCCTTCCTCTTCGAGGAAAATCCTAACGCATCTCCAGTAGCAGACATCAATGTGTTGGAGCGGTCTCCATTGTTTGCCTGGTTGAATGAAGTGCAAGATCCACCTTGGAACTATACTATCAATGGGCAATAGTATGACATGGGATACTATCTAAGTGATGGTATCTATCCTCCATGGGATACCTTCATTAAGACCATCTCCGAGCCAGTTGGTCAGAAAAGATCTCACTTCAACCAAAGACAAGAAGGAGCTAGAAAGAATGTGGAGAGGGAATTTGGAGTGCTCCATGCTCGTTTTGCATTCATTCACGGACCTGCTAAACAATGGGATATGGAGACCTTTGTGAGAAGTGATGACATGTTGTGCATATGTTGTGTGATCATGCACAACATGATAATGGAGGATAAGGGTGAAGATGATGCCGAAGGTCTGGAATTTGAAAGCATGGGTGATCCTACCCATCTTCCATATCAGAATCTGGCCACATTTGATGATTTTGTTCAAATACATCAACAAATTTGGCATCGAGGAACTCGTGAGCAGCTCAAGAAGATTTGATTGAGCATCTATGGATGGTTAAAGGGGAAACTAGAACATATGTGCTAGTTGAATTCAAGCTTGAACTATTTTATTTGAGAAGTTAGTTGGATTGTAATATTTAAATTAGAACTTCTATCAGATTTGAATATTTTTCAATCATCGATGATTTGATATGATGTTATTTTGAGCTCACGGACTTAAAAAACAAATAATGCGGAAGTAATGGGGGACAAGGTTGGATGGCCGGCTCCTGCATCACTGTCCCTGAACTGATCTGGACAAATCCAAAGACAAATACCGTGTCCATTTTGAGGATCAGCGTGGGAGATGCCCTAATTTACCGCTCGACTACAACTATTGCATTATCAGAACTATCCCTACCTTATATACATGGTGCCTCCAACCACTACGTCCCTTAGGGCCTCTATTGTCAGGCTCCTCAAATGCGCTCTATAAATTCGGGCGGACAACCCGGTTGTAAGAGCACATTTCTCCATGTGTGGTTTTAGTAATTGATGACAATCCCTATGAACTAATGGTTGCCTTGAGTTATATTCGAAGAATTTGTCCATAGGCACTTCTTGAAGTCCATCTGTTGGTTTCAAGGAGTTTATATGGTGATCAAGGTGGTATTCAAGGTTTTATCCAAAGATTGGTCATGTGAGAGTTGAGCTTATTGCAAGCATGTCTTGAAGAAGAAGATTGTGTGAGCATTCATCTTTACGTTCAAGACCATCTTTATGAAGAGAGAAGATAAGATACAAGGTTGATCAAGACTTAGTCAAAGAGTGAATCAAGTTGATCAACATAAAAAGCATACAAGATGTACCGAGAGGGATCAAGTGATCCCATGGTATGGTAAGCATTGTCCATTACGCTTTGTGTACTAACCCATGGTCTACGTGAGAGTTCTATGTGGGGTTAGGTATGTGTCCATGGGATTGCGTCAAGAGGAGGATCTCATACAACCCATGGAGGATGACATCAAGTGAAGATCGTCATCAAGTTTACAGAGTGCAAGTTCAAGTGGAGCATCATGAAGAGATCATGCTTGAAGCTTGTCGTTCATTGTGGTGACAATGGACTTGAAGATATGCCGAAGAGTGGCTCACCCATAGTGGAGTATGGGGGAGCAATCTACTAGTCTTCATCAAGCCGACGCAATCAAGAAAGGTGGTCCATCTTGAGGAGGACAAGATCGTCATCATCTAGCTCAAGTGGACTATGCGCAAGGCAAAGGTTTGACCTTGATAGGGTTTTCTATTTTACCGGTCTCATGGTGGTAGTTGGGAGACCGGGTTATAGGATCGATAACCGTACTATCAAGGGGGGCTCTCAAGTGAGTAGCTTGATCGTATCGTTCGTTGAGAGCTCAAACCATTGCATTCTAGGCATCATCATCTTTTTTGGTTCTTGGTTGACTTTTCTCTATGTGGGTTCTTGAGCTTATGGTCAACTTCATGAGAAGCTCAAGTTCATCGAAAACGGAGTCCATATGCATCTTTTATGATGTTTTCGACGTGGGAGTTTTTGCCGGTTCTTCCTTCATAGAGGTTTCACATCTCTATATCATTGGCATTTTTATACTGCCTCTTCTTAAGATAACCAACAAGCTTGAGTTTGCTCAATTCGGAGCTCGTATGTGAAAGTTATGGAAGTTTTAGTGCCTGAGCTGTTTTTGTCTGATCAGGTGGTAGTACTGCTCGGTACCATGGTAGTCCCGCTTGAGCGGTACTTCCGCTGTGTACTACTACTGCTACTTCCGCTTATATTTTGCTCTTTGGATAGGTTGGTTTTCTGCGCGGTACCGCTTGGTAGTAGAGGGCGGTAGTACCGGTCCAGGCGGAAGTATCGCTAGAGGAAGCGGTAGTACCGCTTCGGCGGCTCTATCGCCTCCTTTGAGCTCATCTGTTGCATGCTATGGTTTGATACTTCCATACCAGCGAAAGTACCGCTCACCTAAGCGGTACTACCACTTATGCTCGGGTTGAGTGCATACCGGTTGGATTTGGGGGAACCTATTTACGGGGGTTTTCTTCCCCAATGGTTCCCATCCTTTGAGCTCGAGTTTACCCCCCATTGTTGACCTTCTTCGAGCTTGCTATCTCTCAATCCCCCCAATAATTCTTGCTAGTTCTTGAGGGAAAAGAGAGAGGAGATCTAGATCCACATTTCCACCAATCACTTTCTCCTCTATGTGAGGGGAACCCCTTGGATCTAGATCTTGGAGTTCTTCGTGTTCTTCTTCGTTCTTCCTCTCATTTTCTTCCATAGCATTAGTTGTTGTGGTGGGATTTGGGAGAGAAGGACTTGGGCACTCCGTGTGCCCTTGCCATTGCATTTGGTGCATAGGTTTGAGTTCTCCACGGTGATACGTGGAGGTGAAGTTTGAGAAGCTTATTACTCTTGGGTGTTTGAGCACCCTAGAGCTTGTGTATCTTGGGTGCTTTGGCGCCCTAGACGGTTGGTAGTGCCTCGGAGCTCAATCATTGTGGTGCAAAGCTCCGAGCAAGCGTCGGGGTCTCCAATTAGGTTGTGGAGATTTCCCCCGAGCATTTGAGGTCACCTCGGAGCCACAATCCATTGTGGTGAAGCTTTGTGGTGTTTTCGGGAGCCTCCAATTAAGTTGTGGAGTTTGCCCCAACCTTGTTTGTACGGGTTCGGTGACCGCCCTCAAGGGTCCCTTAGTGGAATCACGGCATCTTGCATTGTGCGAGGGCGTGAGGAGATTACAGTGGCCTTAGTGGCATCTTGGGGAGCATTGTGCCTCCACACCGCTTCAAATGGAGATTAGCATCCGCAAGGGTGTGAACTTCGGGATACATCGTCGTCTCCACGTGCCTCGGTTATCTCTTACCCGAGCCCTTTACTTATGCACTTTACTTTGTGATAGCCATATTGTTTCATGCTATATATCTTGCTATCACTGAGTTGTTTATCTTGCTTAGCATAAGTTTTTGGTGCACATAGGTGAGCCTAGCTTTTTTAGGTTTTGTGCTTGACATATTAAACGCTAATTTTATTCCGCATTTGTTCAAGCCTAAACCGTAACTATTTTAAAGCGCCTATTCACCTCCCTCTAGGCGACATCCACGTCCTTTCACCGGTCAGTGACCGATCGCAAAATCTCGACACAACCACCCCCTCATACCGGCCCTATACGCCTGACCTGACCAACACCCCTCATATTCGGCCTATATTTGGGCGGATATGAGGAGCCTTGGATGCGCCTCGGTGCGTCCGCACATCGGACTGGAGTGCAAGACCCACATGAACACCCGTCGAAACCCAACGGTCCGATGAGAACGCCGCTCTGGCGCACCACCCGAGGGGCCAAATCCGACTATTTAGGTCATGTGGCGACCCCAACCATTGTCGCACTCACATTTCCCTTCCCTCTGCGCTGCCACTCCTCATCAACTCGCAGCTCGTACCTCGCCATTCACTATAGCCACGACCTGGCTACTACTTACACAATGCTCACACGGGAAAGTCAGTTCGAGCTCCATGAGGAGGTCCAGGCCCGACATGAAGCTCGAATTGCAAACGGCTTGCCTCCGGACTCGCATGAAGAGGAGGAGGAGGAGGATGAACAGGCACCAGACCAGTCATGGACGAGGAGCAAGAGGAGGAAGGCAGGGCAGATACGATGCCTCCGACTGCTGGATTCGGCATTGGGCGACGCGCTGAGTGAGTTTGAGGCTACCAATGCGAAGGAGGCGGCGGAGTAGCAAACTATCCTTGACTCCACCGCTTGGTGGTGGAGGTGGAGGTGGAGGCAAACATGCACGGGCGAAGGTAGACACACTCGTCACGGACATGGAGTCCGATGAGGAGTCGGATTTGCGGGAGGCGGGCATCCACCAGGAGGCAGTTCTGTCCGGTATTGACTGCATGGAGGTCGTCTACATCTCTGAAAACAAGTAGAAATAGGATAGTTTTATCTACGCCGTAGCTTTTGCATTGCTTCTGAAGTATGGATTTAAGCTATTTAATTGCAGCTGACACAAAATGAGGGTTGACCGGGCCCTTATTTCGGACATGCCAGCGGAGGATTGTATTTGCTATATCCAACTGTAGATGCTCTTATCTGCTTGGATTGGTTTCATGAAAGCAAAAAGCCTTTGAGTAGCCCACAAGCACCGAAATAATATTACCTGGTACATATAACGATGAAAAATTATACTTCTTTCTATTCATATTAGTTGACACTGTTTTAGTACAAACAGTTGTACTAAAGCAACACCAATCAATATGGATCTAAGAGAGTATTCTTTTTTCTTTGAAGATCCAGATTTATATGTATCCAACAATTCAATTGGGATGTTCGTATAGTCGAGATTGATGAAAAAGGTCGCAACAAAAAATAATAACATTACACCAACAACCAAGGTATTTAGTAAGTAGTAAAATCTCGACAAAATTCAATCACTGAGGTCTCAAACGTTGACCCGCAAATTAGCTCTGGCATACGTCCGCGGATTGGGGGACCGATCCGTGAAGACGGATGTAGGAGCCAGCCATCCAATGCTCTGTCTGCATACCTTTCAACCACTGTCAACTAACCGGACAAAATTTATAAAACATGAAGGATTTCATCAAAGTTCGGATAGAAAATAGCACAAATTATCCATACATAGAATGCAATAAGTCTAGTATAACAATAGTTCAAATTCAATGAGATTAACTAAAATTTTAACTAGTTTTTCATGAATGGATCATGTCATCCCACACATACTACCCCTTTAGCTTCATCCAACACTGCATGTGCATAAATGGCCGTTCCTCTATCCCGTGGTACATCACGGCAGCGCTTGCGGGCTACACAATGTGAATATCAACATAGAATGAATCAACGAATCAATCAATAAATTGAGCAAGAAGAAGCAAAACTTTTAATCCCCTCCTCTGCCGCACGCAATGGCCACCTTGTCTCCAACATATCAACCGTGCCACAAAACTTGATGACGGCGGTCTGAATTGAATACCATCGATACGATAACGACCTCACATTGCGATCATGGATGATGTGCATGTCGTAGGGCCCAATGCGCTTTTGTGCGTGAATCGATTCATACACTAGCTGTCAGAAGGTCCCCCCTCTACTTATGCCTACGAAATCCGTGGACACGGCCAACCACGCATCGCACAACAACTCATCCTTCATGGTTGAGTACCCTGCCATCCTCCTTACTCTAAAAGAATGACATGGCATTCGAAATAAGCTTAGTGGAATTTGACAGAACACCCACCGAGCATGGTGTCCGCCATGGACAACGTTCGGAGTTTACCTTTCTACGGACGAGTCCTGGGTGGACGACGCCATCGTGAAAGGCGAGCAGGCGGGTTAAGGATGGTTGCGGAGGTCTGACAATGCCTGTGTGCCAACCGAAGAGGTACAATGACGGCGTGAGAGGAGAATGGTGCGGATGCAAAGTAAGGAGAAGACGGGGCGGAATGAAAAAAGGGACCGGGAGGTGGAATTTGTGGGCCAGGTTTGTGGGTGTCTACGTGGCTGCTGTCCGGACTCCCGCAAAACGCCCGCCCCTTTGCTTTGAGGAAAAGAGTTCTTTTGAACCACTCTGCACAACACGTCCGGACAGCGCGATTCAGACCTATGCACCCTTTGCTTTCATGAAAAAAGTGTGTTTGAACCGCTCTGCACAACACATTCGGATAGAGCGATTTTGACTTATGCGGATGTTTTGATGGTCGCGGTTGGTTATTCTTACACACAGTTTATGAGTAGGGCGTTTTGGTGACCGAGCTCCATGGAGCCCTTTGTTTTTGAAAAATTTAAAATTCAAACTTTTTGACTTCAAAAAATTCCGAAAAAATATGCAACTATACAAGGATAAATGTATGTGTGTGTAAAAATTCAAGATGAAATACTTTGAAATGCGACCTGTACAAAAAAGACAAATTTCTGAACTTTAAGGATGAATAGTATCATGTGTGTTAAAAAGTCTCAGATTTTTCTTTTTTGCACAGCCTTAATTTCAACGTATTTCATCCTAAAAATTTACACACATGTGTGTTATGCCTCCATGTATATCTGTATTTTTTTCCAGCTTTTTTTGAATTGTAAAAATATGAATTTTCATGAATTTTGTGTTTCTCAAAAACCGGCCTCCATGGAGGCCGAGCTCCAAAAGGCATTTTCGACAGCTTATGGACTAGTTTAGCTATATACAATTTGGTGCATTTAGTTATCTTGTGGCTTAGTATGTGAATCCTATCATAAGGGCACATTTGGTCATATACAGTCTGGTGATGCTGTTAGTAGTACTTGCGTAGTTTTTTTCTTCTTCTTTTTTCTTGCAAACGAAGCGTACGGCCGCGTTCTTGGTCACAGCCGAAATGAATGCGTCATTTGCTAACCTATGAGTATGATACGCCAGCATGCTCCGGAACATTCCAGAATGAAGCAAAGCATCCATAGAGATGAACGGATAAATGAACACAAGGAACAAACAACTTGCAGGTTGCGAGGCGTTGCCTGATCGAGCTGATGCATCATCAAAATTCAAAACTATTCAAAACCCTGTACAAAGCTAGCTTTGCTGCTCTCCTCGACCATGGCCACTCGCACAGGAGAAAAGGCAAATAGAGAAGTAAAGGTAAACACCTTACAAAACAAAGTATTTACACAAATGCGCAGTTAGCCCTGTGGGCTGATCGATCTGATCCCTCCTATCGATTCCCCGCGATCTCCTCCCTCCTCCGCTTTCCGCCGGCGTCCGTGTGCTTAAGCGGCCTCGTTGCGTGATAGAGCTCGGCCACCCTCCGGTACCGCTTCCTTGCCCTCCTGTCCAGCCACGGCGCGCCGTCATCGCAGCTGCCCTTCCTCGGCGCCGCCTCGGTGTTGTTCACCGACTGCACCGACTGCGAGGACGACGTCGGGGATGTCGCCTCCGCTCCCCCGCTCACGCTGAGCTGCACCAGCTGGTCCGCCGCCGCCAGGTCGGCCTCCGTGAAGAACCCGTCGGCCAGCCCCGGCATCATGGACACGGGCCTCTCCACCTCCATGCTCTCTCCCTATCTAGATCTTGAGGCTGGTGCAGGTAAAGACGAAGAGAGAAGCAGATTGCTTGTAGAAATGGTTGGATCGATTTGAAAAAGACACCGTGGGAGAGCCCGGAGCCATATATATAGCCGGACGGGGGAAGAAAAACCGACTTGGGGTGCACAGTGCGTCGGGTCGCCGGAAGGTGGGACCCACCATGTCGGCTGGGCCCATGGCTGCGGTGGCGACTGTTGCTGCGGAGGTGGGGGCCAAGGTGGCCAATGCCCAACGGGATGCGGACGCGTGCAGGCGCTTAGTGGTGTGCTGGCGTCAGCCATGCGCTGCAGATGGAGCGGGGGATCGAGGTGCGCGCGTCGTGTTGCGAACGGTGCTGGGAAAGCTGGATGCTCCGTATTGTTTCAGCGGACGTCGCAGTCTTTCCCGCTCATTCGTCTCGTCGGCCACAGAAGATCTTCGACGAGGATAGGCGTCTGCGTAAGTTTTATGCTGTCAGACGAGGAACCGACCGACCTTCTGAAGGTGGACGAGATATTTTTGTCTTGCGGCCGGCCCTAGTTTTACTATCCGGCCACACACAAAAAGCAAGTAGGAGCCAATTAGTTCAAGAAATTTCATAGAAATTGAAGATATTGTCATTTTATGGATTTTCAATTTGATCTTGTTTGGTTTGTAGAATTAGAAACAATATAAGAAAAATGTAAGATCTATTTTACACACAATTTAACGGGAATTTTTTCGTTGAGTCTAACTTTATGAAAAATAGTTTGGTAACTATTGCATGAAATGGGGACTAAGCGCATATCCAAAGCGGATCTTATCCTTCCTGATCATGCAGTCCGGACGTGTTGTGGCATCCAACGCAGTCCTGTATCAGTCCATCGAGCGGTCTGAACCACGTGTTGTAAACCGGAACCAAACATGGAAGATTTTGCGCGAGTCCGGACATCCGCGTGGCCAATCAAAAGCCAAAAGCCACAGTGTACCCACGTCCGAGTTGGACCGAGAACAATTTAGGATCGTCCGTTAATTACTCCGCATTAAAAACGTAGATTTGTTCCTCGTTTGTTAATGCTCTGTATTAAAAGCATAGATTTATTACTCCATTAATTATTTTAGATTAATTAGCTCATTGGATTAAAAGAGGAAATAAATCTGCATTAACTGACCCACTTAATATTACGAGAGTAATTTATTTTCTATAATTATACTTAAAATGGTGGAAGGTTGATTCAAATGATGGAAGGTTGATTTCTATTCGGCAGAAAGTGGGTTTTTTATTTGCAAAAGGTTAATTTGGCGGAGTTAATTTCTTGAAAATCTCTACTCCTAAAGTGTCGGTTGGTAGTTTCTGTTCCAGGGTTTATTTCGTCTCCCCTTTCACATTTGTTTGTTTTTTTCGTTCGGTTTTTTTCGTCCTTCCTCCCATCATCATATATTTAGTAATGTATTTATGTAAAAGAATCAATCAAGATTAATTTTTAATGAATCTTTAGAGACTAAATCTGAATTAATTAACCTTAACATAAGTCGCTCAATCACATTAATTGATATTTTCATACATCACCAAATTGCGTTAATTAACATTTTTTCGTCTGGCTTTTTCCGTCCCTCCTCCCATCATCATATATTTAATAATGTATTTATGTGAAAGAATCAATCAAGAGTAATTTACAATAAATCTTTAAAAACCAAATCTGAATTAATTAACCTTATCATAAGTTGCTTAATCACATTAATTGATATTTTCATACATCACCAAATTACATTAATTACCATTTTTTCGTCATCCTTCCATTATCATATATTTAGTAATGTATTTATGTAAAATAATCAATTAAGATTAATTTCTAATGAATCTTTAAAAATCAAATCTGCATTAATTAAACTTACCATAAGTCACTCAATCACATTAATTGATCTTTCCATACATCACCAGATTACATTGATTAAAAAAAATTCGTCTGGTTTTTTTTATTCCTCCTCCCATCATCATATATTTAGTAACACATTTATGTGAAAGAATCAATCAAGATTAATTTCTAATGAATCTTTAAAGACCAAATCTGAATTAATTAACCTTACCATAAGTCACGCAATCACATTAATTGATATTTTCATACATCACCAAATTACATTAATTAACATTTTTTCGTCTGTTTTTTTCCGTTCCTTCTTCCATCATCATATATTTAGTAATGTATTTATGTGAAAGAATCAATCAAGATTAATTTCTAATGAATTTTTAAAGACCAAATTTGAATTAATTAACCTTACCATAAGTCGCTCAATCACATTAATTATTCTTTCCATACATCATCAAATTACATTAATTTACATGCCGTTTCAGGTTTTTCCCCTCTCCCCGCCCATCTTCGTCTGGTGTTTTTTCCCGTCCCTCCTCCCATCACCATATCTCTACTCCTAAAGTGGGACTTGGTAGCTTCCGCTTCACATTTCTTGTTTTTTTGTCTCACCTCGCAACACACTAGTATGCGTTTTTTTCCTCCGTTGGTTCCCGCATCCCATCCCGCAAAACAAAACTCTTCGACCCGAGCAAACCGCTCCCCGTCCTCTCCTCGTGTGAGCTCCTCCTCTCCCCGATACGCCTGGGCATGGGCAGCCCGGCCCGGCCGGCCCGACCCGACCCGGCCCGAAAATCCCGGGCCGGGCCGGGCCTGTTCGTGCCATCGGGCCGGGCTCGGGCCTGGAAAATGAGCCCGATGAGCAGACCGGGCCAGGCTCGGGCTTGCGAAACGCATTTTTTAGCCTAGATCGGGCCGGGCCGGTCGGGCTTTACCGAGCTTTGTAGGTTCGGGCCGGGTTCGGGCCCGATTTGTCAGGCCCGACGGCCGGGCCGGGCCAGGCTCGGGCCTGAGTTTTCCCGTTCGGGCTTTTTCAAGCCCAACCCGAAACCTGCCCCGGCCCGGGTTATGCCCAGGTTTACTCCCCGATACCCTCGCACACGCTAGGGTTTCTTCGTGGCCGCCACACCGGAGCTCGTCGACCAACCCAGCCTCCTGCTGCTCCGCGCCTCGCTTCCCTCGTTGCTCACCTTCGGATTCCTCACTTCCTCAGGCAATCCGTCGCTTGTCCGCAAGCCAAGACGCCGCCTCTCCACCGAGAAAGAGGGCTCCCGATCTCCGCCGGGGTCGATCAACCGCGCGACGGGCGGAGCGCCCAACCCGTAGGCTCATCCCCTTCTCTGGTCCACTGCGGCGGTGGCCATCGTTGGTAAGTTGCGCTTGTGTCACCTCTCATGATTATTTTTCTGTTTTGATTCCCCATGTCTCACGGGTGTGTGGTATGCGGTCAAGGCATCGGTTCATGTTCTTTTCTGCTGCTGCTACATGTAGGTTTACCGCTGGATTCGTGCCGAATCTACCCACCGCCCAACTCCCCTGATGGTCTGCAACCTGTTTGTTGGAGGTGTTGAGATGTTGTGTTGCTTCCTACCTTAGGCCAACTCCAGCGCACGACCCCAAACGGACGTCCGTTTTGCCCGGATTCTGTCCGTTTGGGGCGGGCAATGGGGTCGTGTCCGGGCCTTTTCTGGGATGCGATGGACGTGCGCCCAACGCGCGGACGCATCCTTTCGCCCCATCCTGTCCGCCACGGCCAATATGCCAATATATTCAATATTTCAATGTTTAAAACAAGTTTGCACGTCCAAATATTTAATTGTCTCAAATAAAAATAGTTTTACAACCCAATCGAAATTGTCTCAAATAAAAATTCATCTCCACTGTCCATACCTTTGTGGGCAAAGTGTCAAACACCTTGCGGTCGTGGTGGCAAAGAGGCCGCGAAGATCACCTCGATGCAGCAGGGGCGTTTGGCGGCCGGCTACAGGTCGCTCTGGAGAACCCTACGGAAGCTGCCGTGGTCCATAGGCGTCGCCGGCGGTCGTATCCCCTCTGGCACCGGATACGACGGCGACGGCCAAAACTGCTCCAAACGACGGCCAAAACTCCTACGAAAGCGCGGACGTGGTGGCGGAGACGTGGTTTGGTATGGACGGTTTGGGGCCGCGCGTTGGGCCGCGCTATTCGTCCGTTCTACCCCAAACGGACTAGGACGGACGGGATGGGGTCGTGCGCTGGAGTTGGCCTTAGCTTAGTGAGCGCTGAGTTGCTTAGAGATGCCAATTTGGGTCGTTAGTTTTCATTAACACAGAGTAAACTGTCAAATTGATGGCATATTATTATCAACCAAACCTGGAGGATTGGGAAATAATCTATTACATCTTGTGTAGGCATTTTTCCTTGTGGAGTTTGGACTGACAGATGATTGTTTTCTCCAAACAAATTTTTATAATCATCACAACACCAAATCCTTTGTTATGTGAGTTTCATTATGTTTTACATCACAAATTTGTTGAGCCAGTACATTGCCTTATTTCTGTTGTCGAACGCTTGGCGTACTACTGCATTGGTTCAACACGTCTAATGATGTTTTCATCTGCTGGACATTCTAGGTTTTGAAGTATGGTGCACTTGTTGCTAGGAGCTGCACTCACCAATGGACTAGCTAGAAGTTTTCGAGGTAAAGAATTATTTCATGAATTTAGGCTGCTTAATATATATGGCAATCCATCAATTGCATACTCATATTTACCATTCGGCTTTGCGACTTGAAAGTAACTTGGCTTTTTCTTATAATTATAATTCAGTTATTCTGATCACTGAATACGTGGAGACAATTATGCCATATATGGTTGGAATATTGAACATATGGATTGAAAATGTGACCTATACTTAAGAAGCTTTTAGTCACCTTACAAATATGCAACTCATGTGATATTTTCCATACTGGGGTTGTTTAACCGATGGCCATTGTATCCCGGTGACTGGAGACCACGTGGTGGTGGATCTCGCCGTCGGGAGCAGCGCCGGAGTGGGCGGCGGTGACTCATGAGGTGATAGAGGCGGGGCCTTCTTCAGTTACAAGTCACACACGACGTGGGCGTCAAGATTTGTGGTGCCCATCATCGACCTGACGTGAGACCGTTCTGAACTCACAACTTCTTGCCTGCACTGCGCTGCAATACCCAGAAGTGCATACGCGCCGGCGGAAAGCACAACGACCCCGACGCCATGGGAAACACCCCTCTTGATGGTAACTGGTCCTTCAGATTTTATGGGAACTTCAAAGACGAAGGTGTCGTGTATTCACGGGAAGTCCTCGTCCAGGTATTCTTCCCTTCATTCACCTTCTCGATTGCTTGCTTGTTAGTTTAGCCGCAATAAAACTTATGTGTACTATTGTATTGTACGAATCTGATCTAGGGTGGGCTTCCTTGGTCTTTTCCAAATGGATGGTTGACTGTTATGTATTTCTTTGACCATCAAATCTTTATTACTTAATTGTTCTATTATACTGTCCAAAGCATCCGCTTATGTGTTCAGCAAAAGCACTCTGAAAGTTGATAAAAATAACACTCCAAAAGTTGATCCAAAAAAACACTCTGAAATATTCCTTTCATTTGAAATATGTTTACATGTATTTCTAAGCAAACTGAGCTCGTTAATACGGATGTTAATTACGTCGATATTGCTTCTATGAGCACATTCATAGACCTCAACACGGATGTCCTCATTAAAGGTTGTGTGTGTAATATATTTTAAATTCTTTTTGGTTTGATTATACAGCTTCCAAAACATGGCAAGATGAACTTACTCCTATGAGCGCATTCTTGTTTTGTTTTTGAAGGATGATTAAATATACAATCTTTTTAGCCGAGTATGAGAGTGAATTGGTCACTGCAATAGAGTGGTTGTAGCTAGATATATCAATTAGGTCAAGCCAGAGTAACTGCCACTAATCAGAATGTTACAGTGCATTCTTTTGTTTCTCCAAGGATGTTACAGTAATTCTGTATATAGAAAGAATTTGATTCTGCAAAATTCACACACTATAGCATATATACATTTGAGTAAGATAACCCTCTATTTACTATCATGATGTCATTAGAATTCAAAATGCACCTCAAGCCCTCCCATCTATCCTGAACCTGTACGCTTATGTCAAGATTCTTCGTAATATGCTAGTGCGATTTCCTTTGATGTTGTCCACTCGTTTGAGGGAGCCACCTGCCAGTACCATGTGAAGCAGCAGATGTGCGGTTTAGTATAAAATCTTAATTAGACACGACTAGATATTGAGGGCCAGGTTAATTCCAGGAAGAGGGTCTTCTAAACGTTGTTTCCTTGTCGCTGAAGACAGGTGCATGACTCTGAGGAACATGGGTATGCTAGCTATGTCACCGTGGTTGAGAGGGTGAGCCTACCACCTTTTTTGATTAGTGTTGTTTATGTTTAGAGCCGGTCCTAACAACCATATATATACCTGAAAGAAAAGCGTCTTAATGTAATGTTATCTCTGATTTCTCTTGTGAATGTTATTATTCGTAATTCCCGAGCTTGTGCAACGTCTTTGTTTTATTGGTGTCTATCGGGAGTATTCTTATGCATGCTTGCTTCTTCAGACTGCAAATGAAGCTGGTGCACTCTGGGTGGCGAAGAGTAAACTTGAGAAGAAGTTGGATGATCTTACTTTTTAAGACTTACTTACTCTCGAAAGGAGAATGCGGGTATGTTTTCTCTGTCTTCATTGCTTTTGTGATTATTGTGATCCCTTTATTTTGGATGTGCTACCCTGCATGTCATAGATTTGAGATAGTTATGCTTGTTCCTGCCAGTATAAGGACAAATATTTTTCGCGTCTTGCAAATTCGTTATTTTTCTGAACATTTCTTCTATGGTTGTTGTCCTGCATTTGATGTTCTATGAATGTAAATGAATCAGCAGGTGTGACAGCGTTCAGTGATAGTTTTGCTTTATTATGGTTCTGATTATAGTGAATTTTTGCTCCTTGATGCATGGAATATTAAATAATTCGATGTTCTATGAATGTAAATGAATCAACAGGGACTTGTTGACTGATGCTAGCATTGATGCTACTATTGATTCTTACTTGTACTTTGACTAAAGCAGTCCTCTCTTGTTTCCACAGAACATAGTCGAATCATTATCATACAAGAATTCATTATTGGAAAATGAACTTATCATAGCTTGTAAAAATAGTGACTATACAATGGAGAAACTGAAAGATGTAGAGGGAAAATGCACCGCCTCTTGTTTTGACGTGTGCATTGTTTATTATTTCTTTATGTGCTTGTTGAGTCTTTGTACTCACCCTTGTTGCTTTTATGCTTTTATTAGGTAAACCCGAGGACGTCATGCATGGGAATATTGGGAGTAGCACCATAACTTTCTTCACTACACAAATCTCAATACATATTACCTTATTAGCCCCATGTTTTGTGAACTTAGTATATCTTCTACCTTCTATGCATCGTGGTTTGGTTTGAGAGTTTGAGAATTATTGCTTCGGTCATTGTGGTTTGAGTATCGATCAAGATTTAATTTATTGCATATGGTTATGAAATATGTTCTTGCTTATGCTTGTATATGTTTTCATAACTTAGCGGAGCATTGTGCTTCTTTGTGATTAGGCCATGTCCTTGTGCTGCATAATTATATGAATTGCATGCGGTGGATGTCCTTAGAAACAGAGGAAGCTTTGCTGAAATTTCTTATGAAGGCATCTTTACTTCCAAAACCTATGTATGTGGTAGCATAAAAAGGTGCTAACTGGCTTGGGTGTTATCCAAGACCCCAAAGTGATGCAACCAATGAACATAGTCATTGTAGCAATCTCATTATTGGTTCCTCCTAACAACCCTGGTGGGTATGTAGTGAACGTTGTAGCTTGCAATGGTGACCAACAGGGTGCGTGATTTCGAGCCCGTGGTGAGGTGAGGGCTCAGAGCCGACAGTGGAGTAGAAGAGTTTGCACAGGGTCCTCTAAAACGCTAGGGTCGACCCTGGATTTTTGGTTAATGTTTAAGCTTCTAGGCGGGAAGGGGGAGGGAGAGAGAGAGGGAGGGGGACAGAGAGAAAGAGAGAAATATATAGGGTATGAAAGACAGGATGTATGGAGAGAGGGAGATTGACATATTACAGTGAAAGAGAGGAGATATAGAGAGAGCTTCAGTCTGAAATATCGCACAGTGCATACTCATTAACTGAGATGGCGAACATGGACTGCGAATGCGAAGATAGTTGGTGGAGAAAGAAGGAGATGTTGAATGATCTATTGATAGATGGTTTATCCAGTTTGCAAGGTGAATATTTTATATGTTGCACATTCTACATCTTTCATGTGAAATCTTCATGCTAATTATATATATTGCTTGTGGAGGATTGTTATGAGTTGAGATATTATTTTTATGCTTGTTGAAGGACCATGCAAATGAAGCTAAAGACAACATTCCAGCACTTGTATGGAAATATATTAAGCGCATTAAATAGATTTTAATTTGTAACTTACAATTATTTGGATCATGGCTCTCAATGTATACATCGTCGTGTTATATTGCAAGTGAAACGGATTTCAATTATTTTCCAATTGTTGCAACTATCTTATTTATACATGCGAAATTTGATATGCATTATATTTATAGATAGATGTGATCAGAAAAAAATTATAAATGTGAAATTTGATATGCATTCTATTCATAGGTGTAACCCCCCAAAAATTAAAAGGCCCGTGGCAACTCACGGGCATTCTACTAGTCATTAATAGAGGCCGAAAATTGTGGTTACTGTTGGATGGTCGGCTCCCACATCATGTGTGTGGACCATGTTTGGTCATAAAAATGGACATATACGAGAGCTATTTGCGGGTCAGCTTTGGAGATGCCCTAAGGCGACGGTCGAGCAATGTAGGCCTTCGATCGGCCGCCTCCTTAGGGCATGTCTAACACTAACCCTCAAATCGTTGGCATACGTCTGGACCACGCGATTCAGATGTGTTTTCCCATCCAACGTGGTCCTTCATCAGTCCGCGGAGCGGTCTGGACATGCCTTTTCCCACAAACCGGAGACAAAGTGGGGGGGGGGGGCTTTGCGGGCATCCGGACCGCTGCCGCGTTTGCTTCTGACTGCTCTAGCCCACCCTTAACCCCCTCCCTCACCCGTGTGTGCTTCCCGCCCGAAACGGTCAGTGCCACACAAGAGCGTTAGTGTCGCATACATGATCGACCAGAGCAGACACAACTTCTCAGTACCGCCGACACTAAAGTGTCACGCTGACCGAGAGAGCGGCGCCCGCGCCGCTTCCTTGTGCAGCTGACTGCTCCGCATTGAAATGACACCCTGTCGATCCGTCTCCCTACCTTAATGATATGTGGTTGCCGAGGAACCTACTCCGAGGCCACCCATCCGTCCGTATGCCGCCCACCATTAACCACACAGCCGCTGCCCATTGACATATGCCTGCTATATAAACTCCATCCCTAGCCACATCCGGAGTCATCCTCCTCCGCTTCCTTTCTCCTCACTGTACCACGCTCGCCACAACCTCCTCGCACTCCAAAGCCCTCCGAGACAGGCTCTCGCCCGAGCAGAAGAGGGAAATTGCAGCCATTGCTATTGACAGGCAGACAGGGGTCGACGACGTCCCAATGGAGCACGGGTCCGAGGACGAGCCGGTGGCACCCTCCTCGTCGATGCATGTCGGCATCACCATCGGCGAGGCACATGCCCACTACACAGAAATGTCGCAGGAGTAGCGGGAGGCCAAGTTTTGACAAACGCAGGCCAACCAGGCCTAGAACCTCCTCCTTGATGAGCACCAGCGCGTGGAGGAGTTGCTCGCCGCCGACACATCCGTCGTGCGCGACATGGATGTGCCCGAGCAGATGATGTTGCTCGAGTCCTACCAATCAGCCCGCGAGATCTGTCATGACCACTAGCGGTACCGCCAGCGTCAGGAGGTGTTAGAAGCCGCTGACAGGGAGTTCGATGAAGCAGATGATGATGTATGGGGAAAAAGTGATGACGAAGAGGACATCGTCAGCTCCGCCACGGCCGCGCCCCACCGTCACGACCACGAAGTCGGCACATCTACGGGCGTCGCCGACAGTGAGGAAGATTAGTAAATGGGAGCCGCCGCCACTCAGGTCCCACGAAGGCCACCGCTCCTTCCCTTCCGTTGAAGCAAAACTTGGCGGGTTGATCATCATTGGTCCATTAGCCGCTCAGGCAACGGGTCTGGAGGTGTTGAAAATATGCCCTAGAGGTAATAATGTTGTATTATTTATTTCCACATTTATAATTAAGACTTTATATTCTATGCTATAACTGCTATGATCCTAGAAAACTCATATGCACGTGTGGCATGATAATCGGTAAAACCTGATTCCTAGTCTCGCCTCTCGGACTAGCTCATGTTTTGGGGATCATGTTTTCCGGATCTTGGGACATTGTTAAGTGTAACTATAGTCCCCAAAACAACTTTGGCGTTACAAAAACGATCATATTGAATTGACTCAACTTGTTGGTTATACTTTGAGATACTATCGTCACAAGTGAACCGCCTTAACACAAACAGTTAAGGTATGAGTTAGTTCCTGAGATCCTGGAGTATCATAGTCAGTTCTTACCATACGATGGACTTTGGGGTTGCTCAAACGTCATCTGTAACACGTATCATAACGACAACTTGCAGGTACATCAAAAAGTTTGACAAGGGACTAGATAGCTCAGGAGTTGGATTTTCTCCTCCAATGATGGAGAGATATCCTTAGGGCCCTCTCGGTGTGACGACATCTATCATCATATGGACAGACAAGTCGCGGGGATGCCGGAACATTTTAATGATAAATAATAACAAGACCGATAACAAGGAGACCGGTATAGTGAACATGACTAAAGAGGATACTGATATATCTCACGTCGGGTTTTGAAAGTATCGTGAAGCAAAGGCAATAGCACATCGTAACCAAAGGTTCACTCAAATATCATTCGTGTATTCATAGTGATCAATATGAATGTCCATGGTTCCGCTATTGGTCATTGACCAAAAGGGTTTTGTTCTTGTCTATGTTTTATCGAACCTACATGGTCAAAAGCTAAAGGGAATCATGATCTATTGAATGTTAGTGGAGTGAGACTTGTGAGATAATATTCTTGGAATAGTTCCCGGATTATAAGAAATAGTTTCGAAAGAGTTCCAAAAGAGTTTAGGATGTTTCTACAAATGTTATGGGAGATTCTCGAAAGGTCCTAGGAACTTTTGGTGATATAATTGTTGACAACGTACATTATCTCTTGGACTAATGGTTCTACCTAGCATTTCAGATTATGTCCAAAAGATTGACGTGGCTGGGAAATGTGAGGAGGATCCCCAAGAAAGGAAAGGAATAGGATTGGCAAAGCTACAAGACTCTACATTTTATATTTATATGAGAAATCACAATTGAGTCCATAGGAAACCCAATACTATTAAAAGGGGGTGAGATATTTATGATGATCTGGTTGCTCAAAGTGCTTAGAGATGAGCCACCAAAAACCCTCAAGAATTCTCCCACAAAATATTCTATAAAAACCCTAAAGTCAAATTCGGTGGCACCAACATTCCCACTTCGGCCCTACCGAATTTTCCTTAGACAGATCCTAAAGCCAAACCCTAGCAAATCGGTGCAACCGAGTTTTGGTTCGGTACAGCCGAAAAGCAGTGACCAACTCTCTGGTATCTAATTGACAAAAATCGGAATCTTCCAAGTTTTTCTTTTCGGCGTCACCGAGTCACTGGAGCTGCCTACGTCGACCGAATCGGACTCACTGATATGTTGTACATCGGCCTCACTGAATAGCCTAAAGTTAGAGCATTTTGCACTAGTCGATGCAACCAAGTTTTTGCTTCGATTCCACTGAGTTGGGCAATAATGTTGTAATGGTTGGATTTTTGGAGATGGCTATATATACCCCTCCACCTCCCTCGCATTTTTAGAGAAAACACTCCAAACAAGCAAACACTTCCACCATTCATTTTTTGAGAGAGAACCACCTGCTCATGTGCTGAGATCAAGATCTTCCACACCAACCATATGAATCTTGATTTCTGGCCTCTCCAAGTTGCTTTCCACCCAATCAATCTCTTCTACCAAGCCAAATTCTGTGAGAGAGTGACTGAGTGTTGAGGAGAATATCTTTTGAAGCACAAGAACAAGGAGTTCATTATCCATACCACATATATTACCTTTTGGAGAGTGGTGTCTCCTAGATTGGTTAGGTGTCGCTTGGGAGCCTCCAATTCGTGTGGAGTTGAACCAAAAAGTTTGTAAGGGCAAGGAGATCGCCTGCTTCGTGAAGATCTACCCCAATTGAGGCTAGTCCTTCATGGACGTAAGCCATGGTGGAATAAACAAGGTTGCTACTTCATGGACCCTTCGTGGGTGGAGCTCTCTGTGGACTCACGCAACCATTACCCTCCGTGGGTTAAAGTCTCCATCAACGTGGACATACGAAAGCACCACCTATCGGAACCACGGGAAAATCTACGAGTCCCTATTGTGTTTGATATTTCTATCTCTACTCCTTACTTACATGTGCATGTCTTTACTTTCCGTTGCTATACCCTTAGAATTGCATGTGTAGGGTGTCCTAGACTTGATAGAATTTCTAAAAATTGCCAACCAATAAAATTGGGAAAAGGTTAGGTTTTTATTTGGTGCGGTAGTCTATTCATCCCCCCTCTAGACGCCTCTTCTCGATCCCACAATTGGTATGAGAGATTTGGTCTCCATTTTGGTTTCATAACCATTGGAGGAAGATGGATGTGCTTAGTTTGGGGAGTCTTAGTTTTAGAGTGCCTATTCTCAATGGGGAGTACTATAGTCAATGGAATGACAAAATGCTTGATCATTTGATGTATTCCATTTGAGCAAGTATGTTGATGACCCCTATGTGCCTCCCATTGATCCCTTAGATCCTTCTCACGAGGAAGAAATTGATATGCTTCGTAATCTTAGAATCGTCAATCTTATCATTAGAGGATTGCCAAGAATCGTGTTTGATCAACTAAAAAACTTTGAGTGTGCTTATACTTTGTGGAAAGATTTGGAGAAAAGATATCCAAACTACTCTTTGAAATTTTTTGGTGTCATTCTCCATAAAACTATTGCCTTTAACAAAATGAAGCCTAGTGATCCAAACTTTTATAAATACTTGTTTGAGCTTTGTGACCTCATGCGTGCTAAAGGAGATGTCATAACCATCAATAGCATCATTGTTGAAGACATTCACATTCATAATCTTGAGCATTGTCATGGTCACAATTCTAACGAATCTCTTGATCTTTGTGACGAGGATATTCCACTTGATGATGACAATGTGGAACATGGCTACTATGATGAAGATGCGAAGTTTGACATTGAGTATGAGAAGACTATGAAGAATCTAGGTCTCATGGCAAACTTCAAATACTACATGTCCGGAGGAAAGGAGTGGATTCTTCATAGTGGATGCACCGATCATATGACCGGAGATAGAGACATGTTTCATGAGATCACACCAAATCATGGACCACGAAGGTATGTGACATTAGGAGACAACTCCAAGGGTAAGGTACTTGGTCTTGGCAAGGTGTCCATATCTCATGATAGTTCTATTCAAAATATCATGCTTGTTGAATCCCTTGGCTACAATCTTCTATCCGTATCTAGACTAGCCGATTTCGGTTTCAATGTGCTATTTACTAAAGTAGATTGTCAAGTGTTTCGTCAAGACAATCATAACTTGGTCTTTACCGGTTTCCGGAGAGGTGATCTATACATTGTTGATTTCACTCAGAGATCCCAACCTCGTACTTGTATTATTGCAAAATCTTTTAAAGGTTGGCTATGGCATAAAAGTCTAGGGCATGTTGGTGTGCGTAATCTAGACAAGCTCATCAAAGGTGATCACATACTTGGTGTTAAACATGTTATCTTTGACAAAGATAGACTTTGTAGTGCTTGTCAAGCAGGAAAACAAGTGGGTGGAAGTCATCTCGTAAAAAACATCATGTCTACTAGGAGACCACTCAAGTTGCTTCACATGGATCTCTTTGGTCCCAATGCTTACAAGAGCCTCGGGGAAATTCCTTTGGTCTAGTTATAGTTGATGCCTTTTCCATATTTACGTGGGTATTCTTTCTTGATGACAAGTCGCAGGTACAAAATATCTTCAAGAACTTCGCTCGCAAAGCCTAGAATCAATTTGAAGTGAAGATCAAGAAAGTTCGGAGCGACAACGGATCGAAGTTCAAGAACAGTAATGTGGATACTTTTCTTGAAGAATAAGGTATCTCACATGAGTTCTAGGCTACGTACACACCTCAACAAAATGGAGTTGTTGAGAGGAAGAACCGGACACTCATAGAGATGGCTAGAACGATGCTCGATGAATGCAAGACGCCAAGACACTTTTGGGCGAAATCCATGGAAATAACTTGTCATGCTACAAACCGACCCTACCCGCACAAGCTTCTCGGTAAAATGGCATACGAGCTACTCATCGGCAACAAACCCCAAGTTGGATACTTTCGGGTATTCGGCTAAAGTGCTACATTCTTGATAAGCATCGTCATTCTAAATTTGCTACTTAATCTCATGAAGGTTTCCTACCTGGTTACAGATCAAACTCTCACACTTACCGTGCCTTCAACAATTTCACTCGAAATGTTGAAGAGATGGTAGATGTGAAGTTTGATGAGACTAATGGTTCGCAAGTCAAACAATTGCCAAATGATGTAGGAGATAAGGAACCTTCGGAAGCCATTTAAGACCTGTCCATTGGGAATGATGAGGTTGCCTATCATGGGTAGGGTCACGGGACTGACATCTAAGGCCCACCTATGGTCCTTCATTATCATTAAAGCCTCTGGGCCAAAGATGCATTCGGATTCATATGAAGATCCACTCAGTCGCATCAAGTCACTCGGACGTCCACGGTCATTCGGTCAGATGGGAGCTCAGGCGACTCAGGAGATGCAACGCCCGTGGGACTTGAAGAGACGCTCATTGCGTCATTGATTCTGCGTTACCAATAACACAACACTTAATCAGCCGTTCCTGTAACGTTACATTGATTAGCATCTATAGCCCCAATGATGGCGCTCGGCCGGTGATGGCGCACTCTATATAATCCATCCCTGGGCGCCAGAGCAAGGGTTCCGACCTCTTGTAATCCATATTGCCCATATGCAAACGGAAGGCCTCCGGGCTCGAGACGTAGGGCTTTTACCACTTCCGAGTGGGGCCTGAACTCGTACACATCCGAGTGAAACATCCGCGCCGTAGCTAGGCTTCGCCCCTCCGTTCGTACCCCTGGTACTATTGTCAGGCTAATTCCCTCGACAGTTGGCGCCCACCATGGGGCTGCGCGTCTAGCGAATTCCGACGTAGGTGGAATTTCCATTCTCTCGATCATCATGATGATACCCGGTGGCAAGATCCTCTTCGGCTCCCTCAGCTTCATCGCCGACGATTCGGCGTGGCTGCAGGAAGCGCCGCTGAACACCGATGCGTTGCCCGCCCGAGGGGCAACGCACTTCAGCGCGACGACGTTTGGAGTTCTTCTGTGACAACCGTCTACACCATACCAATCGGCATCGCCATCCCCCGCTGCGGCTCGACGCAAACGCTCCGGGCGCTCGCGGCTGCAGCGTTGGATCAAGCACACCGCGACACTCCAGGCCGCGGTCGGACAAGTGGCCGTGCTCAACGCCGATGAGTCCGTTCACAGCCTTTTCCCTCCCTCGGATGACGAATCATCTGATGCATCCGAGCGCGAGAGCAGCGGGGATGCTGCGGAGGTCCTGATGGCCGGCCCGGCTCGAGGTGCCCCTCCTCCCGGGTATTCCGCCGGAGGTACTCGCGATCGAGACAGTGACCGCAACAACACTGGCTCCGACGGCTACGTTCCTTGACCCCTCACTCGGGAGCAGCGGGAGGAAATCAGGTGCATGAACGATCAGGTTCTTCTCACTCCCATCGCGGGAACTACCCCGGACAAGTTGGCCCTGGAGGCTGCGCGCCAGGCCACCCTGGCTGAACGCGAGCAGCTCGAGCGACTCCAACAGTCACTCGACGAGCGCGCGGCAAGAGAACGACCCAGTTCCAGCCGCAGTCGCCGTCAGCTCTTTCCAGAAGATCGACCATACACCATCCCGGTGATGCGTATGCCGCTGCTGAACTTAGCAGCGGCCACTCGGATCGCCGACTCAATCCAGTCGTCTGACTCAGTGGCTGGTGAGGGCATTCGACAGATCCAGGCCTTGCTGAAAACTGCTCTTCAGCAAAATTCTGAGGTATCACAGTCACACCAACGAATTCATAGCAAGTCCGTTTGCGCACACATGGTCCAGTATGCTCACAGTCCTCTCGCGCCAAGGAAAGACTGGCAAACTCCTCCTCTTCCGAGAGTTCCGCACGGAGGACGCTGGCGCGACGACCGCGACGTCAGTCGGACGCCCCCTCCAAGGGGCGGTTCATACAGCCAACTTCCCTACGACGGCGGCTGACCTATCATAAGGGACCGTGAGCGGAGCCCTGTCCGGCACAGAGGTTACGAGGACAATGACCAGAGACCACCGCATTTCAATGCCAGGTCCATCATCACTCAGCAAGTGGTTGATCGGAACAGAGACAACAGAGACCGGGTGAGTGGTTGGGGTATTTTTGGTCTCGGATGCTTTAACAGATACATCCGGGAGGCTGAGATACCACCCAATTACCGGTTAGCGAGTGGAATCGGCAAGTTCAATGGCAAATCCAAGCCGGAGACTTGGCTCGAGGATTATCGAGTGGCCGTCCAGATCGGCGGCGGCAACGATTTCGTTGCGATGAAGCACCTTCCGCTCATGTTGGAAGGATCTGCATGAGCGTGGCTGAATCAATTGCCCGCCGATTGCGTTTACTTGTTGGGAAGATTTGGCCCGAGTGTTTGTCAAGACATTCAAAGGCACGTATAAGCGCCCGGGTGGATTGACAGAATTACAGCACTGCGTTCAGAAGAGCAACGAGACTCTCCGTGAGTACATCCAGCGTTGGACCACGTTGCACAACACCGTGGAAAATGTAACCGAGCATCAGGCCGTGTGCGCCTTTAAGGCAGGCACTCGGTATCGGGAATTGATCCTGAAATTCGGTCGAGCTGGGGATCTGTCCCTCAGTCGGGCCATGGAGATCGCGAATAAGTATGCCAATGGCGAAAAAGAAGACCGCCTCCATAGCGGCAAAGGACGAGCTGGCAACGCCTGATACGTCTCCAACGTATCTATAATTTTTGATTGTTCCATGCTATTATATTATCTGTTTTGGATGTTTTATATGCATTAATATGCTATTTTATATTATTTTTGGGACTAACCTATTAACCTACTGCCTAGTGCCAGTTTCTGTTTTTTCCTTGTTTTTGAGTATTGCAGATAAGGAATATCAAACGGAGTCCAAACGGAATAAAATCTCCGTGGTGATTTTTCTTGGACCAGAAGAAACCTGCCAGACTTGGAGATGAAGGCAGGAGACCTGCCGGGAGATCACAAGCCTGCAGGGCGCGCCCTAGGGGGCGCCCCCTGGCTTGTGGCCCCCCTGCAGGTCCTCCAACCCTAATCTTCGGCCTATAAATTCCCAAATATTCCCCCAATACCAAAAAGAGCCACAAAAATACTTTTCCGCCGCCGGAACCCTCTGTTCCCGTGAGATCCCATCTTGGAGCCTTTTCCGGTAATCTGCCGGAGGGGGATTCGATCATGGAGGGCATCTACATCAACTCCATTGCCCCTCCGATGATGCGTGAGTAGTTCACCTCAGACCTTCGGGTCCATAGCTAGTAGCTAGATGGCTTCTTCTCTCTCTATGTTCTTCAATACCATGTTCTTCATGATCTTCATGGAGATCTATCCGATGTAATACTCTTTTGCGGTTTGTTTGTCGAGATCCGATGAATTGTAGGTTTATGATCAGATTATCTATGAATATTATTTGAATCTTCTCTGAATTCTTATATGCATGATTTCATATCTTTGCAAGTCTCTTCGAGTTATTGGTTTGGTTTGGCCAACTAGATTGTTAATTCTTGCAATGGGAGAAGTGCTTGGTTTTGGGTTCAATCTTGCGGTGTCCTCACCCAGTGACAAAGTAGGGGTAGCGAGGCACGTATTTGTATTGTTGCCATCGAGGATAAAAATATGAGGTTTTCATCATATTGCTTGAGTTTATCCCTCTACATCATGTCATCTTACTTAATGCGTTACTCTGTTCTTCATGAACTTAATACTCTAGATGCAGGCAGGAGTCGGTCGATGTGTGGAGTAATAGTAGTAGATGCAGAATCGTTTCGGTCTACTTGACACGGACGTGATGCCTATATGCATAATCATTGCCTTGGATATCGTCATAACTATGCGCTTTTCTATCAATTGCTCGACAGTAATTTGTTCACCCACCGTATTATTTTCCTTCAAGAGAGAAGCCTCTAGTGAAACCTATGGCCCCCGGGTCTATTTTCCATATTATATTTTCAGATCTATAAACCAAAAAATACCAAAAATACTTTGATGCAATCTTTTTACTTTTGTTTTACTTTTTGTTCTAGTAATCTTCTATATCTATCTCTATCAGATCTCATCCTTGCAAGTAACCGTGAAGGGATTGACAACCCCTTTATAGCGTTGGGTGCAAGTGTTTGATTGTTTGTGTAGGTACGAAGATTGGGGACTTGCTTGTATCTCCTACTGGATTGATACCTTGGTTCTCAACAACTGAGGAAAATACTTATCTACTTTGCTGCATCACCCTTTCCTCTTCATTGGGAAAACCAACGCAAGCTCAAGAAGTAGCAAGAAGGATTTCTGGCGCCGTTGCCGGGGAGGTCTACATCAAGCCTACCATGTACCTATCACAAACTCATCTCTTGCATTTACATTATTTGCCATTTGCCTCTCGTTTTCCTCTCCCCCACTTCTAAAACATTTTTCAGAAAAAAAAAAACAAAAAGAATTGCCTTTTTATTCGCCCTCTTTTCCGTTTGCCTTTTTGCTTGTTTGCTATCTTTGCTTGTGTTGCCATGTGCCTTCTATTTTGCTTGCATCTTCGCTTGCTAAAAATCTATTGATATGGATCCTCATCCACTTGCTAATCTTTTCAAAAAGTCAAATTATGATGAACCAATTGCTAGTGAGTTGAGTGCACTTGATTATCTCTATGAAGTTTTTTTTGAAAATCATGAATCTGAAAATTTTGATGAAGTGTTGAAAGAAGAAATTTATAAGGTGATTCATGATAGTTCCTTGAATGATGAGCATGATTGCAATGTTGCTAGTATGAATTCTCTAAATATCCATGATGCTAATGATATGCAAAGCCACAAGCTTGGGGATGATATGTTTGATGAAGGTGATATTTCTAGTCCCCCAAGTTTTGATGAGCAAATTTATTATGATGATCGCATGCCTCCTATTTATGATGATGGTGATGACACGTATGCTATAATGAGTAATGATAACCATGATACTTATCATCATTGTTTTAAATTGCAATATGGTTATGTCAATCAAGTGTCCCATGATAGTTATTTTGTTGAGTTTGCTCCCACTACTATGGATAAAAAGGAATTTGCTTATGTGGGGAGTAATGAAAGTTCTATGCTTGTGCATCATGAAAAGAATGATTTATGTGATAGTTATATTGTTGAATTCCTTCATGATGCTGCTGAAATTTATTATGAGGTAGGCATATATGCTTGTAGGAATTGCAATAACATCAAGTTTCCTCTTTATGTGTTCAAAGTTTTGAAGTTATGCCTGTTTTGCCTTCCTATGCTAGTTGATTCTTGTTCCCTAAATTATTTGCTCACAAAATCCCTATGCATAGGAAGTGGGTTAGACTTAAATGTTCTTGTCATGAGATTCATGATGCTCTTTTGCATATCTCCATTACTACTTTTTATGTGAGCATCATTGAAATCGTTATGCCTAGCTAGGGGCGTTAAACAATAGCGCTTGTTGGGAGGCAACCCAATTTTATTTTATGTTTCTGTTTTTGTTTCTGTTTTTGAGTGCTTTACACATTATTACCTCTGTAGTAATTGTGTTTTATTGTTTTAATTAGTGTTTGTGCCAAGTAAGACCTTTGGGATGGTTTACGGTGGTTGTTGATTTGGTTTTGCTGAAAAACAGAAACTTTTGCGCTCAGTCCAGGAATTTTATAAATTCACCAGAGCGTCAATTGGATCTGAAGTTTTTACACAAGATTGATATACAAATTTCCCTGATTTTCCTAATTTTTAAGAATTTTTGGAGTTACAGAAGTATTCTAAGTTTACAGATTTCTACAGACTGTTCTGTTTTTGACAGATTCTGTTTTCTTTGTGTTGTTTGCTTATTTTGATGTATCTATGGGTTGTATCGGGGGGGTATGAACCATGGAGAAGTTAGAATACAGTAGATATTACACCAATATAAATAAAGAATGAGTTCACAACAGTACCTAAAGTGGTGATTTATTTTTCTTATACTAACGGATCTCACGAGTTTTCTGTTGAGTTTTGTGTTGTGAAGTTTTCAAGTTTTGGGTAAAGATTTGATGGACTATGGAATAAGGAGTGGCAAGAGCCTAAGCTTGGTGATGCCCAAGGCACCCCAAGCCATATTCAAGGATACCAAAGAGCCTAAGCTTGGGGATACCCCGGAAGGCATCCCCTCTTTCGTCTTCAATCCATCGGTAAATTTACTTGAGGCTATATTTTTATTCACCACATGATATGTGTTTTGCCTGGAGCGTCTTGTATGATATGAGTCTTTGCTTTTTAGTTTTCCACAATCATCCTTGCTGCACACATATTTAGAGAGGGACACGCATTAATCGTGAATTTATTAGAATACTCTATGTGCTTCACTTATATCTTTTGAGTTAGGCAATGTTGCTCTAGTGCTTCACTTATATCTTTTTAGAGCACGGTGGTGTTTTCTATTTTATAGAAATAATTGAACTCTCGTACCTCACTTATATTATTTTGAGAGTCTTTAAACAGCATGGTAATTGTTTTAGGTTATGAATTTAGTCCTAATATAATGGGCATCCAAGAGGGATATAATAAAAACTTTCATATAAAGTGCATTGAATACTATGAGAAGTTGGGTTCCTTGCATATAGTTTTGAGGTATAAAGATGGTGATGTTAGAGTCATGCTAGTGAGTAATTGTGGAATGGTAAAAATACTTGTGTTAAAGTTTGTGATTCCCGTAGCATGCACCTATGGTGAACCGTTATGTAACGAAGTCGGAGCATGATTTGTTTAATGATTGTCATCCTTTGTGTGAGGGTCGGGAGCGCGCGATGGTTAACTCCTACCAACCTCTCCCCTAGGAGCATGCGTCTAATACTTTGCTTCGATAACTAATAGATTTTTGCAATAAGTATGTGAGTTATTTATGACTAATGTGAGTCCAGGGATTATACGCACTCTCACCCTTCCACCATTGCTAGCCTCTCTAGTACCGCGCAACTTTCGCCGGTGCATTAAACCCACCATATACCCTTCCTCAAAACAGCCACCATACCTACCTATTATGGCATTTCCATAGCCATTCCGAGATATATTGCCATGCAACTTCCACCGTTCCATTTTTTATGACACGCACCATCATTGTCATATTGCTTTGCATGATCGTAAGACAGCTAGCATGATGTTTTCATGGCTTGTCCGCTTTTTGATGTCATTTGCTATGCTAGATTGTTGCACATCCCGGTACACCACCGGAAGCATTCATATAGAGTCATATCTTGTTGTAAGTAACGAGTTGTAAGTAAATAAAAATGTGATGATCATCATTATTAGAGCATTGTCCCATGAGAGGAAAGGATGATGGAAGCTATGATTCCCTCACAAGTAGGGATGAGTCTCCGGACTTTATAAATAATAAAAGAGGCCAATGAAGCCCAAATAAAAAAATAGGCCAAAGATGCCCACCAAAATAATAAAAAAGTGAGAGAAAAGAGAGAAGGGACAATTTTACTACCTTTTTTTCCACACTTGTGCTTCAAAGTAGCACCTTGATCTTCATGATAGAGAGTCTCCTATTTTTTGTAACTTTCATATAATAGTGGGAATTTTTCATTATATAACTTGGCTTGTATATTCCAATGATGGGCTTCCTCAAATTGCCCTAGGTCTTCGTGAGCAAGCAAGTTGGATGCACACCCACTTAGTTTCTTTTTGAGCTTTCATACACTTATAGCTCTAGTGCATCCGTTGCATGGCAATCCCTACTCACTCACATTGATATCTATTGATGGGCATCTCCATAGCCCGTTGATACGCCTAGTTGATGTGAGACTATCTTCTCCTTTTTCCTCACAACCTCCACCATATTCTATTCCACCTATAGTGCTATATCCATGGCTCACTCTCATGTATTGCGTGAAAGTTGAAAAGGTTTGAGAACATAAAAGGTGTGAAACAATTGCTTGACTTTTCATCGGGGGTGTGCATGATTTAGATACTTTGTGTGGGGAAGATGGAGCATAGCCAGACCATATGATTTTGTAGGGATAACTTTCTAAGGCCATGTTATTTTGAAAGGACACAATTGCTTGTTAGTATGCTTGAAGTATTACTGTTTTTAAGTCAATATTAAGCTTTTGTTTTGAATCTTATGGATCTGAACATTCATGCCACAATAAATAATATTACAAGGATAAATATGTTAGGTAGCATTCCACATCAAAAATTCTGTTTTTATCATTTACCTACTAGAGGACGAGCAGGAATTAAGCTTGGGGATGCTTGATACGTCTCCAACGTATCTATAACTTTTGATTGTTCCATGCTATTATATTATCTGTTTTGGATGTTTTATATGCATTAATATGCTATTTTATATTATTTTTGGGACTAACCTATTAACCTAGTGCCTAGTGCTAGTTTCTGTTTTTTTCCTTGTTTTTGAGTATTGCAGATAAAGAATATCAAACAGAGTCCAAACGGAATAAAATCTTCGCGATGATTTTTCTTGGACCAGAAGAAACCTGCCAGACTTGGAGATGAAGGCAGGAGACCTGCCGGGAGATCACAAGCCTGCAGGGTGCGCCCCCCTGGCTTGTGGCCCCCCTGCAGGTCCTCCAACCCTAATCTTCGGCCTATAAATTCCCAAATATTCCCCCAATACCAAAAAGAGCCACGAAAATACTTTTTCGCCGCCGGAACCCTCTGTTCCCATGAGATCCCATCTTGGAGCCTTCTCCGGTAATCTGCCGGAGGGGGATTCGATCACGGAGGGCATCTACATCAACTCCATTGCCCCTCCGATGATGCGTGAGTAATTCACCTCAGACCTTCGGGTCCATAGCAAGTAGCTAGATGGCTTCTTCTCTCTCTATGTTCTGATCTTCATGGAGATCTATCCGATGTAATACTCTTTTGCGGTGTGTTTGTCGAGATCTGATGAATTGTGGGTTTATGATCAGATTATCTATGAATATTATTTGAATCTTCTCTGAATTCTTATATGCATGATTTCATATCTTTGCAAGTCTCTTCGAGTTATTGGTTTGGTTTGGCCAACTAGATTGGTAATTCTTGCAATGGGAGAAGTGCTTGGTTTTGGGTTCAATCTTGCGGTGTCCTCACCCAGTGACAAAGTAGGGGTAGCGAGGCACGTATTTGTATTGTTGCCATCGAGGATAAAAAGATGAGGTTTTCATCATATTGCTTGAATTTATCCCTCTACATCATGTCATCTTACTTAATGCGTTACTCTGTTCTTCATGAACTTAATACTCTAGATGCAGGCAGGAGTCGGTCGATGTGTGGAGTAATAGTAGTAGATGCGGAATCGTTTTGGTCTACTTGACACGGACGTGATGCCTATATGCATAATCATTGCCTTGGATATCGTCATAACTATGCGCTTTTCTATCAATTGCTCGACAGTAATTTGTTCACCCACCGTATTATTTTCCTTCAAGAGAGAAGCCTCTAGTGAAACCTATGGCCCCTGGGTCTATTTTCCATATTATATTTTCAGATCTATAAACCAAAAAATACCAAAAATACTTTGCTGCAATCTTTTTACTTTTGTTTTACTTTTCGTTCTAGTAATCTTCTATATCTATCTCTATTACATCTCATCCTTGCAAGTAACCGTGAAGGGATTGACAACCCCTTTATAGCATTGGGTGCAAGTGTTTGATTGTTTGTGTAGGTGCGAAGATTGGGGACTTGCTTGTATCTCCTACTGGATTGATACCTTGGTTCTCAACAACTGAGGGAAATACTTATCTACTTTGCTGCATCACCCTTTCCTCGTCAAGGGAAAACCAACGCAAGCTCAAGGATTAGCAACGCCCCTCAATCGGGGGGCAATGCTGGGAAAAATCAGAAGCGAAAGGCTGATGCCTCTGGCAAGGCAGAGGTGGCAGCCGTTCAAGGGCAAGGCCAAGGCAAGCTAAAGCCAAAGAAAAAGAAGAAAGAGTGGACTCCCAAGAAGAAGTCCGACTCCAAATCCGACATTCTTGATCAACCGTGCCAGATTCATACCAAGACGGATGAAGAAGGCAACGTTGTGTTCCCGAAGCACACCAATCAAAAATGTCGCCTGCTTAAGCAGGAGATGGACACGGAGCCCTCGAGTGAGAAAGTTGATGTCGAGGATGATGAAGGTACTTCCGCATACCCACAAGTTGATAAGGTCCTCATGATCTTCGCTGACGTCGAAAGCAAGAGGCAGTTGAAGGTTGTCAATCGAGAAGTTAACATGGCAGTTCCGACTGCCACCAAATACCTCAACTGGACGAAGACACATGTTACTTTCGACCAGTCCGACCATCCGCCTCACATAGCCACCCCTGGGAGGCAGGCGCTGGTCGTTGACCCGGCCATGGGCGGCGTCCGACTGCGTAAGGTCCTAATGTATGGAGGCAGCGGACTCAATATAATTTACGCCGACACACTCAAGGCGATGGGCATCCCGATGTCTCAATTGATCAAGAGCAACATTCACTTCCACGGGATTGTCCCTGGGAAGAAGGCAGAGTCACTCGGCCAGATCGCTCTAGACGTCGTGTTTGGGAGCGAGAAGAATTTCCGGAAGGAACGGTTAACCTTCGAGGTGGTGGACTTCCGCAACGCTTACCACGCCATCCTGAGTAGGCCCGCCTACGCACGTTTCATGGCCAGACCATGTTACGTCTATCTCAAACTCAAGATGCCAGGGCCTAAAGGCGTGATCACTGTGACTGGCGACCGGAAGATTGCCGAGGAGTGCCTCCAGCAGGGCTCCAAGATTGCCAACGAACAGGTGCTCGCAGTCGAGCTCGAAGGATACAAGAAAGAGGTGGACATGGCCGATTTGCTCAGGTCAAAACGGCTGGCTTCGGAATCGGCTTTTCAGTCGGTCGGCGAAACCAAGCATGTCCAAGTTCACCCGAGTGACCCAAGTGCTGCTCCGACAAACATCTCAACGTCACTCGGAGAGAAATAGGAAGCCGAGCTCATCCAGTTCCTCTGTGAGAACTGGGACATCTTTGCAAGGAAGTCGTCTGACATGCCCGGTGTTCCCAGGGGACTGGCTGAGCACCGACTCCGAACCGATCCCAAGGCCAAGCCAGTCAAAGAGTACTTGCGTCAATCTTCCGTCGAGAAGCGCAAGGCGATTGGCAAAGAAATAGCTCGACTCCTTGCTGTCGAGTTCATTCGCGAGGTTTACCACTCCGAGTGGCTCGCGAATGTCTTTCTGGTGCCGAAGAAGGACAAATCACTCCGCATGTGTATTGACTTCAAACACCTCAATCGGGCCTGCCCGAAAGATCATTTTCCTTTACCTCGCATAGATCAAATAGTGGACTCTACTGTCGGATGCGAACGTCTGTCGTTCCTGGATGCGTCCTCCTGGTACCACCAGATCCGAATGTACAGGCCTGATGAAATAAAGACGGCCTTCATCACCCCATTCGGGTGTTTTTGCTATGTCACTATGCCGTTCGGCCTGAAGAATGCTGGGGCTACTTTCCAGCGTATGATCCAGAAATGCTTGCAAAAGCAGATCAGGCGGAACGTAGAGGCTTATATGGACGATATCGTGGTCAAGTCTAGGAAAGGTTCCGACCTCCTGACCGACCTCACTGAAACCTTCACGAACCTACGGCGCTTCGGTATAAAGCTGAATCCAGCTAAGTACACATTCGGAGTGCCTGCCGGAAAGTTACTCGGTTTTCTCATTTCCGAATGAGGGATCGATGCCAATCCAGATAAAATCGGCGCCATAGTCCGAATGAAGCAACCAGAGTGCCTGCATGACGTACAAAGGCTCACAGGCTGCCTCGCGGCCTTGAGTCGATTCATCTCAAGACTCGGTGAGAAGGCAGTCCCTCTTTACCGACTGATGAATAAGTGTGACAAGTTTAAGTGGACTCCTGAAGCACAAGCCACATTCGAAGAACTCAAGGCATTGCTTTCCACCCAGCCGGTGTTAGCTGCTCCAGGCAGCCAGGAACCTTTACTCCTGTACATCGCGGCTACCAGCCAAGTGGTGAGACACTAAGGCATAGTTAACCCCTTCCGAGCAAAGGTACCCGCACTATCAAAAGCTGGTCTATGGTATTTACCTGACCGCAAAAAGGTGGTCCACTACTTCCAAGATCACTCGGTCACGGTCGTTAGCAACGCTCCCCGGTCTGAAATCTTGCTTAACGGAGATGCTGTAGGCTGAGTGGCAAAATGGGCAATTGAGCTCCTTCCGTTGGAGATCAAGTTTGAAGCCAAGAAAGCAATCAAGTCCCAGGCATTGGTTGATTTTATGGCCGAGTGGATTGAGCAAGAGCAGCCAACCCCAAGCGTCCCCGAGCACTGGACTATGTTCTTTGACGGATCCAAGATGCTCAATGGCTCGGGGGCTGGCGTGGTTCTCGTTTCTCCCAAAGGAGACCGGTTGAACTATGTCCTCCAAATCCATTTCGATTCATCAAACAATGAGGCCGAGTACGAAGCCCTCCTGTATGGGCTCCGTATGGCCATCTCACTCGGCATTCGTCGTTTGATTGTCTACGGTGATTCGGACCTTGTTGTCAACCAAGTGATGAAAGAGTGGGACATTCGGAGCCCGGCTATGACCGGTTACTGCAACGCGGTCAGGAAGCTGGAGAAGAATTTTGAAGGTTTGGAGCTGCATCACATTCCTCGCGCAAAGAATCAGGCGGCAGACGACCTTGCAAAGATCGGGTCCACTCGGCAAGCAGTCCCTAAGGACATATTCCTTGAACATCTGCGCACCCCAACAATTGCAGAAGATCCTTTCACAGAGGAGCCCCCACAAGTAGTCGGTCCTTCAAATCCGACTGAGGTTGACGTCCCGGCCGTGGTCGATCTGGTCCACGAAATGCTGGCAATCACTCCCGAATGGACTCAACCTTATTTAGCGTTCTTGCTCCGGCAAGAACTTCCCGAGGACGAAGAAGAAGCTCGCCGAATCATCCGACGATCCAAGGAGTTCGAAGTTTTTAGGGGATCAGTTATACAAGAAAAGCACTACAGGAGTCATCCAAAAATGCATCTCCCTGGAGGAAGGATTGCAGATCTTACACGAGATTCACTCGGGAACTTGCGGCCATCACGCATCCTCTCGGACATTGGTCGCTAAGGCTTTCCGAGCTGGTTTTTATTGGCCCCAAGCCAATGAAGCAGCAAGAGATTTGGTCGACCTGTGCATCGGATGTCAATTCTATAAGAACAAATCCCACAAGCCCGCGTCTGCGCTAAAGACGATCCCTCTCACTTGGTCGTTCGCCGTGTGGGGTCTTGACATGGTCGGACCTCTGCGGACCGGAACGAGTGGATTTACCCACCTGCTTGTGGCGGTTGACAAGTTCACCAAGTGGGTTGAAGCGAAGCCCATCAAAAGCTTGGATTCGGGTACTGCTGTCAGTTTCATTCGGCAGATCATCTTCAGATTCGGCGTGCCGCATGACATCAGCACAGATAATGGGAAGAACTTCGACTCGGACGAGTTCCGTGAGTTTTGTTTCTCTCAAGGCACTCGGGTTAACTATGCCTGAGTGTCTCACCCGTAGTCGAATGGACAGGTAGAACGAGCAAACGGAATGATCCTCCAAGGTCTGAAACCTTGATTGATGAGGGACCTGAAGTACGCTGCGGGGGCCTCGGTCAAAGAGCTGCCATCCGTCTTATGGGGCATACGAACAACTCCGAACTGCTCTACAAAGCGCACTCCTTTCTTCATGGTGTACGGATCAGAAGTCGTGTTGCCGAGTGATCTTCAACATAATTCCCCCCGAGTGGAACAATATGATGAAGCTGAAGCTGAAGCAGCACGTCAAGATGGTCTTGACCTCTTGGAGGAAGAGAGAGAGCTGTCCCTCATCAGATCGACGCTC
Organism: Elymus sibiricus; assembly: GCA_039707655.1. Taxonomy (NCBI): domain Eukaryota; kingdom Viridiplantae; phylum Streptophyta; class Magnoliopsida; order Poales; family Poaceae; genus Elymus; species Elymus sibiricus. The sequence continues at coordinate 220,312,048 of CM077675.1, forward strand.
TATCAGCAGGATCTGAGGCGTTACCACGACAGACAGGTCAAAAACCGAGCTTTTCAGGAAGGAGATCTTGTTCTCCTACTGGACCAGCAAAAACCCCATAAGTTGGTGCCTCCATGGCAGGGGTCGCATGCGATCTCCAAAGTCCTGCACAATGGAGCCTACCGGCTCTACAATATCGAAGATGGCGTAGAAGAGCCTCGAACTTGGAACGCGGACCTACTTCGCAAGTTCTACACGTAGAACGCGACGACTTTAGTTTGTCATTCCAATAATGAATCCGAGTGATCTCGATGAATAAAGTTTCATTCCTTTATGTTTTGTCGAAATTTAACTCTTTTCACTCTGGTGAATCAATCTCCCTTATCACCCCCAGTGGGTGTAAAATGCTTAGCTGCGACCCCGCGTCGCCTAAGTTAAAAATCGTTTCGAGTGGGAAATCCTCCAAACTCGTATACTAAGATGGACAGGACCATCATTGTTCTCACGAACAACTCCGAGTGCAGGCCTTGCCCACACTCGGGGGTTAGCTACGACCCTGCATCGCCTAAGTTAGAAACCATTTCGAGTGGGACATCCTCCACACTCAGACATTAAGATGGACATGACCATCATTGTTCTCACGAACAACTCCGAGTGCGGGCCTCACCCACACTCGGGGGCTTAGCTGCGACCCTGCATCGCCTAAGTTAAAAACCGTTTCGAGTGGGACATCCTCCACACTCGGACACTAAGATGGACAGGGCCATCATTACTAAGATGGACAGGACCATCATTGTTCTCACGAACAACTCCGAGTGCGGGCCTCGCCCACACTCGGGGGCTTAGCTGTGACCCCGCATCGCCTAAGTTTAAAACCATTTCGAGTGGGACATCCTCCACACTCGGACTCTAAGATGGATAGGACCATCAGTGTTCTCACGAACAACTCCGAGTGCGGGCCTCGCCCACACTCGGGGGCCTAGCTGTGACCCCGCATCGCCTAAGTTAAAAACCGTTTCGAGTGGGACAACCTCCACACCCGGACACTAAGATGGACAGAACCATCATTACTAAGATGGACATGACCATCATTGTTCTCATGAACAACTCCGAGTGCGGGCCTCGCCCACACTCGGGGGCTTAGCTGCGACCCCGCATTGCCTAAGTTAAAAACCGTTTCAAGTGGGACATCCTCCACACTCGGACACTAAGATGGACATGACCATCATTGTTCTCACGAACAATTCCGAGTGCGGATCTCGTCCACACTCGGGGACTTGGTTGCGACCCCGCATCGCCTAAGTTAAAAACCGTTTCGAGTGGGACATCCTTCACACTCTGACACTAAGATGGACAGGACCATCATTGTTCTCACGAACAATTCCGAGTGCGGATCTCGTCCACACTCGGGGACTTAGTTGCGGCCCCGCATCCCCTAAGTATAAACATTCAGAAATCAAAGATCGAATGAAGTCAAGGCAAATAGAAACTGCGTCACTTGAAACGAAAGTACTGATAAAGGTTCTAACGACAGGAGCCTCAGGCTCATTCAAAGTCTTACGGTTACAACTACCACTCGGCATTCCGAGGCAACAGCTTAAAGAGTTTTTAACCCGACAATCACTCGGGGCGAGGCGGAACCACCGCTTCAACAAAAGTGTCCAGGTCGATGCTGTCCGCGATCCGAGTTGCAGCTTCCATAAACATCTCCATGAAGCCTTCGACCTTGGCGTGCTTCCTGTTAGCGACCTCTAGGGACTTCAGCTTCTTCTCGTCCACTCCCTTGCAGTGGACACGGACGAGTGAGAGGGCGATGTCAGCTCTAGCTCGAGCCACGGAACTTTTCCAAGCTTTCACCCGGCTCGGTACATCCCTCACTCGGGTGAGAGCGGATTCCAGGTCCTTTGAAGGCTCTTCGTCAGGAAAGAAATCCCGATCAATGTCCGAGATGGCAGTGCCGAGCCTCTTCATGTATGAAGTCACTTGATCGATGCGTTCTTACAAACGGAGAATGGCCATAGCAGCGCTATCCTTGAGCAGCTCTCGGGACGGGTCCAGCTCCTTCTCGATCTTGTCAGTCTCCTCAGCAACATCATCGCAGAAATCTGGATTTCGTTGAATGAAGAAAAGAGTCAGAAGTGAACAAAATTCATTCAGCCAGACAAGGTTGCACGGGAATCACTCGGGAATGCTTACCTTTGCGCTTTTCGCTCACAGAGTCGCCGTATTCTTTAACAAACTGCTCCAGCTCGGTTTTCTTCGCAGTGATGTGCTTGAGCTTGGTCTCCCACTCGGCATATGACTTCTTCAACTCAGCGAGCTCCTCCCTGGACTTCTTCGCAGCAACCTCCAGAGTTTTCTTCTCTTCTTCTAGCTTCCCGATTGCCTTCAGCTTCTCTTCGGCCTCCTTGGTCTTTCAGCTAGCTTCCTTCTGGGCAGCAGCCAGATCTGTGTCTTTCTTCTCGAGGGCCGTCTTCACGGTTTCTAAAGAAATAAAATTCTTCAGCCTCTCGACAAGTTTACGATTTTCGCCATGAAGATCTGATGAAGTAGACTCAGTCGGGCAGGGAGGGAGGGCAGTTATTGCAGTAGTCGGACGAGATGAACATACCTTCGATGGCCTTTTTCTCGTGCTCCAGTCGGGCGTTCTTGGATTTCTCAGCTTCAAGGTTGATGCGCAGGTCCTGCACCTCCTTCTCCAAGGCTTTGTAGTGGCTCCCAAGCTCACAAACAGCCTGCAAACAAGAAATAAAGGAAAAATGTTAGTCAAAATTTTGACTCAAACTCTAAGACTCCCGCTGACTGCCTCAGTCGACGGCAGTCTCGAGGACTACACCCAGTGGGTGCACTCAGCGCGCCCCCACTGGAAGATCAAATACAAGGCTTTTCTTTAAACAAAGGATCATACACCAAATTTATTCGGACTCTTAGACTCCCGCCGACTGCTTCAGTCAACGGCAGTCTCGGGGACTACACCCAGTGGGTGCGCTCAGCGCGCCCCCACTGGAACCCAAAAACATCCAGCAGGTAAAATCTACTCGAGACCAAAGCAAAAGTAAAAGGACACATGGAGAAAAATTTCCGACTATGGAAGGTACTTACGAGAGTACTTACTCGGACATTCTTCTGCAACGCCTCACTCGCATCGTACGCCGTCTTCAGTCATTCGCTCATCACCTCCAGCTGGATCAACGCTTCTTTGCTCGCTCCTACCTGATCCTCTGGGACGTGGTGTAGCGCGAAGATGTTGGTCACGGGAGGAGTTGGCAATGGGGATGACATATCAGTTCCGAGTGCGATTCCGGCTCCTGAGCTGGCCCCTCATGCTAACACCAAGGCATCGGCAGGCGATGATTCCCGCATCACAACGTCCGCGTTGATGGAAGGGTCCGGCAGTTCAACCTTGTCGTCCGCATCGATATTGATCACTTCACGCGGGGCTGCAAGTGTTTAAAGGCACTCGGAAATGAGCAGAAAGTAAACCATGACACGCGCCTGAGTGAATCCGAAGCTTACCTTTTGAAGACGCAACATCGACGTCGGCCCGCTCCTTCTCCAGAGTGTTGGGGTCAGGCGAAGCAGTTGAAGTGTCAGCACTGCAAAGGAAACACTCAGATTATTACATCACTCGGTTGAATTTAGACAACAATTTCCGAAGTAGAGATACTTACGCCGAGGCCACGGGAATGGTCATCTTAATCTTCGGGAGAGGGACTGCCTTCCGATGCTTGGCCGTGGTGACTTTGGCCTGTTTCGCCACCTTCTCAGGCGATGAGACAAGTTCTCCACGCACACGCTTTGAGCTACGAGTCGGAAGGACGGACCCAGTCGGCTTGGCGGCTTTTGACCCCTTGGGACCGCCACCACGGACTCCTGAGTCCTGACGCGCCTTGGAACGGACTTCAGGCACTCGGTCATCCGAGCGCGATGACTCCACCTCGTCGCTGCCATCCGAGCCTTCTTCTTCCTCTTCATCGACATCATCGTCGTCTTCTTTGTATTCCCCTGCCTCTGCCGAGTCCTCTGGATGATCGGAGTCACTTGCTACATCAACCGGGCCTCTGTCCACAATTGGCACTTGGCTGTTCATCTGTGTGAAAGCCTGTCGAATGAAGAACAGATCAGTCGGGTCGATTGCAATAAGTACATAAATATCACTCGAATAATGGACCTTCAAAGATTACCTCATTCGGCGGATTCTCTGATGAGAGTGGAGCCACCAGCCTGCTCCCTCCGAGGTTGTCACGCGCTGGGGTGATTGCCTTGATCTTGGCCTCCACCATGTCTGCCTTGAGCTCCTCCGGGTGAGTTCGAGTGATGTCACTCGGCCCAGTATACTCCCACATGGGATGGGCCCTGGCTTGCAGCGGTTGAATCCTCCTCAGGAGAAAAACCTCCATTAAGTCGAGGCCGTTGATGCCCTTCTGCACCAGAGCTACCAGGGCTATCACCAGGATATCCACTTCTGTCTTCTCATCCTTGGTCACAGTCAACCTGGGGACTGGCTGAATGCGTTCAGACGTATACGGCAGAAGTCCCGACTGACCTTCACCGACTGGAACATCCTGGCAATAAAACCAGTTTTCCTGCCAGCCCTTCACCGAATCTGGAAACGTCATATGTGGGAAGCAAACTTTGCCCCGCAGCTGGATTCCCAGACCCCCACACAGCTGGGCCACATTTGTTTTATCCTTTGACCGAGTGGGTTTCTTTACAGTCATCACTCGGCAGGTGAAGAGGTGTTTGAACAAACCCCAATGGGGATGACAGCCCAAGAAATTTTCACAAAGAGAAATGAACGCGGCCAAGTAAACTACAGTATTGGGGGGAATGTGATGGAGCTGAGCGCCGAAGAAATCCAAGAATCTATGGAAGAATGGATGAGGCGGTAGGGAGAAACCTCGCTCGAGGTGTCACCAGGAGCACACGCTCGTCCCCCTTCGGCAAGGGCTCGTCCTCGCCCGCCCCCGGCAGCCGGCAACTCCCCTCGGACAGGAGTCCTTGGCTCTCCAGCTCGAGCAGCCGGGCCTTGGTGACCCGCGACGGCAGCCATTCACCTTGGGTCCATCCTGCCGGCGCGAGCTCTTCTTCGCCCGTTCGGCCTTCGCAGTAGCCGCGCGCATCCTCTCCGGCGAGCTCGGAACTGGACTACGATGAGAACACGGTGGAAGAGTCGCGTATGGGAGATGGAGAAGACGAAGGAGGGGGAAAAGTGAGATCTGTTTCACCCCCAACAGTGCTCTCGCCTTTTATACCGGAAATCGGGCGAAATCTCTGGCCGTCAATCCGCAAACGGAGCGAGATCCACGGATCCACTATTCAGAGCCTCGGAGACACGTGGCGACAATTTCGGCACGGATATCAAGGCGTCGTGCCCACTACCCCCAATTTCCGCGACGTGACCGTTCTATCGCGCGCTCACATGCATCCTTCGCGATTTCGAACACGAAAAGTTTTCTTCATGCCTTAAATGGGATGAGCTCCACACTCCGAAGAGTCCGTCGGTTCACTCTTACAAACCGAGTGGTCAACTCGTTTTCAGCTAAACACTCGGATGAAATAACTGGACATTTGGATCGTTTCTTCCGGGAAACGCTTCGACTTCATATGACAGTACTGCACCATCAAGCTAGGTAGTTTGGTCAAGAAAGGTAAATCCTGAATCCATCATGGTTTGAAGCCGAGTGAGAAAAGGCAAGACCGTTTCTTGGACACCTCTGAGGCGCCGTCGACGCTTCCGAGTGTCGATCACTCGACCACTAAAACCTCACGGATTTGGGGGCTACTGATGAGGTTGCCTATCATGGGTAGGGTCATGGGACTGACATCTAAGGCCCACCTGTGGTCCTTCATTATCATTAAAGCCTCTGGGCCAAAGATGCATTCGGATGCATATGAAGATCCACTCGGTCGCATCAAGTCACTCGGACGTCCACGGTCATTCGGTCAGATGTGAGCTCAGGCGACTCAGGAGACGCAGCGTCCGTGGGACTTGAAGAGACGCTCATTGCGTCATTGATTCTGCGTTACCAGTAACGCATCACTTAATCAGCCGTTCCTATAACGTTACATTGATTAGCATTTATAGCCCTAATGATGGTGCTCGGCCGGTGATGGCGCACTCTATATAAGCCATCCCTGGGCGCCAGAGCAAGGGTTCCGACCTCTTGTAATCCATATTCCCCATAAGCAAACGCAAGGCCTCCGGGCTCGAGACGTAGGGCTTTTACCACTTCCGAGTGGGGCCTGAACTCGTACACATCCGAGTGAAACATCCGCGCCATAGCTAGGCTTCGCCCCTCCGTTCGTACCCCTGGTACTATTGTCAGGCTAATTCCCTCGACACACAAGATACGTCCCATGGAGGTGAAGGAAAGCACTTCATCTACACAAGTGGAATCTCCTTCCTTGCGCCAATGCGAACCACAAAATGACATGGAGGCATACACAAGCGGTACACGATAAGATGAAGAGGAGGGAGAAGTACATCGAGATGATCCACCTCAACCTCCTTCACCACCCCCTCAAGGAAGCGACACCTTCAACAACAACGAAGAAGAAGATGATGATGAGGAAGATCCACCGTCCAACAAGCAAAAGCTACCACGTGTTCGAGCAAGAGTTGACAAGAATCATCCCGTGGAGCAAATACTCGGCGACATAAAAACTGGGAGAATTACTAGCTCTAAAACTCGTTTAGCTAACTTTTGTGAGCATTACTCATTTATCTCTACTATTGAGCCTATGAAGGTAGAAGATGCACTTGAAGACCCGGATTGTGTGAATGTCATGCACGAAGAGCTACACAACTTCAAGAGGAATGAAGTTTGGACACTAGTGGAGAAGCCCAAGGATGAGCCCAATATCATTGGAACAAAATGGGTGTTTCAGAATAAGCAAGATACGAAGCAACTGCTCCGAGCCCTCTCCGAGCCCCACGCCGTTCGCCACTCCGGCGGCGGCGTCCACCTCCCTCCCGCCGCCGGTCACTCCGACCCCGGCGGCCACCCCCCTCCTCCCTCTTCCCCTCTCGTGTGCGGCGGCCTCCCCCTCGACTCGCCATGGGATCCAGCCCCCGCTCCGTCACCTCGACCTTCCGCCAGGAGGACGAGCGGCCGGTGGTCTCTGGCCTCGGCATCTGCTCCTCCTCCGAGTCCTCCGGCGCCTTGGGCCCTGCTCGCAGATCGCCCCCGCTGGCTGCGCCTGCGTCGTATCCGCCGGTGGTGGAGGGTGGAGGTGGGGCTGCGCTGGCTCAATGGAGGCAGCCCCTCCCTTCCAGGAAGGAGATGTGGCGCCGGCGGCATGGTTTGGGAGGTCCGGATGGCTTGGCTGGCGGTCAGGGTCTCCCTCCCACGGACTCGTCGGGCCACGTCCGCCGTGAGGTCTCGCCGGAGATGGAAGGCCTCTGCTTTCGTTGCTTCGAGGAAGGTCACTATCGGAGAGACTGCACCAACGACATCTTCTGCTTCCACTGTGGTCAGGCGGGCCACGCAGCCAGGGATTGTAAGAGGCCTCGCAGTTCTTCTCCCGAGGAGGATCTCCGGCGGCAGGTGGCGGCCAAGGTGGCTAGCCTAGGCCCGTCCACTTCGCGCCTGCCGGTCGTGTCCCGGCTCCGGCCCCCTCCCCCGGTCCCTCCCGCTGCTGCTGCTCCGCCGGTGTGGCCAAGGTTGGCCATGCACCGGCTCGAGAACTCCGCTCCTGCCGATCTCGGGCCTTCGGAGCTCTGCGTCGTTCGTCGCACGCATGCCATGGGTGAACTGGAGCGGTGCCTTCAGTTCGCCATGGTCGCCTACGTGGGCGGCGCCAGGCACGACATTTCTACGGAGGTTATTGTGGAGGCGCTGGGCTCAGTGGCTGGCATCGACCCAGAGTGGGTTTTGGTTCACGCTCACCGGCCGGAGGACTTTCTGGTTGTCTTCGGCCGTGTAGAAGATCGCAACAAGATGACGGCTCGGCCTTCGATCGAGCACCGGGGGATCAAGTTCTTCTTTAGGCAATGGAACCGCCAAGCTCAGGCGGTGCACTCGATTTTCAGCCACAAGGTGTCCCTGGTTCTTGAGGGGATTCCGCCGCATGCTTGGGATCGCGAGGTTGTGGAAGACCTGCTGGGAGAGGCTTGCCTTGTGGACTCGATCACCCCTGAGTCGAGTTCTCGCAAGGACCTGTCGGCCTTCAAGCTCTCTGCTTGGACAGCGGCGCCAGATTCCATCCCCTCGCTGCGCTGGCTGGCCATCCCGGAGCCTGGTTTGGTGTCCCCCCTGCTGGAGCCCGAGCTCCTCCAATACAAGGTCCTCATCCACCTCGACTCGGTGACGGACTACAGTGGTAGGGACGAGCCGCTGTTCCTGTGCGTCTCGTCGGAAAGTGGCCAGAGCGGTATCCCGAGGTCCGACGGCGAGCTCAGTGGAGGTGGTGGCAGGTTTGACGGGCCCCGGAGTTTGCCATGGGGGTGGAAGTCTGCTGTCGGGCGGTCACACGGCGGCGCATTGCCGCTGGAGGGAGGCGCACACGCCGGCGGAGATTGGCGCATCCCTCCCATGGCTGTTAAAGCGTTCGTCTCTGCTGAGGGCCCCTCGCGGCCAGTTCATGACAGGTTATCTTTCAGGGTCTCCGCTTTTGACCGATTGGGCGCCTCGGTGGGACCAACGAGAGGACAGGTGGTTCGGACAAATTCAAATGCAGACCGACAGGTGGTGTTTCAGCGGAATACTCGGGCATCGGATCCCAAGAATGTGGCTAGGAGCCAGTCACCGGGTCGTGCGCTGGGTCAGCAGGAAAGACCTGGGTGCCCATCTGTCCCACGGATGCCAGAGGATGCTTCCTCGAAGGGGGCGGCAGAGCCAGTGGGGCCAGCAAGCGGGCTAGGAAATCAGGAGCCGGGGGACAGATCAGGAGTGCTGCCAGTGGACCCTACCACTGCTGCTCCTCCGCCTCGAGCCAATGAGACGACACCTTCGGAGGAGCTGCCAAGGCCACCCACACCGCGGAATGCGCCAATGATTGAGCCGCCAATGACTGAGCCCCCTCTCCCACGCTAAGCGAGTCCCTCGTGTCCCTAGGTGGTGGGACCGCGGGCTCGGGTTCTGAGGGGGCTGGTGATGCACGTGTCCACCCTGCCTCGGATGCTGTGTTTGGGGACGCGAGGCATGCAGTCTCTGCCCAGAAGACCCCACCCGATGGCAACCATGCACATGCACGTACGGCAGCGCCAGCCGCGGAGGGATCCAACCCCTCAGAGCTCCCTGTGGCTGATCTCTTTGGTGTGGGGGAGTTACTCGAGGCTCAGTTTGGTCAAGGCCTTGCAGGCGCCGAGATGAACACAAGGGACCCTCTGGAACCTCCGGCGGAGGAATGCCAGCCAGACCTCGCCGATCTCACGGTGGGCATGACCAATCAAGAGGCGATCGCCTATGCTAAGCTGAAAATATTCTGCTCCAATATTGTCAAAAGATTGGCCCCGCCGCTGCTTCGGGAGGTTCAAGCCTCCTCGCTCAAGCCCAACGCCGAGCCATTCACCCCGAGGTGCAACACCAGAGCAGCCAAGCGATCGGCGTCTTCGTCCATTGCCAAGGCCACCCCAGCTGAGAGTGTATTGCTTAGAGCTCTTGGACTTGTTCCAGACGATCTCATGGCTAATGACGCGGCTGTCCAGGAGCTCAAGGACTTGCTCGACTCACCGCTCCGAGAGCAACATGTGAGGGTTATCGCTGCTCTCTTCGGCAAGACAGTTCCTTCTGAGAGTTTAGATGGTGGTTCCTCCAAGAGCATAGAAGTGCAATGATTCAAGCAGCTCATGGTGTCGGTGTCTCAGACACTTAATATGTTGGAATGTGTGAGGTCTTAATAGTCCGGCGAAGAGGACAGCGGTGAGAGATTTTGTAGGCACGACTAAAGCTAACCTAGTCTGCCTACAAGAAACTAAATTAGATGTAATCGATCAATTTGACGTTATGCAATGTCTGGGCCAGTCCTTTGACGGCTTTGCGTACTTACCGGTGGTTGAGACTCGAGGGGGAATCCTTTTGGCTTGGAGCTCCACTTTCTTGGATGTCACTAACCTCTCTTTAAACACTAACTTCATCACCGGACTGGTTTGTCCCAAGATGGGTAGCGAGTGGTGGATCTCGGTTGTTTATGGGCCTCAAGGAGACGAGCTGAAAACCACCTTCTTGCATGATCTGGAGATCAAGAGGGCTTCCATCCAAGGGCCTTGGATGGTCCTTGGGGACTTCAATATGATCCCACGGGCCTCTAAGAAGAACAACACCAACCTCAACCTTGGTATGATGAACAAGTTTCGGCGATTTGTGGATGATCAGGAACTCAAGGAGTTATACATGCATGGGTGGAGGTTCACGTGGTCCAATGAGAGGCAGTCTCCTATTCTTACCAAGATTGACCGCATCCTGGTTTCTGTTGATTGGGAGTTCGAGTACCCGGATTCGCTTCTTCAAACTCTGTCCACCAGTGTGTCCGATCATGCGCCCCTCTACCTTACCACTGCTGCTCTTTTCCTCCACAAGAGAAGATTTTGTTTCGAGCTGTTCTAGACCAAACTGGATGGTTTTGAGGAGGCTGTTAGGCAGGCCTGGGACTGCGATGACACTATCACCGATCCCTACAAACGTCTGGATGCCCTTTTCAGAAACACCGCTTCTTACCTTCAGTCTTGGGTGCAGCGGAAGATGGGAAATATCAAGCTGCAGATGGCGATGGCCTCTTGGATCATCTTTCGGCTGGATAGAGCCATGGAGTCGAGGTTACTCTCTAGCCCGGAAAGCTGGCTGAGACGCACCCTGAATCTATCCCTCCTCGGTCTCGCATCACTCGAGCTCACCATTGATAGACAGAGGTTGAGGTTCAGATGGCTCAAGGAGGGTGACGCCAACATCAAATTTTTTCAAGCCATTGCGAATGGCCGACGCGCCAAAAATTACATTCCTCATCTCAAGCTTGGGTAGCACATCATCACAGATCAGAGAGACATGGAGGAGGCATTCATGGAGAATTTTCAGAACCTGATCGGTACGGCGGAGGCTAGGCATCACACCCTTGATTTGGAGTTCCTCGGCATCGGCTTCACGGAGCTCCACGACCTGGATGCCATTTTCACGGAGGAGGAGGTTTGGGCTGCTGTCAAAGAGCTCCATCATGATCGTGCGCCAGGCCCGGATGGGTTCATCGGAGCTTTCTATCAACGTGCTTGGCCCATCATTAAAAAAGACATCATGGCGGTCATGCTCAAGCTCTACGTGGGCGATGGTCGAGGTTTTGAGAAGCTCAACCGCGCATTCATAGTCCGCATCCCCAAGAAATCAGACGCTGAGAAAGTTGGAGATTTCAGGCCTATTAGCCTCCCCCATAGCATGTCCAAGCTTTTTGCAAAAGCCTTGGCCATCGGAGTCATGCCGCACATGAAGGAGATCGTGGCGACCAATCAGTCGGCATTCATACAGGGGCGGAGCTTGCACGACAACTTCTTGTTGGTCCGACAAGTAGCTCGCAAGATTCATTCCAGGAAGTGCCCAGGTGTGTTCTGTAAGCTTGACATCTCCTGGGCTTTCGACTCCCTCTCTTGGCCTTTCCTGTTTGAGATGCTTCGGGCAAAAGGCTTTGGGCCTAAGTGGATCAACTGGCTCTCGCTTCTCCTCCGGACTGCCTCGACAAAGATCATCGTCAATGGCTGGCCGACCAGAAGAATCGTTCACGCGCAAGGTCTACGGCAAGGGGACCCAGTCTCCCCCCTTATGTTTGTTATTGCCATGGAAGGGCTGAATGCCATTATCGCTCGTGCCATGGAGTTCGGCGTGCTCAGCAAGTTTGGTGGTATCTCGGCACATCAGCGCCTATCTATTTATGCCGATGACGTGGCTTTCTTTGCCAGACCATCCTCCACGGATCTTCTCTTCATTAGAGAAGCGTTGCAGGTTTTTGGGGAGGCCTCGGGCCACAAAGTTAACTACCACAAGTCTGCTGCCACTTTGATCCACGGAGAACCTGAGGACCATCATAGAGTCTCCGACATTCTGCAATGTCCCCTAAAGGACTTTCCCTGTTGTTACTTGGGATTGTAGCTGAGCATCAAATGCTTAAGGAAGCATGATTGGCAGCCACTACTGGATCTGGTGTGAACGTTCATCCCGGCTTGGTAGCGAGGCTTTCTACAGCGTCCGAGTAGACTAGTGCTTGTCAAGTCGGTCATAGCAGCCAGACCAGTACATCAACTGCTGATCATGGAGGCCCCGGATTGGGTCTTGGACGACATCAATGGGTGGATGAGAGCTTTCTTTTGGGCGGGCAAGACCAAAGTTAATGGAGGCCAATGCCAGGTGGCTTGGAACACTATATGTCAACCCACATGCTATGGTGGACTCGGAGTGAAAAACCTCCGGCTGCAGGGATTGGCTCTTAGAGTGAGATGGGAATGGCTCAGAAGAACTGACCCAGACAGACCTTGGCAAGGGTTAGGAGCGATGGTGGATCCCCAGGCGAGGGAAGTCTTTGACAGCCTTGTCAGCATCACGGTAGGGAGAGGGGACAAAGTCCTCTTCTGGCACGACCGGTGGATTCACGGTTTCTCTGTCAGGGACATTGCACCACTCCTGCATGATTTAGTGGGCAAACGTGACATCAATTGTCGAACTGTGGAGCAGGCCATGATTAGCGATCGATGGATCTTGGACATGAGTGGACCCCTATCCTTTCAAGCCCACCTTCAGCTGATGCATCTTAGGCACGCAATCGCCACTGTGCAGCGAGACGTGAGTGAGCATGACATCTTCTCTTGGCCTTCCGCGGTTGCCAACAACTATTCAGCTAAGTCTACCTACGACAGATTGTGCGTCGGCAGAGAACACATGGTACTTAGCGCGTAAAGGCGTGGGAGGTGTAGTTAGTTTCGAGAGAGAGTAGGCTTAGAGTTTCCTGAGTCGTTTCTCTTTTCTTTTCTTTCTTCTTTTGGTGTGCCTACGCTGGTGCTCGCACCGCGTGAGGATTCTTGTACATGTCATTGCTCTCTTCTATAAAAATACGGCACTCATTTTGCGTGCTCTCGAAAAAAAAAAATAAGCAAGATGAAGATGGTCAAGTGGTACGCAACAAGGCTCATCTTGTAGCACAAGGTCACACTCAAGTCGAAGGTATGGATTATGGTGAGACTTACACCCCCGTTGCTAGACTTGAGGCCATTCACATACTTCTCGCTTATGCCAATCACCATAATATTACTCTTTACCAAATAGATATCAAAAGTGCTTTCCTAAATGGTGAAATTGAGGAAGAAGTTTATGTTAAACAACCTCCCGGCTTTATGAACCCTAAGAAAGCTAATCATGTCTATAAGCTCCATAAAGCTCTATATGCACTACTAGGAAAAACACTACCAGTAGCGTGCGTTTTTTGCATACCAGTAGCATGGGGCACCGCGCTACTGCTAAGGCGCTCCAACTAAATTTTAGCAGTAGCGCGTTTTTTACCCCGTGCTACAGCTAAAAGGTCAATAGTAGCGCGTCCCACCCACGCTACTACTACCCCACACCACGCTACTACTATCCTAAGTAGTAGTAGGGCACCACTTTTCCCCAACGCTACTACTACCTAATTACAAATTTAAAAAGTTAGATGCAATATTCGTGGATGGAAATCAAGACACGTTAAACTATGGTCATAGAACCATCTTAGCACTTGCAGCATTCATGGATGCAACATTAAACATCTCAACTCGACGAGACACGAGATCCCATTTAACATCAGACGCAAGCAACTAGACCACTTCTCTAGATGTATCTACCAAGCCTCGTAGTTCAAACGCCAGTGGACCCGAACCCCCCTCCCCCCGGATGGTGGCATCAAGGTCCTCCACCACGATGACCTACGACATCGCAATCACCTGGACGATCATCGGCGCAATGCAGTCTCCGGGCTTCAAGGCAAAGTCCGCCTCCGAGTGGTTGAAGAGCATGACACCCACCGGGCCGTGGTAGTCCATCTCTCCTGCTTGAAGAGAATTTCCGGTGGTTGAAGAGTGTTTCCGGTGGCATGAAGGTAGTCTTGTGTTATCTCTCATGCTTGGTCACCGTACCTGCAAAAAGAATAAGACAATATCAACGATCATATCAACCGGCGGCATCAAACGACCATTACTTTACAATTTTTTTGGTTACGACTAGTTGTTGCTGAACCAAAAACATTTGAAATTTTGAAAGCATGGACGCAATGCAGTGTATTTACATTACCTATGCGTTACAACCGTAGTTCTAACAACTGATGACGTTTGCATCACGTTCGTCCTTGCCAGATACCTCAACAACATCCGATACTTTACCTCAACTAGTTGTTTCCCCTTGGAATAACATGTTTTCAAGGTCCCCGACGTACAACTTGAGATAGTTCTGCATGTTCCATTTTGCCTCCATTTTTCACATTGAAAATTCTACATGCATCATTTTTACTGTTTCTTTGTAAGGTTGTAACGAAAATTGCATATACTATAATATAAATAAACTACCTTAAATGGAAGAAGATACATATAGTATAGCTTCTTATACCTTACCTTCTCAGATGACTAAAATATAATATAGCTTCTCATCCGGTGTCTCTTTTCCTTGTCCCAATTTTAATCTAATTAATAGTTGTACACTGTATTAGTGAGATTATGTCAAAACAAATAGGGAAACTTCAGGTGAGACTGTTTTAACTAAAATAAAGCTACAAAAATGTTTCCCCCTAGTGTTAGTGCACCAAGTTCTGATTGTCTCCTTCCATACGTTGGAGAGAAATTACCTTTACTAACTTGTTGCAAAAAAAAAATCATTGAATACATTTTCCAGCCTTTATTGCAAATGCCATGTCAAATACCCACAAAAACTATAGCAGAGTAGAGTACAATGGGGAATTGGGGTTTTTGTTTTATTATTTTGCGACGAATTGGGGATAACTGGCTGCCAAATGTAAGTTGTTTTCTTCTGCTGCTGCTGCTAGCCATCAGAAAACACACAAGAGCATCTCCAAGAACATTGCTGCTGCTAACCATCTGATAATTCATCCTAATAATTCATTTCGTGTTGTTCTGAAGTGAAAAGTAAAGGGGGTATTGTTGTGCCTAGCGTGAAAGTCAGGTTGGGCATGAATGAAACCGAGTTTTATGCTATATACTCTATCCTGAAAAATCCACCATTTTGCATCCGGGAGATCTGACAGAGGAGAGGATATAGCGGATGGGGATTTGTTACCGCCCTTGAGCTTGTTGGAGCAGCCGGGGGAGGCGGCGGCGTCGACCGCCGTGCGTGCAGGGAGGAGCAGCAGCAGGGCGGCGATCGCCGGCGGTTGGAACTCGCGATGGCGGAGGGCCGCCATGGACCTTCCCGGCGCAGCGGCTGAGCGATTTTAACACACATGACCTGGCAGAGGTTGCTTGTGCCGGCGGCGGCGTCGGCGTCCGAGTCAGAGATGCCCGCGGCTGCCAGCCTCCAGGCCAGCCCGTCAGCGTCATCCATGCCGCCGGCGATGTCGCTGGAGACGCGAGGGTCGAGATGGGAGCGCGGCATGGGAGGCGAAGCCCTAGATAGGAGGCTCCTCCAGTGGCTGCCTGCTGGCTGCGCAGGTGGAGACGGGAGTGGGCGTGGGGATGGATTCGTTCTTGGCGTCGCGTCTCCCGAGGGGTGGTGGTGGCGGTGGGCAGTGGCTGCTGGCCGGATCAAGATCTGGATCAGGGGTGAGTAGATTGTGGGAGTGGACTACGATGGTTGGTTGGGTGGGAAGGGAGCAAATGGCTACCGGTAGCGAAGGGTGTCTCACCGGCGCTACACCTATCCAGTTAGCAGGAGCGTAGATTTACAACCCACACTATTACGTAATATGGTCTGTCCGGGGCACGGTTGAGAATTTTTACTAATAGAGTTGGTTTTTTGGCCACGTGCTACTAGTAATATTTACTAGTAGCGCGGGTTAATATAGAGCGCTACTAGTAAATAGCAGTAGCGTGGATCAAAATAGCGCTCTACTAGTAAGCGATTGTCTACAGGCTTTTTCCTAGTAGTGATGGTCTTCAACAAGTCCCAAGAGCTTGGTACAAATGCTTAATGAAGTTTCTTATTGAAAAAAGTTTTGAGATTGGTAAAATTGATGCAACATTGTTCACTAAAAGAGTTAATGGTGAATTATTTGTGTGTCAAATTTATGTGGATGATATTATCTTTGGATCTAGTAACGCACATTTTAGTGAGAAATTTGGAAGGTTGATGTCCAAAAAATATGAGATGTCTATGATGTGTGAGATAAAATTTTTCCTTCGTTTGCAAATAAAGCAAACGAGAGAAGGTTCATTTATCTCTCAAACCAAGTATACCAAGGACTTGTTCAAGAACTTCAACATGGAGGAGTGCAAAGGTATGAACACCCCCATTCCTACTAGTGGACATGTTGACCTCACTAAGGAAGACAAACCAGTTGATCAAAAAGTTTATCGATCAATGATCTGTTCATTGCTATATATATGTGTCTCCCGTCCTGACATCATGCTTAGTGTGTGCATGTGTGTCCTATATCAAGCGGCGCCCAAAGAGTGTCATCTTAAGGTTGTGAAAAGAGCTGTGAGATACTTGATACATACACCAAACTTTGGCATTTGGTATCCAAAGGGATCTTCCTTTAACCTTATGTGCTATTCTGACTCGGACTATGCCGGAGATAAGGTTGATAGAAAATCCACCTCGGATACTTGTTAATTTCTTGGGAGATCTCTTGTGTCTTGGTCATCCAAGAAACAAAACTTAGTATCTTTATCTACCGCCAAAGCGGAATACATTGTCGCCGGATCATGTTGTGCGCAATTGCTATGGATGACTCAAACTCTTAAGGACTATGGAATATATGTGAAACATGTTTCATTGTTTTGTGACAATGAGAAAGCTATTAAGATTGCTCATAATCCCATGCAACACTCAAAAACTAAACATATTCAAGTTCGTCAACATTTCATTCGTGATCATGTTGCCAAAGGGAACATTAATCTCAAACATGTCCGTACCGACAAACAATTGGCGGATATCTTTACTAAGACACTTGATGAGAAAATATTTTGTCACTTAAGGAGTGAGTTGAACATCATTGATGTTTCAAACTTGAGATAGAGACTCACTCAGATGCATGCAAAGGCATGAGCTTAAATGACTATTCCTTGATACTATTGATATGATACTATCTTACATCTAGGAAAACTATGCTCTATTTTTATTGCATCTAACCTTTTGTAGGTACTTGGAAGAACTACACTCCACAAGATTGCCATCCACTCTAATTACAAGCAATCTTGTCATGACCAAGTATCAACATCCCTACTTCGAGATGAAGGAAGAAGACAACACCAAACCATATCCTTGACAAACATTTGTTGAAAATTTCACTCGTCATTTGGATATATCATGTTCTTCCTTGCATGACTAACCCATGTAGGAGGACCTACTTCAAAAGGAAAGAAGGATAGCTCCAAAACTTCAACTCTTGAGGATCCACAACGACTCCACCTACATGCCACGTCATCTACATCATTCAAAGATATGTACTCATATCCTTGAAGAAGCTTTACTCCAAGTCATGAGTCAAAGCAATTCTAAGAGATATGAATGCATTAATGCTTAAATGAAAAATGGTAACCCCATTTTGAGCTTAATGGTGAGTATGACCTATGATCAAGCATTCTTGCTTGGCTCGTTAAGTCAATAGACTCTAATATAAGTGACCTAGTCACCGCCCAACATCTAGATAAGGATCTTGAATGTATAATTTCTCTCTTGTTGCCTACCTTGATGCTTCCATTCAATTCTTACTTAGATGAATACTCCTTGAAAATCTTTTGAAAATTCCCCGCAAATCTTTTGAAAATTCCTTGCAAATCTTTTGAAAATTCCTTGCAAGTCTTATTGAAAATTTTTGAACAATGTGTCAAGTCTTTTTGAAAAGAAATTCTTTGACAAAATGGTCAAGAATGTCTTTGCCAAGTTTCTGTTTGCAACTCGGATACTCCGAATTAGGAAAATCGTCTTCACCGATGTAGGAGATAAACTGCTCAGAGCTTCTTCGGTACTACCGACATGAATCTCTTCGGCTATACCGATTTCACTGAGAGCCCTAACTTCCTTATCGGTCTTACCGATCAATTTTGCCTCGGAGACTCCGACATTTGCTACTGCTTGTGTTCTTTGCCATATTCTTGACATTTTTAGATAAAGTTCTCAATGAACCTCATTCTCAAGGATCCCTTACCCTCTGACCGTCCTTGAAAATTAATTCCAAAGGGAGGGAAAGATCAAAGCTCAAATTCAAAGCTTCAGGGGAAGAATCATCAAAGCTCAAAGCTAATCATTAAGAGGGATAGATCAATTCACTTCAATATCTTTAAAAGGAGAGTGAAAAGACTAAGTGACCTGGATTCATGTTTTGCACCGCTATATCCTTCTTTCTAGATTTGTCTCACCCTGCCTACTCTCAATATCTACATGCTAAGATTCAAGGGGACAAGCAAAGCCAATATCTATATTCAGGGGAGCAAGTTCTACAAATATTCTTGGAGACATGTTAATCTTAAGAGAATATTATTTCCTACATGTCTTCCAAACCTTGGTAAAATTGAAGTTCCTTGCATTTGTATGAAAGAAATACTCTTGTGTTATCTAACCTTGTTTTTTCAAGTGTGTTTCCCTAGTTAAAATGCTCCAGAACTTCAAGGTAAGTATATGCATCATATCCTTGGTTAAGATGATCTCTTGTTTCTTGCACATATTGTTTGCAAGAGTAAGTCTGGTACTTGGAGACACTTCATTCTTATTCATCTGATGCTTATAGCCAAGGTACATATGACTTGTCATGTATTCTCTACTATGTGTGCACTCATGCATTCAAAAGGCAACCACTCCTTAAAAGGATTCCACACATTTAGGGGGAGCTTGCCTAAGTCATATGTCCCTCAAAGCTGTCACATATTACTTCTTATCTTAGTTTGAAGCTTTGATTGCATGATGTCATCAATTATCAAAAAGGGGGAGACTGAAAGCACATATGCTCCCTTGGAGATTTTGATAATTCATGACAACATACGTTATCTCTTGGACTAATGGTTCTACCTAACGTTACCGATTATGTCCAAAAGATTGTTGTGGCTGGGAAATGTGAGGAGGATCCCCAAGGAAGGAAAGGAATAGGACTGACAAAGCTTCAAGCTTGAAGACTCTAAATTTTATATTTATGTGAGAAATCACAATTGAGTCCATAGGAAAGCCAATACTATTAAAAGGGGGTGAGGTATCTATGATGATCTGGTTGCTCAAAGTGCTTAGAGATTAGCAACTAAAAACCCTCAAGAATTCTCCCACAAAATATTCTATCAAAACCCTAAAGTCAAATTCGGTGCCACCAACATTCCCACTTCGGCCCTACCAAATTTTCCTTAGATAGATCCTAAAGCCAAACCCTAGCAAATCGGTGCAACCGAGTTTTGGTTCGCTACAGCTAAAAATCAGTGACTAACTCTCTGGTATCTAATTGAAAAAAAAATCAGAATTTCCGAGTTTTTCATTTCGGTGCCACCGAGTCACTGGAGCTGTCTAGGTCGACCGAATCTGACTCACCGAGATGTTGTGTATCGGTCTCACCAAAAAGCTTAAAGTTAGAGCGTTTTGCACTAGTCGGTGCAACCGAGTTTTTACTTTGGTTCCACCGAGTTGGGCAATAATGTTGTAACGGTTGGATTTTTGGAGATGGCTATATATACCCCTCCACCTCCCTCTCATTCATAGAGAGAGCACTCAGAACAAGCAAAAAAATCCACCATTCATTTTCTGAGAGAGAACCACATACTCATGTGTTGAGATCAAGATCTTCCACTCCAACCATATGAATCTTGATTTCTAGCCTCCTCAAGTTGCTTTCCCCCCAATCAATCTCTTCTACCAAGCCAAATTCTGTGAGATTGTGATTGAGTGTTAAGGAGACTATATTTTTTAGCACAAGAGCAAGGAGTTCATCATCCATACCACATATATTACCTTTTGGAGAGTGGTGTCTCCTAGATTGGTTAGGTGTCGCTTGGGAGCATCCAATTCATGTGGAGTTGAACCAAGAAGTTTGTATGGGTAAGGAGATCGCCTACTTCATGAACATCTACCCCGAGTGAGGCTAGTCCTTCGTGGACGTAAGCAATGGTGGAATAGACGAGGTTGCTACTTCGTGGACCCTTCGTGGGTGGAGCCCTCCATGGATTCGCGCAACCGTTACCCTCCGTGGGTTGAAGTCTCCATCAACGTGGACGTACGATACCACCACCTATCGAAACCACGGGAAAAATCTTCGAGTCCCTATTGTGTTTGATCTTCCTATCTCTACTCCTTACTTACATGTGCATATCTTTACTTTCCGCTGCTATACCCTTAGAATTTCATGTGTAGGGTGTGCTAGACTTGATAGAATGGCTAAAACTTGCCAACCAATAAAATTGGGAAAAGGTTAGGTTTTTATTTGGTCAAGTAGTCTATTCACCCCCCCTTTAGACACCTCTCCGACCCCACAGATGTCCAGAAGGTTACGGAACCTTCCAGATAAATATGAAGCTTCAAGTTGGGCATGAGACTCAGTGAGTTCGATGTCGCCTAGAGGGGGATGAATAGGCGCTTTAAAATAATTATGGTTTAGGCTTGAACAAATGCGGAATAAAACTAACGTTTAATTAGTCAAGCACAAAACCTCAAACAACTAGGCTCACCTATGTGCACCAACAACTTATGCTAAGCAAGATAAACAACTAAGTGATAGCAAGATATATAATATGAAACAATATGGCTATCACAAAGTAAAGTGCATAAGTAAAGGGCTCGGCTAAGAGATAACCGAGGCACGAGGAGAAGATGATGTATCCCGAAGTTCACACCCTTGCGGATGCTAATCTCTGTTTGGAGCGGTGTGGAGGCACAATGCTCCCCAAGAAGCCAATAGGGCCACCGTAATCTCCTCACACCCTCGCACAATGCAAGATGTCATGACTCCACTAAGGGACCCTTGAGGGCGGTCACCAAACCCGTACAGACAAGGTTGGGGCAATCTCCACAACTTAATTGGAGGCTCCCAACAACATCATGAAGCTTCACCATAATGGATTGTGGCTCCGAGGTGTCCTCAATTGCTCAGGGAAATCTCCACAACCTAATTGGAGACCCTGCGCATTCCGGAGCTTTACACCACAATGATTGAGCTTCGAGGCACCACCAACCGTCTAGGGCGCCAAGGCACCCAAGAGGCCCAAGCTCTAGGGTGCCCAAACACCCAAGAGTAATAAGCTTCTAAAACTTCACTTCCACGGTGAATTCAAACCGATGCAACTAATGCAATGGCAAGAACACACGAAGTGGCCAAGTCCCTCACACTCAAATCCCACCACAACAACAAAAGCTATGGAGGAATATGAGAGGAAGAACAAGGAGCTCATAAAGAACTCCAAGATCTAGATCCAAGGGGTTCCCCTCACATAGAGGAGAAAGTGATTGGTGGAAATATAGATCTAGATCTTCTCTCTCTTTTCCCTCAAGAACTAGCAAGAATCATTGAAGTTATTGAGAGATAGCAAGCTCGAAAAGGTAAAAATGGGGGGAAATACGATCTCAAAGGATAGGGACCATTGGGGAAGAAGGCCCCCTTAAATAGGCTCCCCCAAATCCAACCGTTATGCCCACAAGTCGTGCTCAAGCGGTACTACCGCTCGGGAGAGTGGTACTACCGCTTAGCACAGTCAAAACAGCCCAACGAGACAGAAAAACACGAGTCTAGTTCTATCAGAGAGCTAGTACCGCTCGGGGAGAGGTAGTACCGCTTATAAGAGGTAGTACCGCTCGAGGGAGAGGTAGTACCGCTTATAAGAGGTAATATCGCTTATAAGAGGTACTACTGCTCAGAGAGGTACTACAGCTTGTAAGAGGTACTACCGCGAAATTCGTGACGAGTTCTAGAAGCGTAAATAAGAGCGGAAGTAGCTGGCCGTTAGTACCGCTTATAAGCGTTACTACCGCTTATAAGAGGTACTACCACTAGGGGAGCAGTACTACCACTTAGAGCTGAAAAGACCGCTCAAGCAAAATAGAAGGAAGCTCTAATACTAAAACGACTATAACTACTGCATACGGACTCCGAATTGAGAAAACTCAAGCTTGTTGGATAGAGGACGACAAGAGCTATCCAACAGCGGTTGGTTATATTGAGGAGAGGCATTATAAAAATGCAATTGATATAGAGATGTGAAACCTCTATGAATGAAGAACCGATAAAAACTCCAACATCGAAAGCATCATAGAAGATGCATATGAACTCCGTTTTCGATGAACTCGAGCTTGTCATGAAGATGACCATAAGCTCTAAAAATCACAAAGAGAAATACCAAACAAGAACCAAGAAAGATGATGCAAGGATGCAAATGTTTTGAGGTCTCAACGAACGATACGATCAAGCTACTCACTTGAGAGCCCCCCTTGATAGTATGGCAATCGATCCTATAACCCGGTCTCCCAACTACCACCATGAGACCGATTAAATTGAAAACCTATCAAGGGCAAACCTATACCTTGCACATAGTCCACTTGAGCTGGATGATGACGATCTTGACTTCCTCAAGTTGGACCACCTTTCTTGATTGCGTTGGCTCAATGAAGACTAGTTGATTGCTCCCCCATACTCCACTATGGGTGAGCTACTCTTCGGCACATATTCACAATTCCATTGACACCACAATGGACGGCAAGCTTCAAGCATGATATCTTCGTGATGCTCCACTTGAAATTGCACACCGTAATCTTGATGACGATCACCACTTGATGTCATCCTCCATGGGTTGTAAGAGATCTTCTTTTCTATGCAAGCCTATGGAAAGATACCTAACCCCACATGGAAACCTTACAAACATCATGGGTTAGTACACAAAGCGTAATGGGCAATGCTTACCATACCATGGGATCACTTGATCCCTCTCGGTACATCTTGTACGCTTTGTGTGTTGATCAGCTTGATACACTGTTTGCCATAGTCTTGATCAACCTTGTATCTTATCTTCTCTTCATAATAGATGATGTCTTGAAGGTAAACATGAATGTTCGCACATTGTTCTTCTTCAAGACATGCTTGCAATAAGCTCAACTCTCACATGACCAATCTTTCGATAAATCCTTGAATACCACCTTGGTCATCACATAAACTCCAAAACCACACATGGAGAAATATGCTCCTACCTTCTCTTCATAAAAGATGATGTCTTCAAGGTAAACAAGAATGTTCACACAATCTTCTTCTTCAAGACATGCTTGCAATAATCTCAACTCTCACATGACCAATCTTTGGATAAATCCTTGAATACCACCTTGGTCATCACATAAACTCCTTGAAACAAGAAATGGACTTCAAGAAATGCCTATGGACAAATCCTTGAAGTAAAACTCAAAGCAACCATTAGTCCATAGGGATTGTCAATAATTACCAAAACCAGACATGGACAAATATGCTCTAACAGCTATCACTAGAGGCATCTCTCTCATGAACATAACAATGGTGTGTGAACAAATTACTGTTGGGTAATTGATAGAAAAGCGAATAATTATGATGTTATTAATGGAATATATATATATATATATATATATATATATATGCATTACGTCCGTGACAAGTAGACCGAAATGATTCTGCATCTACTACTTTTACCCCACCAATCGACTGCTATCTATTATGCATCCATGGTGTTAAGTTCATAGCAAACAGAGTAATGCTTGGAGCATGATGACATAATGTAGACAAAGTAAGACCAAATAATATGTTTGAACCTCGTCATTTCATCCTTAGTAGCAGCAATACAAATACGTGCCTCGCTACTCCTACTGTCATAGAGTGACAACACCGCAAAACTGAACCTACTACTACGCACAACTTCCTCTGAAGATCTAATCATTAACTTGGCCAAAGAAAACTCATAGATCGGAAAGCATACATAGCTATAGTAATCGCACATCATAAATCTCAGAGAAGACTCAATTACATTCAATGAATAATCTGATCATAAAACCACAATTCATCAAATCCCAACAAACACAACGCAAAGATTACATCGAATAGGTCTCCGAAGAGATCATTGTGTTGAAGATCAATTGAAAAGAAACACACACACATACACACACAACTAGAGAGAGAGAGAGAGAGCCATCTAGCTACTACTATCGACCCGTAGGTCCTGTGGGAACTACTCACACATCATTGGGGAGGTAGCAAGGTTGATGAAGATGGCCTCCGTGATGGATTCCCCGTCCGGTAGAGTACCAGAAAAGGCCTCCAGATGGGATCGCGGAAGAACAGGGGCTTGCAGCGATGAGTGGTCCCCCAGGGTTTCTGAATACATGTGAATTTATAGGCCAGAGAATTTATAGAGCAAACGGAGCCACCGGGGGACCACAAGGGGGGCAGGGCACGCCTACCCCCAAAGGCATGCCCTGCTGCCTTGTCGTCTCCTGGTGTGTGTTCTAGACTCCCCTTGAAGCTTCCGAGGTATCTTCTAGTCTAGAAAAAATCGTAATTTTTTTTGTTTGGACTCCGTTTGGTATAGTTTTTCTGTAAAACCAAAATATGCAGAAAACAATGCTACTTGTGAGTTGCGTTCAGTTTTTCCTCGAAGAGGAAGGGTGAAGCAATATAGTAGCGATAATTCCCTCAGTGAGAACCAAGGTTATCGAACCAGTAGTAGAATCATGAAAACTTCACGTCGACGGTACCTACACACACAAAGCCAAACACTTGCACCCAATGCGGGCGAGAGGGTTGTTAAGCCCCTTGAACTCGTTACTTGCACGGATTACTTATGATAGTGATAGATATAAGAAAATTAAAATGTAAAGAAAGAAAAACAAGTGTAGCAGTATTTTTAGGGTTTTAGCAATATGATTTAAATAGATCCAAGGGTCATAGTTTTCACTAGAGGCTTCTCTCTAGAACACGTAGCATACGGTGGGTAGACAATTTACTGTTGGACAATTGCTAGAAAAGTGCATAGTTATTATGTTATTCATGGCAATGATCATGTATATAGGCATCACGTTCGTTACAAGTAGACGAAAAAGATTCTGCATCTACTACTATTACTTCACCAATCGACCGAAATGATTCTACATCTATGGTATTAACTTCATGAGAAATAGAGTAACGCATTAAGCAAGATGACAAGATGTAGACAAAGTAAGACAAGCAATATGTTCAGACCCCGTCGTTTTATCCTTAGTAGCAACAATACAATATGTCTTGTCCCCTTCTGTCACTGGGATACAGAGCAACACAAGATTCAACCCACTACAATGCACTCCTCCCACTGAAGATAAATCAATATTGTTGGCCACACCAAACGGATAGATCGGAGAGAATTACAAAGCTGTAATAATCATGCATAATAAAGTTCACAAAAGACTCAATTACTTTCAATGAATAATCTGATCATAAACCCACAATTCATCGGATCCCAACAAACACACCATGAAAGAAGATTACATCTGATAGATCATCGCGAGAGTCGCGAAGAACATGGTACTAAAGATCAAAGAGAGAGAAGAATCCATCTAGCTACGAGCTATGGACTCGTTGGTCTGTGGTGAACTACTTACGCATCATCATGGAGGCAGCAAGGTTGATGTAGACGGCCTCCATGGTCGATTCGCCCTCTCAAAAAGCACCGAAAAAGGCCTCCGGATGGGATCGTGCAAGAACAGAGGTTTGTGGCGGTGGAAAAAGTATTCCGGGTGTCTCTTTGTTGTTTTGGGTTTAATTGGAAACATATAGAAGTGGAATTAGGTCAGGAGGTGCCACGAGGGGCCCACGAGCTCGGGGGGCGCGCCCTACCCCCCAGGATGCGCACTCCAGGCTCATGGCCACTTCGTGGGTCTTCTGGCCTCCTCACAAAGCTTCATGGGTCTCTTTATGTCCAAAAATAACTCCTGTAAAATTTTCTCGAATTTGGACTTCGTTTTTATTGATTTTCTGAAAAGTCCAAAAACGGGCAAAAAACAGGAACTCGCACTAGACGCTGGTTAATAGGTTAGTCCCAAAATATATATATAATAGCATATAATTGCATATATAGTATCCAAGACTGATAATATAATTACATGAAACAATCAAAAATTATAGATATGTAGGAGACGTATCAGCATCCCCAAGCTTAATTCCTGCTCATCCTCGAGTAGGTAAATGATAAAAACAGAATTGTTGGTGTGGCATGCTACCCAACAATTAATCTCTTTCAGTTATACATATTGAGAAACGATGAATCAGTTAATATCAACATAATAATATCCATGAACATAAGAAGAATAATCATTACTATTTGAAAATATACAATCATTCAAGAATGTTATCCCTACTTATTTTTCGTATTAAGCATGGCATGACTCCATCTAATGCTCATAAGTATAAATCATGAGCACCCCGGTGTCAAACCAGGTAACTGGATTGTACTTGTAACGCGCTTCAGCATTTTTAACTTCGTGGAATACATGAGAGTGAGCCATGGATATAGCATATGGGTGGAATAGAATATGGTGTGGTGGTAGAGATCAAAGGAGTCAAAAGGTGGGAAAGTCTCGCATCAACTAGGCAGATCAATGGGCTATGGAGATGCCCATCAATTGATATCAATGCGAGGAGTATGGATTGCCATGCAATAGATGCACTAGAGCTATAAGTGTATGAAACCTCAAATGAAACTAAGTTGGAGTGCATCCAACTTGCTTTCTCATGAAGACCTCGGGCATTTGAGGAAGCCCATCATCGGAATATACAAGCCAAGTTCTATAATGATAAATTCCCGCTAGTATATGAAGTGAAAAAACTGGAGACACTCTATATGAAGAACATGGTGCCATTTTGAGGCACAAGTGTGGTAAAGGATAGTAACATTGCCCCTTTTTCTCATTTTTTCATGGTGGGCTCATTTCGGCTCCCCCATTTTTTTCATCTCATTTTTTCGTCCGGAGTCTCATCCCGACTTGTGGGGGACTCATAGTCTCCATCATCCTTTCCTCACTGGAACAATAGTCTAATAATGATGATAATCACACTTTTATTTACTTACAGCTCAAAATTACAACTCGATAAAGAACAATATGACTTTGTATGAATGCCTCTGGCTATGTACCAGGATGTGCAATGATCTAGCATCACATGTAATCAATGATGAACGATGACTTTGCCACAAATACTATGTCAGCTCTATATGATCATGAAAAGCACTATGATGATGAACACACAAGTCATGTGACAGAACGGTGGAAGTTGCATGGAAATATATCTCGGAACGACTATGGAAATGCCATAATAGGTAGGTATGGTGGCTGTTTGGAGGAAGATATAAGAACATCTCTAGCAGATCCACAAGCGGACGGCCCGAAAAAGTCGTTTGAGGGCTCCCGCAAAAACCTTTTGCGGTGTGGCGAGCGCTTCGGCCGAACGGATCCCGCAAAAACCTTTTGCGGTGTGGCGAGCGCTTCGGCCGAACGGATCCCGCAAACGCGTCCCGCAAAAAACTTTGCGGGATGCGTTTGCGGGATCTGTTCGGCCAGAGCGCTCACCGCACCAAAAATTCGTGCATAGCTTAAAATAAATCGCACATTTCAACAATGCCGAATGAAATCTTAATATAAATTTAACATACGAATATATAAATGGTCTAAAAGCAACTCGCAATACAACAATAGTCATCATTACAACAAATGTTTGAATTCAAATAATTATTACAACACCAAATTGTTCAAATCTCACATGAATAAAATGCATACAAATAGGGATCTATCTGGCCCCATAGAGCTGCTACTGATGCTCAATAAGATCATGGTGGAGTTGGTTGTGCGTGTCACGGTTCTTGATTTTCCGGTCGGTCTCAAGGAATGCACTGGTGTCATCAGCGCCCTTGGCAGGCTTCATACGGCTACCAACATTGTGATAGTTGTACTCCAAGTCCAAATCCGTCTCATCCTCGGTGATCATATTGTGTAATATTACACAAGCAATCATGATGTTTTGGAGCGATTTTTATCCCAGAAGCGAGTAGGACCTCGAACAATGGCAAACCGAGCTTGCAACACACCACATGCCCTCTCAATATCCTTTCGGCAAGCTTCTTGTGCTTCGGCAAAAAAATGTGCTTCTTGATTTTCGGGTCACTAATGGTCTTCACAAATGTTGACCATGAAGGATTAATACCTTCGGCAAGATAGTATTTCATGGAATAGTCATGGCCGTTGACGGTATAGTTGCAAGCCGGAGCTTTGCCACTAGCTAGTTGAGCAAATAAATGAGACCGTTGCAAAAC
Source organism: Elymus sibiricus (assembly GCA_039707655.1). Classification (NCBI taxonomy): domain Eukaryota; kingdom Viridiplantae; phylum Streptophyta; class Magnoliopsida; order Poales; family Poaceae; genus Elymus; species Elymus sibiricus. The sequence goes on from CM077675.1 coordinate 220,340,390, forward strand.
GTTGATATCATTGAGAGACCCCGACAAACCAAAGAAGCAATGCCAAAGCATTAGATCATGTTAAGCCACAGCTTCAAGCACGATGGTAGGTTTACGTTTGTGCCCAGTGTACTGCCCTGCCGAAGCAACCGGGTAATTCTTCCACCTCCAATGCATGTAATCAATACCACCTAGCATGCCCGGCCATACCCTTGCTTCGTTCGCTGCCATGAGCTTCTTTACGTCTTCTTCATTTGGAGCTCGAAGATACTCCAGTCCAAAAACCTGGATTATTGTCTTGGCAAAGACACGGACACTTTTGATGGTGGTATATTCGTTAATGCGAAGATACTCATTGGTGTAGTCGGCCGAAACACCATATGCAATCACCCTCATCATCGAATTTTTTTGATATGCATTAAAACCAATCAAACCGGCGGCATTCCTGCGTCGGGTGAAGAAACGACAATTTTGCTTGCAAGCCTCCACTATGCCGACAAAAAGCAACCTACGCATTCGGTATTGCCTATGAAAGAGGAGAGCCAGATATGTTGGTACCTTGGAAAAGTAATCCTTCATGAGCATCTCGTTGCCAAGAGCTCGGTTGTGGGGAATGCATAGCCAGCCGATCGTCGCTCCGCGCAACTTTTTTCTCGGCCCCGCCTCAAATCTGTCGACGAGATGCAACAACACTAGATTCTCATCATCGTCATCGAGAATGAAGTCTTATATGTCCGAATCGTCGGACAGAGATGACGAGGACGAGCTCCAATCCATCTACAAAATGTACAAAAGTTGGCATGAGTTTGACTCGAACCTACTCCGCGGCAAAATCGAGCTCGAACCCGCAACAAATTCAGCCGAACATACCTCGCACGCCGGCCGAAGTTGCGTCGGTCCGCCCCTTTCTTCTCCATGTCGGTCGAAGCGCCCCCTCGCCTCCCCTATCTTCTTGCGCCCACACGAAGTCACGCCACCCCTTCCTTCTCCCTAGCGGTTGAAGCAGTACCACGCCGTCGTCTTTCCGCGCTCACAATCGCCGGAACTGACCAGATCCGGACGCAAATGGTCATGTCCGCCGCCGAAATTAGGGATCTGTGGCGACGGGCAGCAAAGCTTCTAGCGGCACAGAGCAGATGGGGGTAGCACCTAGCAGCAGGGATCTGCGACGGCGGTGGTGGCGGGGTGTGCAAGCGGGAAACGAAAGTCGACGGAAATGCTTTGCACCAAGAGAAAGGGGATCCTGCAAAGGCCTGGCGATTTCCGACACATACGGAGGAAACGGGCTTGCGGTTGTGGGATCCCACAAAAAAATTCCCTGGAAGGTTCGATTTGCTGGATCTATTTGGGCCGGGGATACATGATAGATCCCGCAAACCAGCGGTTATTTTAACGGACGACCCAGTTTGCGGGATCTGCTAGAGATGTTCTAATCAGGCTTTTGTGTGATAGGGTGTTTCATATCATGGGGTTTGGATGCACCAGCGAAGTTTGCCTTGATTCTCGAGGTGAGAATTGGCAATGAGTGGTACCGAGGAGGCTAGGAAATTACGGAAATTTGAGAGTGCGTGTATCCATGGACTCACATTAGTCATAAAGAACTCATATACTTATTGTAAAGCCTTATTAGCTCTCTCGAAGCAAAGTACTACCGCATGCCCCTGGTGAGGAGGTTGGGAGGAGTTAACCATCGCGCGCCCCCGATTCAAACAACACGATAGGATTTCATTTGAGACATAAAAAATGCTCACACTGCATCACCATGCCATGACCAATACTTAGATGAGAAGTAAATAACAAACTTTAATACTGATATTTCTACTAACAAATGATGATGAACCTATATCCTTTCATATTATTGCATCAACATAATAAACCCATGTTTCCTATTTGTGAGCTACATGAAAGTCTTTATTATATCCCCCTTGAATACCTATCCTTTTCGGACTAGTCTTATAACACGTGCAAGTTACCATTCCTATTCTTTATACTCTTAAAAAGATTTAAGTGAAGCATGAGAGTGCAACTATTTCTATAAAATATGACCACCGCCGTGCTCTAAAAAGATATAAGTGGGGCACCAGAGCAACTGCCAAGCTCAAAAGATATAAGTGAAGCACATAGAGTATTCTAAAAAATTATGATGAAAATATCTCTCGAAAGGTGTGTCTAGAAAACAGTGATTGTGGCAAACTAAAAAATAGAACAAACTAGAATACACGGCGCTCCAAGCAAAACTCATATCATGTGATGAATAAAAATATAACTCCAAGTAACATACCGATAGATTGGAGACGAAAGAGGGGATGCCTTCCGGGGCATCCCTCAGCTTAGACGCTTGTGTCTTCCTTGAATACCACATTGGGGTGACTTGGGCATCCCCAAGCTTAGGGTATTGCCGCTCCTTATTCCTTGATCCATCGTGGTCTCACCCAAAACTTGAAAATTTCAGCACACAGAACTCAACAAAACCTCGTGAGATCCATTAGTATAATTGACATATCAAATACATTAGGTATACTATTATAAATTTATTCATATTTCATTATTGCATAAGAGTTACCGTATTCTAACTTATCCTTGACTTATACCCCCTTTAAAATCCATAGCATAATCAAAACAAGCATACTATGCAAGCAAAAAAAGAATCTGTCTAAAAACAGAACAGTCTGTAGTGATCTGTACTAAAACCATACTTATCTAACTCCGTAAATTCTTAAAAGTTAGATCAACCCGAAAAATTTGTATAGAAATACTGTGTAAAAATTTCAGCAATTTATCATGTTGCATAAAACAGAATAAATTCATATACTGGGTGCAAAAGTTTCTTTTTTTGCACAAAGTCAATTCAACTATCATCCAAATCATCCCAAAGGCTTTACTTGACACAAACACTAATTAAAACATAGAAACACAACCACTACAGTAGAAACAATTGTGTGAAATCAAAATAAGGGAAACTAAAAGCAAAATTTAAGATAACTATTGGGTTGCCTCCCAACAAGCGCTATTGTTTTATGCCTTTAGCTAGGCATAATGCATTGTCTTCAAGTATTGTCACCCTTCAAATTAATTCCATAGGTGGCTCTCATAATAGATTCAGATGGTGGCTTAATCCTCTTCCTAGGAAAGTGCTCCATCCCTATGGTTCGTAGGAAAGTCCTACCAAGTATTATGGGACAAGACGGGTTGCATTCAATATCAACCACAATGAAATCCACGGGCACATAATTTCCATTAGCAAGAATAAGAACATCATTTATTCTACCCAATGGTCTCTTAATAGTAGAATCCGCTAAATGCAAGTTGAGGGAATATTCATTTATATCGGTGAGACCTAGCACATGACATAAAGACTTAGGTATAGTAGAAACGCTAGCATCAAGATCACACAAAGCATTACAATCATAATATTTAAGATTTATTTTGATAGTAGGTTCCTATTCATCATGCAATTTTCTAGGCATTTAAACCTCTAGTTCAAGCTTATCTTCATGAGCTTTTATCGTAGCTACCAAAATCTGTTTAGTAAAAGCTTTATTTTGTTCGTAAGCATTAGGTGAACTTATCATGGTTTGCAACAAGGAAATACATTCAACCAAAGAACAACTTTCATAATTAAATTCCTTGTAATCCAAAGTAGTGTGTACATAACTATGGAAAGTTTTGACCACTCCAAACCAACTTTCTTCATTTTTATCATTAAGATCATCACATCTCCAAACAATTGGGATGCCTTCTAGATAAAGTTGAATCATATCCAGTCCCTTTTTCATCAAGTTTTATATTAGTGAACAAGGATTCAATAGGTGAAACATTTATCATTTTAATATCTTCATCATGATTACGATAAAACTGGGAGGAATAGTCTTTTCTAGGAACTCTTGCTTAGCTCTCAACCTAGCAGTCCTCTCCTTACTTTAATTAATGGATATTTGGATGGATTTAATAGACTCATTAATATCATGCTTGGGTGGCAAAATTTTACTTTCAATAGTTTCCACATCATGATCAATCCTATCCATGTTTCTAGCCATATCATCAACTTTATGTTGTTTTTCTTCCACGATAGTATTAAAAATCTTTTGAAAACTAATAAATTATTTAATGGTGTTCTAAATATTAGAGGGTATATTATTATTGCTATTGTAAGAATTGCCATAATTATTATAGGAATTACCGGGATACGGTCTAGGATTGAAATTCCCTCTATAAGCATTGTTGTTGAAATTATTTCTAGAGACAAAATTCACATCAAAAGCATCATCATTTTTCTCAATCGAAGTAGAGACTGGCACATCATTAGGATCAACACGAGCATTTTTATTAACAAACATATTCATAAGGGAATCCAACTTATCACTCAAAGTAGCAATTTCTTTGTCAAGATTTACCTTCCTACCAGTTGGAGCTCGCTCGGTGTGCCATTGAGAATAATTTGTCATGATATTATCTAGACGTTTTGTAGATTATCCCAATGTAATATCCATGAAGGTACCACCTGCAGTAGAATCTAGAAGATTTCTCGACACAAAGTTCGGTCCCGCATAGAAATTTTGTATTATCATCCGTAAACTTAAGCCATGAGTGGGACAATTTCTAATCATTAATTTCATTCTCTCCCAAGATTGTGCAACATGTTTTGATCATGTTGTTTAAAATTCATAATTTTGTTTCTAAGAGACATAATCTTAGCAGGAGGAAAATACTTAGCAATAAAAGCATCCTTACACTTATCCCATGTTCCAATACTATTATGAGGCAAGGTTGAAAACCTAGTTTTAGCTTTATCATTTAGTGACAAAGAAACTAATTTAAACTTAACCACATCATTATCCACATCGTTTTTCTTTTGCATATCACATAATTCAACGAAGGTATTAAGATGTGAAGCAACATCCTCATTAGGACTTCCAGCAAATTGTTCTTTAATAACAAGATTTAGCAAAGAGGCATTTATATCAAAAGCTTCCACACTAGTGGCAGGTAGTATTGGGGTGCTAATAAAATCGTTGTTATTAGTATTTGAAAAGTCACACAGTTTTGTATTTTCTTGAGACATGGCGACAAAGTAAGCAAACAAACAAGAAAACTAGCAAATATAAATATTTTTCTGGTGTTGATTTTTTATATGAAAAAAGATATAAAGGTAAATATAAAAAGACAAGTAAAAAGTAGAACAAATGAATGATAGTTTGAGTAAAAAGCAAACATGTCGACAGTATCTACACACACACAAACCAAACACTTGCACCCAACCCGGACAAGAGGGTTGTCAAGCCCCCTGAAATCATTACTTGCAAGGATTACTTATGATAGTGATAGATATAATAAGAGTAAAATGAAAAGAAAGTAAAATAAGTGCAGTAATATTTTTAGGGTTTTAGCCATATGATTTAAATAGACCCGGGGGCCTTAGTTTTCACTAGAGGCTTCTCTCTCGAACACATAGCATACGGTGGGTACACAAATTACTGTTGGGCAATTGATAGAAAAGCCCATAGTTATGATGTTATTCATGGCAATGATCATGTATATAGGCATCACTGATGACCCACAAGTATAGGGGATCAATCGTAGTCCTTTCGATAAGTAAGGGTGTCGAACCCAATGAGGAGCAGATGGAAATGACAAGCGGTTTTCAGCAAGGCATTTTCTCAATTGCATCAACTTTAGCTTTATCCACCTCAATACCTCATTCAGATATTTTATGCCCCAAGACAATACCTTCATTAACCATAGAGTGGCACTTCTCCCAATTCAAGATGAGATTAGTTTGTTCACATCTCTGCAAAACTTGATCAAGGTTGCTTATGCAATCATCAAAAGAAGTTTTGTAAACGAAAAAATCATCCATGAAAACCTCCACAATCTTTTCACAAAAATCAGAGAATATATCAGTCATACATCATTGAAAGGTAGCAGGTGCATTGCATAAACCAAAAGGCATACATCTATAAGCATAGGTTCCAAAAGGACAAGTAAAGGTGGTTTTCTCTTGATCAAATTGTGATACATGTATTTGAGAGAAACCAAAATATCCATCCAGAAAACAAAGGTGTGTGTGCTTAGATAATCTTTATAGCATTTGATCAATGAAAGGCAGAGGTTAATGATCTTTTCTAGTAGCTTTATTTAATTTTCTAAAATCAATTACCATTCTATAGCTAGTGAGAATTCTCTGCGGGATAAGTTCATTTTTATCATTCGGAACAACAGTAATACCTCCCTTCTTAGGGACACAATGAACGGGACTTACCCATCTACTATCAGCTATGGGATAAATTATAGCTTCTTCCAGAAGCTTTAATATTTCAGTTCTTACCACTTCTTTCATTTTAGGATTCAAACGTCATTGGTGATCAACAACGGGTTTAGCATCAGGTTCCATATTGATCTTGTGCTGACAGAGAGTGGGACTAATGCCCTTAAGATCATCAAGAGTATATCCAATAGCAGCCCGATGCTTCCTCAGATTTTTTAATAATCTTTCTTCTTCATGTTCTGAAAGGTTAGCACCAATAATAACAGGATATATCTTTTTCTCATCAAGATAAGCATACTTCAAAGTGTCAGGCAATTGTTTCAATTCAAACACAGGATCACCTTTAGGTGGAGGAGGACCTCCTAGAGTTTCAATATTCAAATTGTGTTTTAGGAGAGGTTGTTGTTCAAAGAAAATTTTATCTATTTCATTTCTTTCATGCAAGTGCACATCATTTCCATGGTCAAGCAAATATTGTTCTAGTGGATCGGTAGGAGGTACGACAATAGAAGCAAGACCAATTATTTCATCCTTACTAGATAATTCTTTATTACATGGCTGTCTACTAAACTTGGAAAAGTTAAACTCATGAGACACATCACCAAAACTAACACCGACAGTTTGTTTTTCACAATCTATCTTAGCATTAACAGTGTTCAAGAAAGGTCTACCAAATATAATGGGACAAAAATCATCTTGTGGGGAACCAAGAACTAGAAAATCAGTAGGATATTTTATTTTCCCACACAATACTTCAACATCTCTAACAATCCCAAGTGGTGTGATGGTGTCTCTATTAGCAAGTTTAATAGTAACATCAATGTCTTCTATTTTGGCGGGTGCTATATCATTCATAATTTCTTGGTATAAGGTAAAAGGAATAGCACCCACACTAGCACCCACATCACATAAACCATGATAGCAATGATCTCCTATTTTAACTGAGACAACAGGCATGCCAACTACGGGTCTATGTTTATCTTTTTCATCGAGTTTGGCAATTCTAGCAGCTTCATCACTGAAGTAAATAACATGCCCATCAATATTTTCTACCAAGAGATCTTTAACCATAGAAACACTAGTTTCTACTTTAATTTGTTCAGAGGGCTTAGGTGCTTTAATATTACTTTTGCGAACAACAGTTGATACCTTAGCATCTTCCTTTATCCTAACAGGGAAAGGTGGTTTTTCAATATAAGCAGTAGGCACAACTGGATCAACATTGTAAATGATGGTTTCATCTTTAGATTTTACTGGTTCTTTAATTTCTTCTTTAATAGGGGGATGATATTTAAACCACTTCTCCTTAGGGAGGTCAACATGAGTAGCAAATGATTCACAGAAAGAGGCTACTATTTCAGAGTCAAGTCCATATTTAGTGCTAAACTTGTGAAAAGCATCGGTATTCATAAAAGATTTAACACAATCAAACTTAAGCTTAATACCGGACTCATTACCTTTGTCGAGTTCCCAATATTCAGAGTTGCGGTTAATTCTTTCTAAGAGATCCCACTTGAATTCAATAATCTTCTTCATAAAAGAACCAGTACAAGAAGTATCGAGCATGGATCGGTCATTATGAGAAAGCCGAGCATAAAAATTCTGAATAATAATTTCTCTCGAGAGCTCATGATTGGGGCATGAATGTAACATTGACTTAAGCCTCCCCCAGGCTAGAGCGATGCTTTCTCCTTCACGATGCCATAAATTATATATATAATTCCGATCACGATGAACTAGATGCATAGGATAAAACTTTTGGTGGAATTCTAATTTCAATCGATTTCAGTTCCATTATCCAATATCATCACATAGCCTATACCATGTCAATGCTTTTCCCTTCAAAGATAAAGGGAAAACCTTCTTCTTAACTTCATCTCCGGGTGAACCTGCAAGCTTAAATAATCGACAAATTTCATCCACATATATTAGATGCATATAAAGATGTTCAGTTCCATCTCCTGCATAAGGATTAGCTAGCAGTTGTTCTATCATACCCGAAGGAATTTCATAACCAATATTTTCAGTAGGTGCAGTAGGTTGAGGGGCAACTAATTGTGGTTCCGGTCGAGGTGAAGATACCCCGAACAAACCCCTCAAAGGATTGTTCTCCATAGTAGCAAGTGACAATGAATTTCAGCACGTAGTATACATTTTTCCTTACCGATTTTCACTTACCAAGAGTGCTTCACTCCCCAGCAACGGTGCCAGAAAAGAGCCTTGAGGACCCACAAGTATAGGGGATCAATCGTAGTCCTTTCGATAAGTAAGATTGTCGAACCCAACGAGGAGCAGAAGGAAATGAAAAGCGGTTTTCAGCAAGGTAATTTCTGCAAGCACTGAAATTGTTGGTAACAGGTAGTTTGATAGCAAGATAATTTGTAACGAGCAAGTAACGATAATGATAAATAAAGTTCAGCAAGGTAGCCCAATCCTTTTGTGGCAAAGCACAGGCCAAAACGGTCTCTTATAACAAGCCACTTTCATCATGTTGGTTTGATTCGTGTTCGCTACTTTGATAATTTGATACGTGGGTGGACCAATACTTGGGTGCTGTTCTTACTTGAAAAAACCTCCCATTTATGATTAACCCCCTCGCAAGCATCCGCAACTATGAGAAAAGTATTAAGATAAAATCTAACCATAGCATTAAACATTTGGATCCAAATCAGGCCCTTACGAAATAGCACATAAACTAGGGTTTAAGCTTCTATCACTCTAGCAACCCATCATCTAATAACTACTCCACAGTGCATTCCCTTAGGCCCAAAGATGGTGAAGTGCCATGTAGTCGACGTTCACATGGCACCACTAAGGGAATCACAACATACATATCATCAAAATATCGAACACATATCAAATTCACATGATTACTTGCAGCATGACTTCTCCTGTGGCCTCAAGAACAAAGGTGACTACTCACAAATGATATTCATGCTCAAGATCAGAGGGGTAGTAAATAGCATAATGGATCTGAACATATAATCTTCCACCAAATAAACCGCATAGTAATCAACTACAAGATGTAATCAACACTACTAGTCACCCACAGGTACCAATCTGAGGTTCCGGTACAAAGATTGAACACAAAAGATGAACTAGGGTTCAAGAGGAGATGGTGTTGTTGAAGATGTTGATGAAGATTGGCCTCCCAAAGAAGAGAGGGTTGTTGGTGATGACGATGGCTTCGATTTCTCCCTCCGGGAGGGAAGTTCCCCCGGCGGAATCGCTCCGCCGGAGGGCAAAAGTGCTCCTGCCCAAGTTCCGCCTCGAGACGGTGGCGTTCCTCCTGAAAGTCCCCTCCTGATTTTTTCTAGGTCAAAAGACCTTAAGTACCAGAAGATGGGCACCGGAAGTGGGCCGGGCTGGCCACAACCCACCAGGGCGCGCCTGGGGGGCCTGGCGCGCCCTAGTGTCTTGTGGTCACCAGGTGGCCCCCCTCCGGTAGTTATTTGCTCTAGTATTTTTTATATATTCCAAAATAATTCTCCGTGAAGTTTCGGCTTATTTGGAGATGTGCAAAATAGGTGTCTCTGATATGCTTTTTAGGTCCAGAATTCCAGCTGCTGGCATTCTCCCTCTTTGTGTAAACCTTGCATATTATGAGAGAAAAGGCATTAGAATTACTCCATAAAGCATTATTATGCATAAAAACATCATAAATAACAGTAGGAAATCATGATGCAAAAGTAGACCGAAACGATTCTGCATCTACTAATATTACTCCACCAATCGATTGAAACGATTCTGCAGGTATGTTATTAAGTTCATAACCAACAGAGAAATGCATTAAGCAACATGGCATGATGTAGACAAAGTAAGACAAGCAATATGTTCAGACCCTATCGTTTTATCCTTAGTAGAAATAATACAATATGTGTCTTGTCCCCTTCTGTCACTCAGATATAGAGCACCGCAAGATTGAACCCACTACAATGCACTCCTCCCACTGAAGATAAATAGATCTAGTTGGCCAAACCAAACAGATAGATTGGATAGAATTACAAAGCTATAACAATCATGCATAATAAAGTTCAGAAATGACTCAATTAATTTCAATGAGTAATCTGATCATAAACCCACAATTCATCAGATCCCAACAAACGCACCGCAAAAGAAGATTACATTGGATAGGTCATCATTAGAATCACAAATAACATGGTATTGAAGATCAAAGAGAGAGAGAAGAAGCCATCTAGCTACTAGCTATGGACCCATAGGTCTGTGGTGAAATACTCACACATCATCATGGAGGCAGCAAGGTTGATGTTGACGGCCTTCGTGATTGATTCCCCCTCCGGTAGAGTACCAGAAAAGGCCTCTAGATGGGGTTGCGGAAGAACAGAGGCTTGCGGCGGAGGAAGAAGTATTTCGGGTCTCTCTCTGTTGTTTTTGGTGTAATTGGGAATATATAGAAGTGGAATTAGGTCAGGAGGTGCCACGAGGAGCCCACGAGCGCACCCTCCAGGCTCGTGGCCACCTCTTGAGTCTTCTGGCCTCTTCCCGAAGCTTCCTCGGTCTCTTTATGTCCAAAAATAACTCCTGTAAATTTTCATCCAATTTGTAATCTGTTTGGTATTGATTTTCTGAAAAGTCCAAAAATAGGTAGAACACAGGATCTGGCACTGGGCACTTGGTTAATAGGTTAGTCCCCAAAAATGTTATAAAATAGCATATAATTTCATATAAAGTATCCAAGATTGATAATATAATAGCACGAAACAACAAAAAGTTATAGATACGTCGGAGACATAGCAAACAACAATTGGCACTTGGCACTGGGTTAATAGGTTAGTTCCCAAAAATGATATAAAATGATGTATAAAGCATACAAGATTGATAATATAATAGTATGAAAGAATAAAAAGTTATAGATACGTTGATATATATCAGCATCCCAAAGTATAGTTTCTGACCGTCCTCGAGTAGGTAAATGATAAAAACATAATTTTTGATATTGAATGCTACCTAACATGTCTTAATCGTGCAATCTTTTAGATATGAATGTTAACAACTAATGACTTAGTAAATATCAAAATGATAATATGGATGAATACTAGTAAGTAACCATTACTCTCCAAATAATAATGCTAAAGAACATTATCCCTACTCATTTAATCATGTAAGCAATGGGATAACTCGGTCTTCCTCACGTAAAGGATAAATCATGAATACCCCGGTGCCGAACCAAGCAGTTGACACTTACTTTTTCACGTGCTTCAACATTTTCAACTTCACTCAATACCTTAGTGTGAGCCATGGACTTAGCACTTAAGGTGGAATAGAATGTTGGTAGTGGTTCATAACGGAAGACAAAACGTAGAGGAAGATTCGCATCAACTCGGCGGATTGTTAGGCCATGGAGATGCCTTTCAATCGATATCAATGCGAGGAGTAGCGATTGCCATGCAACAAATGCACTAGAGCTATAAGTGTATGAAAGCTCGGTACTGAAACTAAGTGGGTGTGCATCCAACTGACTTGCTCATGAAGACCTCTTGCATTTGAGGAAGGCATCATCGGAATATGCAAGTCAAGTTCTAATAAAATAAAAATTCCCACTAGTATATGGAAGTGTCAAATCATGAAGACTCTCTATATGAAGAACATAGTAATACTTTGAAGCACAAGTGTGATAAAGGATAGTATTGTTTCCCCCTCTCTCTTATTCTCTCATTATTTAGGTGGGCTCTTATTGGCCCTCTTTATTTTTATTTTTTATAACCTTACATGTAGGGGCAACACTCTAATAATGATGATCATCACGGTTCTATTTATTTACAACTCTATAAAACTGAATAATATGACTACATATGAATGCCTCTGGCAGTGTACCACGATGTGCAATCATACTAGTGTAACATGTATACAATGATGAACAGTGGCTTTGCCACAAATATCATGTCATCCCTATAATCATGCAAGTAAAAATGACAATGAATGCTCAAGTCATGTGAATAGTAACGGTGGAAGTTGCATGGCAATATATCTCGGAGTGGCTGTGGAAATCTCATGATAGGTAGGTATGCTAGCTGTTTTGAGGAAGATATAATAAGGATTATGTGTGATATAGTGTATTGTATCATGGGGTTTGGATGCACCAGCAAATTATGCGCCAAATCTCGAGGTGAGAACGGGCAATGCATGGTACCGAAGAGGCTAGCAAAATACTGAAAGGATGGAAGTGCTTATTGTCTACAATCTCACATTGGTCATAAAGAACTCGGATACTTATTGCGTCATTTATTAGCCCTCGAAGCAAAGTACTACTTAAAAGGATCGATATGGTCGAGTAGAGGGGGGTGAAGAGGCGACTAACTATTTTGAGCTTCTTTTTGCAAATTAGGCTAAACAATAAAATAGGTTGTGTACAAATGCAACTAGGTGGATAACCTATATGATGAGCTCAACAACAACAACAATAGCAAGCATAAGATACAAACACAATATAGCTTTCACAAAGTAAAGACAAGAAGTAACCACAAGTGGAGTCAATGGAGATGAGGATGTGTTACTGAACTTCCCTCCCTTTAGGGGGAGGTACGTCTCCGTTGGAGCGGTGTGGAGGCACAATGGTCCCCAAGAAGCCACTAGGGCCACCCTATTCTCCTAACGCCCTCGCACAATACAATATGCCGTGATCCCAGTTGTGGTGCCCTTGAAGGCGGTGACCGAATCTTTGCAAACAAGGGTGGGGCAATCTCCACAACTTAATTGGAGGCTCCCAGCTCCACCACGAAGCTTCACCACAATGGAATGTAGCTCCGAGGTGACCTCTTCCGTCTAGCGTGCCCAAACACCCAAGAGTAACAAGATCTACGAGGGATTAGTGGGGGGGGGGGAATCAACTTTCTCTTGGTGGAAGTGTAGATCGAGGCCCTCTCCTCCAAACCCTAGAAGATCAACAAGTTTTGATTGCTAGGGAGAGAGATCGGGCGAAATTAGCTTTGGGGCCATGGTAGATCTTGGGGGGATAAGAGGTAGGTCTTCTTGGCGAAGAAGACCCCCTATATATATAGTGTGTGTGTGGGGGGGGGGGAATCCAACCGTTTTCTGTTTTCTGCCCTCTGCCTGGCTAAGCGGTAGTACCTACCACACACAGGCCAGGGAGCACGTATAGTACAGGAGCGGTAGTGCCACCGGAGAGGTACCACCATCCCCTCCAGCAGTACTACCACTTAGAGTCCCTGGATTCGGGGAAGCAAAAGTAGTAGAGAGTACTAGGGCGGCACTACCGCGCCAAGCGGTACTACCATGCTAGTACCGCTCTACTACCAATTAGGGGAAAATGGAAACAGAAAGTCACACGGAAGAATTTCTGCAAGCGGCACTGGCAGCGGTAGTAGCGGGGGGAAGTACCGCTTACCGTGAATGAAAAATAAGCAACAAAAAGTTGGACATGCAGGAATTCCCAAGTGGTACTAACGCGGTAGTACACCACGATACTACCACCAGAGCGGTACTACCATGGGTAGCACCGGTACTGCCGCTTTAGCTACCAGAATGTCCGCAGAAAATAGAGAGATAGCTCTAGGTTGCGAAAAGTGAAATTTGGGTGCAAATGAGGTTGTGTACGTGTTGATTCCACCCATAACTTTCCAAAGTGGACCCTCTCTTAATAGTATGGTTTTCCTATGGCTCAAAATCACCTAAAAAGAAATTGACATAGACAATCGTATTCACTCTTTACCACCCAGCGGAATAAACCATCTCGTGCCATGACACAATATCTAAAATGCTCAATGCACACGGTTAATCCAAAAACTGTATTGTCATCAATCACGAAAACCACTACGGGAGAAAGATGCCCTAACAATCTCCTCCTTTTTGGTGGATTGATGACAACGCCGAATTTGCACAAGGATATCAATGAATAAAATGCAAACCCAGAGTCATACAAAATATAGACGGTCTCCCTCTAGATGTTTGCACTATTTGAGTATGCCTTTGGAATGCAAAGCACACACACTGGGATCAACACTCCCCCTATATTTTATAGACAAGGCATTACTTGTAACAAACAAGAGAAAGAACTAAGCATGACTGCAAGTATGAGCACGTGAGCACAAGAATGTAAGGGCACAACATAAGCCTAGCATCACATACTGATATAACACGACATAATAAGATATAAGAGGGATAATGTATGTCTCACATCATACTAGAATAGTCTCTAAGTCTCACAAACCATAGTAAACAAGATAAAGGAGTTCACAAGTGATGAAATCAAGGCAATTGAAAATGACCTTGTGACTTGGCAAACCCCTAAGAAAGCAAATAGCAAATCCGCGGTCCTAAACCCCCTCCCCTTTGGCATTGAGACACCTAAACAGGCAAAGAGTGACACTATGGATTATCAGGTGATAGCTCTAATCTCTGCACATGGACTCGTCAGTATCCTCATCGTCCGAGCTATCATCAAAACCCAGCTCCTCCGAATCCTCGTGATCCTCAGACTCCACCTTGATCTCCTCCTCAGGAGCAGGTGCAGACATTCTAGTGTTGGAGTCATCAGAATCTGTCCAGCGAGTGTGAGGGGAGATCCACTTGTCCTCTGGAGTGATGTGGTCCTCAGAGCCACTCTTAACTGGAAGCTCCAGCTTCCTCATGATGGCCTTCCTCTGCTGACAAGACATCTTGGCATCCACGTGAGCCAAGTACATCTTGTGTTGAACATCCGCCTAAAGATAGATGAGCTTTTTCACCTTGTTCTTGAGCTTGGCTGCGCAACCTGACTGTCTAGAGAAGTGCTTAGGATCTGGCACATAGTCAGGCTCAACATCCTCCTCAGACGTAGACGGAATCACAACCATAGGCCTACGGGCAGGAGCCTAGAGCTCCTTCTAACGCAACTTGATTAACTCATGAGTGGTCATTGGCCCAGTCTCAAGTTGCTCCCCAGGGAACATGGAACTCCAGTGCTCTCAATAAGTCCGAAGAAGAACGAGGTATAAATCGACACATGCTCACCATAGGTAGCATTGATGAGATGTCGCCACATCACATGAGAGACATCCAGAATAGTGCCCTTGCCCTTCTTCGTGTGGCCCAATAGCAGCATATCAACCTAGTATCCGTGCACCATGTCAAGGTTTCCAACTCGAGGGAAGAGAGTGTGCCGGAGGACACGGTGCATGATATCAAAGAATGGTTTCAGCTCATTTTTGCGACCCTTCATAGTGTGAGTGATGATCCTATGGGGAAGCAAGTTGTCCTTATGAGTAGGTCCACCCTCATGATGAGGACAAAGACCAAGGGGCTTCCGCATCCCCTCATCATTTTAGCCCACAAGACTCATGAACGCCCCCCATGGAGCATGCAACTACCTACCATGTGTCATCCAAATCATGCTCCTGTCATCAAAAGTCCCAAACCAACCAGTAGCAAATAACTGAGCAACCAACTTGGCATCGAAGTCATAGTTGAATGTCATGATGAGAAAGATGTTGAACTGCTCAGATAGGTCAAGAGCCTCTGCAAAGTGCGCACGGTCCTTCTTCATATTCTCAAAGTTGATGGACTTAGTCTTGAAAAAATATGCTTATTAGCCTTGATCTTGTCGAAGTACACAGTGGCTTGATCCTTGGTTCAGGAGGGACGACTGACAAGAGAAGCATCCTGAGGACAACAGTAGGGGTTCTGCTCTCAATATTCCCAATACTCAATTGCTTCAGTTCTGATGCAGACTTGACTGGATCCTTCTCCTTGTGAGCAACTAACTTGACGTTGGAGTTACCCTTGCCCTTGTTCCTTGCAGACTGCCGACGAGGGGGTGGTGGTGTGGGTGGAGCCTCTTCTTTGTCAACGGAATAGATTGTCCTTGCATAATAGGTGTGTCCATGCTTGGGTGGAGGATTCACATTCTTGCTACGAGCCTTCGAGCCACTACCACCAGAATCAGACACAAAACAATGAGGGAAAGCAGGAATAAACATATTGCATAAGCCAAAAGGTAACAAATTTGAGAAAGGAAGAAGTAGGGTTGAGCTTTGGAAGTTGGGGCTTCCAGCGGTAGTACCGTGCACCACGACTAATAGTACCGCTCTGGGTAGAGCGGTAGTACTGCCCGAAAAACTGACGCACGACCGTGCCCAGATCCGCTAGTACCGGAAGACCCAAATTCTCAAATGCTCCACTAAAACTTCAATCCTCCTATCTAGCAGCCATGCCACGTCCTACTCAAGCCCCAGTTTAGCCAAAAATCAAGGACCCAACATGCATTACCCTAGAAACCTAGATTCAAGAAATACAACCATAGGAGAGACGAACAAGGGCAATACCGGGTTCCATGGTGAGAGCTGATGGTGGTGATCAATCCCACCAAACAGAATCACACAAGACAACACGGAATCGGCCAGATGGGGCGGCGGCTGGGGCTGTTCTTTGGTCGCCTGGAGAGAGGAGCGTGGGGAGAAGAAAGTGAATGCGTATGGGGGGAGTTAGAACTCTAACTCCCCCTGCCCGAACATTTAAATCTTTCCACGAGGATCTAAACCCTAAACTCTAAACAGTAGTACCGCTCGGGGGAGCAGTAGTACCGCCCCGATACTACTGTCCGGTGCTACTAGTGATGCATTAGGATTTTCCCCCAAGAGGAAGGGTGATGTAGTAAAGTAGCAAAATGTATTTCCTTCAGGAAGAACCAAGGTTTATCGAACCAGTAGGAGAACCAAGCAAACAACCGTCAGTAGCACCTACACACAAAAGAGAAAATACTTGCGCCCAACACAGGCAAGAGGGTTGTCAATCCCCTTGTACTTGTTGACAACAAAGATTAAATATGATAGTGATAGATAGATAATTTGCAAAGTAATATAAAAGTAAAGAAATTGCTACAAAGTATTTTAGGTTGTTGTAATATGATCACAGTAGACCCAGGGGCCATAGTTTTCATTAGAGGCTTCTCTCTTTTACCATAGCATATGGTGGGTAAACAAATTACTGCTGGGCAATTGATAGAAAAGTGCATAATTAAGACGTTATTCATGGCATGATCATACACACAGGCATTACGTCTGTGACAAGTAGACCGACTCCTGCCTGCATCTACTACTATTACTCCACCAATCGACCGACTCGTGCCTCCATCTATGTATTAAGTTCATGACAAATAGAGTAACGCTTTAAGCAAGATGACATAATGTGGACAAATTAAGACAAGCAATATATTCAGAGCCCGTCGTTTTATCCTTAGTAGCAACAATAAAATACGTGCCTCGCTACCCCTGCTGTCACTCGGTGAGGACACCGCAAGATTGAACCCACTACTATGCACCACTTCCACTGAGGATCGATATATCAACTTGGCTGAAGAAAACCCATAGGTCGGAAAGCATTACATAGATATATAAATCATACATAATAAAGTTCAAAATTGACTCAATTACTTTCGATGAATAATCGATCATAAAACCACAATTCGTCGGATCCCAACAAACACACCACACAAAAGGATTACATCGAATTGATCTCCGAAGAGAACATCGTATTGAAGATCAAAGAGAGATAAGAAGCCATCTAGCTAATCACTATGGACCCATAGTGTCATGGTATTCTCACGGCAGATGCCATGGGATGGCTAAGAGAGGTGAGAGCAAGTCTACGATGGAGATACAGGACGGGATTGGGTAACATCACACGGTGATTTACCCAAATTCGGGGCCCTCGCGGGGAGGTAACACCCCTACTTATGCATGTCTGATGTATAACTAAGGTGTATATGGTAGTATAAGTTTGCTCAAAGAGTTGTATTAGAGGAGGAAGTAGGAGCTGTGAGCACCTTCCCCTTTGCCTCGTTCGGGTGCGAGAATGCGAGAGTGAGGGAGTGTGGGCGTGGTGGGTGTCGGTGTCAAAACCGGCGGATCTCGGGTAGGGGGTCCCGAGCTGTGAGACTAGGATCGATGGTAACAGGGGACGAAGGAGATGATGTTTACCCAGGTTTGGGCCCTCCTATGGAGGTAAAACCCTATGTCCTCCTTGATTATATTGATGATATGAAGGTTACAGAGTTGATCTACCTCGAGATCGACTAGCTAAACCCTAGATGAGTTTTCTGTGTCCTATGATCTAAAACCCTCCCGGCTTATATAGACACCGGGAGGTACTAGGGTTTACACATGGTGGGCCTGCCGCCGAGTATGGAGGTGGTGATTTCCTCATCTTGACTTGGAGTGCACGACGCGCCTTTGGGGCTTCCTTCTGGAAAGTGGAGTCTTGATGTGTCTGGCCCTTCTATAGAGAATGGCCCATCGAGCTGGCCTATTGAGAGATGAGCCGGCAGCCCGAGGACCCCTTAGTCCGGGACTCCCTCAGTAGCCCCCGAACTAGCCCCCAACGCCAAGGGTCTCAGCTCCAGCTGCTTCACATGATCAGAGTCTTCGGCTTGTGGGGGTGAGTTCTTCTTCCCTTTCCATGATCGGCTGAGACTAGTTCGGCTTCCGATGACACGTATTCCTTCCGATCACATGATTGATCGAACACCATGAATTGCTTAGCCCCGAAGGCCAATCGCCAAAGTGTAACAATGTTTTCTGACACCCCCTTCTGATGAAGGGCCGTGGCCTACCACGACCACCGAACCAGTTACAAAAACTCGATTCGTGGTTCGAGGCCGTTTTTACAGCGACACGACTTATCAATGCGCAGATCGTGCTCCGTTTCACACGGGATACGATTAATCTCCATACGTGCACAACGGCACGCATGTCTTGGGAAGCGGAGGGATTTGCGGCGCAGTAAGCGAGTCTAATCGGCGACGCGTCCCATAAAAAGTGAAAAAACCCCAAGGCTTATTCACGCTTCCCATTCGCATCCTCCGCCTCCTCAATCTCTCCAAGCTCCGAGAGCCCAGATCCAGTTCCCCCTTGCCTTCTCCTCCGAGCTCGGCTATGGCGGGTTCGGGCTCCATGGGCAAGTGGGAGGCCTCCACAGTCACCGACCAGGATATCCGGGAGCTGAAGCTCGCCGGCTACCTCCCTGCCAACGTCTACCACCACGCCCCGGAGAAGAACCAGGTGATTCCCAGCCCCAAGGCAGGCGAGAGGGTGGTGTTCGTCCCCCACTTTATCCGGGGACTGAGCTTTCCGCTCCACCCCTTCGTCAGGGGCCTCATGTTTTTCTATGGGCTAGACTTCCACGACCTCCCGCCGAACTCCTTCATGCATATATCGGCCTTCATCATCGTCTGCGAAGCCTTTTTGCGGGTCGAACCGCACTTTGGCTTATGGATCAAGGTCTTCAATGTCAAGCCGAAGACCGTGGCCAGCGAGCACGCGGATTGCGGAGGGGCGGTAATCAGCAAGCTCCCCCGCATCGAGTGGCCATCCGGCACCTTCATCGACACCGTCAAGACCTGGCAGAAGGAGTGGTTTTACATCACCGAGCCAAGGGATGAGAGTTGGGCGGTGCCTGCCGAATTCAGATCCGTACCCCCAACGAGACTGACCTCGTGGCTCAGGAAGGGCCTTGACTGGGGGTCGGATGTCGAGGTGAAGCTGCTACAGAACCGCATTTCCTCGGTGATCGAGGCCAAGGTGGAGCTGGTCAACGTGGTCCAGGTCATGCTCCACTGCCGTATACTTCCCTGCCAGCGCCGAGCTTCCCCAATGTGGGCATATCAATCCGATGATGAGCCCACCGTGCGCCAATTCTTCCGCACTACCCCCGAGAAGCTGTGAAAGGCTCTATTCAAGCCTCAAAAGAGCTGGCCGGCCACAAAAGAGGATTCAGGTCTAAGCACCGATAACCCTCCCACCAAGGTATGGCATAATTTTAATCAGTCGACTCAGTTTCTTCGGAAAAAGGTCTGAACACCTTCTCCCCCACCTTCGCAGAAGTGGCTGAGCAAAGCCGCGAAGGTTAACTGCCCGGCCCCACAGCCCGAAGACCCCAGGTCAGAGCTATTGGCGGCGATGCTCGTCGTGGCGCCGTACTCGGCGCCCGAGAAGAAGAAGGAGAAGAAGAAGAAGGCCAGAGAGGGCCTCCGCATCAGGGACCAGCCGGACGCCGCGTCCGAGGAAACCCACGCCTCCTCCAGTCATGAGGAGGAGCAGGAAGACAGGGTGGAGGGAGTTTCCCCCCTCACAAGGAAGAGGGCGGCATCATCGGACGCCGCGGAGGATGAAGCTCCTCCTGCCCTGAAGAGGGCGTGTCAGGCAAGGTTGATCCTGCCCGATGACAGCTCGAATTCCGACGCAGGATCCGAGGACTTTGAGAGGGTTCCCCGAAGGAACTTAAGGGTCAAGCCCCCCACTCAGAGGTATGAATCCGAAGACTCCCAAGTCATTTGTGCGAAGTTTTTCTCGATGTTTTAAATAAAAGTTCATCTTTTAATCCGCAGCCCACCACGCGTCCTCCCCACCGTCCAAATATCGGATGGGGAGTCACCACCCGCCGAGCTAGCAGAAAGTGGGACCGCGTCGCGCCCCACGCCTCCAGGGGCCGCGAAGGACGCCGCAGAGGTGTCATCCAGCCAGGCTTCGTTGGAGCCGAACATGGGCGGAGGGGGTGACCATGCCATGGCCGAGGCTGATGCCACGGCCACTGAAGGCCGGGGAGAGGAAACTCCCCAGGCTGCTGAGGACCAGGGGGAGAACACCCCCCTGGTCGCCGAAGAGGAAGGGCAGAGAAACGCCCAGTCCCCTCCGAAGATGTCTCCGGAGCACGCTGTGCCTCCGGAGTTACCGGCTCAGTTCCCGATCATCGATCGGACTACCCGATCACCACCAATGCCACCGACGGCCGGGTGGCCGGTCATGGAGGAGGTGCTCGCAAGCGCCCCCATCTCCGAGGATCACCGCACTCTTACGGGTGCGGTTCTTCAAGGAATTCAGTCCGTCGATAGTGGACTGAAGGAGGCCTTCAATGGTCTCTTGGCGGGCTTCAAGGTGAGTAATGTAATGCCTTTTTCCCGCACAACTATAATTTTAAGTTTGTGCCATCTTTATATAAGCAGTAGCCCCCGAGCCCCAGATGGGTTTGCAAAAACGCATCAGGGGGTCAAATAGCAAGGAGTGAAAAATGATGTATAAAGCACCGTTTAATCCTACAATGTTCTAAAAGTCCTTGAGTGGACCGAACAGATAGTCATATCCCTGACAGTTCGGAGGTTGGAACGCACATAACTGGATGCAATGTTTTTTTTGGTAGGCCTCGTCATCGGCGGCGACCGGTAGTGCCGCTGAGCTGACCGAGCTAAACCGGAAGCTCAAAATCTCCGAAGAGGAGCTTGACAGCCTGAACAAGCGGTTCGACGAGGCACAAGGTAAGCCGAATTCTAATATCCGAGCTATATATTGATAATGATCCGTACTGGTGACCCAGTGTGATTTGCTTGTTATTGCTTCCACAGCTTCAGCTGCGGAGGTTGAAAGACTCAAGGCCGAGCTCCAGAAAATGAAGCAAGAGGCCGAGGAGAAGAAGGCGGCTGCCGAACAAGCGGCAGCCGCGCTTTCCACTTTGGAAGCTGCAAGCGCCAAGCATGAGGCCCGGGTGGAGGAGGTGCAGTAAGAGCTCAAGGATGCTGGCACGAAGTGCGAGACCCTTGAGCAGAAAGGCAAAGAACAGGCCGCTGAGCTTGCCGCACTGAAATCCGAGCTCCAGAAGGAGCGGGTGGACAGGCGGTCCTTCGAAGAGGAGGTTTGCCAAGTCAAGGCTGTCATCGATGGTAAGCCATATTCGCTGCGATGCACCTTCGACGGTAGCAAATTTGCGTTGCTCACCCAGGTGTGGCGTTCCTTAGGCATACGTGCGGATCTCCAGAAGAGTGCGGCGGATGCGAACAAGCTTTATGCTTCGCGGGCGGAGGATGATGAGGCCCGGCTATTCTGGGCGCAGTTTGAATCCCCCGAGCGTTCTCCTCTCCTCATTGATCACCTGAAGCAGCTGATGGAGATGCACGGAATGGCGGAGCCGGCCATGAAGGATCTCTGCATCCGTCTGTGGCCCGATGAGCCGTTGCTGAGCAGCTACTTTGGCCTGGTGTGGAAGCTATGTGATGCCGCGCCTCGGGTTGACGTGCTGAAGCGCTGTACATGCATCGAGGGCGCGCGGATGGCCTTTGCGAGGACCATGGTGCATTGGCCAAAGCTCCAGCCGCTCAAGATGGCCACCGCACCTCCGCCGCCTGACAAGAGTCATAGGTGCCCCAAGCTTTACTTCCCCCAAGTTATGGAGGGTCCTCGGGCAATAGAGGCCCAATGCTCCAAAGATACTTTGTATGAATGAAAGCGTTGTAATATGCCCGAAGACTTTAACGCTTTATTATTAGTGTTGCATGTTTGATCATGTTTTATAAGTAATTTGTGTTTATTTAGACTCCTTTGTGGCCGGTTTATCTGAAAGCAGCGAGCCGTCGGCTTCAGCCCCCGCGTAGATACTACGCGGGGTGTCCCTGTAACCGCACTTCTACCCTTAGCCGAAGTATCGGCGCCCGAAGGCGGTCGTGCGAGCGGGACAAGGCAATCGAACTATGGTGCTCTATCACTTTCACTTAGCCGTGGGAGTGTAGAAAAATGCGGGGGCTGATAACTAGCCCCCAGTGTGATGTTCGGAGCCAAAGCCAGCATCACATGGTTTGTACAAGAACAAAACCCATCGTATAACACGAAAGGACCTCTATCGATCTTTTAGTATGACACTTATGCTCGGATTCGCAGACCGGTTCTCGCTTACTATGACAGTCAGTTTTCGGCTTTCTCCCCTGAGGTGCTTGACCAGACGAACCGAAAGCACAATCGCAGTGGTTCTCCCTTTGCCCTTTTAGCCGAACGAGCGGAACGTAAGAGGGCAAACACAGGAGCCGGGCAAGCCAACTATTGACCCAAGACATAGTTTGGATCCGATGCATATAAAGCAAAACCCAAGACGCCGAACACACAACCAGTTGTGCTGAGGTGACGTTCAAGGCGATTTTAAATTCGAGCCCCCGGTCTATTACCCGGTTGCATCATGATATATACCGAACAGTTTTCGCAAGAAGCGTGACCAAGAGAAGAACAGAGGATGTGCAAAAGACAACGAAGTGGCCATATGTAATGGTTTTGTACTTGCTCAATAATTCTTATAACTTGGGTTGCCGAAGCAACTGTTTACAGGTAAATGAAATATAAAATTTACAGAGGGGAGGCTGTACCAGGAGTCTTCGATTGATGGCATGACGTCTTCGATGTGCCTTGTCGCCTGTCCGTTGATGTTCCTCTGTGGGGGTTGCATCCCATTAAGAATGATGCTGTCGCCGAGCGGACCTTGGGAAGAAGGTTTTGAGAAGTCGCCGAAGTATCGATGAGCTGTACGCTTTTTTAGCAGGTCCTTGATGGTACCTGTGTTTTGTCCGAGGACGTGTATTGGTGCTGGTCGGTCCAGCCGAACACCTACCATTTACTGGTTGCTCCCCATTGCTGCCCATGGAATCTTGAGCGCGAAGTTGTGCCTTCTTGGCACGTTTTTGGCGGTCGTTAGGCATGTGCAATGGGGGGGGGGGCGTATCCCTATTTCTGGGGAGCAGAAGAGTCTGGGAGTTCGGATTGAAACCGAACTCGTTTGTCGACCTTACGGGCCTTTGTGGCCGATTTGGGTGTTTGCCGACCGTCCCCATAATGGAATTCGGCTGCCAGGGCTAATGCATGCTCCTCAGTTCAGAGGGAACGCTCTGTGTTGCCGTTGACGGTGATGACCCCCTTGGGACCAGGCATCTTGAGCTTGAGGTATGCGTAATGTGGGACGGCATTAAAGCGAGTGAACGCTGTTCGGCCGAGCAGGGCGTGATAGCCGCTGCGGAAGGGGACGATGTCGAAGATCAATTCCTCGCTGCGGAAGTTGTCGGGCGAACCGAACACTACTTCCAGGGTAACAGAGCCTGTGCACCGGGCTTTGACACCTGGGATCACTCCTTTAAAGGTAGTGTTGCTAGGCTTTATCCTTGACGGGTCTATGCCCATCTTTTTCACCGTATCTGAATAGATCAGATTGAGGCTACTTCCTCCGTCCATTAGGACTTTAGTGAGGTGATACCCATCGATAATGGGGTCTAGGACGAGGGCCGCCGAACCTCCGTGACGGATACTGGTCGGGTGATCTCGTCGATCAAAAGTGATTGGGTAGGCCGACCACGGGTTAAACTTCGGGGCTACAGGCTCTACGGCGTAGACCTCTCGAAGGGCGCGCTTCCTCTCCTTTTTAGGTATGTGAGTGGCGTATATCATGTTCACGGTTTTTACTTCTGGAGGGAATTTCTTCTGACCTCCATTGCCCGGACCGCGGGGCTCCTCGTCGTCCTCGCTGCGTGGGCCTTTGCTCTGGTCCTCGGCTGCGAGTTTGCCGGCCTGTTTAAACACCCAACAGTTATGGTTGGTGTGGTTGTCGGGCTTGTCCGGAGTGCCATGGATCTGACAAGGCCTCTCCAGGATCTTGTCCAACGGGATGAGTCCGTCGCGGTTGCCTTTAGGAGGCTTCTTACGCTGCCCGGATCTTGGGTTGCGGAAACCGGCGTTAACGGCCGTGTCATCGGCGTCGCTAGTGCTGTGTCGGCGTTTGTTTTTGTTACGTCGCAGTTTCCCGTTTCCATCCCGGACTTCGGAAGTACCGGGGTCTTCGGGATTGTGACTTCGCCTTGCGAGCCAGTTATCCTTGCCCGCGCAAAAGCAGGTCATGAGCGATGTGAGGGCGGACATGGTCCTAGGTTTATCCTGACCGAGCTGGCGAGCCAGCCACTCGTCCCGAATGTTGTGCCTGAAAGAGGCTATAGCTTCGGCATCTGGGCAATCAACGATCTGGTTTTTCTTGGTCAAGAACCGGTTCCAGAATTGTCGGGCGGACTCTCCTGCCTTTTGCACGACATTGCTTAGGTCAGAAGAGTCCGGAGGCCGTACATAGGTGCCCTGGAAGTTAGATCGGAATGCATCCTCAAGGTCCTCCCAGCTCCCGATAGAGTTTTCGGGGAGACTATTTAACCAGTGCCGAGCTAGCCCTTTAAGTTTAAGGGGTAGGTACTTGATGGCGTGGAGGTCGTCTCGTCGTGCCATGTGAATGTGGAGTAGGAAATCCTCGATCCACACTGCTGGGTCAGTTGTTCCGTCGTATTGTTCGATGTTCACGGGTTTAAACCCTTCCGGGAACTGATGCTGCATCACCTCGTCAGTGAATCACAGTGGGTGGGCAGCGCCTCTGACCCTGGCTATATCACGCCGGTAGTCGGCGTCTGTTCTGGCCCGGTTTTGGTCCCGAACTCTATTGGTTCAGTCGTGCCAGGGACGGTACTCGTCTGGTCTACCCGTGGAGTACCCTCTAGATCCGTAGATGGATCTGGTACGGCCTGTTCTATCATCCAGGTCGTGTCGCAGGTCATACCTGTCGTCAGGCTCCATTGGCTCTTTTCCCCTTCTGCGGGGTATCGCCGGCCTATAACCGGCCTCGCCAGCCGTCCTATCTCGTCCTCGAGGAGGGCGGTCCGGCTGGTCATATGGAGTGTGCTTGGGGGACGGCGTATTGGGGAGCTCGTCGTCGAATTGCGGCAGCCGCCGCCGGCGGGGGTAGCTCTTGGGTTGTTCCCATAGACCGGTGCCGTGTTCTTCCTCGGCTGATAGAACCCTTGTCCATCTATCGTTGAGGGTGTCTTGTTCGGCCTTGAGTTGCCGCGCTTTTGCCTTTAGGCTTCGAGCAGTCGCTAAAAGCTATTGCCTGAACCGTTCGTGATCCTCAATGGTCTCGGGGACGGTGATGTCCTCGTCGTCCGGGCTATCCTCCTCCTCTACAGGGGGGAGGTAGTTGTCATCCTCGGAGTCATTTGGATCCTCGGGGTCGTGCTGGTCTTCCGGCCTTTCCTGGTCTTCTAACGGATATTCGGGGATATCGGGATCGCCGAGGTCTTCCGGGGTATCGTTTTCCCCGGTGCCGGCGATAACTTCCCTTCCCTTTTTGGTGTTTGCTCGCTTACGCGGTTTCCGGCGTCTTGACGGCGCCTCACCCGAGTCATCATCATTGTTCGCTGGTGTGCGCTCGCCGTTACCGGATGGCGTGTCCACCATGTAGACGTCGTAGGTGGAGGTGGCGGTCCATTGCCCGGTGTTGACAGGGGCGGGAGCGCGATCCTCTTCTTCCATGTCGTCTGCCTCCTCGGAGGCGTAGTCCAACATATCGGTTAAGTCTTCGATAGTGGTTACTAAGTGGGTGGTGGGTGGGACGAAAAATCCCTCTTGACCCACCTCGAGACCGATCTGCGTGTGGATCGGGATTGGGTCATCGGTAGTTTTAATCAAGGAGATCCGATCAAGAGCTTCGCAAAGTGTCGAGAGCTCGATCGGGTCAATCTGCCCGGCGCGTCTGGAGTTAACCTCTGACGAGTCCGCACGAGAAGTGTATTCGGTAGGGGTTGATGCCCGGCCATCCGACGCTATAGCCGGATCCGGACCTAAGTCCAGATCATCATCGGGATTAGCCCCGTGACCGGGGTTGAAAGCGACATCTGAGGTTAAGGCCTCGGAGTCTTCGGGCGCGTCAGGCGAGCCTGCGAGCCTGGTGAGCAAGAGATCGCCCCGAGGGTCGCCAGAGAACTCTAAGTTCCCGAATCTGACTTCTTGATCAGGGGCGAAACTCCTGACTGGCGGCTGGTCGGGTCAGCGTGCAGCACGATGCTGTCGAAAGTGAAGATCTGTCCAGGTACAAAGGAGTCCATGCTGCGGACTTCTTCGTTGAACAAGACGGGAGCCATCGATTCCTTGGGCGATCACAGCGGAGCTCTCAATGAAAGCACCAATGTCGGTGTCAAAACCGGCGGATCTCGGGTAGGGGGTCCCGAGCTGTGAGACTAGGATCGATGGTAACAGGGGACGAAGGAGACGATGTTTACCCAGGTTCGGGCCCTCCTATGGAGGTAAAACCCTACGTCCTGCTTGATTATATTGATGATATGAAGGTTACAGTGTTGATCTACCTCGAGATCGACTAGCTAAACCCTAGATGAGTTTTCTGTGTCCTATGATCCAAAACCCTCCCGGCTTATATAGACACCGGGAGGTACTAGGGTTTACACATGGTGGGCCTCCCGCCGAGGATGGAGGTGGTGATTTCCTCATCTTGACTTGGAGTGCACGACGCGCCTTCGGGGCTTCCTTCTGGAAAGTGGAGTCTTGATGACGGGGCGATAACCCCGGGGTAGCCTCAGCCGACTGCCTCCAACTTTTCAAAACAACCGCGGGGCGAGCCGCCTCCCCTCGCGCACCGTCTCCGCCCGCCCGGCTCCGCCGAACAACCGGCTCGGGGCCGGGCGACCGGCTACTCCAGCAACAGGCTAGGGGCGGAGACGCCTAGCCCCCTAGCCAGCGGTACTGCAAGTACAGCTGTCAGAGCACGCGTGGCTACAGGGGCCCCCGTCGCGTCGGGGGTCAGCCCCGCGTGGCCACAGTGAGGCAACATCGCCTCTGACTCTGGCCGACTACGACCTGGCGAGCGGCACAGTGCCGGCTGCCCTCAACCACTCCATTACCTGCCCCGGCGTGGCTACTGCGCGGCTGGCCGTACCGCTGACCGCGCCCGGCTGCCACAAGATGACGCCCCGAAGGACGACCCGTGCTGCGACGAGACGGGCACGGGGGCCTGCCGGGCGGGTCCCCTCCGGCTACCGACGGGACCCCGCAGCCGGCGGGCCCTACCAGCGACGGGACCCTTCAGCCAGGGGCCCCACAGCCGGCTAGACAAACCGCCAGCTGGGGCCCTCCGGAGCCTTCTATTCGTATTGTATTCCGGGGGGTTGGTCTATAAAACCCCCCGAAGCTCCCCCACGCAAGGGGACGGTTCCCAGAGCACACACCCACACACACACGCAGAGGCGAAGAAGGCGAGCTAGCCCCTTCTTCCTCCTCTATCCATACAGCTCCAGGAGCACCATTGTAGCCCCCCTTGGTTAGTCAACTACACCAGCAGGACTAGGGGCATTACCTCCCACGGAGGGCCCTGAACCTGGGTACATCGTGTGTCCCTCACCTTTGTGCCTAATCCCGCTCCCGGAGCCCGTCGGCGTCCTTCGGCCCCAACCACTCTCGATAAGCCACCCCATGGCATCAGTCGTGAGAAAACGACGACAGTTGGCGCCCACCGTGGGGCCGTCCGCGGCGCCGGCCGGAGTCACGCTCCGGGCGGGACCCTTCACCACCTCCCTCGGCCGCCTCGCGTCCGGGCGGAACTGCACGCTCGTGGGGTTTGCTCCTGCGGGGCGGAACTCCGCCCCTGCCGGCCCTGCGGGCGACGCTGCCGGCCTCTCTGTTGAGCGGCTCGGCAGCGACCCGCTGATCGACCTCGCCGTCCTCACTGAGCGCGTCGGCAGGCTGAGCCTCGCCGACGAGCCAGCTGCTGACGAGTACTCTAGCCAGGTGCTCGACTGCCTCGACCTGCCCTTGTCCGTGGGCGCACTCGCCTCGGGCGAGGCCGGCAACTCCCGCGTCCACGCGGGGGTAATGGCCACCGGCTCCACCACGACCTCCGGCCGTGCCAGGGCGGAGCCGGACGCGGCCGCCGCGGCCGCTCGCGCCGGCACCTCCGACCCCCTCGGTTCCGTGCTTCGGGGCCTCAGCACCCCTGTTGAGCCTACAACAAACCCAGCCACGGCTACGGCCGAGTTGGAAGCGGCTCGCCGGCTGCCGTTCGATGAGGCAACCGTGCTCGCCACCACCAAGCGCTGGATGGAGTCCGCGCAGCGCGAGTATAACTCCGCCTACAGCCTCAGCCCTGCCGGCAACGAGCCCAGCCGGCGAGGTGACGTCCGCAACCGTGGCCGCGTGGTCGTGGAAATCCTTGGTGGCAGGCTTCCCACCTACGACACTCCGGCCGCCAACCTAAGGGCGGCCCACGTGGCCTACGCCGACCTCGTTGGCCTGGAGGGCGAAGAGCGAGAGCTGCAGGAACGACACATCCAAGATCTCATCGCCACCGCCAATGCCCAGCAGGCCCGGCTCGACAGCATCAACGCCGGCTCCGAAATCCCCGTCCCCGAGGGGGATGCTCCGCCTACTGCTGGCCAGCGCCGACCGGCGCAGCAGGCCTCTTCCCCTCGCGGCTCCGGTCGGCGGGGCGCTGGGTCTCACAACGGACGCACCCGGCTGTGAGACGAGCAGCCGGCCGTCACCGGTCGGCACAACGACGCTCCGGCTGGCGGCAGCCGGCGCAGCCGGGACCATACCCCGCCTCCACGGCGGGAACGTGCCCGCTCGCCTGCCCCAACTGTACGCCCCGAGCTCGCCGCTCGGCTCGGCCTGCGCGTCCCGCGGAGCGAGAACGATGCTCGGACCCGCATCGAGCGGCTGGCACAGTCGGCCCTCCTCGAGGAGGAGGGCTCGATCGGCCCGGCGTGCTTCGGCCCCCGGATTCGCAACGAGCAGTTTCTGGCCGGCTTCACTCTCCCGCGTGACACCCCGAAGTACAACGGCTCCGCCAAGCCGGAGGACTGGCTGGTCGACTATACCACCGCGGTCAGCATCGCCAGGGGGAACAAGCACGTAGCCGTGCGCTACGCCCCCCTAATGTTGACCGGCTCGGCCCGGACCTGGCTTAACAGCCTATCGGCCTCCAGCATCAACACCTGGACGGACTTCGAGGAAGCCTTCGTTCGCAACTTCACCGGCACCTACAAGCGGCCCGACCGGCCCCGCGAGCTGGCCATGTGCATCCAGGGGCTGGAGGAGCCCCTCCGCGACTACCTCACGCGATGGACCGAGCTCCGCAACTCTTGCGAAGGAGTGCACGAGGTGGAGGCCATCCAGTACTTCATTGAGGGTTGCCGCGACGGCACCCACCTCAAGCACAAGCTCTTCTGCTCCGAGCCGGCCACCCTGGCGGACCTGATGGCCAAGGCAGACAAATACACCACGGCCGACTCCGCAATGCGGATGAAGGTCGCCACGCCAGCCAAGCCGGCTCCGCCGCCCGCCGCGCCGCGGGCGGCCGCTGACAACCGGCAGCAGCAAAACAACAAACGCAAGTCCGACCAGCCGAATCCCCGCCACGGGAGCCGGCAGGTCGCCACCATCGAAGAGGAACAGCCGGCTGCCCAGGCGCCCAGCCAGCGTCAGCGCACCGGCAAGGCCGCCTGGCAGCCCAAGCTTACCTTCGAGCAGATGCTCGACCTGCCCTGCAAGCACCACTCCGGGGCCAGGCCGGCCACCCATACGCTCCGGCAGTGCAGCTTCTCCCAGCGGCTGGCCCGAGGCGAGGGCCTTCCGGTTCCTCCGCCTCCGGCTCCCCGCGAGCCGGCTCCGGCCCAGGCCCCGCCGCCTGCTCCGGCCTCGGCAGCCAACAACGACCGCCTCCATGACCAGTTCCCCCGCCAGGACGGGTCCTACGTCGTCTTCACCAGCGAAGCAACCGACAAACACAGCATGCGCCAGCGCCGACACGAGGTGAACGCCGTCGCCCCCTCGGTCCCCCAGTTCATGCACTGGTCCGAGAAGCCGGTCACCTGGAGCCGGGCGGAGCACCCGGCCGTGATGCCAAACCCAGGCAGTCATGCCCTCGTCCTCGATCCCACCATCGTCTCCGAGAGGCGTACCTGCCGTTTCTCGCGGGTGTTGGTCGACGGAGGCAGCAGCATCAACATCCTCTATCGCAACACGATGATCAAGCTGGGACTCAAGGAGAAAGACCTGCGGGCGAGCCAGACAGTTTTCCACGGCATCGTGCCGGGAAAATCGTGCACCCCCATCGGCAAGATTGAGCTCGGCGTCCTCTTCGGCGACAAGCACCATTTCCGCCGCGAGCCGATATGGTTCGAGGTGGTGGACCTCGACAGTCCTTACCACGCGCTGCTGGGCCGGCCGGCCCTCGTCAAGTTCATGGCGGTCCCCCATTATGCCTACCTCAAGCTCAAGATGCCGGGCCTTAAGGGCATCATCACCGTCGCCGACGACTACAAGAAGTCAATCGAGTGCGCCCGCGATGGTAGCCGGCTGGCCGAGGCTCTGGAGATTGCAGAGGAGAGGCGGCAGCTCGACCGGCTCGTGGCTCACGCCTCCAACCAGCCGGCCGTGCTGCTTCCCCCGTCCTAGTCGGCCAGCGAGGCGTCTTTCCAACCGTCTAAGGATACCAAGCAGGTGCCGCTCGACCCGGCTAACCCCAAGCAATGCGTCACCATCAGCGCCAACCTCAGCAGCAAATAGGAAGGCGAGCTCGTCGACTTCCTCCGTGAGAATCGGGACATATTTGCATGGTCTCCCAAGGACATGCCGGGTGTTCCGAGGAAGTTCGCCGAGCACAAACTTCACGTCTGGCCGGATGCGAAGCCGGTCAAGCAACCCCTACGCTGTTTCTCCGAGGAGAAGCGGCGTACCATAGGAGAGGAAATCACCCGGCTGCTCGCAGCCGGCTTCATTATGGAAGTGTTCCACTCGGAATGGCTGGCCAACCCAGTCCTGGTGCTGAAGAAGAACAAGACCTAGCGCATGTGTATCGACTACACGAGCCTGAACAAGGCATGTCCCAAGGACCCGTTCGCCCTGCCGCAGATCGATCAAGTCATCGACTCCACGGCCGGCTGCGATCTGCTGTCTTTCCTGGACGCCTACTCGGGCTACCACCAGATCAAGCTGGACCCGGCCGATCGGCTGAAGACCTCCTTCATCACCCCTTTGGGGCCTACTGCTACATCACCATGTCCTTCGGCCTGAAGAATGCAGGCGCCACCTTCCAGCGCTGCAAGCAGAAGTGCCTCCTGCCACAGATCGGCAGGAACGTCCACGTCTATGTGGACGACATCGTCGTCAAATCCAAGAAGCATTTCAGCCTCCTCGACGATCTCCGGGAAACCTTCGCCAATCTGTGCGAGTACAAGGTCAAGCTCAACCCAGAAAAGTGCGTTTTCGGCGTCCCAGCCGGCCAGCTCCTGGGTTTCTTCGTGTCCGCCCGAGGCATCGAGGCTAACCCAGAAAAGATCAGGGCGATCGAGCGCATGCCCAAGCCGACCCATCTCCGCGACGTCCAGAAGTTCACCGGTTGCCTCGCCTCGCTCAGCCGGTTCGTCAGCCGGCTGGGGGAGAAGGCTCTGCCCCTTTACCAGCTCCTAAGGAAGACGGCGCTTGTCGAGCCAGGCGCCGACTCCGCCAGGAAGCCAGCCAAGTTCGAGTGGACCGACCAGGCGGACGCAGCGTTCCGCGACCTCAAGCGAGTCCTCACCAGCGCGCCCATCCTGGCCGCACCGGCTGAGAAGGAGCCCGCTGCTCGCATACATCGCGGCAACCACCCGCGTGATCAGCATCGTGCTGGTGGTGGAGCGGCCGGAGGAGGGCAAAGCCCTGCCGGTCCAGCGCCCAGTCTACTACCTCAGCGAGGTCCTCTCCG
The DNA here is from genome assembly GCA_039707655.1 of Elymus sibiricus. Classification (NCBI taxonomy): domain Eukaryota; kingdom Viridiplantae; phylum Streptophyta; class Magnoliopsida; order Poales; family Poaceae; genus Elymus; species Elymus sibiricus. The sequence continues at coordinate 220,372,950 of CM077675.1, forward strand.
TCTCCAAAAAAAACTACCCCCACTACCAGAAGATGTGCTACGGCATATACTTCGCTGCCCAGAAGATCAAGCAATATTTCCAAGAGCATGTCATCACCGTGGTAAGCACGGCGCCGCTGGGCGAGATCATGAGCGGCCGAGACGCCACCGGCCGGATCGCCAAGTGGGCCATCGCCCTCGCCGACTACGAGATCCGGTATGGGCCGCGCACCGCCATCAAGTCCCAGACAATGGCCGATTTCCTCGTCGACTGGGCCGAAACCCAGTTCATGCCGCCTCCCCCGGACTCCACGCACTGGTGCATGCACTTTGACGGCTCGAAGATGTGGACCGGCTTGGGAGCCGGCATCGTCTTGTCGTCTCCAAAAGGATACCAGCTCAAGTATGCGCTCTAGATCCACTTCGCCGCCTCCAACAACGTGGCCGAGTACGAGGCGCTCGTCCACGGCCTCCGGCTCGCCAAGGAGATCGGCATCCAGCGCATCTTGTGTTTTGGCGACTCCGACTTGGTGGTGCAGCAGGTCTCTGGCGAATGGGACGCCAGGGACGCCAACATGGCCGGCTACCGTTTCCTCGTCCAGCAACTCACCGGCTCCTTCGAGGGCTGCGAGTTCCATCACATCCCCCGGGTGGACAACGAGGCGGCAGACGCCTTGGCAAAAATCAGCTCCACCCGCCAGGCCATCCCGGATGGCGTTTCCCTCTTCGTGCCAACGGATCCAGCCGGCTCCTCGATGGTCTCGGGGACTCCGTCGGCTCCGACGGCTCCGCCGGCTCCGCCGGCTCCGCCTGGTCCGCCGGCTCCGACGACTCGGCCGGCTCCTATGCCCACGGACATCCTGATGGCTATCGACCAGTCGGACCCGGTGACTGGCGAGCTAGTCCCGGGGGCTCCGTCGACGGACCCGGGGGCTCCGGCTGCCCAGAACCTCCAGCCCATGCCGGAGCCGGGCCCGGTGTCGGCTCCGTCGTAGGCCCAGCCAATCTTGGTTTTCCTCTTGCGTGGCAAGCTCCCCCCTGACGAAGACAAAGCCGGCAGATCCAGCGCCGTGCCCCCGCCTACAGCATCATCAACCACGAGCTGGTCCACCGCAGCACAACCGGCGTGTACCAAGGCTGCGTCGAATCCGAGAAGGGCCAAGAGATCCTCCGAGACATCCACCAGGGCGAGTGCGGGCACCACGCCGCCTCGAGGACCCTGGTGGCCAAGGCGTTCCGCCACGGCTTCTACTGGCCGACCGCGCTTGAGGAGGCGACGTAGCTCTTCGACAGGTGCGAAGGGTGCCAGCGTTTCCGCGTGCAAAGCCACCTGCCGGCTACGGTGCTGCAAACCATCCCGCTGTCGTGGCCCTTCGCCGTGTGGGGGCTCGATATGGTGGGGCCATTCAAGACTGCTCGAGGCGGCATGACGCACCTATTGGTAGCCGTCGACAAGTTCACTAAGTGGATCGAGGCCAGACCCATCAAGAAGCTGGACGGCCCCACGGCCGTCCGGTTCGTCGAAGACATAACGGTCCGCTACGGAGTCCCGCACAGCATCATCACCGACAACGGTACCAACTTCGCCAAGGGCGCGCTGGCACGTTTCTGCGCCAAGCAAGGCATCCGGCTCGACCTGGCCTCGGTGGCCCACCCGCAGTCGAATGGCCAGGCCGAAAGAGCTAACGGCTTAATCCTGGCCGGCATCAAGCCCCGGCTCGTGGCACCACTCGTCCGCTCAGCCGGCTGCTGGATCGAGGAGCTGCCAGCCGTCCTGTGGAGCCTGAGGACCACGCCCAACCGATCAACCGGCTTCACGCCTTTCTTTGTCGTGTACGGGTCCGAGGCGGTCATCCCCACGGACATTGAGTTCGACTCGCCCCGTGTCACCCTGTACACGGAGACGGACACAAAGGAGGCAAGGGAAGATGGCATCGACCTTCTCGAGGAGGCCCGCGAGCTAGCTCTGAGCCGGACGGCTATCTATCAGCAGAAGCTCCGGCACTACCACAGCAAGCGCATCCGGCCCCTCTCCTTCCGCGAGGGGGACCTGGTGCTCAGGCGGATCCAGCGGACCGCCGACCAGCACAAACTATCCTCCCCATGGGAGGGCCCATTCATCATCAGCAAGGCGCTGCACAACAATGCGTACTATCTAATAGACGCGCAGAAGCCGCAGAAGCGCAAGAGAGACGCCTCCGGCGAGGAGACGGAGCGCCCGTGGAACGCGGCGCTCCTCCGACCGTTTTACTGCTAAGGACCAGTGTATGTATGTACCTCCCCTTTTGGGCTTATGAATGCAACGGGTGCCCCCAAACCAGTTCTTGGGGCACGCCTCTTTCGATTCCTTTCACAACTGTCCCACGATCTCGGGGGCTCGCCGGCTAACCTTGACATCGCTCCCTGAAGACGGTCAAGTAACGTGGACTAAGGAAACACCCTACCACCCCACCCAGCTACAGACCGGCTCTCGGCTGTCCGGCTGGTGGGTTCTCAGGATGGTAAAACTTAGCACACGCGAAAACGGCCATAGGGGGTCGCCGGCTGGGGCTAGCCGGAACCTTTTTAGCCTCTGCCACCTACCTTAGCCAAAACAACCTCACGGCTCTCAAACTCATGACCGGCTCCCCCGAGGCAGATGCCCCGTCCCAGCTACAGACCGGCTCCCGGCTGCCCGGCTGGCGGGGCCAACGCCAAAAGGGAGGAAGTTTTGGGTAGACGGAGCCAAAAAGGGCAACAAAGGCTAAGACCGGGTCGGCACGTATAAAAAACTTTTTGCAACAGAAAGCACGAATTTATATATACAAAACGGCACACGGCCACAAGTTCATTACATTAACACACCCAGTGGGTGGAACTCTAGTTTAACAGAAATGCAGGAAAGAGAGGTCCTAAATAGCGGCAGCGCCGTCTCCCCCTTCGGCATCCTTTGCGGCAGCACCGTCCTCTCCTCCGTCCTTGCCCACAGCGGGCTCTGCACCACCCTCCGGGTCCACGTGGCGAGCCAGCTCGGAGTCGACATAGTCATCGGTGCTGGACTCGGCGGCTTCGTCGTCCGTCTCCCCGGCGCTCCGCGCCGGGTCATCGATGGCGAGCCCGAGCCGGTCTTCCGGGATCGCCTCGCCGCCTGCCGTCCGCTTCGGGATATATTCATCCCAAGGGGCAAAGGACGCGAGGTCACTCGCCCGCGCGACCAGCACGTCGGCGACCGCCTCCAGCTCCGCATCCGTGCCGGCGCGCTGGGCTGCGAGCAGCCCAAAATCCAGCTCGGGGTACAAGGACCTGGCAACCCGAAGCGCCATGGCCGCCCCGGCGCGCGCCGCAGAAGACCTCCAGGCGTTCACCCGCACGGTCCTGGCCTCCAGCCACCTAGACAGCCGGCTCATGGATGCCGGCTCCACCGCGTCCGGCCAGAGGGTGCGGACCAGCCCCAAGCCAGCGGCCTGGAGCCGCTTCAGGGCCCGGACCACCTCGTCCAGACGCGCCCTGCCGCCGATCCCCACCTCTTCCACGGTCCAGGGCGCAAGTTCCCCTACTTGAACTCCAAGCGCCCGTTGCGCCTCGTGGTGGGCCTCGACGGCTGCCTCAGCTGCCGCCTGTGTGCCCGGGAAGGTCGCTGGGGGAGAAGGGAACGCATGATGTAAGACGAAGAAAACAGCGCCCCAAGCCAACGTGCAAAGACATAAGAGAAACCTACCGGCCAGGAGCCGGTCCCCTTCCAGCGCCTCGTCCTGCTCCTTGGCAGCCCTGGCCGACCACTCCTGGAGCCGGCGCTCATACTCGACGCGGGCCGCCTTCACCAGCGAGGCATCCTTCGGCTCCAGCTCCTTGCGATGGGCCGCATCCCGCTCCTCCCACCGCCGTTGGAAGGCCGCCTCCCGCTCCTCCAACTCCCGGCGATGAGCCGCCTCGCGCCCATCCTTCTCTGCCTTCGCCTGATCCGCCTCCTGGCGGAGCCGGTCGCGCTCCGTGGTCAGGAGGTCCCGCTCCTCGCCAAGCCGCACCACCTGGCGTCGGAGGCTGACCATCTCGGCATGGGTGGCTGCTCGAGACGAGGTCGCCGCTGTCAGAAAGCAAGCCAAGAAAGGGATTCAGCCCGCCTCCAGGGCAACCGGCCTGAATCCCGGGGCTACACCCAGTGGGTGCACTCGCGCGCCCCCACTGGAAATTCGCGAAGGCACATACCTTGCAGATCCGCAGACATGATGGCTAGCCGATTTTCGGCCCCACGGTACAAGCCTAGCAGTGTGTTGTACGCGGCTACCCGGCGGTCGTGCGCGGCCTGCAAAGAACACAAGCAAAGATGCCATTAGACTCGACCCGCCTACATCCCGAACCGGCCCGAGTCTCGGGGGCTACACCCAGTGGGTGCGCTGGAGCGCCCCCACTGGGAAAAAACCAAAACAAAGTACGAGGCTTCGGGTTCTTACCGCAACGGACTGCTCGAGGTGGACCAGCCGGTCGCTGGCGGCCCGGGCGTCTTGCGCCACCTGGGAACGGCAGGTGGCAAACTCCTCGACGACAGCCACCACCGCAGCCCCAAGGGCGCTCGGCGCATCGTTGATAGCCCCGCCACCGGCCGTGGCCCAGGTTTCCTGCGGCCGACCCCCGTCGGCGGGCCCGGACGCGCCCTTCGCCGTGATCGCCAGACGGCCTCCCCTTTCCGGCGCCACGGTTCCGGGTGCCCCTGTTGACGAGCCCTGGGCGTCCGCCCCTCCGGGCGCCGCCGTCTCGCCAACCGGCGCTCCACCTGTGGCCGCGCCAAACCGGCTCGCCTCCGGAGCCGGGGCCTCCGAGGACAGAACCTCCGCGTCTAGGACGACGACTTCTGGGGGCCCCTCCGCCTCCGGCGGCGCGTCCTCCGCCCCCGACGGGGCCGTGTTATCATCCGGCCCCGCCCTCTCGGCGGCGTCTGCCGCATCCGCGGCCGCGCCCACCTCCGCCCGCCGCCCGGTGTCGTGCCTGTCCATGGATCTCCTCTCCCGGCCAGGGGGAAAGGGCTCCCACGACGGGCCGACCGGCTCCGTGCTGGCCCGCCCCTGCGGCCGCTTCCGCGGAGCCTCCTCCCACGAGCGGCGTTCCTCTTCGCGCAACTCCAGCTCGGGCGCCTCGAGGTCCCGCCATGCCGCGCGCTCCCTATCCTCGGCGGTAGGCGGCGGCGCTGTCCCCGCCGGTTCGGCGGCCGTGTTCCTCCCAAGGGCGCGCGGCTCCCTGAATAAGCATGATAAGGAAGGGAGGCCACCAAGAAATAGGCAAGTAATCAACGCGGACTTACCCGATCGTGACAGGGACCGCCCGCCTGGCGGGGCCCGACCGGGCCACCCGCGGTTTCTTCCCGTCGCCTCCGCGGTCACCTCCCGGCTGCCCGGTGGCCGCCCGCTTGGGAGTCGGCTTTGGGCTGGCCGGCTGCTTCCCCCTGGCGCCAACGACCGCGTCGTCCCGGCTGGGCGCGCGGTCGGCGTGACGGACGCGCTTCCTTGGCGCCGTGGTGTCATCCCCCGAAGCTTCGGGGTCCTCTGAGGCCGCTGCATCGCGCACCCTTTCCGGCTCAGCGTCGTCGTCGGTCCAATCCCGCAAAGGTGTGTGGGGAGGGAACTCACCAGCCGGGTCGACCGCCTCCGTCTCTGTCCCATCGCCGCCGGGTGCACCGGCCGGCTCCGATACGGCCGGCTCCACGTCGTCGGCGTCCTCGACTTCCTCCTCGTCTGACTCCGCCACGTCGGCCGCCGGCGGGGCGTAGTTCTGCAACAGTGGGAAAACCTGCGTACACGAGAGGCCACCCGTCATCATACCGTGGGGGGAGTCCGTTCTCAACAAGGAAAAGGGGGGAGGACGACTCGCCACGTACCCGCGGAGCCGGACGGTCCCGGCTGTACGGGGCCTTCCCCCAACGCCATCCGCCCTCGTTCATCTTGGCGGCCGAAATGGCGTTCACCCTCCTCGCCACCTGCACTGCCTTCAGCTCCTTGGTGGAGAGCCGGCAAGGGTCGCGCCGCCCTCCCATCTGACAGATGAGGTGCGGTCGGCGCTGCAGAGGCTGCACCCGGCGTGCCACCATCGTGGCCAGGAGGTCCGTGGCCACCAGCCCCTCCGCCCGGCTCATCACCACCAGCCGCTCGCAGAGCCGGTCCGCCGTCTCGGGCGCGACGGCCGGAGGAGTCCTCCAGTTCAGCATCGCCACTGGCGGCTGGTTGACGAAGGCGGGGAGGTTGATGTAGTCCGCCTCTGGCTTCACGTTCTTCACGTAGAAGAACCCTTTCTGCTAGTTCCTCACCGAGTCCTGCAAGGGGAGTTGCGGGAACCCGGCTCCGGCTCAGAAATGGATCAGGGCAGCTCCGCAGGCGGTCATGACCTTCTGGCCGGGCACCGGGTCCTTGACCGTCTGGCGCTTGAGGTAGAAGAGCCGGCACCAGAGATCCAGGCGCGGCTCCAGCTGCAGGACGGCGTTGGCGGCCAAGTGGTGCAGCTGCAACCTGAAGTACGTCAGGAATCACCGGAAGAACGTGCTCGCCGGCAGCCCAAGCCCACGGAGGAAATGCTCGGCGAAGACCACCACCTCACCCTCCCTTGGGGTCGGCGCATTCTCCGCCCCAGCGATGCGCGCCTCCGGGTGCCTCTCCGACGGCAGCTTGCGGCGGTGGCGGAGGTGCTCGATGAAGTGCTCATCGACGTCGCTGCCGTCCCACGGTCCCTTGCTCGCCATCACCCTCGAGGGTCTCGTAGCCGCGGCGGTGGAGCGCAAACGTCCGGCCTCGGTGCGGTTTCCTGCGGCGGCGAGCGGCGGCGCAACAACTCGCGCGGCTTCTCTCTCTCTCACTCTCTCTCTCTCTCTCTCTCTGAGCGGGGAGGTGAGGAGCGACGACGGCAAGGTGCTGGGGGAGAGGGAACGAATGCGCCGTTCCGCCCCTCTCCCCCCTTCATTTAAACCCCCGCGCGGGGGTAGTGGGGAGCGGATCCGTCACGCACGACCCCCACTATGCCCGCCGCGCGCGAGGGGCATTAATGCGCCCCGGGAACGCCAACCGACGGCCCGGGCCGCAGAGGATCCGCGCGCACGGGCCGAGGCCGCGGCCGAAGCGGGCCCCGCCCCACGGCCCGGTCTTGTCCACCGCGCGGCCTGTTAGATTGCGACCCGCTGCGCCCCCCACGTGGCGCGCCTCCTTTGTCCAGCGAGGCATTCGAGGCGTCCCGTGAAGCGTCGGCCGGCTACGGAGCCGGCCGCCGCGCTCCCGCCTCCTCTGGCGCCTGGATCGTGCGTAAAACAAGACAAGACTCAAGCCGGCGAGGTCCGCCTCCGTTCACCGGCGGGCCTCCCCCGCTTCGGGGACTACTGACGGGGGGATAACCCCGGGGTAGCCTCAGCAGGCTGCCTCCAACTTTTCAAAACAACCGCGGGGCGAGCCGCCTCCCCTCGCGCACCGGCTCCGCCCGCCCGGCTCCGCCGAACAACTGGCTCGGGGCCGGGCGGCCGGCTACTCCAGCCACCGGCTAGGGGCGGAGACGCCTAGCCCCCTAGCCGGCGGTACTGCAAGTACGGCTGTCAGAGCACGCGTGGCTACAGGCCCCCCCGTCGTGTCGGGGGTCAGCCCCGCGTGGCCACAGTGAGGCGACAATGCCTCTGACTCTGGCCGACTGCGACCTGGCGAGCGGCACAGTGCCGGCCTGCCCTCAACCACTCCATTACCTGCCCTGGCGTGGCTACAGCGCGGCTGGCCATACCGCTGACCACGCCCGACTGCCACAAGACGACGCCCCGAAGGACGACCCGTGCTGCGACGAGACGGGCACGGGGGCCCACCGGGCGGGTCCCCTCCGGCTATCGACGGGACCCCGCAGCCGGCGGGCCCTACCAGCGACGGGATCCTTCAGCCAGGGGCCCCACAACCGGCTAGACAGACCACCAGCGGGGTCCCTCCGGAGCCTTCTATTCGTATTGTATTCCGGGGGGTTGGTCTATAAAACCCCCCGGAGCTCCCCCACGCAAGGGGACGGTTCCCAGAGCACACACCCACACACACACGCAGAGGCGAAGAAGGCGAGCTAGCCCCTTCTTCCTCCTCTATCCATACAGCTCCAGGAGCACCATTGTAGCCCCCCTTGGTTAGTCAACTACACCAGCATGACTAGGGGCATTACCTCCCACGGAGGGCCCTGAACCTGGGTACATCGCGTGTCCCTCACCTTTGTGCCTAATCCCGCTCCCGGAGCCCGTCGGCATCCTTCGGCCCCAACCACTCTCGATAAGCCACCCCATGGCATCTGTCGTGAGAAAACGACGACACTTGATGTGTCCGGCCCTTCTACAGAGAATGGCCCATCGAGCCGGCCTATTGAGAGATGAGCCGGCAGCCCGAGGACCTCTTAGTCCGGGACTCCCTCAGTGGGCATGGTGCCCCTTGAGCCTGGCCATGGTGAGCTCCCCTAGTGCATCTTATAAAGGGATGCCCAGGGGACAAGGAGTGGCCCACTTGGCCTACTACACTATTGGAAGTGATGGATGAGGTGACGCATGACACGTGCATAGTGGGATACTATTTGCCAATAGCGCTGGACTGTTGGAGCGTAGTAGATGATGTCGTGTGATGGATGAATAGTGCTTGCTTTATCAGCAATAGTGACCATGGTATGGCCGTCTTGTCTGCGTCGGGTCGGATGTGATGTCGCGCTTGACTTCGGGCAGCCGGCTAGTCAGAACAGCCGCTCGCGGGCGCGAGATGGAGCAGCCGACCCGGGCAGGCAGGCACCCTGTCTGGCTCGCCATCTTGGGACTACCCAGGGGTCATCCCCCCGACACGAAGGTTTGTGATAGACTACTCACACATTGTCGGAGGTGCAGCAAGTTTGATGTAGAAGCCCGTTGTGATCGATCCCCTCCGATAGGGTGCCGGAAAAGGCCTCTAGATGGGATCGCGGAAGAACAGAGACTTGCGATGGTAGAAAAATTCTTTCGAGTGGCTCTTTGGGTGTTTCAGAATATTTGGGGATTTATAGAGTTGGAATTAGGTCAGACGGAGCCACGCGGGGCCCACAAGACATCAGGGCGCAACCACCCCTCGTCGAGCCTTGCTGTCTTGCGGTCCCCTTGTTTCACGTTTGGTCTACCCCCGAAGCTTCTAGGGTCCCTGTTGTCCAGAATTGTTTTGTCAAAAAGTTTCCTAGTGTTTCGACTCTGTTCGGTATAGATTTTCTATGAAACCAAAAACAGGCAAAAAAACAACAGGTGGCATTGGGCACTAGGTTAATAGGGTAGTCCCCAAGAATGATATAAAATTGCCTAAAATCATCTAAGATTGATAACACAATAAGATGAAACAATCAAAAATTATAGATAAGTTGCAGATGTCTAAGCATCCGCAAGCTTAATTCCTGCTCGTCCCTGAGTAGGTAAATGAAAAAAAATAGAATTTTTGATGCTGAATGTTACCTAGCATGTTTATCATGTAATATCTTCTACGGAAAGAATATTGACAAACGAGAAGTAATTGATATCAACATAATAATATCCATGAATATAAGAATATAATCACTGTTGTTTCAAAATATACGATGCTTAACGAATGTTATCCCTAGTCATTGAATTATGTAAGCATGGCATGACCCCATCTTCCTAACACAAGTACAAATCATGAGCACCCCGGTGTCAAGTCAGGCAATTGGATCATCCTTTTTCATGCACTTCAGCATTTTCAACTACACTCAATACATGAGCGTGAGCCATGGACATAACACTACGGGTGGAATAGAATTTGGCGGTAGAGATTGATAAGGGAAGATAAAAGTGGAGAAAGTCTCGCATCAAGTAGGCGGATCAATAGGCAATGGGGAAGCCCATCAATCGATATCAATGTGAGGAGTAGGGATTGCCATGCAACGGATTCACTTAGAGGTATAAATATATGAAAGCTCAAACTGAAACTAAGTGGGTGTGCATCCAAGTTGTTTGCTCAAGAAGACCTCGAGCATTTGAGGAAGCACATTATCGGAATATACAAGCCAAGTTCTATAATGAAAAATTCTCACTAGTATATGAAAGTGACAGATCAGGAGACTCTCTATATGAAGAACACGGTGCTACTTTGAAGCACAAGTGTGGTAATGGATAGTAGGATTGGCCTTCTCTCTTTTGCTTTTCTCTTTTTTTTATCTCTCATAGTTCAGAACCTCATACTCATTCTTTGGATGAATCATTAGCCTCCATCATTCATTTTTTCCTCACTCGGACAATGCTCTAATAATAATGATTATCACACTTTTATTTACTTACAACTCTATAAACCTAGAACAAAATATGACTCTATATGAATACCTCTGGTAGTGTACTAGGATGTACAATGATCTAGCGTAACATGTACTACAATGATAAATGGTGGCTTTGCCACAAATATCATGTCACCTCTATATGATCATGCAAAGCAATATGATGATGAACACACATGTCATGAAATGGAACGGCGGAAGTTGCATGGCACCATATCTCGGACTGGCTATGGAAATTGCATGATAGGTAGGTATGGTGGCTGTTTTTAGGAAGATATAGTGAGGTTTATGAGTGATAGAGTGTATCATATCACGGGGTTTGGATGCACCAGCGAAGTTTTGCACAAAATCTCCATGTGAGAAAGGGCGATGCACGGTACCAAAGAGGCTAGCAATATGCGAAAATGTGGGAGTGTGTATAGTCCATGAACTCACATTAGTCATAAAGAACTCACATAGTTATTGTGAAAATTTTATTAGCCCTCGAAGCAAAGTACTACTCGCATGCCCATAGGGAGGAGGTTGGTAGGAGCTAACCATCGTGCATCCTCAATTCAAACAACACAATTATTTCAACGAGGAATAAAAGTGCTCCAACATCCCGGTCATGCCATGACCAACACTTAAATGAGTAGTTAATAACAAAATTTAATATCAGTATCTTTACTAACCAGTGATCATGAATCTGTACCCTTTCATAGTACTACATCAATATAATCAAATCACGCAAGCCATATTTAGTGATCTACATGAAAGTTTTAACTATATCACTCTTATATACCTATCATTTTCAGACTAGTCTTTATAACCAGTGCATATTACCACTTCCTATTTAAGACTCTCGGAAATATTTAAGCGAAGCATGAGAGTGCAATCATTTCTATAAAATATAACAACCACCATGCTCTAAATATATAAGTGAAGCACATGAGCAACTGCATAGCTCAAAAGATATAAGTGAAGCACATAGAGTATTCTAACAATTCATGATGAATGTGTGTCTCTCTAAAAAGGTGTGTCAAGCAAACAATGATTGTGGCAAACTAACAAGCAAACAAAATAAAAATATAATACCCGATGCTCCAAGCAAAATTCATATCATGTGATGAATAAAAATGTAGCTCCAAGTAACATACCAATGAATTCTGGACAAAAAGAGGGGGTGTCATCTGGGGCATCCCCAATCTTAGACGCTTCAGTATTCCTTGGATATTAACCTGGGGTGCCTTGGGCATCCCCAAGCTTAGGGTCTTACTTCTCCTTATTCCTTCATCCATCGTGATCTCACCGAAAACATGAAAACTTTAGCACACAAGCTCAACAGAAACCTCATGAGATCCATTAGTATAATAGGCAAATCATAAAATTTATGTGTTGGGATCCACGGTAAGTGCATCAGCTGCAATATAAAATTTTCGTACGTGTAGAACAACTAGGATCATGCTATAGAGGTGGATCACAGATCGTTACCACTAGACGCGCAGTGCCGTGCAGCGGAAGTAGAGTTGGGGCATCACGTCCAGAGTCATCTCCTCCTCATCTCATCTCCCTCGAACAACCAGTCGTCGGATCCCACATACAGGTTTATTGGAGCAGCGCAAGTGCACCACCTCTAACGGTATGCGTGCGTGCAGGAGGAACACCGTGCAGTAGACTGCTAGGTTCGATCACACAGTCGGCGGCGAGTGGAGGTATTTACTTGCAACACATGCAAAGACCTAATGACAGTGCCGAAGCGATCAACCGAATGAGTGTGCCGCACCTCCATTATATATAGGCATCCGTCGTGGGATCAACACTTGGGCCTCACACGGATCCTAAATCCCATGAGTTCCTTCCCATAAGCGTGCGATCCCTTTGATTCTCGTTCACTCGGTCGCGAGTCCGATCACATCTGGCTCGGCAAGTCGGTAGCGGCCTCTAGAAAAGCGTGTCGACTCCAAGTGTCCGATGAAGCTGGGTAGGCGAACCTGTACTTCACACTTTTGTTCCCTTTGACACACGATATATGTTGTCATGCTCAAGGAGACATGGCCATCCTTGTTGCAGCATGACCTCTTTCTCGTTCCAGTGAATCCGACCAACTCTTTGGATTATCTCATAATCCTCATCACATGGCCATGCTTAACCAGGTCGGGTCACCCGAGGGGCCCAGAGTATATCTCTCCTAATCGGAGGGGCAAATCCCATCTTGCTCAACCATGTCTCGCAGCATGGGTCCGGAGAAGCCCAAAAACTACCTTTATAAGTACCCAGTTACGGGTTAGCGTTTGGTCGGCCCAAAGCAGGTCTATCACCATCCCGAGTACATGCATTAGCTTAGGTCTTAGGACATAGAACGTATGTTGTACTAGAGACTCATAGATGACCTATCATTGCGTCTCATAGTCGGGTCTGTCCAACTCAGACCTTATGTCGAATCGGATCCGACTATGTCAAATCCGACGAGATCTTTCTGAGTCCATATTATTCGGCTAGCATCCAATGCTACACGGTCAGTGAGACCGGACCATCCACCGTGTCATATGCTAGTCTAACAGGTTGCGCGTCCACACAACCCTTTCATTGAGGGACCATTTAAAATAGTCATCATACAATGCGTAGTCTCACAAACAAGTCACGTACTTGGTAATACACATCATTGATAATGTCCAAGGACTATCTTTATTCATAAACGAATAGGAAATATCATCATACATGATTGCCTCTAGGGCATATCTCCAACATTATGTACTATCATAAACAAATTAATAATTATTCTTGCATAATACCTACTGTATTCTAAATCTCCCATGATTTATACCTCCCGATACAATACATAGAATCATTAAAACAAGCACACAACGCAATTAAAAACAGAATCAATCTAAAGCAGACCAATATGGAATGATATGTACTAAAACCATACTTATGTAACTCCAAAACATCTGAAATAACTAAGAAAATGTGGGAAATTTGTAGGAAAACACTGTGTCAAAATTTTAGCAATTTATCTCTTCTCAGCAAAAAACCAAAATTCAAATACTGGGCATAAAAGTTTGTGTTTCTGCACCGTGTCAATTCTACTATCATCCAAATCATCACAAAGGCTTTACTTGGCACAAACACTAAATAAAATATAAAAACGCAATCACTAATGTAGCAATAATCATGTCTGGAAATAATAAAAAATGATAACTATTGGGTTATCTCCCAACAAGCTCTTTCATTATAGCCATTAAGAATGGCTTGAGATTTTGTAGATGCTCACATAAAAGATAATAATTGAAACGTAAAGAGAGCATCATGTAGCAAGTGAAAAAGACGTTTAAGTCTAACATACTTACTATGCATTGGCATTTTATCATTAAATTTTTTATCAAAGAAAGAAATATTTAGCATATGCAAGGAAGAAGGACGAAACATTAACAATTTGAACATCAAGAGAGGTAATTGAGTAACATGAAAGTTCTTATAACCATATTTTCCTCACTCATAATAATTATGATCCACATGCATATAAAATCTATAATCTTCCAAAATAGTGGTATTATCTTTAACTATAGTCATGACCTCTACAAACCCACTTTTATCAAAAAAAATCGTAAGATTGATCATTCTCCAAAGTAGTGGGATCATTGTTACATAAAGTTATCGCTCTTCCAAGCCCGCTTTCAATATTACTGCAAACATTATTATCAATGACATATTCATCATGAAGCTCAAATAAATATTCAAGATCATAAGAGGCATCATAATTATTACCCAATCATGATCATTAGCACAATTGATAGTCATAGCATTTATACTAATGCAATTGCAATCATGCTTTTCATTCAATAAATCTATCCCAATAGCATTTTATTTTATCTCCTCTTTATAAGCTATTGGTTTTCAATAAGCAGCAACTTTAAAAATATTAGGAAGTGCAGGATCCATATGTATTTATTTCTATTTTGGTGTGATGACATGATTATTGCAAGCAAATAAGATGTGTGTGTGCAGGTACCTCGGTTTTTTTTATAATGTCTCCTCGACAATGCCCCCAGAAATTCTTCTGCTACTTGTGATGCGTTAGGATTTTCCATGAATAATATAGATGATGTAGTAAAGTAGCGCAAAGTATTTCCCTCAGTAAGAACCAAGGTTTATCAAACTAATAGGAGAACCAAGCAAACAACCGTAAGCAACACCTACACACAAAAGAGCAAATACTTGCACCCAACGCAGGCAAGAGGCACGTCAAACCCCTTTGTACTTGTTGACATCAAGGATTAAATCCGATAGTGGTAGATAGATAATTTGCAAAGTAAAATAGAAGTAAAGTAATTGCAGTGAAGTATTTTAGGTTTTTGTAATATGATTAAAGTAGGCCCGGGGGCCATTGTGTTCACTAGAGGCATCTCTATTTTGGCATAGCATATAGTGGGTAAACAAATTATTATTGGGAAATTGAAAGAAAAGCGCATAATTATGACGTCATGCATGGCACAATCATATACATAGGCATTACATCCATGATAAGTAGACCGACTCCTGCCTGCATCTACTACTATTACTCCACCAATCGACCGACTCTTGCCTCCATCTATGGTATTAAGTTCATGACAAACAAAGTAACGCTTTAAGCAAGATGACATAATGTGTACAAAGTAAGATAAGCAATATGTTCAGAGCCTGTCATTTTGTCCTTAGTAGCAACAATACAATACGTGCCTCGCTAACCCTGCTATCACTGGGTGAGGACACCACAAGATTGAACCAACTACTATGCACCAGTTCCACTGAAGATCGATAGATCAACTTGGCTAAAGAAAACCCATAGGCCGGAAAGCATTACATAGATATATAAATCACGCATAGTAAATTTCAGAATTGACTCAATTACTTTAGGTGAATGAAATTGAAATTATTAACTAAAGGGTCTGATCATAAAACCACAATTCGTCGCATCCCAACAAACACATCGCACAAAATGATTACATCGAATCTACGAAGAGAACATGGTATTGAAGATCAAAGAGAGAGAAGAAGCCATCTAGCTAATCACTATGGAACCGTAGGTATGTGGTAGACTACTCACTCATCATTGCAGGTACAATAAGATTGATGTAGAAGTCCACCATGATCGATTCCCCCCTCAACAGGATGGCGGGAATGGCCTCTAGATGGGATCGGCGGCGAAAAAATTGTTTTGGAAGGCTCTCTGGGGGATTCAGAATATTTGGGGATATATGGAATTGGAATTAGGACAGACAGGGCCATGTTGGGCCCACGAGACATCAGGGTGTGACCACCCCCTAGGCCGTGTCCTCGTCTCCTGGTTTAACGTATGGTCTCCTCCCGAAGCTTGTAGGGTCCCTCTTGTCTAGAAAATATAATAAAAAGTTTCATAGCGTTTGGACTCCGTCTGGTATAGATTTTCTGTGAAACCAAAAACAGGCAAAAAACAACAGCTGGCACTGGGCACTGTGTTAATAGGTTAGTCCCAAAAAATGATATAAAATTGCATAAAAAAGTGTCTTAGATTGATATATAATAGCATGAAACAATCAAAAATTATATATAAGTTGGAGATGTATCACCGGGCAGGAGGCCCAGTAGTACCACTCAAGCGGTAGTACCATTGGCAGGGGCGGTAGTACGACTTAGAGCGGTAGTACCGTTCCTTGCAGCGGTAGGACCGCGTGCAGGAGACATCATAGCCATGATCAATAAGGGAAAATATGGTTTATGTAAATTTGAGGGTTTTGAGGATGGGAAGGCTTGGGTTGGACACTCGAAAACACCGCAATGGGAAGGAAATCTCCATGATCAAATGACGAATAAAATGAAGAGCAATCATGGAGTGAGCCAAAACTTGAAAAGACCTAAAGTCTAGATAAATCTAATGAAATCACAAGAATCAAATACCTCTCAACGAGAGGGTGGTGGCCGAGGGCAACTATGTAAGAGTCAAATGGTTTGGCACCGCGAAGATTTTAACCTTGGGTCCAAGACTAAAACTCCTCTTTGAAGCACAAGTACCATCAACAATGGCTAATGTGAAAGATTGTTTTTATTTATGCATAATAATAGGAGTGTGAGTTCATGAAGAGAACAACACTCCCCCTATGTCCATGCTTACATCTAGAACAATATTTGCGGTGGGATATGCATTGCCTCAAGCCATAGTGCTCAAATCTATGATATTTATCTCAGGCCTTAAGTCTCGAAATCTTGCTTCATCCACTGGCTTCATCAAAATATCCGCTAGTTGCTCATTTATACTACAAAAGTGAGATCAATCTCTCGTCTCTTGATGTTATCCGGATGAAATGATGACCAATCTCAATGTGCTTCGTCTTGTTATGTTTCATGGGGTTATAGGAGATCTTGATTGCACTTTCATTGTCACATAGATGCGGCACTTTTTCACAAGTGACACCGTAATCCTTCAAGTTTGCCTCATCATAGAAATTGTGCACAACAACTTGCGGTGGCTACATACTCGGCTTCAGCGAACGAGAGAGAAACCCAATTTTCTTTCTTGTAAGACCAACTCACCAAAGAGCAATCAAGAAATTGGCACCCTCCGGAAGTGGACTTCCTCTCCACACGGTGTCCCGCCCAATCCGAATCTGAATATCCCATGAGATCAAAGCTTGCTCCTTTGGGGTACCATAAGCCAAAGTTTGGGCTATGAGCCAAATATCGAAATATTCTCTTGTTAGCCAGATAGTGGCTTTCCTTTGGTGCGTCTTGAAACCGTACACATATTCCCACACTCAACATGACATCTGGTCTAGATGCACAAAGTTAAAGCAAGGATCCAATCATGGAACGATATACCTTTTGATCCACCACTTCACCATTGGGATCAATGTCAAGTTGGCACTTGGTTGACATTGGAGTCTTGGCCGGCTTGACATCATCAAGGTTGAACCTCTTGAGCATGTCTTGGATAATCATACACAATCACCAAGAAATAATTCCTCCCACCTAGCCTATCAAAAGATGGAGGTCCAAGGAGATCCATGTGAAGGAGGTCCAAGGACCTCTTGGAAGATATGATGGTTGTGGCTCGGTGACCATCTCATGTAACTTTCCATCGATACCAGTAGTGCAAGCACAGTCTTTAGCAAAACTAAAATTTGTTAGTCCATGAAAATGGTCCCCATTGAGGAGACTCTACAAAGATCTCATATTGTCGTGGGCTAAACAGCGATGCCAAAGCCACCCAACGTCAACTTTAGCCAATAAACATGCATGTCGCGGTCTTATTGGGCCTTCCCGAGAAGTTGACCACATAGAGATCATTCTCAACATATCCAACATATACCACTTTAAGAGTCTTTCTCCACAAAAGGGCCACGGTATCAAGATCAAGTAATGTAGAAAAGCCCATGAGTGCAAGTTGACAAACGGAAAGTAAATTGTATGCAAGGGTGTCAACAAGCATGACTTTCTCAATGGTTATATCCGGAGAGATCACTACCTTGCCAAGACCCAATACCTTTGACATTGATGCATCACCAAATTGGACATGGGTGGTCATAGATGAACTAGGTTGAACATCCACCACCAAGTCCTTGCTTCCGGTCATATGATTTGTCGCTCCACTATCGAGCAACCATGGACCTCCACCAGAAACAAACTCCTACATAAGATCAATGCTTGGTTTTGGGTACCCATTCTTGAATGGGTCCTTTGATGGTAGTAACAAGGGTGTTAGAAACCCAAATAGACCATTCAATGTACTCATAAGGAGAACCAACAAATTTGGCATAAACATGCCCATCACTAGCACGCCACAAAACATAAGAGGGATTAAAATCGCCGGTATTGTTGGGTGAAGTGGTTTTGCCCCTCTTGGCACCACCACGAATCACCTTGTTCTTCTTCTCCTTAGGAGCACTCTCTCCCTATTTGATGAAGATAGTTTTGAGAGGGAGAGCTTGCTTGGTCTTGTTTTTATTCTTGGTGTTGTTCTTCTTTGGCTTGGGTGCAAACCCAAGTCCCTCCTTGGCCGGAACTTCCCTTTGATTGCTCAAAAGGTCATTTAGATAATTCTCATCTTGAATGCAAGTGACAAGGTTTCTCTCAAGTTGCTCTTTCAACATGGCATTCTCCTCAACAATATGAGCATCTTCACAACAAGGGTTAGTAGCATGAGTATTATCAATCAAAACAAATGCAGGAAAAGTAGCAATATCCTTTGTTTGCATCACTCGGAGTTGATCATGAGACTCCTTGAGAGACTTATGTGCACTATTCAACGCCTTGTTAGCCTTGTCAAGTAACTCAAATTCCTCTTTGAGTCTAGCATGGCCAAACCCAAGTTAAACATTCTCGGATTTAAGCACACAAGAAAGAACTTGAGCATGATCATGATCTTTCTTTAATTTAACAAGGTCAACATTTGTGACTCCTCAAGAGCCACACGAAGACCTGGCTCTTCCTCAAGGGCATGAGAAAGTTCTGCGATCCCATAGGCATACTCTCGGCTATGCCCTTCTGTACACCCTGTGGTTGCATCACTTTGCTATGCTAAGGATTTGCAAAATTTGGAACCAATTAAAACTTTTGAGTGCATGAGCTTGTTTGATTTGTATGATGCTTGCTTGCTTGATTGAATGTGTTTGGCACTCTTAGCTTCTACTCCTCTCCATATTCATTTTTCCTTGACCCAAACATCTTGCCCAATGATCATGCCATGTGAATAGTACCCAATACTATTTTTATCAAATATTGTTTTTTCAAAAAGGATTTATTCAAACTAGGTTTTCAAAAACCCCTGAATTGAGGTTTGTACTACAAGTCCTCAAATTGGGTGGATCCTTTTTCCACAAAGACTTTATTTGAAACCTACTATATACAAGACTTACCAAAACCACCAAATATTAATTTTAAAGATTATTTTGCTATTTTTTTAAACGCCTTTTCTTAAGGCCACAAATGGTTTTTCATAAGGAAAAAATATTTAAATTCTTTAAAAATATTTGAGAAAATTTAGAGAAACTCAGTGGACATATATTTTCCATATATATGAGTTTCAACACATGGTCAAGTTCAAAATCATGGGCAAAACCCCTCAAAACCCTTTCCGCTTAAATCAAGCTTTTGAAATATTTCTATAAGAAATATTCTCAATAAAATCCAGGAAAATTCCAGCAAGTCACACATGCTATATGTGATGATCTTGCAAAGTTTCATCTCAATTCCAATAGATTTGATCCACCAAAATAATCCAAAACTATTCCTGTCCAGAGTCGAGTTTGAGCAACTTTACATTGTGGAGTATCTCCTATTGACCTCAAACTTTGTGGACATGTTCTAACCCCCAAATAATGATACTACACCAAGTGGTGGATTTGGGGGAAGTGAAATGCATGCTTGGATCTACAGAAATCTGATTCTGCCAAATTATAGGGTTTTTCAAGTTTGTACTGTCAACTTTCTTCAAACCATCTCAAACATGGTGATCCACTCTTATTTCACCTGCATTATCACCCTGTTAAATCTCATGGCAAGAAAACTCCATTTGCTTGCCCAAACACAGATCAAACACTTTCTGCCAGAATCCTAAAACCCATGATTGGGCCCCTTTTTATTTTCTCCTTGCTCTCAAATTTTTACAAGAGCTCTTACTAGACCCCCAACACCTCCAGTAGAAATCCCAACGGCTAGCTTCATGATTAAGGGGGGTAAAAACCCCATTTGCACCCCCCGGACAGCTCCAGTTTCACCTCTCTCTCTGCCCCCTCTCACTCGTGGCCGTTTCCAGAGCATCCAATGCCCCCTCCCACCTATTTTATTCCTTCTGCAGCCCCTGGATAAAGGTAGCCGGGCCAGAGCGCGTCAAAAGCTCTGGCATGCCGGCCAAAAACACGCTCTGGAGCACGCTACAGGACGGCCGAGTGTTGACGCCGCGCCCTGCCCATAACTCCGACCGCCTTGAGCCGCCCCCTCGCGCCAGTCGAGGCGCCTCGGCGTCCGCGACATGCTGCCGTGTCGGGAGCCACCTCTCCCTCTCTCTCTCACCCTCCTGCACGCGTGCCCGACGCCGCCCGGTTCGGCCAACCGTGGGCCTCACATGCGCGAGCTCCCATGCCTTCTCTCTTCTCTCCCTAGGCCTAGACCAGCCCCAGGAACGCCCCAGACACTCCCCCTCTCTTTCCCGTGCCCTCCAGCGAGCGCCACTTCCTCACCGGCGCACCACCGTGCGGTGGACCACCGTGCCCCTATAAAAGGGCCTCCCCGAACCCTTCTCCCACTTCTATTGACTCCCCCTCCTGCCCAATCGCCCTCCTGTGCCACCAAACCCACCCCGGAAGCACCTGAGCCCGAGATCGAACCCGAGCTCTGCCGCTTCGGCTCACTGGAGATCTCCGGGTACAGGCCCCCTCCGGTCCCCATTCTTCTTCCGCCGGTCCTCCCTCACCTCCCTGGCCCTTTTCCCACTCGTCCCTGGTTGTTTTGCAGTCGGGAACGTCGACGGCGACCCTCCCCCGAAGCATCTCCGCCGCGGGACCTCGTCGCCGGCGACCAGGGCCTCCCCGTCGACTATCTCCAGCACCACTCGAAAGGCAACGACGCCCCGAGTCCATTCCCATCATCAGTTGCCCTCGCCGTCGCCGGAGTCATCGCCGGTGAGCCCCACCTCCCTCTGTCCAGAGGAGGACGACGGACCTGACAGGCAGGCCCTGCCTATCAGCCTCCCACTCCTCTCTCCCGCGTCGCTCTCTCTCTGCTGCCGGGCCCCACCCGTTAGGTTTGAAACCTGACGCGCGCGGGGGCACTGAGCTGCCTGGGCCGCTTGTTGACAGGTTAGTTGGGCCGGCCCAGCTGCTGGCCGCCGCTGGCCTAGGGCACCAGAGCCCTTTTCTTTTTCTTTTTTTTGGAATTATTTGCAAAACTCCCACACAAATGAATCTTTGTCCAATTCCAAATATTTTGCCACTTGTGTAAATTTTTGAAAACATTTTATGTACTGGTTTTATTTAAAGGCTAGTTTTGATTATTTTTAGCCTTTGTTTAAATAGTTTTCAAAATATTTTTCACAACAAAACCTTAGGCAAATATTTGGAGTATAGTTTGTAGTATTTATCAGAGTAGGGCAACATTTTAGAAGTGAGTTTTGTGCTCTGTTTTTGTGATGATTCTTATTTTTACCGTTATTTATCGCGACGATAGATTGCGAGGTTGACGAGGGAGTTGGACCCGAAGACTTTGAAGACCCCGAAGACTTTGTTGAGCCAGGCAAGCAGCCCTTTGACCATGACTATGAACCCCTTTATTTGCATGACATATAGCACTTGTTTCCGTGATGAGGATCATGTTGATGTGGTGACCACTTCGGTGGGATGCATCGTGCATGACCCTACCATTCTTATGAGGGTTGTGCAGGTGGGAGTAGATAGGTTCCTAGTAGATGCTACGCAAGTGGGACGGGAATATGCATGGTGATGAAAACAGAAGTGCTTTCAAAGACTTTTTGAAAACCCCGTCGGGTGCCACTAATGCCCGAGGGAGATGATGATGAGCTAGGTAGCCACTTGATAAAGAAGTGGTGTACCGGAGCAAGTGAGTGTCTGTGTTTTTCGAAAACAGATTGGTGTAAGTTGCGACCGTTATTCCAACCTTACATGTACAACCACGATACCCCTTATGGGATTGGGGCTTTGTTGATTACCTTGGTGGGTACTAGCATAGAGACCGCATTACTAGTGGCGGGAGTGATGAGGTCACTCTCGATACGGGGTCGTGCCTGGTAGGGCGACCATGCGCTGTCTTTACAGGCACCGGGCACACCGTTGCGTGCCCTCATTGATGATACGTGTGATGTATATCATGAGGGATGGCACCAACGAGTGGACTCTTTGTATAGTATCGCTAGGGGAAAGGAATTGTTCGGGTGCTTACCTCGGGTATGAAATATACCGCGAGTCGTGGATGACGTGGAAGTTTCCCGAGTCTTGTGGGTAAAGTGTGCAACCTCTGCAAAGTCTAAAACTATTCGAATAGCCGTGTCCACGGTCAAGGACAGTTGGATGACCGCTCTTGTGCTACGTCCAATGTTTACTAAACTTGGTGTGTGTGTGTGTGTGTGTGTGTGTGTGTGTGTGTGAGTGTGTGTTGGTGACAAGGATGAAACTTGAGCTGAGTCCGATGACTTGGCATGTTGATGAACATGAGATGTTCAACCCCTGTTTATGATGATAACTGTGACTTGTTGATATGAATGCCTGCCAACGGTTGATGCATGCTTACTTAAGTTACTTGATCATGTCATTGCACTCAAAACTAGCTTTCTGCAAAACTTACCTACTGAGTGCTATATCATGCATTGTTATACCTTGTTCCAAAACTTGGGTTGCTTGCGAGTACATTCAAAGTACTCATTGGCTTGCCACTGGTTATTTAATTGGCCAGGCATGGAAGAGCAGGAATATGGCGAAGAGTTCGTTGGTGACGAACATGCGAACTAGGACGCTTCCCAGTTAGAATGCCTGTAGGTTTAAGGCAGATGGCATGGGTTCACGCTTCCGATCAAGATTTCCGCTGCTTGTTATGTTTAAGTGTTTGGCCCTTGCAGCCCTATCTATGTAAGACTTGACCTTCACGGTCTTTATTTGTGTAAGACGCTAAATGTGGATGTAAGACTCTTGTTATTCAGCTTCTGTGTGTTCAGTGAGCATTGATCTCTAGGATCACTGTACACGTGCATTCGGTGATCACGACTTATGAGTCGGGGTCCCCACAGAGCTGGTATCAGAGCCATCCTGACTGTAGGAAGCCCTTAGTTAGCATGGACGTTAGCTAGGATAAAACCGTTTTCAAAACTACACATATACTTGGGAGTTCTGCACTTCTTACCCCTTCTAGTTTTCTCACAGCACTATACTAACTCTCCTCCCTTCAAACCTTGTAGACGGCCGTCGTACCTGAAGCCCTCCTAGCATCCGGCTTTCCCCTACTCCTTGAGGATAGCCTGGAGAAGTGCCAGTATCGCCGACCACCTGTTTTCCTCTACCACGAGCACTGGGTCGATGCCGTCACGAAGGAGTACCACATTGATGTTTTCGTGAAGGCAAACGACTCCCCGACAAGTTGGTTCTTTAAGGGACCACAGATGGAGACCCTGGCACTCGCAGTCGAGACGGCTGCACGCAAGGCACTTATCCACCTTCGAGATATCATCCCAGAGGTGGCTGACGAGCCAGCTACTCGTTATCTACCCTTCAGGAGGGATGATATTGGCGAGAGTTGGACGTTGGTTCCATCCAAGGAGGATGGGACACCACTCAGATTCTAGACCTACTTCAGCCTCTCCGCCAATAGTCTGGCTCACCACTTGATTAAGGAGTCCGTGAAGCTGCGCGAGGAACTTCACCACACCCGAGAGCTACTTCGTCAAGCCAAGACGAAGCCAGACAGGATCAAGAAGGATGGAGCCCCTGAGGGATGACCAGCTATCGCTTACCGAGGAGGAGTACCCCCAGCTAGAGATGCACCCACACGTCGACGTCGCATGAGTGCGAAGGAGTACCGTGAGCTCTTCACTAACCCACTGACGAAGCGTCGTCGGGATGGACCTCCTCGTTCTTCGACCCCTTCGATCGGAGACGATGCCCATACGGATGATGATCAGGAGGAAGACCTAGAGGAGCATGACTACGAGACCGAGCACTCCACCACCTGAGTCTGAGAACCCCTAGGATAGGATCAGTCATGTACCCCTCATGCGAAGTCGAGTCTGTGTAATGGTTCATATGAAACCATGTGTGCTTGTTGTTTGGTTTTGTTGTTTGTGTTCCGATGCAAGTCACGCTTTTGCCTTAGGCAACATGTAAGCGACTCCATCGTCTATCTTATCTTAATATATGTGTTGGTCTTTCGACCCTTGTTTTATCACACTTACACTATACCAACCCCCTTAGGTGCGCTTTTCCAGTATTGCTTTTCCCCCCATTTATCCCAGTTATTTGACTTGGCTGCTACAAACCGGATGGTGACTGCAACCCGCAATAGCTTCTTCACCAACCCTGAAGCTGGCAAATCTAGCCAGCAATAGTGAGCTGGTGGGGCTGCTCACGCTGGAGATCACCCGGAGCAGCCACAAGGCGACATTCCCCCGCCACCACCTCCACCAGAGAACATGACCATAGCTCAGTTTCTCCAAGTTCTCCGGGAGGAATGCCAGACCAACACTGCTGCTATCCAGCAAGTGGCTCAAGTCCTTGTGAACAACCAGCAGCAAGGCAGGAATGGCAATGGCCGCTCCACTCTGTCTGAGTTCATGAGGAATTCGCCCCCAACCTTCACCGAGACTGCTGAACCACTGGATGCCGATGACTAGATCCGCACCATCGAGGACCTCCTTGCACTGGTCAATGGCAATGAGGATCGTGAGAAGGTGCTCTATGCCTCTCACTGCCTCGGAGGTACCGCCAGAGCTTGGTGGGATGGATTCAAGGTCATGCAAGGCGATCGTGTGATCATCTGGGATAACTTCAAGGAAGGATTCCGCACCGCCCACATTCCTTCTGGGATCATGGCTATAAAGAAGAGAGAATTCCGAGCGCTGAAGCAAGGAAGTGGCTCTGTCAAGGAGTATATGCAGAAGTTCAACCTGCTGTCAAGGTATGCACCTGAAGATGTCAACCTAAGATGGAACGCTTCATGGAAGGACTCCAGCAGACCCTACAGTACCAACTCATCGTCTGCGACTGTCGGACCTTCTTCGACCTGGTGAACAAGGCCCTCATGCTTGAAGACAAGCGTCGGGCCATGGACGACACTCGCAAGCGCAAGATAATCAGCAAGGGTAGTTCCAGCAACCAGAAGCCTCGCCCCTGGCAGCCAGCTCCAGCCAAGCCAACCTATCAGCCGCAGCAGGCTAGACCTCCGGCACCTCGTCCGAGCTACCAGCCTCAGCAGTATGCCAACCCCAGGCCAGCTTACAACAACCCCAATAACAACAACGGCGGCAGGAACAACAACAACAACAACTATGGTCAGGTCACTTGCTTTGGGTGTGGTCAGCCTGGGCACATCTCTAAGCAGTGCCCCAACAAGAATCCAGATGCACCGCGCCCCAATCCGCCCAACCAAGGTCAAGGCCGTGGAGCACCACCAAGGAACCCAGCTCCCCGCAACCAGCCCAACAGTGGCAAGGGTCGTGTGAATCACGTCACCGCAGAGGAAGCCCAGGAAGACCCGGACGTCATACTGGGTATGTTCCTCGTCAACTCAACTCCAGCAACCGTACTGTTTGATTGTGGAGCTTTGCATTCTTTTGTCACTCAAAAGTTTGCACTAGAGAGTGGTATGAAGCCTACACCCCTGGGTAGTCATATGTTGATACAAACCCCGGGTTCGGTTATGAAGTCGAAGATAGGATGTAAAGGAGTTGAGATTATCATCAACGGGGTAGACTTCCTAGCAGACCTCATAGTTCTGGATTCACCAGGCTTGGATGTCATCCTTGGCATGAATTGGTTGACCAAGAACCAAGGCTACTTGGACTGTGCCAAGAGGATCGTTACCATAACCAATAGCCAAGGAGTAGAAGTCAAGTATATTCCCAACCCTGCCTCCACTCGAGCCCCTCAGGTTAATTGTCTGTCGGAAATTGAGTTGGATCAAGTGCCAGTGGTATGCGAATACCCCGATGTTTTTCCTGATGAGCTGCCCGGAATGCCTCCTGACCGCGACATTGAGTTCATCATTGGGCTAATGCCCGGAGCTGGACCCATCTATAAGAAGCCCTATAGAATGGGACCCGAAGAGTTGGCTGACTTGAAGAAGCAACTGGCAGAGCAGCTCAGAAAAGGATTCATTCGCCCTAGTGCCACTCCTTGGGGATCACCTGTTCTATTTGTGTCAAAGAGGGACGGAACTATCCGACTCTGTGTCGATTACCGTTCCCTCAATGAGGTCACAATAAAGAACAAGTACCCACTCCCCAAGATTGAAGACCTATTCGATCAGCTGAATGGAGCTAAGGTGTTTTCCAAGATAGATCTCAGGTCTGGGTACTACCAGTTAAAGATCAGGCCCCAAGACATTCCGAAGATATCATTTGTAACTCGGTATGGCCTGTATGAATACACGGTCATGTCATTTGGGTTAACCAATGCCCCTGCTTACTTCATGTACCTCATGAACAAAGTCTTCATGGAGTACTTGGACAAGTTTGTTGTCGTCTTCATTGATGACATACTCGTCTTCTCCAAGTCTGAAGAAGAGCATGAGCAGCACTTGAGATTGGTCCTAAATAAGCTTCGAGAGCACCAGCTTTATGCCAAGTTCAGCAAGTGTGAATTCTGGCTGCATGAAGTTGGATTCTAGGGTCATGTGTTGACTGCAGAAGGATTGTCAGTGGATCCTGCCAAGATTGAAGCCGTGACTGAATGGCAATCCCCAACCAATGTGAAGGAGGTCAGGAGCTTCCTCGGACTCGCGGGATATTACCGCAAGTTCGTCGAAGGATTCTCGAGCATTGCTCGACCCATGACTCAGCTTTTGAAGAAGGACAAGAAGTTCGAATGGACGCCGAAGTGTGAAGAAAGCTTCCAAGAGCTCAAGAAGAGATTGACCACAGCCCCAGTTTTGGCCACCCCCGATATTCAGAAGGAGTTTGTGATATATTGTGACGCATCAAGAACCGGGCTTGGAGGTGTTCTCATGCAAGAAGGTAGAGTCGTAGCATATCTATCCAGACAACTACGTCCTCACGAAGAGAACTACGCTACTCATGATCTTGAGTTGGCAGCCGTAGTTCATGCCTTGAAGACATGGCGTCATTACCTTCTGGGGAAGCGATGTGAGATATACACAGACCACAAGAGTTTGAAGTATATTTTCACTCAAAAGGAATTGAACATGAGGCAGCGAAGATGGTTGGAGTTGATCAAGGACTATGACCTCAGTGTTCAATACCACCCTGGAAAGGCTAACATGGTCGCAGATGCCTTAAGCAGAAAGGCTTGTTCCTTGAACGCTATGATTAAGTAAAGGCTACCCGCCCTGTATGAAGAGCTTGAAAGCTTCGGCTTGGACCTAGTTGCACCTGGATTCCTAGCCAACCTCGAAGCAAAGCCTACCTTGATGGATGATATTAAGGAAGCTCAGAAGGGACACAAAAGCATTGAAGGCATCAAGAGGAAGATCAAGGCAGACAAGGCTCCAGGATTCTCGGTGGATGAACAAGGAGTTGTATGGTTCGGGAATCGTATCTGCGTGCCCAACAAAGAAGAGCTCAAGAACATCATCTTGCAAGAAGCTCATGACACTCCGTATTCCATCCATCCTGGAGGAACCAAGAAGTACCAAGACCTCAAGGCAAGATTCTAGTGGCATAGCATGAAACGGGAAATAGGCACCTTTGTTGCTAAGTGTGACATATGCCAGAGAGTCAAGGTTGAGCATCAGCGACCCGTTGGACTGTTGCAACCTCTCAAGGTGCCTGAATGGAAATGGGACAAAGTCGGGATGGACTTCATCACCGGATTACCAAGGTCAAGCAAGGGACATGATTCCATTTGGGTCATTGTCGATCACCTGACCAAGGTAGCCCACTTCATTCCCGTCAAGACGACTACAATGGGAACCAACTGGCCAACCTCTACATCAACCGGATTATGAGTCTTCACGGAGTTCCTAAGGAGATCGTGTCAGACCGAGGTACCCAGTTTACCTCGAGGTTCTGGAATAGATTCCAAGAAGCCTAGGGAACCAAGTTGTCCTTCAGCACTGCTTTTCACCCCTAGATCGATGGACAGACGGAACGAGTAAACTAGATACTCCAGGATATGCTCTGTGCTTGTGTTTTGGCATATGGAGCCAAGTGGGAAGATTGCCTACAATTTGCCGAGTTCTCCTACAACAACAGCTACCAGTCGAGCCTTCAGATGGCACCATTTGAGGTGTTGTATGGACGCAAGTATCGTACTCCCCTCAATTGGCCGGAAACCGGAGAAGGACTAGTCTTTGGCCCAGACATCCTCCGCGAAGCAAAGGAGCAAGTTCAACTCGTCCGAGAGCGTCTCAAGACCGCCAAGACCAGATAGAAGAGCTACGCCGATTCCCGACGTCGGGACATGTTGGGGATATAACCCCCGTGGTGAGACCCGCCCAGGAGGGGCCGGGTCATGCGGTTGGCGGCTTACGACAAGATTAGGAGTAAGCTTATCCAATGGGCCTGGAGGCCCAGAGCCAGAAGACAAGATGTAACCCGGCGGGCTAGAGCCGCCGGTGGCGGTTTGTTAAACAAGGCATGTGTAGTTAGAGGTGAGGTCGGTTATCAAGTATAACCCGGCCCGGACTCTCGTAAGCCCAGGACCTTGACTTGTGTATATAAAGGTGGGTTACCTGGGCAGCTTAGGCCACGAAACAACTCATCGATAGCTAGGTTAAGCGAACTCGCTCCCTTGTAATCGATACCCAATCAATACAACACAAAGCAGGACGTAGGCTTTTACCTCATTCCGAGGGGCCGAACCTGGGTAACCCTTGTCTCTTGATTCCGATCAACCCCTTCGAGCTCACCGCCTTAGCGATGGCCTCGAACTTAAGTCCTTTCATGGGGACATCTGTCGTGACAAAAATACGACAGTTGGAGCCCACCGTGGGGCTAGCGCTCGGTGGTGTGGAGTTCTCGAAGGGCTCTCTCTCAGGGATCGAGGGATACGCCGTTGGCAGGATGACCAAGAGTCACCGCGGCAAGCTCTACATCGACGATGCTGGCTGGGGCCCCGAGGCCGACTCAATTGAGTACGGGTACCGGGTCCCCTTTGGCGGAATTCACGTCTTCATCGGCAAGATCGGCGGATCTAAGCCTAGGCCGGACATCTGCACCGACCTCGTCGAGCCGGCCCGGCGCGTGCAACCCGCCCGAGTTAATCCGGGTCGGAAGCACGTCTTCGTCGGCTTTACCCAAGGCGCGGAGCTTGAAGGTTCCATGTCTCGGGAGGAAACCCTCATCTGCTCGGAGGAGGGATCCTCGAGCGAAGAGACGAAATCAATCTACCAGCTCCACAACGGCGGGCTTGGGGGCTACGTCGAGGATCACCCTGGGCCGGAGTATTTTGAGCCGGAGTACTATGGGCCGCCGAGCCGCGCTGCTGTATTCATGGCAGGATCGGCACCGGCCCCTAGCAGCATGGCGGCTGGTGCGTCCGGGTCCGGGTCAGGCAGGCCGCCGGCTCAAGTTTTGTTGGATCTGATGAACGAGCTTACAACTCTGATGGAATCTGAGGTCACGGCCGAAAACCAAGCAGCCCGTAACACGGAGATCGTGAGGTTGAAGACCCAGATGGCAGGAGTCCAACAGGAAATCAATGCATTGAAGGCTCAGATGGATGCTGAGTCGGAGCGCCTTAGGGTGGATGCTTTTCGCCTTGAATTAGAGCAGCAGACCACAACGGCGGTTCACCAGATGAGGCATCAATCCCGTTTGCCGGATCAATATGAGGCCAGAAATCTTTTCAACACGCCAGGGACGGGAGGGAATGCACCTCTGACCGTAACCCGGACGGCGGAAGTACCTGGGAGCAGGGCGGCGGTTCAGCATCGGCAGCCAGACCCGCCCCGTAGGAACCATACCCCGCCACAGTCTTTTCCAACACCGCCGGGTCATTATTCTAACCCGGTGGAGAACATAGTGGCAGCGGCAACCAGACTCGGTACAATCCCCATCCCTGATGGGACGCCTTTCGCAGAGGAAGTGCGGAACGCCATTGGATACCTGCAGACGGAGGTGGCCCAGCAGGAGAAGTATACTTACAGCCGGAGTCGTGTGCACTCAACCCCCATCCCAAGCCGCAGCTACAGCCGGCGTTTAGAGTCGCCGGCGGTCTCTAGCAGTGAGCGACGTCGAAACCCGCCGCGAGATAATCAACCGGCTCTTGATGCTCAGGCGTTGGTGGATCCGTTCAAGAACCCACAGTCGCACCTTCCGTTTCCGTTCATAAGCCGCCAGGGTGAGAAAGCTATTCCACTGTATCAGATGATGAAGAAGACAGACGATTTCGTCTGGAGTAATGCAGCTAATGAGGCGTTTGAGGCGCTCAAAAAGCAATTAGCTGAGCCGCCTGTTCTGGCCGCTCCCGTGGAAAAGGAACCTCTGCTTTTATATGTGGCGGCTAACAACAGAGCTGTCAGTGCTGCAGTTGTGGTCGAGCGCAAGGAGGCGGGTAAGGAGTATCCAGTTCAGCGGCCGGTTTATTATGTCAGTGAAGTCTTGACGGAGTTTAAGCAAAGATATCCACATTGGCAAAAACTGGTGCTTGGGGTGTTCATGGCCAATCGCAAGCTGAAGCACTATTTTCTTGTGCACCCGGTCACAGTGGTCAGCTCTGCTCCTTTGGGAGATATCATTCAAAACAGAGAAGCCACTGGAAGGATTGCTAAGTGGGCGATTGAACTTGGACCTCTCAATCTGAAGTATGTGCCCCGGACGGCTATCAAATCTCAAGCCCTGGTGGATTTTATCAATGACTGGACAAAATGTCAAATTCCTAAGGAGAAGCTGGACAATACTTATTGGACGATTCACTTTGATGGATCCAGGCAATTGGAAGGCTCGGGGGCTGGAGTTGTTTTAACTTCCCCGCGAGGTGACAAATTCTGTTATGTTTTGAGGCTAATGTTTCCTTGTACTAACAATGCAGCGGAATATGAGGCTTTGCTTCATGGGCTCCGTGTCGCTAAGGAGATGAATTTGAGCTGGGTCAGATGTCTTGGCGACTTAGACCTGGTGGCTCAGCAAGTCTCTGGCACGTGGGATTCTAAAGACCCGCGCATGGCGGCTTATCGTCATGCGGTTGATGTCATTGCTGGCCACTTTAAGGGCTATCAGGTGGATCATATTGACCGACGGAAGAATGAGGCGGCTGACGCATTATCAAGGCTGGGGTCTTAGCGTAAGCCGGTGCCGCCTAATGTATTCTTGGACATGTTGCATCACCCGTCAGTCAAGTTACCGTCAGAGGAGGATTTGGCTATACCTGACCCGGAAGAACAACTGGTGGCGGCTCTTCGCGCGATCCCTGACTGGACGTTGCCTTATCTGGCGTACCTGACCCGCGGCGAGTTACCTCAAGACGAGACTATGGCACGACATATCATAAGGCGGTCTAAGTCGATGACTATTGTTAACGGCGAGTTACATCGGCGCAGTGTGACTGGTGTTATTCAGCGCTGTGTTTCTCCTGATGAGGGCCATGACATCTTGCAAGAAATCCATGATGGTGATTGTGGTCATCACGCCGGGTCAAAATCATTGGTGGCCAAGGCTTTTCGCCACGGCTTTTACTGGTTAACAGCTCATAAAGATGCAGAAGATTTGGTCAGTAAGTGTGGCGGGTATCAAAAATTTGGGCGGCGTGCCCATGTGCCAGCTCAAGAGCTACGGATGATTCCAATCACCTGGCTGTTTCCAGTTTGGGGGCTTGATATGGTAGGACCTTTCAAGAGGTCTAAGGACAAGAAGACCCACCTCTTGGTGGCGGTTGACAAGTTTACTAAGTGCGTTGAGGCTGAGCCGGTCAGCAAGTGTGATGCAGCAACAGCAGTTCAGTTCGTCAAAAAACTGATCTTCCATTTTGGCTATCCGCATAGTATCATCACTGATAATGGCACAAATCTGTCGAAGGGGGCTATGAAGGAGTTCTGTGAGCGTGCTAACCAGGAAATTTTGAGAGGTATAAAACCCCGGTCATGGTTCCTTTGGAGCGCACGCCGGGTTGTTGGGTGGAGGAGTTGCCGTCTGTTCTTTGGAGCATAAGAACCACCCCCAATAGGTCTACAGGCTATACGTCTTTCTTCATGGTTTATGGCGCAGAAGCTGTTCTCCCCAGTGATATTCGTCATGACTCACCCAGAGTGGCGGCTTATGTAGAAACTGATAACGAGGCGGCGCGTCAAGATGCTTTGGATGCCTTGGACGAAGAGCGGGATCTTGCAGCAGCTCGATCGGCGATTTATCAACAAGACCTGCGTCGCTATCATAGCCGCAGGGTCAAGACCCGGACGTTCCAAGAAGGCGACTTAGTACTCCGGCTGATTCAAGACCAGTCAGATATGCATAAGTTGTCACCTCCCTGGGAAGGACCGTTTGTGATCAGCAGAAATCTCAACAATGGTTCTTATTATCTCATGGATATACGGGAGAGTGACAAGTCTCTCACTTCTGGTGAAGAGACCAAGAGGCCATGGAATATTGCTCACCTTCGGCCATAGTATACTTAAGCCGCCAGGCCGGCTCTCATCAATGTACATATTTCTGTCATTGTATGCACCATCTTTTATGATATAATAAAGTTGGCATCCCCATGATTAGGGGCCTCTGCCATTTTCTCCGCACTGAAAGTATCATACAATGGAGTTGATCCTTAATCAGGTCACTTGGGGGCTTCCAACCCTATGGGTTTAGCTTTCATACCCTCTTGGCCAGGCTTTATATGCCATGTTCGAGTTAAACTTGCCTGTTTGCAACTTGCTACTCCACTATGTGACCCGCCGAACTCTTGACAGTTAATCTTGATAAGAGACCCTGAACTTTCATAAGTTATTCTCGCACAAAGACCCTGAACTTGTCAAGGTTTAAACGGCGGCTTTTGTCACGAGAGAGCCGGCTTACAGTGAGCTAGGATAAACTTGTCTTGTCTACCGTAATCCCTCCGCTATGTGGCCCGTTCGTACTCTTCGCAATGTCAATCTTTTAAAGACCCTGAACTTGCTAAGGTTTAAACGACGGATTTATGTCACATGAGACCCGGTTTACAAGTTTTCAGGCTTTCCGCCTAGTTTCTTCGGAAACAAAAATTTTCATAAAAAACAGGAAGTTATCTTGTCCTGACGCGCCTTTAAAGCCGGCTTATAGGATGAGACATACAAATTACTTGTTTCTTGCAGGTACTATCATGATGAGATTGTATGTTTTGGAAAATTCTGGTTTGATATTGCTCAGGGAGTATAACCCGCCCGGCGCGTCGAAGCAGCCAAAAGATTATATATCAAAGACGAATTTGCTAAGTCGCCGGCAGAAGCTTAAAACAGTGCATCAAAAGCACACGGGCAGGCGGATAAAAGTTTTCCTAGTACTATTACAAGGCTGTTCAAAATGCCCAAAAGTTGCAGACTTCAAGTTTTTTCAGCCAATTCTAAACCGGCGAATTAAACAAGGCCGGGTTACCCTCACATGATGCAAAGTTTTTCTCTAACTCGCCGCCGGGTCATCCTGCGCCGGGTCTTCGGTCTCTTCGATCTGGAGGTTGTCCACATCCCAATTGCAGTTGGTTAAAGCTTCAAACATGGCTTCATCGTGCAGGATTGGAGATGGGTCAACATCAGGAGCGAAGAGGTGCTGACGGCGTTGAGGAATCAGGCTCTTCGCTTCAAAAGTGGGCCCTCGAACACGTTTGTTATCTTCGGTGTAGGCCGCCTGGTATACTGACAGATCAGCCTCTGCGGCCAGCCGGCTTGCCAGAACCCGGGACGCCTTATGACAGCGAGAGTAATCTTCTTGTGTAAACTGCGAGCCGTCATCCTTCAGTTGAGGGAAGCCATCCATCATCTCATCCGGGTTAAGCTTCGGGGCATAAGCCAACGACCGGCTCAAAGCAGCAATTGCGCCCTTGCGGGCGGCTGATCTCTTTAGTTCTTCCAGCTGCTTTGGGATGGTCGACATGACTTCCAGCACGCCCTTTATGAGCTTTGGAACACCCCTCTCATTCATGACAGCCCTGATGGTAATTAGAGACCCGGCATACAACTGTTCTGTCAAAGAGTATAAAGCTTTGAGTTTCAGTAGGCTGTTGTCTGACAGTTGGCGGCTCCGTTCACCTACAAACATGTCAAAATTTATAAACCACCGGAGAAGATTATTGACAAGTATTTTTATATAGTTGAAGGTTAAGGATACCTACCAAACAAAGCTCCAATCATACGGGTTATCTGGCCCTTCAGAGTGTTTAGCTCGTCAGTCACCGTTTTGAGCCGGCCCTCTGCGTCTTCAGCGCGCTTGATCAGGGCGGCTTGGCTTGACTCAGTAGTCTGCTTGAAAGTTTCGAACTCTGTTTTGATCTTCTCGAGATCTATGGAGCAGAGCCGCCACTTTTCTTCTTTCTTTGCTCGGGCGTCTTGTTGCAAAGATAAGCTTTTCTTCAAGTCCATCAGCTTAGACTCGGCGGCGTTCAAAGATTCCTGCACAGGGCAAGTCATGACAGAGCAAGGTTGTCAGTTTTAAGCTGCCAGTCCGGCTCACACAGTCTTATATCAAAATTTGGTACAATGATTACAAGTCCCAAGCAGATTGCTAGCAATTTACTTGACACTTGGGGGCTAATGTGTCTTAGTTCTTTTTTATAGAACCGGCTCGTTACTTAGGTAATGACCCGGCCCTTGGGGGCTACGATTGGCGCTTAATCTATGATTGAGTGCCGGCTCATTACTTAGGTAATGACCCGGCCCTTGGGGGCTACGATTGGCGCTTAATCTATGATTGAGTGCCGGCTCATTACTTAGGTAATGACCCGGTCCTTGGGGGCTACGATTGGCGCTTAATCTATGATTGATTGCCGACTCATTACTTAGGTAATAACCCGGCCCTTGGGGGCTACAGTTGGCTCTTAATCTATGATTGAGTGTCGGCTCATTATTGGTATAATAACCCGGCCCTTGGGGGCTACACTTGGCTCTCAGTCCATATTTCACATACTGATGACTCTTCAAAAGTTGCCAAATTAATGCAAGACCCGGCTGACCTTCTGAGAGTTCAACCGGTTCTTGGGGGCTACATAAGTATATACATGAAGAGGCAAGGGAAGTAAAGTACCTCGTATTTTTTCTTCATCTTGGCGACCAAGTTGGCCAACATGTCTCAGCTGGCAAACAGACGACTCAGATAGCCGGCATGCAATTCATCGACAGTAAGTTTATTCAAATTTGAAAGATCAGAGGGAGTCTTCTCTTCCTTGGAGGGAGCCGCCTCATCTTCCTTGATATGCTTTGATAGCGCATGTGAAGGAGTTGGAGATTTGTGAGCCGCCCCGGTGACAGTGACCTCTTCATGAGAAGCCATATCTTCAGTTGACGGCTGGGGGCTTGGCGGCTTAGGAGCAGAATCTGGATGGGTTTCAGGAGCCTCAACGTCCATATTAGCCGGTTCATTGTGCTGAGGGGCTTCTTCATGAGCGTCTTTGGCGGTTTCAGAAGGCTCAACATGGACTTCCGGGATGCTTGGCTTTGGAATTGCCGGCTCTGTAACATTAGGTGCGGTGGATGACCCAGCCACTTTCCTTCGTTTGGCTTGAGCCCTGTGAGGCAAAGTTAAAATTACACATCAATGAGCAGGGATGGACTATTAATGCAAGGCGTGGGATATAAGACACTTACCCCTGGTTGATGATAAGGGGAGGCAGCTTTGAGGCGGTCGAATCGCCAGAAGAAGGAGGCGAGTCCTGAAAAAAGTTAGCATTGCTAAACAGTTAATAAGCTGCAAGGATAGTGTACAGGCAAAATAAGTTCAAGGCAAGGAAGTACTTCGGTGCGCTGTTTTCGAGGGGCCGGCTCATTGGGTAAGCCGGTTAAAAGGTCTCTAGAGCCGGCGCTCCGGGTCTGACGTCTCCTGTCGTCTTGCTATTTCTTCAAAAGAAAGTTATGACTTAAGTGAGCAAAAGGACGGGAACTCTTTACCTTCCGTACAGCCCGCCGTATTCTTTTTACTGGTGAAAGATCCGAGTCAGAGGAGACAATGGTTACCTCGACAGCGTCGGCATGACTTGTTTCTGCTTCTTCCTGTGAGTAATCATCGTCAATGAGTTGCACAAAGAGAAGACCAAGGGATTCAAGTTCTACCTCTGAGTCGTCTAAATCAAATAACTCTTCCGCTGACTGTTTCCTCTTGCGGGTTGGCGCCTTAGTTTTTGATGCCTTGGGGACTTTGTTTTTCTTCTTGAGAGTAGGGGGAAACAATTTCTTCCAGAATGAAGAGCCGGCCTACAAAGGACAAAGCATATTGGCAGAAAAGGTTTAATAAAGTATGGAGTTAAAAGAATGGATGAGGGTTAGGATGAAAAAACTTACATCCGGAGCCGGGTTAAATGCAGAGAAGGGACTTAAGCTAGTCTTGCTGCAGGCGGCTAATGATTCCCCCAGCAAAGACTTGATGATAGTGTTGAGATCCTGATCCTTCAAAGGGGTCTGGTTGAAGCGTTGAGGGTCGTCCACTTTACCAGTGTATTGGCAGATTAAGGCGCCGCGGCGGCTCAACGGCAGAATCCTCCAATAAACCCAGCAGCGGATCAGATCAACACCCGTCAACCTGTTGGCCAATAGGGCCCTGACTTTTGAGAAAGTGGAGGCATATTGAGCACGTCCGGCGGCTGACATCCGGTCTGGAAGCTCTGTATCTGTGCTAAGCCGGTAGGAACGGTAACCCAATAGTGGGTTCTCCCCCTCTGGTGAAGTGTCTTGACAGTAGAACCAAGTATTGTTCCACTCTTTGGGGTGACTTGGTAGGGTCGTTGCTGGGAAGAGTACGTCCCTCTGCCTCTGAAGAGTGACTCCCCCGAGCTCAAGGCTTAACCCGTCTGCCATTTCTGTATGGCGGTTAATGTAAAAGTATTCCTTGAAGAGGTCAACAGATGGTTCCTCTTGCAGGTAGGATTCACAGAAGGTTTGAAATTGGCACATATTTGTGACAGAATTTGGGCCAATGTCTTGGGGGTGCAGCTTGAATGCGTATAAGACGTCCCGGAAAAACTTAGACCCAGGAGGGGAGAAGCCACGCAACAGATGATCCGTGAAGACGATGACTTCCCCGTCTTTGGGTTTTGGGGTGGTCTCACTGCGTGGAACCCGCCAGTGGATGACGTCCTGAGCCGGCAGAACTCCCATGGTGACAAATTCTTTGAGTGACTCTTCGGTCACTCCAGACTTTACCCAGTTGCAGGTGGACGGGGTTTTAGACATGGTTGGCGGCTTAGGAAGATGCGGGAAGACATGAATATTCGGCGGGTTAAAAATACATTCTGACTAAGGTCATTATGACTAGAAATGGTGACAGCGTTTGGCGGGTCAATATAAAATTATGAGCCGCCAAAGCTACTTGCGATAAGACAGAGTGAGCCGGCAGCTTTACGGCGGGTCAAGTTTATCAACGCAGATTGAAAAATTGCTAAGTGTTGAGAAACCGATTCTGCAACTACGACTATGGATTCAAGATCTACGGGCGAGGGAAAAAGAAAAATATTATAGCCCTAAAAGATCCAGTGGAAGAATAGACGGCCTCTGCGCAGATTAAAATGAGCTGCAGATCTACAATGAGTGCGGCGTGATTATGGAGCGGGCGGTCGCGTGATTTGGGCAGTATTCTGAGGCCCTAAAGAGGTGTTTTCTTTATCCAAATCCGTGAAGGACATTTTGATGAACGGCGATGAACGTTGAAGAAACCCGACGAACTCGGGGGAGATCTAAAGGATTATTGCGGATCTAACAAGGAGCAGGATTGAAACCTGGAGGTGCGGTCGGATGCGGCGATGTTCTGGACGCGTTCAGGTTGATGCAGCGGCCTGAGTTGATGAAGACAGTGAGGACTGAACGGCGCAACGAGCTTCGGCGGCGCGGCAAGCTTTGCTGGTCCAGAGGAAGAAGAAGGAGATGGCGGCGGGGAAAAATGGTAGTGATAGCCCCCTGTGTTTATTTATAAGGTTATAATAGCCTCACGAACGGTCTGGTGCGGGAATCGAGGGAGCATGATGATGATTAAACTAAGAAGACGCCTTGATTTTCGGGCTGGTCATATTAATGTCGAAAGATCTGTTCTGACGTCAGAGGAATCTTTTTGATTTTTCTGATGACGTCACGGCGGGTCATGAAAGCTTGTCAGAAGCAACGGTCGCCCATTCTCAGCGGGTCATGAAGATTATCAGAGAAGGCAAGACTCGGCAACCAGAAGATTTGGAGATTGACATGAACTAGTTCAAATCAATCTGGGGCCCAATGTTGGGGATATAACCCCGTGGTGAGACCCGCCAGGAGGGGATGGGTCATGCGGTGGGCGGCTTACGACAAGATTAGGAGTAAGCTTATCCAATGGGCCTGGAGGCCTAGAGTCAGAAGACAAGATGTAACCCGGCGGGCTTGAGCCGCCGGTGGCGGTTTGTTAAACAAGGCATGTGTAGTTAGAGGTGAGGTCGGTTATCAAGTATAACCTGGCCCGGACTCTTGTAAGCCCAGGACCTTGACCTGTGTATATAAAGGCGGGTTACCTGGGTGGCTTAGGCCACGAAACAACTCATCGATAGCTAGGTTAAGTGAACTCGCTCCCTTGTAATCGATACCCAATCAATACAACACAAAGCAGGACGTAGGCTTTTACCTCTTTCCGAGGGGCCGAACCTGGGTAACCCTTGTCTCTCGATTCCGATCAACCCCTTTGAGCCCACCGCCTTAGCGATGGCCTCGAACCTAAGTCCTTTCACGGGGACATCTGCCGTGACAAAACCATGACAGGACATGAGTTTCCGTCTTGGAGACCATGTTTACCTCCGTGTCACGCCTCTCAAAGGAACCAAGTATTTCCGCGTCAAGGGAAAACTTGCACCAAGATATATCGGCCCCTTCAAGATCACCGACAGACGAGAAGAAGTTGCTTACCAGCTAGAGCTACCTTCCGAGCTATCAGATGTGCACAACGTGTTCCACGTGTCACAACTCCGGAAGTGTCTTCAAGTTCCCAACCGCCCCGACCTCTACAAGGACATCGATCATCAAGCCATCGACCTTCAGCCAGACCTCACTTATCGTGAGAGGCCAGTTCACATTTTGGATGAAGTTGAACGTTGCACCCGAAGCCGCACCATCAAGTATTTCAAGGTCCAATGGAGCAACCACACTGAAGCAGAAGCAACCTAGGAGTGTGAAGACTATCTTCGATCTGAGTTCCCTTATCTTTTTAGCGCTTAGCCTAGGAATCTCGGGGACGAGATTCTTGTAAGGGGGGTAGGTCTGTCACACCCTGTGGTTGCATCACTTTGCTATGCTAAGGATTTGCAAAATTTGGAACCAATTAAAACTTTTGAGTGCATGAGCTTGTTTGCTTGATTGAATGTGTTTGGCACTCTTAGGTTCTACTCCTCTCCATATTCATTTTTCCTTGACCCAAACATCTGGCCCAATGATCATGCCATGTGAATAGTACCCAAAACTATTTTTATCAAATATTGTTTTGGCCAAAAAGGATTTATTCAAATTAGGTTTTCAAAAACACCTGAATTGAGGTTTGTACTACAAGTCCTCAAATTGGGTGGATCCTTTTTCCACAAAGACTTTATTTGAAACCTACTATATACAAGACTTCCCAAAACCACCAAATATTAATTTTAAAGATTATTTTGCTATTTTATTTAAAGGCTTTTTCTTAAGGCCAGAAATGGTTTTTCATAAGGAAAAATTATTTAAATTCTTTAAAAATATTTGAGAAAATTTAGAGAAACTGAGTGGACATATATTTTCCATATATATGAGTTTCAACTTATGGTCAAGTTCAAAATCATGGAAAAAAACCCTCAAAATCTTTTCTGCTTAAATCAAGATTTTGAAATATTTCTATAAGAAATATTCTCAATAAAAT
Source organism: Elymus sibiricus (assembly GCA_039707655.1). NCBI lineage: Eukaryota > Viridiplantae > Streptophyta > Magnoliopsida > Poales > Poaceae > Elymus > Elymus sibiricus. The sequence continues at coordinate 220,412,788 of CM077675.1, forward strand.
CCAGGAAAATTCCAGCAAGTCACACATGCTATATGCGATGATCTTGCAAAGTTTCATCTCAATCCCAATTGATTTGATCCACCAAAATAATCCAAAACCATTCCTGTCCAGAGTCGAGTTTGAGCAACTTTACATTGTGGAGTATCTCCTATTGACCTCAAACTTTGTGGACATGTTCTAACCCCCAAATAATGATACTACACCATGTGGTGGATTTGGGGGAAGTGAAATGAATGCTTGGATCTACAGAAATCTGATTCTGCCAAATTCTAGGGTTTTTCAAGTTTGTACTGTCAACTTTCTTCAAACCATCTCAAACTTGGTGATCCACTCTTATTTCACCTGCATTATCACCCTGTTAAATCTCGTGGCAAGAAAATTCCATTTGCTTGCCCAAACACAGAACAAACACTTTCTGCCAGAATCCTAAAACCCATGATTGGGCCCCTTTTTCTTCTCTCCTTGCTCTCAAATTTTTACCAGAGCTCTTACTAGACCCCCATCACCTCCAGTAGAAATCCCAACGGCTAGCTCCATGATTGAGGGGGGTAAAAACCCCATTTGCACCCCCTGGACAGCTCCAGTTTCACCTCTCTCTGCCCCCTCTCACTCATGGCCATTTCCAGAGCATCCAATGCCCCCTCCCACCTATTTTATTCCATCTACTGCCCATGAATAAAGGTGGCCGCGCCAGAGCGCGTCAAAAGCTCTGGCATGCCGGCCAAAAACGCGCTCTGGAGCGCGCTACAAGACGGCCGAGCGTTGACGCCGCGCCCTGCCCATACTTCCGACCGCCTCGAGCCGACCCCTCGCGCCACTCGAGGCACCTCGGCGTCCGCGACACGCTGCCGTGTCGGGAGCCACCTCTGCCTCTCTCTCTCACCCTCCCGCACGCGTGCCCGACGCCGCCCGGTTCGGCCAACCGCGGGCCTCACATGCCTGAGCTCCCACGCCTTCTCTCTTCTCTCCCCTAGCCCTAGACCAGCCCCAGGAACGCCCCAGACACTCTCCAACTCTTTCCCGTGCCCTCCAGTGAGCGCCACTTCCTCACCGGCGCACTACCGTGCGGTGGACCGCCGTGCCCTATAAAAGGGCCTCCCTGAACCCTTCTCCCACTTCTGCTGACTCCCCCTCCTCCCCAATCGCCCTCCTGTGCCACCAAACCCGCCCCGGAAGCACCTGAGCCCGAGATCGAACCCGAGCTCTGCCGCTTCGGCTCGCCAGAGATCTCCGGGTACAGGCCCCCTCCGGTCCCCACTCTTCTTCCGCCGGTCCTCCCTCACCTCCCTGACCCTTTACCCCCTCGTCCCCGGTTGTTTTGCAGTCGGGAATGTCGACGGCGACCATCCCCCGAACCGTCTCCACCGCGGGACCTCGCCGCCGGCGACCAGGGCCTCCCCGTCGACCATCTCAGCACCACCCGAAAGGTGACGACGCCCTGAGTCCATTCCCGTCATCAGTTGCCCTCGCCGTCACCGGAGTCATCGCCGGTGAGCCCCGCCTCCCTCTGTCCAAATGGGGACGACGGACCTGACAGGCAGGCCCCGCCTATCAGCCTCCCACTCCTCTCTTCTGCTTCGCTCTCTCTCTGCTGCCGGGCCCCGCCCGTCACGTTTGAAACCTAACGCGCGCGGGGGCACTGAGCCGCCTGGGCCGCTTGCTGGCTGGTTAGCTGGGCCGGCCCAGCTGCTGGCCGCCGCTGGCCCAGGGCACTGGAGCCCTTTTCTTTTTCTTTTTTTGGCATTATTTGCAAAAATCCCACACAAATGAATATTTGTCCAATTCCAAATATTTTTCCACCACAAATCTTGTAATATTTTGTAGAATTTTATAGTGCCTCTTGTGTAAATTTTTGAAAACATTTTATGTACTGGTTTTATTTAAAGGCTAGTTTTGATTATTTTTAGCCTCTGTTTAAATAGTTTTCAAAATCTTTTTCACAACAAAACCTTAGGCAAATATTTTTAGTATAGTTTGTAGTATTTATCAGAGTAGGGCAACATTTTAGAAGTGAGTTTTGTGCTCTGTTTTTGTGATGATTCTTATTTTTACCGTTATTTATCGCGACGATAGATTGCGAGGTTGACGAGGGAGTTGGACCCGAAGACATTGAAGACCCCGAAGACTTTGTTGAGCCAGGCAATCAGCCCTTTGACCATGACTATGAATCCCTTTATTTGCATGACATATAGCACTTGTTTCCGTGATGAGGATCATGTTGATGTGGTGACCACTTCAGTGGGATGCCTCGGATACTTTACCATTGATACTTGCATCTTGCATGACTCTACCATTCTTATGAGGGTTGTGCAGGTGGGAGTAGATAGGTTGCTAGTAGATGCTACCCGAGTGGGACGGGAATATGCATGGTGATGAAAACAAAAGTGCTTTCAAAGACTTTTCGAAAACCCCGTCGGGTGCCACTAATGCCCAAGGGAGATGATGATGAGCTAGGTAGCCACTTGATAAAGAAGTGGTGTACCGGAGCAAGTGAGTGTGTGTGGTTTTCGAAAACGGATTGGTGTAAGTTGTGACCGTTATTCCAACCTTACATGTACAACCACGATACCCCTTGTGGGACGGGGCTTTGTTGATTACCTTGGTGGGTACTAGAATAGAGCCCGCATTACTAGTGGTGGGAGTGATGAGGTCACTCTCGATACGGGGTCGTGCCTGGTAGGGCGACCGTGCGCTGTCTTTACAGGCACCGGGCACACCGTTGCGTGCCCTCATGGATGATACGTGTGATGTATATCATGAGGGATGGCACCAATGAGTGGCTCTTTGTTTAGTATCGCTAGGGGAAAGGCATTGTTCGGGTGCTTACCTAGGGTATGAAATATACCGCGAGTCGTGGATGATGCGGAAGTTTCCCGAGTCTTGTGGGTAAACTGTGCAACCTCTGCAGAGTGTAAAACTATTCGAATAGCCGTGTCCACGGTCAATGACAGTTGGATGACTGCTCTTGTGCTACGTCCAATGTTTACTAAACTTGGTGTGTGTGTGTGTGTGTGTGTGTGTGTGTGTGTGTGTGTGTTGGTGACAAGGATGAAACTTGAATTGAGTCCGATGACTTGGCATGTTGATGAACATGAGATGTTCAACCCCTGTTTATGATGATAACTGTGACTTGTTGAAATGAATGCCTGCCAACGGTTGATGCATGTTACTTAAGTTACTTGATCATGTCATTGCACTTAAAACTAGCTTTCTGCAAAACTTACCTACTTAGTGCTATATCATGCATTGTTATACCTTGTTCCAAAACTTGGGTTGCTTGCGAGTACATTCAAAGTACTCATTGGCTTGCCAATGGTTATTTAATTGGCCAGGCATGGAAGAGCAGGAATATGGCGAAGAGTTCGTTGGTGACGAACATGCGAACTAGGACGCTTCCCAGTCAGAATGCATGTACGTTTAACGCAGATGGCATGGGTTCACGCTTCCGATCAAGATTTCCGCTGCTTGTTATGTTTAAGTGTTTGGCCCTTGCGGACCTATCTATGTAAGACTTGACCTTCATGATCTTTATTTGTGTAAGACGCTAAATGTGGATGTAAGACTCTTGTTATTCAGCTTCTGTGTGTTCAGTGAGCATTGATCTCTGGGATCACTGTACACGTGCATTCGGTGATCACGAGTTATGAGTCGGGGTCCCCACACCTTCCATCTTAGTGATGGTCCCTTCATGAGACTCAATGATGCCATTGGCCTCACCTAGTTGTTCCAAGAAAGAAACGAAGTGCTTCTTGGTCTCACCTTTGAGCTTACCCAAGAACTTGTAAAAATCATTTTCATCCACCTTAAACTCCTCATTTGCATCCACACAATCCATCAAACAAGGGTTCGTAGTGATAGTAGTTTTGATGTTCGAGGTTACCTTGTTGGTGGACTCGACCATGAAGCACTTGGCAGGGGCGATGAGGTTCTTGTTATGGGAGTCGAAGAGAGACACCAAGGTTGGGGAAGAGGTGGCAATGGCGACGGAGGCCGTTGCAATCACTTCACCACTTGCATCATCATCGGAGTTGTACTCTTCGAGCGCCACCAAACCCTTTTGTGCCACTCTCTTCGTGAAGTTGTTATTGCTGGGGAAAGACTTGGCCTTGTCTTTGTGGATGCGCTTGCCTCCATTGTCTTCCCTCTTATCATAAGGTCAATCCACAATGAAGTGAATCACATTGCAACAATTATAGCAAGTTCTCACACGTTTCTTGCCCTTGGATCCACTTGAGTTGTTATTGGAGTAGTTGGGCTTGGAGTTTCTCTTATTACCCCAAAATTGCCTTGATGCAAGAGCCATGTGCTCGTGATAAGCATATTTGGTGTCTTTGGGCACTCTTGTTCTTTTCTACCTCTACTGTAATCTCCTTGGCCTTCAATAATAGGTTGGGATTCTTTGACCGTTGAACACGAGCTAAAGCATTGTCGCCGGTCTTGTTCAAGATATTCATTGCAACAAACTCATCCAACACTTGACTTGAAGACAAGGTGTGGAAGTCTGGAATTTGACGGATCACGGAGGACATGCCTTTGTCGAATGGCATGATGGCCTTGAGGAACTTGCGCTTCACCCAATTGTCATCCATCTCCTTACTCCCATAGTCTCGGAGTGAGACGGCAAGAGTAGTCATTCTCCGGTAAAGCTCATGGGGATCTCCATCTTCATTCATCAGAAACTCATCGGCTTCATTGAGCACTACCTCAAAATTGGAGTGTTGAATTCCCGAGCTTCCTTTGTACAAGGAGATGATGTGCGCCCAAGCATCTTTGGCGATAGTGAAGGGGCGCAAGTGTGTGAGCTCTTCGGGAGGCATGGTGGCTTGAAGAATGAACAATGCGGATGCATTAAGTTGACCACTTAATCCCTTGGGGCTATGTTGTTCAGATCATGAGGGTAGAATCCTTGCTCAATTACCCTCCAAAGTTCCGTTGAGCTGTGATTCAAATGAGACTTGATACGAAAACCCGAATTAGGAAAGTTAGTCAAATCAAGCTTCGCTGGAGGCCCATGAGATTTAATATGAAGAGAAGGGACCGGTCGACCATAGACCAGAGCAGGGGCAACCACGGCATGGGTGCCCGACCAATTCTTTCCTTGAGGAGACCTAGCATTCAAGGAACTAGCCAACTCCTTTGTGGAGTCGGCATCCGTTTCCGACGAAATGGGGTTAATCACTTCCTTGGAATCGATAGGTGCTTTGAAACTCTCAAGGAATTTATTTAGCGTGTCCTTGACCTCGTCCACCACAGATGATTTGAGAGAGGCCATGGCCTCATTCAAATCACAAAGGGTGACCACCGTCTCGGACACGGTCGCAGATCTCTCTCCATCCTTAATCCCGTCGTCAGCCATACTTAAAAGAGACATGTGGATCGATATGGTCGAGTAGAGGGGGTGAATAGGCGACTAAGGATTTTTACCTTCTTTTTGCAAATTATGCTAAACAACAAAATAGGTTGTCAAGAAATGCAACTGATGACCCACAAGTATAGGGGATTGCTACTTGTGAGTTGCGTTGGGTTTTTCCCCGAAGAGGAGGGGAGATGTAGTACAATAGAGATAAGTACTTCCCTCAATGAGAACCAAGGTTATCAAACTAATAGGAGAACCACGCAAACTCCTTTCAACAACACCTACACACACAAAACCAAACACTTGCACCCAACGTGGGCAAGATGGTTGTCAAGCCCCTTGAACTCGTTACTTGCAAGGATTAAATCTTAATAAAGATTGATGGTACAGATAATAAAAGTAAAAAAAGAAGTAAATTGTAGCAAGGTATTCTAGGGTTTTAGTATTTATGATTAAGTAGACCCGGGGGCCATAGTTTTCGCTACACGCTTCTCTCTTGAATATAACATACGGTGGGTAAACAAATTACTGATGGGCAATTGACAGAATGGCGCATAGTTATGACATGTTATTCACGGAAATGATCATGTATACAGGCATCACGTCCATAAACAAGTAGACCGAAACGAACTTGCATCTACTACTATTACTCTACTTCCAGAGCGCTTCTATGCTTGCCTCCTAGGTATTAAGTTCTTAACAAAAAGAGTAATGCTTGGAGCAAGGTGACATGATGTAGACAAAGTAAGACAAGCAATATGTTCAGACCCCGTCGTTTTATCCTTAATGGCAGCAATACAAGTATTTGTCTTGTCCCATTCTATCACTAGGATATAGAGCACCACAAGATTAAACCCATTACAACGTACCACTCCCACTGAAGATAAATCAATCTATTTGGCCAAACCAAACCGATAGATCGGACAGAAATGTGAAGCTATAAAAATCATGCATAATGTAATTCAGAGGAAACTCAATTACTTTCAATGAATAATCTGGTCATAATTCCACAATTCATCGGATCCCAACAAACACACCGCAAAATAGGATTACATCGGATAGATCACCGCGATAATCACAGTGAACATGGTATTGAAGATCAAAGAGAGAGACAAAGCCATCTAGGTACTAGCTAAGGACCCGTAGGTCTATGGTGGACTACTCACACATCATCGTGGAGGTAGGAAAGTTAATGTAGATGGCCTTTGTAATCGATTCCCCCTCCATCAGAGTAACGGAAAAGGTCTCTAGATGTGATCATGGCGGAACAGACACTTGGGGCGGCGAAAAAATTGTTTCGGGTGGCTGTTTGTTGGTTTCCTAATTTTAGAGAATTTATGGAGGTGGAATTAGGTCAGACGGATCCACGAGGGGCCCACAAGGCATTAGGGCGCGCCTACCCCCTGGGCGCGCCCTGTTGCCTTGCCGTCTCCTTGCTTCGCATCTGGTCTCCTCCCGAAGCTTCCAGGGTCTCTTTTGTCCAGAAAAAAATCATCAATAAGTTTCGTAGCATGTGGACTTCATTTGTTACTGGTTTCCTAGAAAACCAAAAACAAGCTGAAAACAACAACTGGCACTAGGCACTAGGTTAATAGGTAAT